>OU015444.1:8587379-9812719 GCA_907164795.1 Hemaris fuciformis
ATCAATATCTGTTGTAGCAGCAGAAATAAAATCATGATCAGAGAAGATATTCGGATTCAGTGGATTGTGGTACATAATGATTTCGGGAAGCGATGCGATCACCAAATTTTCCTTCTATTACCTTTAAAATAGCTTTTTTCATACCCTCTTCACTCCAAGATTGTCGATTAGTCGTCCTTTTATAATTTCGTGGCATTTTTAAAATAACTGTAAATAACAATAAAACATACAAAATAAAATTTGATAAAATACCTAATAATGGTACAAAACCGGGTACCACCCGGTATTACCCCGTACGGTTTTACCCCGAGCACACCTTAGACAAAGTAAGTAATTATAATAACCTAAAATTATACCACAACAACTATTTAACCAATGTTCGTTAAACCTTAATATATACTTAATCTTTGCTACAAAAATAAAATTCAAATTGCAATTTGCTTTGAAATTCATTGAAAATTAGATCAAAATATCTCAAAAACTTTTTTCTTGAATATTTACTACATGCACGCGCGCAAATCAACAAACTTCTGTTGACAAACTAATCAAGTTGCCTAACTGCACGGCACAAAGCGCGTGGAAATTTGAAATTAATTTAAGAGTGTTAGGGCCATGTCCCGGTTTTACCCCCATACCCGGTTTTGTACTAATCTCCCCTATATATGTGTATTGCTTTTATTCCGGAAATCCTGATTGGAGATGACTGCATCTATAATAAGTTGCTCTTTGCATCCTTGGCTTCTTTTACAGCAGCCTTTTTGTTGTTCTGAAAGTATATTGTTCTGATCTACGTGTTATATAAGTTCGCTAATGCATTAAATTATAATTTTATATACGCTTTGTAGGCATGTATTCAGGCGGTATTTAGCTGGATTTTTAAGCTCAAATTTATCCTTTGGTAACAATGTAAGTTTTACCTCGTATTATATAATTAGGTAACGTTTCGGGTGATTTTATAAATGCGTTAATATGTAATAATAGTATTGGATGAATGTAAGTAATTTTTTTAAATCAGTAATTATGTACGTTAAAGCTAGCGGCTTTTTTTTGTTTGTTTTGTTTTCCTATTACCAATTTAAGTATATCTATGTTTATCTCGTCAAAATCCATAGAAGGTAATTCTGTAAGCGATGTTTTATCGAATTCGAGCCATTAAACGTCAGACAGTGGGGTCAAAAGTATGTAACTGACTGTTAGGTGTATTTATTTATGTCTGTATTTGGAGGCTCATTTTCATAGGCATGTTCCTGTTTCCCATACCACCAGCAGATAGCGACCTCTTTAAACATCGTATTTAATGTGACAATGAGTCACGCGTGTGTTGCGTTCCGGCACCAGCCTGTTTACAATTCTAATAAGTCGACGCTGTATTTCAATCAAACCGCACTCAGGATAGTCACTGCACCGGTGCGGCCATTTGACTTGTCTTTATTAAGAGTTATTTATTCTTCGACTAAGCCGCTGAGTCGATTTTGATGGATTATGGTATACAGACAGTGTTGTGCTCACGTAAAACTGGACAGGATCGTTTGTATTTTAATAATAAATTAACTAAAATATTTTTATACACATACTACATACATGCATACAATAGCTTCTCATCATCAGAAGTTAAACTACGATGTTAGAATGATAACAGTTATTTAAAGGTCAACTTTTAAATATTTTCAATTATGAAGTCTGAAGAATGAACTGAGAAGTCGTAATGGCCTCGAGGTTTAGGCATGCGGTCGAGAATCTCGACGGTCGCGGGTTCAAACCCCAGGCACACAAGTCTGACTTTTCGAAGTTATGTTTGTATTCACAAACAATTGTCACGTATTATATCGGTGAAGGAAAACATCGTGATGAAACCTACACACCTAAAAGTTCTTAGGAATTTCTTAGGTTTGTAGTCCGCCAACCCGCACTAGGCCACCGTGGTGGACTCATTCCTATACACTCTCAGTTGTAGAGGAGCCCCGTGCCTAGCAGTGGGACGTATATGGGCTAATTATGATGATAAAGTCTGCGAGTAAGGAACAATTACTGTAATGAAATGCTTATGTTCTAAAATGAAGTATACAACACAAACGAGGTGTGAGAGAGCTCATTTAACGTCAGAATTTAGTGCTTGAAGCTATAAAAAGCAGCGCAACTCCCGGACTATAAATATTGTTTAGCTTGTCGGAGGAACTTTATCGTAGCCGCACTGGAATTAAGCAATTACATGCAAGTCCTGAAACTTTACAGGAAAATGAGGAAAACAGAAAACGCCAAACATCGTTTTATTTCCTTACATTTGCAATTCAATTGGTCTAGCTACTTTAAATGACTTCTGAACGTCAGCATGCCGCAGTAGAATTATTGCGTTCCATGAATGTTTAGCTATCGTTGACGGATTTATGTTTCTAATGTTTTTGTTAGGGATGTAATGCTTTATTTATGTACAATTTACTAAATTACTTGGACTTATTCTATAGGAATAAGGTGTTTGTAGTATTTTACAAAAAAAAAACACCTAAATTACCGTGTAAATCCTGTAAGTAAACCAGGCACATATGTTTAGTTCCTGGATCAAGCTGCATGATTGTCAAGGTCTGTATGACTGTCTACAAGGTCAGTGTCAATTGATGAGTAACATATTAATCGTTTCAAATGCACTTGCATTTAACGTCATATAAACAGCGTTTTATTTCCTCGTTAATATACATATATACATTACATAATAAACATACGTAAACAAAGCGTAATTTATGAAATTAATTTAAACTTTCTTGTATAAACAAAAATTATAAGGAAAAAGTAAATTAAATATGGATGTAAATTAATTAATGGCCGATGGGGCCAAAAGGTTCTCGAGTGGAGGCCACGTACCTGAAAGCGCAGCGTGGGACGCCCACCCACAAGATGGTCCGACGACCTGGTGAAAGTCGCGGGTTGTCGCTGGATGCAGGTTGCCTCCAACAGGTCACTATGAAAGTCATTGGGGAGGCCTATGTTCAGCAGTGGACTTCCTTAGGCTAATGATGATGATAATGATGATAAAATTAAATATAAGAAACAAGGGGTAGTCTTATCGCTCTAGGCAATTTCTTCCAGACAACCTTAGGATAGATAATAGAAGATAAAAATATGTATAAAGAATCTTATGCACATTAGAGTTATATAAGACTAGTGGACCCGACAGACGTTGTTCTGTGGACAATTTTAAATCCAAAAAATCATTTCATCAAACAAAAAAATTCATATACCTGTTTTGAACAAAGAAAATGAATTACTTAAGATTCTGGAGTTATGTTCTGATATGCGACAAATTAAAATCCCAGCTTTCGATCACAGCGCCACCTATCTGGTCCAATTGCAAATCTAAACCATTCTCGAATCCACCTGGATACACAGAAAATTTCATTAAAATCGATCCATTTCATTTTCCCGTGCTTACTGCTGTTGTGATCGATGTGCCCGAACCCGTTCCATTCTATGCCTATCTTCTTCATTGTAATTCACTCTAGAACGCAATTCTGCCATACCAATACGACTGTTATCATTATCAGTCTCTTGCTGGTCATCAGTGCAGTTAGCGCGTGAGGTAGCTCGTCGCACATTTGGTTGACTTCGACGACCTATGTTAGACCTTTTTCTCCTCGGCATTGTAAACAATATCAGATAATAATGTTTTCGTGCACTAAAAACGGTAACTATAATGGTTACAAAATGACAAATCATATATTTTTTTTGACGTTAGTAGTTAGTGGCACTGTATTATAATTATAAATTCACTATAAACAACCAAGGAGTTTAAAAATTCTGTTGGATAATTAGGCTTGATATATTTTCCTTAGTTACACAAAATAAATTTTTGAACGCACGCATAAATATTTGACAACCAATAAATATGTCAATCCCTTTTTATTATTGACACTATTCTACATTTTAAAAATCTAAAATACGCAATTATTCGAATATTGTGGATATATGTTGTCGATTCGAAACCCTTATTTAAATACGTTCTTTAATTTGAGGGGGCCTTTAACCGTATCGACGGGATAAACATGACATGTTTGACAGGAAATTTGCTAGAACAGTTTATATGGGAAAATGAAATTGCTGTTTTAACTATCTTCCTCGCAATTTTGCCATAATTTCTCACCGCTTAAACCTTCCCTGGACTATGACAAACATTTCAAAACCAAAATCAACTAAATCAATCCAGCCGTTCGCGAGTTTTTGCGAGACTAACGAACGGCGATTCATTTTTATATAATATATAGAAGATATATTATTAACAGATTCTCAAATGTTAAAACGCTCTAGTTAATAATTACAAGAAAGCAATATCACTATAGAAATACAAACGTTGAAGAACATCGCGATGTAACAACGCGACTAGGTACTTTCGTAGAAGCGTAGCACTGCAGAGCACTGCTACGAAATTCATAGTACTACGAGTTCTACAGTTTGTAGTATTAAATCTATGCGAAGCTAACAACGCTTAACAAGCAAGTTAAATATAAAACTATAAAAGGCTCGTCAGCGTGCGGTGGAGCAAATTTTATTATTTATATTTTGTACTGTCAGTCCAGCGGACTATGCTTTTATGTAAATATGATTATGCACGACGCACGGGCGAAACTTTCCCAAAATGAGTTTGTAACGAGTGTCCGCGACGCTACGAGTTCCGCATGCGGAATACCATTACGGGAACCACGAATAGTTTTAATCCTTCCTATTTTGCTGATAAAACATCATACAATATTTGTATTTTGTGCTACGCCGACGGTTGTATGATAGTAATCAAATTTTGATTGTGGTACGATATGATGCAATTAATCTATCTTTGTGCGTAAAATAATTATTTTGTATTTGCAGTATCCTATACCTATAATCTTTAAAATGTGGATTGATTTAATTTAAAATAAAGTGAATTTATAGGAAGCTTGTTTGCAAAAACGATGTTGCCGAAAAACAATGTAACTGTATTTTTAAATTATATAATATGTTACGATACGCGATGAAAAATATACTAGATTTTTTAGCTTCGGTAAACTGAAAACTATGCTGAATTATTTTAATGACTTGTTTGGTTTATATATAGTGGTACCGTTAAAAAAACAAAAAAAAATTGAAACATCATCCCATTATGAATCAAAAAGAAAGTAGGGGAACCGACGTTAGCTTGCCTGTTTTAGGTTTCGTATTAAATATCAGTTGCATTTTTTTCGTAATAAATACAAATAAGAGTCACACACTTAGTTCTGATATACACATATACAATATATATTTATGTCGTATTTTCGACACATTTTCCAAAACAACATGATTACATATTCTCAAACGCTCACCGTTCTTAAAACAATCGTAATCTTCAGACGCGTGCCTGAGGCAAATGCAATTGGAGGCGATTGCACGGCAATGCCGCAATGGCCCACAACGGCACACCAAAGAGAATGCACTAGCCGTTGGATTGAAACTGGAATTGCTAACAACAGAAAGTGCTTGGAGAAACAATGGCAAGGATCTAATTGCGGTGTCCCAGGCGGGTAGGAACGCTGCCTGCATCGGCATTACATTCCGCAAAACGTAGGGTACGTGACTGCGAACGCAGATGATTTCGGGCTTGTTGATTTTTGAATATTATGCTCATTCTATTCGTAAATTTTCGGGACAAATTATGAAGTTGAATAATATAATACACAAGACTAATAGTGTCGTCAGTTGGTGTAGAATAAAAGGTTGCATATAATAATTCAAATTTATACTCGACTCGACGTTGTAAGATATTTTGTGATTATATTAAACGTTATTATCTCTCTCCTCTTTCATCATCATCAGCCCATATACGTCCCACTGCTGGGCACGGGCCTCCTCTACATCTGAGAGGGTTTAGGCCTTAGTCCACCACGCTAGCCTAGTGCGGGTTAGTGGACTACACACCCAAGAAATTTATAAGAACTTTTAGGTGTGCAGGTTTTATCACGATGTCCCTTCACTGTTAAAGTACGTGATAATTCAATGTCAATACACACATAACTTCGAAAAGTCAGAGGTGTGTGCCTTGGGTTTGAACATCGAGTTTCTCGACCGCGTGCCTAAACCTCGAGGCCATCACGACTTATCTCTCTTCACAAATCACAAACTTCTCTCTCCTCTTGCACCTCGTAAATAACCAAAAGTACCAAAAGCTGATCCGATGCGACGATGCATGAGTCATTTTAATATTCACATAGAGCTGACAACAGCAATGATCTCGAATGCCAGTCTAATTAGTAAAAAAAAAATGGCACACTTTACCGGATTCAGTAGCCCATATGGGCGAGTTTTCGTTCGACTCATTCAATTATGCAAAGCTACCATTTGTTAACAGATTTTAGGGTAATTCGGTGAATGTCGACTCGGTTTTATGCTAATCAGCTTAGTGTCCGTTATTTATGTGGTACATGCTTACAAACATTTCACCGTATAATGTAGCCCTCTGATAACGTTATTTCGTGCAATTAATGGCAGAAACACTCAGTGGCGCGAGTTAAAGGCGTATTAATATTTGGCGGCATTGTTGAATCGCTTTTGTTTAACGGTTATTTTGTGTTAATTCAATGCAAACAGCGATAAGCGTCGGAAACGTTGCGTACTAAACTTGTAGCGTTTCGATACTTGGCTATCTTCGAGGCTGTAATCGTTTTTGGTCTTATTATTTGGCAACAATGTATTCGAGATAAAATGGAATATTATTTAAATATAAATACACTTAAGCGTAACAATTGTTATCTCTATTGATTTATCTTTGTCTTTTCTCTAAAAGGCATTAACAGTCTTCAGGTTATAAGTAAAATAAATATATTATATGCAGTTTGAAATAATATTGTAGAGAATATTAGAAGAGGTTTAAATTTTAAGGTTGAAATACATGATGGATTGGAAAATGAATCACTATGGTGAAGATGCGGCGTACAAATGTCTATACCATTGTTTTGATGTGGATATTGATGGACGTAAAATATTTTTTTACAGAATTAAATTCTTCCCATAAGAATGTGGGGTTTTCCTTTTATTTATGTAATAATAAAAAAAATCGTGTCAAGTAGGTAATATCATAAATGCCCATGTGTATAGTGGATGAAATAGATAAAATACATTCCCAAAACATTATTGCATAGCATACTATTCTTTATTTTATGTCACTCTTTTATCCTAAATATTATATTTAAAGTAATCCAGTACAATATTTCTGGTCATGACCAAATTTCAGACGCCGTTTTCTATGTTGATGTCGCAAAAAAATACTTTTAATCCCCAAACAATTGCGTTGAAAACAAGCCGCGACGTCAATAGGGTGGTGTGCCAAGTAGAGCACAGTCGTCATTACAACAATACTTGGCGCGATTGTAGTGGTTTCATTACAGGCACGACAGAGGGGTTTCCGCGTCGGCTCGCCGCCACAAAAACTGAGCAATTTTCTGATAGTCATCTGACACGAAAATGGTTACATTTGACATGCCATTTATATTTCCATTTATCAAACACTACGTGACATGGGTATGTGGGTAATGTTATTGGCTAATTATATTAATGAAAACAAAATGAGCTGGTAATCATTTTGATTGCTTTTGAATGTTGATGTCATTTTTATTATTAGTTACTATATACATAGATTGTATGAAAATAAAGGCTTTATATGGAGTTATAATGACCTAATCTAATACTATCTTTGTGCTTACAAAACCTTTTGATGACGAAAAACAAAATATGATTTACTTAGATGCAAAAATTACCATAGATACTTCTTAGCGTTTTGTAACAATACCACATCATCATCATCACCAGCCCTTATATGTCCCACTGCTGGGCACAGGCTTCCTCTACAACTGAGAGGGGAGAAACAATATTTCAGCGAGTTACTAACATGGAGCAGGGACAAAAAGCGCCATGACTCGATATCCCCGATAATCTTTGTTCTATTTTGTGCAATTTCCGATAACTAGTATCATATGGTCAAAATCTAGAATCTAGAACTAAAATTATTATTCATTAATCCTCAACTTCTTTCATAATTTAATTACCTTTATAAGATTGTATAATCCGACTAATATTAATACTTAAAATTATCCTTTTCCGAAAAATATAAAAAATTTACACCCACGTATAAAAAAATATATTATTTTACATTTCTGTCCGTAAACAGTACATGTAATAATCTACTTTACGTTCTTTCAGATTGGATAATGACATATATTTATTTTGATTTCAGATGTGGAGCGAAAGCAATCAGTCCGAAAACGAGTACGTATGAAATTAAACGTAGTAGGTACTGGTTCAGTTGTGTAATAGCTGTTTGCGGCACACGATTCCGTCTAGACTGTAATTACTTTCGTATTGTACCTACTTATTAAATGTTATCGATGTTACCGATGTACGGCTAATCAGCGGTTTAAAACTTCGCGTTCTATTCGTTGTAAATGAAAACATATTGCCTTCTGATATTTTCATGATAATTGCATAATTACATGATGAACGTAAACCGTTTATGAAATTCAAAGAGACTCGATCACTAAAATGTAAAAAAGTAACTACATTGTTAGGATAATTTTGTTCCGATATAGATATGTACTAATTTGACAGCCCCGTGGCGCAGTTGGCTAGATACCAGCTTGCGAAACGAGAGGCCGCGGGTTAGATCCCCGCACCGAGACAAATGTTTGTGTGATCCACAAGCATTTGTTTCGGGTCTGGGTGTTTGTAAGACCGAAAAGTCTCTCGTAGTTTCTGATACCCACGACATAGGACTGGTATCCTAGTGTGGGGTTAGAACTATGTATGTGACTGTTGGGTGTATTTATTTATTAATTTGTGCTCACCAAGTACGATGTTGTCAGTTAGCCGTAAAAAAAATCATTGAAATTAGGTGACCGACAAATGTACGAACAAAGGCATGAACAAGCAAGACCAAGACAAAGAAACAGCACAACAGAGGTTGATATAAGACGTGCACTATTCCAGTTCTCGAAACTTACCAAAATCCCGCGAAAAACGTGCAATGTGGAACACATTCCGGCGATGTTTCGGTCTTGTTGGGGCTCGTGTTGGCCTCTTGTTTTTCTGAACGGTGAACCAGTCCTGTACCGCGGAGCTCTTTTTATTTCCCTGTCAAGATTACAGTGTTGCGGCTTCCTTCAAAGTAATTATGTTGCTGAAAGTATGAAAAAGCTAAAGTGAAGGAGAATTTTGGTCGGTTTAGTGCTAAAAGAAGTATAACGACTTTGATGAAGGCGGCCCCGACGAGATCTCTTTTAAAGATAATCGTAGATGTTTTATGAGCGTACCGACAACTTTGCTTTTCGTAACGATGTTTGCTTTAATCGTAAATTTTAGTATAAAAGTATGTTTGGCGGTAAAATTTAAATATGTATCCGGCAAATGGTGCACGAAGTGAGATGATCAGAACCGCCGTCGATGCAACTGAAATAATTTATGCATTCAAGTGGCAGGTTACACGCGTCGGGGGCAAAAGTAGTGAATTAAACGAGTTCTGTAATTGCGATGCCATTTTGCCTATCGTGGTAATTAATGGGTTTAATTTTTCCTGCGTTGGAGTTTTTTGTTATTTTTTATAATTACGGGACTTATAATTGATCCATTAAATATAAACATACATGTACATATGCATCAGTGGCGGTACTTCCATAGAAGCCCAAAAATGTTACACGTTAATTGTGTAATGTCTAGTTTATAATTGTTTATTGTGGGGTCAGGATATTCTTATTTATACGAGTATGTCAAATTGCTTTTGTTAATTAAAGATTTAAAGCTTAAAGATTATTATTCGGAATTTTGTAATAAAAACTGGGCTTTTGGGCTTCTATGGAAGTACCGCCACTGATATGCACATATGCTCTCGTCTTATCTCCGAAGGGATAGGTATTCTCACTAGCTTTTTTAAGTCCTACGAAATAAGGTACAAACCTACTAACATGACTGCCTCGTTGTCTTGCGGTACAAGTATGTGCCGTGCGATCTAGAGGTCCTGGGTTCGATTCCCAGGTCGGGCAAAGTGTTATTGGGTTTTTCCATTAGGAAATTCTCAGTAACAGCACGGAGTCTGAAAATGTGCCCGAAAAACGGCAATAGGCTCGCCCCCTATTACGTGGGACTGATACATACCTGGCGAAATGTGGGTGCAGAAATGCACCTCTGCCTACCCGTTCGGGGAATACAGGCGTGAGTTTATGTATGTATGTACCTACTAACATTTCACTGGCATATTTTCGGACTCTGTGCTACTGAGAGCACCCTCATTGTAAAACAAAATAGCACTCTGCCTACCCCGTCAATTGAACCTCTTCATTGCACAATCATGACGCGAATCAAAACTTTATGCAAGTAAAATATTTTTATTTCATTTTATAGCAATATTTTATAGTATTATGTTTATAACGTGAACACAAAAATATAAAAATCAATATTACCCCATTGATAAAGTTCATAACAACGAAATTGCTTTGAATTCAATGCTTAATCGTAAATCGCCTACTAATGTATATTAAATTAGCAATTGCCTGCTACTTTATTCATAAAAGAAGACATTAGCTACTCAAGTTGAAGGCAATAATACTTCACGATGTACGAGTATGTGAAGCAAAACAGATGTTGGTATATTGTATAGTTACTGGGATTTTATTTTTATACTGACAATCTCGTCAGTCCAGCAGCGTTAGTTTGTGGCGTTTGATTGAGAGGTTACAATTTCGATATCCAAGTTGAGCAGTGATATTGTTTTTCTGTAATGGAATTTTCACTTTAGTTACCAATGGCGTTAAGTTCGATTTCGAAATAATTGCCTAATGTAAGTAAATACATATAAATAAATAAATACACCCAACAGTCACATACATCGTTTTTTTTTTCTGACTTTTGTTCTGACTCCACATTAAGATACGAGTCTTGAGTCGTGGATATCAGAAACTAAGAGTGACTTTTTGGACTCACAAACACCCAGACCCAAAACAAATACTTGTGGATCACACGAATATTTGTCTCAGTGTGGAGATCGAACCTGCTGCCTCGTGTTTCGCAAGCTGGTATCTAGCCAACTGCGCCACGGGGCTGACAAAATTAGTGTATATGTAAAAAAAAATATGCCATAATGGAGAATGGCAAGAGACTCCATCTAAATGTCAATAACATAACAAAAATCACTAAATAAATTTTTGGAACGCCCCAAAGTAGTTCATATTTGGCAGGCATTAAAAATAAATACAAATAAAAAAATTCAACTTTATTTGGTAGTGGCCTAACAATAAACCATATTACAAAGATTTATGCCAATTTGCTGTTTCTCGTACAATAGGGTTAGCTATAAAATATTCAACGATAAACTCGTCAAAACTACGGCTCGGGCACTAAATCTGTCTAAAAATAAATTGAGCTTGCAAAACTGACTGACACATATCATTTAGAATATTTTATAAAAGCGGATGATTTTAGATGTAGGTAAAATTAAGTATGTTACAGTTTCGGGAGGTCTGTATTATTTTGTGGTCATTTTCTTCTTAGGTTTAAGAACAGGTTGTATGCGTCGATATTTTCTTCACATAAATACATAACCTCACGCCTGTATTCCCCGAAGAGATAGGCAGAGTTGCTTTTCTACAACCACATTTCGCCAGGTAATAAAGGGCGAGCCTATTGCCGCTTTTCGGGCACATTTGCGTGCTGCTACTGAGAATTTCCTAATGGAAAAACCCAATAACACTTTGCTCGACCCGGCAATCGAACCCAGGAACTTACTTTAACTTAGATCGCACGGCACTTACTTGAACCGCGAGATCACGAGGCAGTCGTAGTATTTTGTATTCACAATGAATTATGACGTAATTAAATGAAGAAGGAAAACATCGTAAGAAAACCTTCACATCTTAATATTATAAGGTTGGTTAGATAATAGTGAACTAAGGCCTAAACCCTATCAAGTATAGGGGAGGATGATGCCCATACTAGGTAAGGGCCTTTTGTACAATTATTAAAATAGGTGTATTGCGGGAAATTCAAGTTGAAATGTCTGCTAATTATTGAAGAAACTCGCGACGGCTTCCTTCAGTGTTTTATCAACAGCAAAATGGGACGGAAAAAATGTGTTTACTGAATAGCTTTAAAGTATTCTTGTGTTATGTAATTGAATCAACAAGCTGACCGCGACTAATATTGTATCCGTTGTTCTTGAAGGGTCTTTGTGACCGTTTCAGTTATTAACTCTCAAAGGAACTCAGCGGGTGTTCCAAGCCTTTCGCTGTATAAAGCAGGCCCGTATTACTCGTAAATGTTTAACGCCGGGATTCAAGTCCCGTAAAATATATTTAAAACAATTTCTGTTGTAGTCCCTTGTTTATATTTAAGTTATACTACTTAACATTAATTTAATGGTTTTGTTACCTCTTATCATTATTTACATACACTAGAGTCTAGACGGATTACAAAGCCTCTCACACACATACATTAATTACACAGGGAGGAACACGGAATTACACAAAACCCTATTATTAGCGGCTATCTCCTAACAGAAAAATAAATTGTTAACCAATTGCAAGGCTTCACTTAAAGAATCAATACTCTTACTTAGTATATTGACACATACATACACACACTTACATAACCTTACATCTGTATCGCTGAAAAGGTAGGCAGAGAAGCATTTCGCCTATTATGAACATTATAATACAAATTATATGCATCATATTTTACGATCGCTCAATGATTATGTTATATATACATATAATGTATGTGTTTATATTACGCACAAAATAAAGTTTTTAATGCATCTTGTTTTTATGGGACTACCTTTTGAATGTGGTTTTGCTCTCGTTGTTATACACATATTTTATATTTTGATTGTACATACAATAAAAAGAGTAATTTAATTGCTAATGACGTATTATGAGCTCATATGATGATAATTTAATTTAAAAAAGAACATTTTATAAAGATTCGCACAAAACCAGAGGAAATCTAACCGGCAAGACGTAGTTCCTCAATACAATGGTTGTCTACTTTCCAAAGAATGTCGAATATAATAAAACCACTGAACAAAAGTCTGATTACCCACCTGGCGCCCCGTGCTCGTATGTGCGAATCAATGGCGTGGAAAAGGCTATATCGATTTTAAACTACCCTTATGTTGCAGTTTGTTAAACTTATATTGTTATTGGCTTTTTAAAAGGAAATGTTCCTTTGCCAGCAACGTTTATTTCTGTGAGCTTCAAATATGTGCATTTTTGTGAAGATAGGGTATTGTATTTGTTTGTCTTAGACTTGCAGTTTTTCAATACAGTTGTTCCACAGACAGAATATAATTACATTAAAATAATGTTAACTTCATCTTTTGTTACCTTTGGTGCTTTCATTATATTAAGAAAAATAATAATCTTCGACTCAATGTTTGCGTTATTGAAATATTTTATACTTTTTAATGTCTATGTTTTGCCTTATAAAAGTAAATCTATTCAAAAAAGATTTAGCTCCATTTCAATCTGTTCAAATAAATATTTCAATGTATAAGAATCAATATTTTACAAAACTTTTAATTGTTGTTAAAATGTTTAATTTTTGTCAAGTCCTATTATGTGTAGTTACAGTCCCTCAGCGTAATAAAAAGTCTTGTGTCAAAATATAAAACATTCATTCTCATTCGATTAAAAGTTGGGACTGTGCTATTGCAGACTTCCTTTATAATTCGATAAAATAAGAAGCAGTGGAAAGAGAAGAGAAAAAAGGGTTGTCTCGTATCCAAAATTCTAAAGGCTTAAGTTCATAAAGGTTTAAGTTAGGTCGTTGAGAGCTCCGTCATTTTTTCCATATAATTTTCGTGGTTTTCACAAGGGAACATTACGAGAGTCGCTGAGAAGGAATGAGGGCTCTAGCTTTGCTATGAGCTAAACAACTTTACTGAACTTTTTTTGGAAATATTAAAACAGGTAATAATGATCCAGCCGTCGTATAATTGTTTAATGCATTTGCAGACTTTTTTCAACTTTTGCAACATATTTTGTTGCACACGTTAACTCGGCTGGCAGTCGTGCGGAATTGCCAAAAATTCGGCGTATGTGAATGAAAAATATTTCAGTATTTTTGTTTACATATACGTTATTCGTGTATAGTTCTCTCTTGCAGGATCCAAGTTTGTGCTCCATATAACAGACATGGAAGCAGGCAGGAATCTACAACTTTCTTTTTGAGTCTTAATGGAAGTTTTCCTTTCAGGATCTCTTTATAGGCCCAATATTTCCTCCAGGTTATGTTGATCCGACGCTCAATTTCATCTTCATGTCTGGTTTTCTTAAATGAAATTTGTTTCCCCAAGTACACATAACTATCCACATACTCTATCGGTGTTCCACTTACTGTTATAACTTTTTGTGTACTATTTGTAGAGACTTTTGTTTTCGATGTGTTTAGATGCAGACCTATTTTTTTGCTGGCATTATTCAGTTCGCAAATCATTGCTTCCAGTTGCTTTGATGTTTTTGAAAAGAGAACGATGTCATCTGCAAAACGTAGATTATTTATGAATTCTTCATCAATTTTTATTCCTTTGTCGTTCCAATCTAGATTTTGCATTATATTTTGTAGCACGGCTATGAATATTTTTGGAGATAAAGGATCCCCTTGTTTCACTCCTCTCCTTATACAGATTTTTGGCCCTATTTTGTCCATCTTTACCCTGCTTGTGCTGTTCTTGTATATGTTTCTGATGATGTTGATGTAGGTATTTGAAACGCCTTGATTTGAGAGTGCTTGCCATATGCTTTCGTGTGTGATTGAATCGAAAGCCTTCGTGTTATGTTATGTTCATGCCAGCGTGCTATGGAAAGAAGTCTACTAGGAATTAAACTTAGCGAAAAAATTAAGAGCTTAGATATTCGCAAGAAAACAAAATTAATAGACGCGGTACGCCACGCTCAACAGTTGAAATGGAGATGGGCTGGTCACATTGCCCGCAGTACGGATAAGAGATGGACAAAAAGAGCTACTAAATGGAAGGGGCCCAGTGGAAAAAGAAAAAGAGGAAGACCTAAAGATCGATGGGCCGACGAAATAAAAAACACAGCAGGCAAGGACTGGATGACGAAGGCGGCAAACAGGAAACTATGGAAACAGTTGGAGGAGGCCTATATCCTTAGAGGAGCCATGTAGTATTGTAGTAGTATGATTATAATGTCAATGTAATTTTATGGCAATAAAGGCTTTATTATTATTATTATTATACGTTATTCTCATATTTTTATTATTGTAACAACAATTCATTAAAAAAAATGGAACCTTGTAAGAGAAGACAGGCATAATGTTTATTACAATCGCTTTGAAGGCTTAGATTAAAAAGATTATTGTTGTTCAGTCAATGGGTTGTAGTGTTTGGACTAACAGAGTCATCAAAATCCCTGCGTACTTATGCTCCATTTTTCTTCCATTACCTACTATTGGTTTAAAAGAAAATACAACGAATTTTAATGTTAAAATTAGCATATATTCTCGACTTGGGAGCCAAAAAATGTCATAAATTTCATATTTATGTGTGATTTAATTTAATTTTTTTACCGTATGCTATAAGTGTCTTTGTTGTTATAAACTCTTCATAATTAATGTCCCAGTAACCATTACATTTGCCATAAAATGTAAAGTAGTCCCTCCCATGAAGGGCAAAAAATCATTAACTTTATTCGCAGCGTTAGCTTATAATACGATTGAATTTATAAAACTGAATCACAGCCAGTTGCCAGGAGTATAGCAGGCGCCCCTTTTGTATAAAACATGTGCAATTAAAATATATAAAGAAGTCATTTTTAGTAAACTACTCTTTGATGGGGAAACTGCCATATTCGCACGTCTAATCTGTGGCGCAACCAGATTAATATTTAATTACGTCCCCATAACAGACGTTATTGCGTTTCCTGCAACTGACGTACCAGTTATTATTTTGCCAATTTGAAACGATATTAAATTCTTGGAGGTGGAACTGGGGTCTGTCTCGTCAGAAACTGGATTTATTAAACGTTCGCGTATAGATTTCGTATTGCGAACGTTTGATATGACATAAGTAGTTGTCGATTCTCAACACTGTTTGAAATATGTAAATGAAATGTGATTATATTTGAACTGTGCGATTTTAGCATTTTTAATACGTTTTTTATACCAGGCAATTGTGTCGGACCTTAAAGGTAGAAAACATGTGATGAAAATAAAAAATTAAATATGAATTGTAGAATACCTGCCCATTATAAAGATGATAATAACAAGTTAAAAAAATACCTACCGTAAACTTTTAGTATTTATTTCGTTCTTGTGAAAGTAAGTCTACATTATTATTAAACGAAGTGTCTCGTGACTGGCTTCGAATATCGTCAAAAAATAATTTTTCACTTCTACGCGCCGCACGAATGGATATATAATAGAAAACGACGTGGTTTCACAGTACCCAGACGCGGGACAAATATTTGAACATTATACAAATATTCATCTCGATGTGGGACTTCACACCTATCGCGACAAGGGAATTTTGAATACTTTTTTCCAAAGATTTCTTTTAGTGTTTACAAACTATGCTTTTTCTCAATAAATTCGAATTTTCATTAATTGATAGCTTATACAGGTGTATTCAGACTGTAATCGGAATAGAAAATTAAAGTGAATTAGCTGTCTCGTAACTCTTTTAAAACATAAAAATTTCTGTGATGTTTTTGCGTTATTTCTAAAAAGTGCGCGTAATGGTTTAGAAGAATTTGCATGCTATTTGCGGATGCTCCTTATAAGCAGTCACGTGTTGAGATTCTATGTACATACCGCTAGATTTTCGTAGTTTGTGTGTATTTTTAATTGAAAAAACTTTAAACTGTGTGAATGTATGAGAGTTCTCTTGAAGAATCTTTCTAAGATTTTAATCTACTGATCCTTACTCGGCCACCTGGTTGACTATGATTTAATTGCTTTCAATCTCAGTTAGGCCCATTCGCTGCTTGGGTTACAGGCTGAGCACGATGACGAAGTACATAAACTTGTATAAGATTACAAATTATGTATACTACAGTATACTTACAGTATATTTACAAGTAGATATGTATTTATAGACGTATTTATTATGTATGGTCTATTTATGAATTCGCACTTATAAACATCTTTGGGTGATTTATATAATAGGTAATATACGAGTAAAGGAGTCTTTGAAACGGACGTGCATGCATGAAGAAGATAATGTCTGTTGATTTGGCGCTCTATAGTATCTGTCTATCCCAACGGGAGACAGGCGTGATTTTAAAAATCTAAGTAAATTCTAAAATTTATTTTTACACCAACCATGCTTCATGTATCCATCACCCTAAGGAAGAATTTTTGTGTCTGAAACAAAAAAAAATACAAATATTTGTCCTTGCAAGCTGATAATGCCCTCAGTTTGTTAGTGAACCAATTTCAAACCTCGTAACATTTTCCATCATAAATATATCAAGTTGTTATAGAGTTATTAAAGTTTTCTATTCATCACAAACTTGGCTATCTACTGCTTCAATAACGGAGCGAGTGTGACTCCTGCAGACGTTCAACTTTGCTGAACTCACTGTTGTGTGCAGTTCGTGTCTGATGTACGTGAAGCTTCGCTTTGATTTATTTATTTTTAGTATGTCTGTTGTTATCTCATTACATTAACAAAGCTTTGTATTAACTACTTCTTTATAAAAGAGTAATCACTAATATAATTAACTTCACAAACACTCACGCCTGTGTCCGCGAAATGGTAAGGCTCTTTTGGGGTATTTCTGCATCGACGTCTCGCTCGCTGCATTTTTAAGTCCCCTGTAATAGGGAGTTAATCTATTGCAGTAGTTCAGGAACATTTTCATTTTCGGACTCCGTACTACTACTGAGAATTTTATAACGGAAGAACCCCATTAAAATTAATTTATCATCATCAGCCCATATACGTACCATTGCTGGGCACGGGCCTCCTCTCAACTGAAAGGGATTAGGCCTTAGTCCACCACGCTGGCCTAGTGCGGGTTGGCGGACTACAAACCTGAGAAGTTCCTAAGAATTTTTATATATACATATTTATATATACATTTAATTGTGCAATATTATTATTACGTGGGAATTAAAGCATAGTTAATAAAATCATACGCTTCTGCCTCTCATTTTTAGGATGAGGCGTGAGAATATATGTTCTACGTAGGTTAAGATTTACTATCTATGCATGGCTAGAATTTGTGTTGTTTATTACGCCACATTCAAACAGCATTCGTGTATTCAGTGAACTACTTTTAAAATAATGATGAACTTCGTTGTATAACTCTTATGTTCAGATTGCTCAGGTATATCCATCGAAGCCGAGTCGCTGCTCTCAGGCAACTTTTTCGATGAGCGGATTCAAATATTTTCCCTAAGTGCAGATCCTCTCAGCATCCGTTTGCGTTTGAAGCAAAGACATCTTTGTGCGCGACTCCTTTGGAGATATTTCGGTAAATAGTCCTGTGATCCGTCGTTAAGTCAATGATTTCGCTTTGAATGATAATATGAGATGTGCAGAATTCATTTAATGATCTTAATATAATAAATTCTTGGATTATTTTCTCGTAGTGCATGATTAGCACGCTAAAGTGGAAGTGGGCCGGCCATGTCTGCCGACGGACGGACGGCCGTTGGAGCAGACAAGTGTTGGAGTGGAGACCGCGCTTAGGTAGACGTAGTGTAGGACGTCCTGCAGCACGATGGTCCGACGACTTGAGAAAGGTGGCGGGTAGCGGATGGATAAGGGCTGCTCAAGACCGGGATGGTTGGCGCCTACTTGGGGAGGCCTTCGTTCAGCAGTGGACGGCGATAGGCTGAGAATAGAATAGAATAGAATAGTGCATGATATTACGGGTTCCAATCTACGTCACTTGTGTGTGCTTATAGATTTAATTGATTTAAATAATTAATTAAATCATAGCGTAGAAACTACACTGTATGAATGTTCCGCGCTAAGAAAAATAAATTTAAGTTGCTCGCTAACGTTTTTAACATGACATCAACTTTCATTATTTCTCTAAAAGTCGTTTTTGTAACTTATTAAAAATAACTAGTTGTTTGAACTTTTTGTGTATGTTTCCACTTTGTATTTTGCTTTTAAAAATTTCTGCTTAAAAAATATAAATGAATCAACACAAACATGCAAAAATAGTTTCTTTTCACTTCCCGCCAGAGAAAAGGTAAACAAAAGTTACAAAATCCAACACTCCCCGTTTGAGTTGCTCACTTTATGCTGGATAACACTAAATTCTTATAAAGCAACTAACACAAGTAAAACATTATAATATAAAATTCGCAGTTGTAATTTGGACGAAAGCCGCCCTGAACACGCAATTAAATGTTTGAAATAATTACGGGGAACAATTACTAAAGTGGCAGCGGAATTGCGGACGACAGATGTTGGCTTTACCGAGTGAGACGTTCGTTTTTAGCCAAACTGGACGCGGGCTGCTCCCTGCTCCGAACACGTTAAACTTGCAACTTTGGCTTCTTCGTGCTGTCTGAGATTTTAGAATTGCAGTGCTTTGCCATAAGTATTATTGCTTAATTAAAACATTAATGTCTTATGTGGCAATTCGTAGGCTTAGATAGTTTGAATGTATTTGGAAAACGGATGAATGAACGAAATGATAGTTAATGGATACGGTTATCAGAATATATGAGTATACATATGTATATCGTTTTATGTGTATTTAGCATGAGTGTGCGGTGTGCAGTATGTGTGCGATATGATCAATTTAACATACATAACCTCACGCCAGTACTCCCCGAAGGGGTAGGCAGACGTGCATTTCTGCACCCACAATTCGCCAAGTATGTATCAATCCCACGTAATAGGTGGCGAGCCTATTGCCGTTATTCGAGCACATTTCTAGACTCCGTGTTGCTACTGAGAATTTCCAGATGGCTAATCCCAATAACATTGCTTGACCCGGGACCTCTAGATCGCTCGGCACAAACTTATGCCGCGGGACTACGAGGAAGTCAAATCAATTTAACTGGTTCATTAATGATTTATTTATTTTATGATAACTACATCGGTAACTTTAGTTAATTATTCTATCATGTATTAAATAAATTAATATTATTGTATCAATAAAAATCAATGAGTTCTCTTTTTAAAAATAACATAACCTAAAAATACTCGTATATTGAAGTGATTGCGCAGAATGATCCGATTAATTATTTTGCAACTTCAGTCCGTGATTCAAAATAGACATAGGTATTACCATTGTCTCGAAATCGAGTTGTCGAGTTGTCGGTCTGGCGGGTCGGGGCACGCTTTTTGTCCCGCTTCTATCGAACATCTTTTAGCATTTCCACTTTTATGGACCATCTGCTACAGTTATAATCATATTCCATTGAAATAAGATTTTTTTATGTCCATTTCGTACGATGCACCTTTTTTCAAATACATTTTAATTCTGTTTTCAACATGTTTTGCAATTTTATATTCATTAAAATATTTAGTATGTTAATGCCGTCTTGAAAAGTTTTCTTTAGTGTAAAGTTTAGAATATAAATTGAGTATTTATATTATTAAATCTGATTACTCAAATAGTGTTTTCGATAAATATTTTCCATTGTTGTACGATTTACAGACTTTTTCAAGCACATTTTCAGACTTTTAAGTGCTTCTAAGAACCCCTTATCGCAGCTTTACAAATAAATATTGGAAGAATATTAATTCCATTTTTTTATCACGTAAAATGATATAACTTATTATTAGTTATTTTTAAACCTGAAACAAATAATAAACTTGTCTACATTTTAGGTACACACCGACATTTATATTTCGAAAAAAAGACACAAAAATCTAAAAAAATATTGTCCATCTTAAAAATACATGGTAGACGTTAACCTCAATAAAGCGCAATAGATATTTCATCTAAGTTGAAATTTGACGATACGCCAGTATTAATTAATGCCGTCCATTAGCGTCGCTTGCTCCGTCTCTGAGAGCGCTCTATCGCTCTAAATGCAATTAGTTTAGCGCGGTACCGACACCGCGCGACACCGAGCTCTCAACCTAAATATAATTCGCGCTCTAATAAGATTATACCATGGAGTGTTCATAAGAAAATATTGTAGTCCGTAATGAATACGCGATGAACTTTCAGCTTTACGGCTAAAATTCTCGGCTCCAGGCTAATTTTACACTCACACACTTTTTCGCTTTTTATGTATGAGATGGTAAAATTTTAAGTATTGTTTAGTATGTTGATTTTGGTAAACACATTTCTTTTATGACCTGCATAAAAAATATATTCGGATAATTAACTTGTAACGTCATTGGTCATGCCAAATCGTACAGAAAATAGAAATTTAGTATAGAAAATATGGACTTGGCACACAATTTTTTGTATGCAGTAGTATATAGATATTAATGAAGGTTAAAATGGCTCGCCCGTTTCTCATTGAGGATTAAGATCATGAACATTTATTCGTTGGACGGTTTTATTGTAATGATAACTTTACCTTAGTTGTTAAGTCGATAGTTATTTTAATTATTCTAGGCAACCTGTATTAATACCACATTTATGCCAAGTCAAAATATTACGACTTTTGTGCTGCGGGAAAAATTCAGGTTTTGGTATAACTTAGTATAGACCTAACTATAAACCACTATAAACCCAACGCTGCTTCTTTTAACTTTGTAAAAAATAATGTAATCCCAAAAAAAAAACTTTTGCAGCTTATAGACAATGTTACAGATATACAAAGCAATATTTTTAAAAGCCTTTCTTTATATGGTATTTAGGCATCGGCAGTTTTGCCATTGCATATAAGATATAGTGTTGGTAATGTAGAAATTAAAAGTATAGATTAAAATTAATAATATATAATTAAGCTGATGATATTATGTCATATAATTATTTTAATTCCACAATCAGTGCGAACTCTAAATCAAGTTGGAACGGCAAACAGGCTTTCCGGAAACTGGCAGAATTCTACAGAATCAGACAAAAGGAATCAGCTATCAATATTTGTAAATTTTGAATATTTAAGGCTAATGCTATGTTGATGCTTGCTCGATTACTGCTTATTGACAAATGTCGTAGGCTATGTAGTTTTATACTATCGACGAAAACATTGCAGGTAAAAATACAGTGTAATCCTGTTATGGATTATGTTCTATTTAGTAGTGTAAGTTAATAGCTTACAGACTGTTTGTGGTCTTAAGGACAAGTATTTATTTATTTAACTCTTTATTGTACACATTCTAAATCATATAAAATATATATGTAGAGAAGGGTACAAATGTATGTGCTGTGCGATATAGAGGTCCTGGGTTTGATTCCCGGGTAGGGTAAATTGTTATGAGATTATTTATTAGGAAATTTACAATAATAGCATAGGGTCTGGAAACGTGCCCGAAAAATTACAATATATTATGTGGTTGTGTTGGAAATCGCTTATTCTAATCCGATGCGCATAATTCTGACATTTTAAATAATGCGTGAAAAATGGAGAGGAAACTTGCGTAATCTGAAAACTCTCCATAAATAATAATTGTAGAGCATAGTATTCTTCAAGCTACACTTAGTTAGCGCCACAGATTTTACCCTTCCTAGCCGTAAGAAGCCCTTTATATGACAAAATAATTTTTCATCATCATCATCAGCCTATATACGTCCCACTGCTGGGCACGGGCCTCCTCTACCATTGAGAGGGTTTAGGCCTTAGTCCACCACGCTGGCCTAGAGATAAAATAAATTTTATCAAGTTCATATTTGCTAAACAAACATCTACGCCTGCTAGCCCTAATACAAAAAAATAATAATTTTAAGGTCCTAATTACAGCTATTGAGTTGTCTTTGTTGTAACTATTCAAGCAGTGTCTAATGAGATTCAATTCACAAATTGAATAGGTACACGAGCACAATGGTTGCGTTTAGCTGTTAATATTATTTGAACCACTGCATACAATTTTCGTCGTCTATGTGAAAGTTCGAGCGAGAGTAAACGGCATTAGACTTCTACGGTTCAATGGTTCCCGGTGCGAGTCTCGGTAGTTAAATTTCGAGTGTCAAGACGTATTTAGGGAGACATCGTTTGACTGTACTCGTGTCTATTTATTATTTAATTTTATTAAATCTATACTAGTATACAGCTGAAGAATTTGTTTTCTTTGTTTGTTTGTTTGAACGTGCTAATCTCATGAACTACAGATTCGAATTTTATCGTTATATAAAAATAAAATAACGAAAGAAACTTTAATCAAGTAAAAAATAGCTTTAAGGATTTCTAATTATAGGAGGTTCTATTCCAGGAATTATTTGACCCGTAAAAATAACTACGAAAATAAGTTATTTAAGTACCACAATATAAAAAGAGGAATATTATCTACTTTATTACTAAAGCGAAAGTAATTATTCGTAAAGCCGAGAATGTTTAATACTCGTAAAATCGTTTTTGATGAATTTTTAATACATACTCATTACACATGTATAAAGAAGAAGACGTGACGGCCTTGAGGTTAGTCGCGAGGTTAGAGTTAAAGCTCGGCGGTCACGGGTTCAAACCCCAGGCATACGCCTTTGACTTTTCGAGGTTATGTGTGCATTCACAATGAATTATCACGTACCTTAACGGTGAAGGAAAACTTCATGAGGAAACCTGCACACCTACAAGTTTTTAGGAATTTCTTTGGTGTATAGTCCGCCAACCCGCACTAGGCCAACATGGTGGACTAAACCCTTTTAGTTGTAGAGGGGTACCCAGCAGTGAGACGTGTAAGGGATAATGATGATAGCATATGTACCTACATACGACTATTTTTTATAGCATTATACATGGGAGAAACTAGACCACGGCGCTTTTTCAAAATTCTCTGAAGTAACGATAATAAGCTACAATCTTTTCCAGCAAGGAGTTAGTTATTGTACTGTTCTCCTTTAGCTGTGAACTCTGTGCTGGCTCTAACGCAAATTATTAGCGCAACTTTAACCTTCCTCCCGCCCCGCTTTTCTTTCACGTCCGGCTTCGCTCCACGAACCCTCAATAGATTCATTAAGACTCTAACGAGATCTTCCCGAGAGATTCATGAATGCTTTGTTTCATTAAATGCGATTTATTTTGTTTGTTATAATACATTTTCACTAGATATTTGTTTATGGTTCCGTGTCGTCTTTGGCCTTGGGGTGGAAGACGCGATGCGACAACACAATACGGGCGAAGCGTTCCCCTACTCATATTTAGGTACAGAGAGATGTTTCGTTCTTAAGCAAATACTGAAATATCTTTTAATCAAATATATTTTGGGCTTAAAAATTTGATAATATCTTTGAAGAAGTTATTTATCATTTGAATTTGTTTAAAGAATTGACCACAAGGTCAGTTCTGTATTTGTAGCTCGAGTGCATTTGTTTATTACTTCAAATAATAAAACCCGCATCTTTACTTATTCTCAGCATCAAATTGTTAATAATAAATTAATGGATTAGCTAAGATGTCGCATCCGTAAAGTTTTCAAAAGGGTATAATTAATTTCATCAAAGTGAGTTAACCCTTTCCGATTGAATTTATTATATCGCTGACTTAAACAAGAAAGCGTAAGCAGAATCAAATATATAAATTGAATTTTCATTAGTATAGATTACATTTAAAAAAAAAAACTTTAATACTATATATAGTACGTTACAGTTGATCACATTTAAGTGATAACACACATTACACAAACAATTAATTTGATCACTTAAATTACAACTGGTGATGAGTAGATGAGAAACATACGTTTTACTTTTCTTTTAAAGATACAAGGATGATATTTAATTTTAAAGAATCGAACATGATATATTCAAGTCTAATCAAGTTGCTCGGTGTGGATGTGTTTTTTAATTGCATTTTTTTGAAATTCTGATGAATAACTTATAATCCTGATAGTCTCTTCACGATGTTGTCCTTTACATGAATAAACATGCTTAGCTTCAAGTCGGCGCTATAGGTGCCAAGCTTTCTACGTCTGTCCCAGAAGTGTTCGCCGCTTTAACTCAGGTCTTAGAAATATTTGTTATATTACATACAGTCGTACTCCCTGGTTGGTACGTACATACTACGAGTACATACTACTACATACTACCGCCTGTTCCCTGCAGGTTTAAGCAGAGATGTATTTGCTCACTTATATTTTGTCCGTTGTGTTTTTTAATTCCCTCGTCAAATTCAAATAGTCTATTTATCTAGTCTCTCTTAAAGTACGTATTCTGTCTTGAAATCTGACCTTTTATGTTAGAGCATTACATGGCTAATGAAAAGAACTAAATTAAATATTAGGTTTTCCTCTGTGGATTTTCAACCCACTTTCCTCCTACGTAATGTTTACGCTTTTATTACAATTAGATCCATATTTAATACTCTAAAGTTTTAGCCACACTGCTTGGAGCATGTCACTTCTACTTTTGATCCGGGTCATATAATTCTTGTCTCACATTTATAACATTAAAATTACATAAGATAATAATAGCATCAAAGTACATCTACATACATACATAACAACTATCTGCATAATGTTAAAGCTTTAAATCAATAAAGAATTTGCATTAAAATACCTTTTGATGAAATCCAACATGCGACTGAAATGAAAGAGATTAAAAATTCACCCTCCATAAGTTACTTTACCGACAGCTTTGATAATTAGGCAGCTACGTCGGCCCCGGCTTTAGCTTATTATATAAATATAACCAGAAATGTGACCGTCTGCATGTAAATAATTTTGCATTGGAAATGTCTGATGTTTTAGATGCATCCAGAGCTTGTTGCTATGATTGTTTTTAGGTTTATTGGTAAAAGTTGCGTAATTGAGTTAATTAAAGTTGCAGTCATCGTGATAAATAGCCCAAATACACACCAGCACTGGGCACACAGAAGAAGAGAAGAATTAGTGTTTGATATTTAATTGTCATTATTTTTTTAAGCTCTTTTCAACATTATCATCAGCATGTCATTTAGCGCTCTTCGATAGGTCTCCGTTCAAGTCTACAGAGGCACGAACAAGTCACTCTGGACCACTGGCGGTTCTTCCATAGAAGCCCAAAAGCGTTACACGTTAATTGTGTAATGTCTAGTTTATAATTGTTTATTAGTCATAATCTCATTTATAATTTATATGTCAAACTGCTTTTGTTAAATAAAGATTTAAAGATTCGGAATTTTGTAAGGCAAGTTGGGCTTTTGGGCTTCTATGGAAGTACCGCTACTGCTTTGGACCTACATATATTGTGATGTCAAGTACATGGTGAATTGAGTTCATATTATCCGCCTCAGTGATATATTGGTTGAAGGATGACCTATGACACTAAGGGCCGCATGTACAAATTCAACATCTAGACAAATATTCCCATGATTTACAAGTAGTTCACTTCAAGAAGCACCTTTTGTAATTTTTTAGGTTTCATGTTACATCTAATTGGGATTGATTGGGATCGAAGCAATTTAATACACATATTCTAGCTATAATATTTCTTCCAGGTGATAGTCCACTTTTCATAGACTTACTCTTTTGAAGTCCCTCCATTATATTATAAAGTAAATTTCACCACCGAAATGTATTTCTGTTAACCCTCTTGAATTATTTGAAAAATCCCAAAACTGCGAACTTCATTAGACGAAGCAATGTACCACAAATATTTTGGCCAAATTTACTATGTAAATGTCGACGTTAAACACCTTTATTGTGGCACTAAACGCAAATCGATCGGAAGCGGCGTGTCGACGTCTCAAATCTGGGGAGGTATTTTTCAACGCGACTGCAGCTACGCGATAAGAGCTCCTCGTAATGTGACCGAATTTCAATCAAATTTATGAGTTATAATAATGATTATAGGTGCTTTATCTGCTCCGCTCATAAAATTCTCCCGATTTGAATGAAAAGGTGAATTCTAGTGTAACAAATTCGGAATCGCAAGGCGTTGATAACGTTCGCTAAATTAATCACGAAAAAATTATACGGAGGGGAATTGGAACGCCGATTGATCGTTGCACGTTTGTCAATGTTAATATTTATTTAGATACAAATGACTGCTGGGGTGGTCTGAATATTTATTGAGTCTTGGAGGTAAAATTATTTTCTTTTACAATAAATGATGATATTAGATGATAAAGAAGTAGATATTGAACTGATAAACATTCTTTATTTTCGTTCATATTTATTATTTTAATCAATAATAAAGGCTACGAAATAGATTTCTAGATCATCAAGACGATAATTTATTTGTTATATTTTATAAAATTTATGAATAAGTGAATTCAAAGATGGATGTATACGAGATAAACATTGAAATACTAATAAAGTTATTAAGCAGGACTCATGTATTGGAATACACTTGCATTCTCCATTTCAGAGATCGTAGTCAATTATTGAGATGCATACAAATGTAGAGGTTGAAAATATAATACAAATAACGTAGGTATTTTTTTAATGTAAAGCATGATTTGAAAAATGTAATCCCTATGGTATCACGTACACGCACCTATGTACATATTTCTTACTCTTTAACAAAAAGTCTGAGCGGTTGACTACCTTTGAACCAATAAAATAAATTTCAATATCATTAATATTAAATTGTAAATTTTCGATTTTATCTGAAATCATTTTCCGATATAATAAGTTATTATAACACTTAGTAAAAGTCGTCGAGTGAAATCTTTGTTCTCCGAAACCCCGGGGAGCGGGCAGACCGCTCGCAGCGATTGAAATTTAAAATATTGTACCCTTTGCCATTATGCGAGCTTATTCACCCTTGAAATATCCCTAGGGGGCGCCAGGTACAACGATTGGGGAAAATATTTTACACTTGTTACTAAGGATGTCGCTTTTAAGTCTGCTATTACCTCACAATCGAACACGATTTGGAACCTAATGCTCAACGCATAGAATTCAAAATTGCGAACACACGAGCGCAATTTCATGAGAATATTTATGAAAAGCACTTAATTACTGTGTCGAGAATGAAAAATTGTTATTGAAACCGAGTTGATTGAACTGGCGATTCATAACTATGTCATTTTGGATGCGACGCTAATGAAAACACGATTAATCACCAAGCGCACTCTCAGTGAAACGTTATGCGACGCGTGATTCTGCAATTTGTTTATTGTGTACTATTTTTGTTATTAATGACCATTCATTCCATGATAAACATTCCTTTTTTAATCCAGATTAAAAATAAACGCAAAAAGCTATTATGGTTTTAATTGGTTTGTCAGACAAATTTTATAAAAAAAAAAAAATATTATATTATCAAAACAAAGGTTTAAGCAAAATAACATGTGTATTTTTTTTTTGGAACAGATTCGAAAAATGAGATTGTGTATTGTTTGATAATAGGAAATCCTTCATGTTTAAATTTAATTATAGTTTTACGAAACCGCGACATTCTAGGACTGTTTTTAAATTAAAATACTTTTATAGCATAATATTCATTTACGTACGAAAACAAAAGATTTCGTCCAATTCTGACGCTTAAATTCCACCGGTTAATTTAGCGCATTTTAAAATTGCGAGTTACGACGAGCTCGGCCAGCCTGACGGTTAGTGTCATATCATTGTTTACTGGCAGCGTTTTTGTTTCGGCTGTTAAATCTCATTCTACGAGTAGAAGAGAAACAATTTTTAAATTAAAATTATTTAGAAAACCAAGTCTTTCGTAAATTTTATACCAACAAGGCGCCCTAAATTGAGATGCACAAGCCAGTGCACATAATTAAAATGTTTACTAAACCTTGGCAGCACGAAAATAATTAAACGAATAACTCCACTCATTAGTCGTCATTGCGGTACCTCTAGGTGCACAGTGAGGGCGTACTCTGCCCGCATTACTGGATATTAGCTCCGGCCCACTGGGCAGAAAGCGAACGTTTACTTGATAAAATAAATTTGAACAAAACAAACGCATCCGCTGCGGCAATATGAATCCACCTCTCTGAAGTTGTGCTAAGCGGCATGGAAGTGGAAAAATGGTAGCCCGGTGTGAGCTAATATGCGAATGCTTCGAATACCGGCAGAAGGTCTGTCATCAATACCTGAACGATATCGATAGTGGTGAAAATCTTAGTACTTTAGACCAAAGAATTTAGTATAGGAAGTTGGTAAAAACAATCTGGGTAAAAGTCATATTTCAATTCGATTTACATAAAAGTTAAAAGTTATGTTTTGTAACACAAATTTAATAATGTGAGCAAAACATCAAACATAATGATTATTTAGCTCTTTTTAATGCATAGTATTGAAAGGCCAGAGTCTTTACTCGAATTTTGTCTTCCTGAAATTTTCATATCTGAAGGTGTGTCGTAGATTATTATAATTGGCCTACAGAAAAATATATAAAATCATATATTTATATTAATATCATCGTATATAAATTTATTTTAAGTTGCATTTATTTTACTGTTATAAATATAATATAATTTAATATAATTATTAAATATAATTTATGTATGAAGATTTTAGTATGTAAATTTATAAAGGTAAAGCACCGTCTTTAATATTTAGCTTATTCCTCTCCTTGCGAAGTTGTATGGAAGAGGTCGTTCTTAGCGATAATACCGCCAATTTAAGTCACCTACTTTTATTTATTTCTTTTGTCTACTTGGTACATAATGTGGTGTTAAATAAAGGATTCATTATTATTCAATATTCATTGCTGATCTCGATCAAGGATCAAAATCAGAAAACGTTTTTTTTAATCCAACGAGACTCATATGAATCAATCGTCTTGGCACGTTAATTGAATTGGCTACTTTTAGTGACACAGCTTCCCTTTTTGCCAAAATAACTGCTGAATGTCAGCTTTTATAAATCATGTATAACTTTCATAAAATTAAGTTGAATCCTGGAATATACATATTATTTTTAAGTAATAAACAATTACTATGATGGAATCACTTGCTAAAGTAAAAATAAAACACCACATAAAAATTCACATCAAAGTAATAAGATTTGTAAAAGATCTCGTATCCTTTGAATGCTACTTTATTGAAATCAGTTCTTTTTAAAATAGCTTCGCCAAGATCCGGACAGACGCTACCAGAGAATTTAAATTTGTAACTGAATTTAAGCCGAATTGAAGTGTCAAGCGTAACGAGAGACTCACTCATGCCCAGTAGGGTGGCCATTCGTTAGTTTAACTCTTTTGGTAAAACGACCCCAGGATAAGCCGGGTGCAATGTTAACATTCTTTTCAATAATGATGGGAGGGGAGACGCGAATACCCCGTGTCTTGTTTATTGGATTTTTTGTTGCAATCTACATATGAATAGCGAAAGCAATCTGTCGGACGTTGGAGGGCGTCGAGTCGAGCTTGCTTTTGTTTGTTTAATCTGCACTATATTAAAAATAATATTTTCCGCATTGCACGTTACTATTACAAGCTTATTTAATATTCGTGTAAATATTTGCCCGTTTCTCATATGTTATACAAACATGTGTGTATGTGTGAACTCTACCCCAATTGAAACAAATTCAATGACTGCGAATAAATAATTTACTTCTTGAAAGATTTGCCACAGCCGACGCAGTTCATAAATTACGAGCAAGTATCGAGTGGTCCGCACTCAACAAACTATTCGACTCTAAGTTTTCCGTATCCACTTTAAAGTTGCGCTGTAAAGTAACAACACGCGTGTTGGTCGCTTTAATAAGTCCCGCGCATGATAAATAGGATCAAGTGCGGGAACGAATGTGAGCCTTTTGTCTCTCTCTATGGCCCACAAAGTGTTCCTCCGCCCTTGTCACACGGAGCCCGAGGGTTGCGGATTTAATACAACGTTTGTGGACTAGAAAACTTAATGAAAGTGTGGCGGCTCTAGTTGTGAGCATCATTATCGACGGCTTTGCTCTCAGATAAAAAGCTTTTCGAAACGTTATGAAAACGTATGCCGCTTTGGGGTTAAACCAAGCGAAGTGGAACGATTCGAATGTAGCCACGACACATGCCGGTTTTATTTTATTCTGCGGCCCAAACTTTGATTTGTGTTATTTTCCGACTGTCCAATTTGTGGATTCTTATTAGGGATTCGGTTTTGAAATTTCGATTTGTAAATCATTTAATGGAGGAATTCGTGGGCGGCCCGCTTTGTTCTGTTTGTTTGTCTACTCTTCTTGCCCATTTATTGACCACCCTCGTTTTTCTACCATCAGGCATTCCAAATAGTTTCTGGCAGATATTTAATCCGTTGAGAGTAGTGCAAGAGTTATGACTTCCCATTTATATCTTAGTATTATTGCGAATATAAAGTTTAAATAAAGTATGTTTTGAAGAAAGCCGTCATTAGGTACAGTCTTTGTAATGTAAATCAACATCAAACGAATCATTGCCTTGAAATTTTCTACAATTCTTTCAAGTCTATGAAAATATATATCTTACTAACTTTAGACCATAACATAAGTATTTCTATACTAGCGCATAATATTGATGACCTTGAAACTTATGATATACAAAACTAAGGAATTCCGCTTGAGGCATTTCTTGGTCACGTATATACACCAACCCGTATTAGATCAGTATGGAGGACTAAGGCCAAACTTCTTACAATTGTAAATACAGCTAGTAGGGTAGGGCGGGGCTAGTTGAGCAATTTTTTACTTGATCGTTCATTGCTCCTTAAAGATAGGTCCAAATTGCTGGTAATTTGTACTTATAGGTAAGTAATTTATTCCTTCTTAAAGTCTTCATAGTAATTTATTATCAAAATATAGCATTTAAAAGTTACTCCCGTTTAAGTGCAAAAAGTCAGATATGCTCAACGTGCCCCATGGGTGGGGTAAGTAGAGCAAGGGTATGGGGTACATTGAGCAGTTAGAAATTCTAGTCTAACCAAGGTTTCTAAAAAAGAAATAACAATTGTATTTGATAATCAACTGTTTATTTATTAATCTCTAAACTAAATCTCTTAGTGAAACAAAACTTAAAATTCTTTTGAAGGTATTTTTAACATAAAAATAGAATCAACAAAACCGCAACATATTATTAGATTAATTTTTGGATTAGATTCAGCCTTTCCACTTAAAATCAGACTTTTTTTAGGAACTTTTACACAGGAATTATAATTAATAGTGACAGGAATTATTATTAATAGTGACTAAAACTAATCATCATCGTCATCGAAATTGCAATTGATGCAAATGAAACAGTTGCTCAACATTCCCCAACCCGAATATTTGAATTAAAAGTGAGGTTATAAAAAAACTGTATTAATTCAAACAAAATCCTCATTAGATATCAAAAATACATCAAATTAATGAACTTTTAACACTTTCCTAATTTAAAATGGATAACATTTGAGTCGTACAGACGAAATATACACAGCAACAATTTTTTTACTTTTTGGTCGCAAAATAAACAAAACGCGAGTGTACTTTACTCGTTCGTCAATTCGCCACTAGCGATGGCGTGATCATTTCCCCTCCCGCGCCCCCTCATTTCCCTCATTTGACGTGCTAGCGTTTGATGTATAGTTTCGGAGATATTTTAATTGCCCAACTTACCCCTATGCTCAACTAGCCCCGCTCTACCCTACCTACTTAGCAATAGGACAGGTGATATAGACAGTAATCAACCGTCGATATAATTATATCAACCTGCTTGTTCACGCAACCCATTGTTCAAAGTTCCATCTTGATGATTACAAGGCAAATGCTAATATATTCCTCACTAAAGCTGATGTAGGCCACAGACCGCTATTGAGGGGTCTGTAATTAACTGCAATAGTTTTATCAATGCTTTAACTACAAGCCGAGGCCGGGTTCAGGATTAGTCACGCACACGTGAATTTGATGAGGGGTCGCTTCAGTAACCGGGTACACTCTTAATTTGAATTTCACGTGCTTTACTTGTTGTCAAGTGTTTAGTAAACATCTTTCTCTATATTAAAAAGGGGTCAGGATATATTTTTAAAGCGGTTTTATTTATTGTTTTGTATTTTTAATATTGCTTTAGTGTATAGCCAATTTTTTTTATCGCAAAAGTAACTTTACTATAATAATCTACCAATGAAATATCTCAGACGAAAACATTAGTACTGAAACACATTGTCGGTTGTTTAATATTACGTAATATTGACAGACCGCTTACTGTGGCTGCCTATTCTCTCTCTTGTATCTCCGAAGAGAGAAAAAACGCTGAGGTGTATAGTTAGCCAAATATAAAGTCCTTAGCATAATGTTGTTTATAAAGCGCGAATCCAATTGTTGCTTAATACTGACTGACCCCATGCTCTCGCGGCATAAGCCGTGCCTAGGCATAGGCATAGCGTGCATTGGCTTGATTCCTAGGCCGGGCGAAGTGTTATTGGAGTTTACCATTAACAAATTTTCAGTAGCAGCACGAAATATGAAAAAATGTCCGAAAAACGGCATAAGGCTCATCTATTGGCGAGGCGTGGGTGCAGAAATTTATTTTTGCCTATCTTAAGTGAAAACTTAAGTATGTGAAAAATGTCCTACTGAGAGACCTAATAACACTGCCAGAAAATATGGATTTAAAACAATGAAAGTTTCATGAAAAGATTGTCACAGGTTGCGTTCAGTTTTTTAAAGTCATTTTAAACGCGGCAACGAAATATACGGAACTTCATATAACAAAATGTTTTTTGTAGCTAATATTTATTTAGGATCACATTTTTCGTCGTCATTTTGCAGTGTCAGATTTATTTCATAATATTTTTATATTTTTCCTGCTGCTGTATCGCATGGATCAAAGAGTGTTGTATTCGATCCGCTCTCTCATGCGTTTGACAAAATTCCAAAAGGTAGTTTCCCAAATTCGATAAAAGATCAATACAATACAATAATTCAATATGAAGCAGAATATAATGAAAAGCTGTAATACCAATGTTAGTTTAAAAAACATGTTTAAAAAAAATATCACTACATAAACTCACGCCTGTCTGCCGTTGGGGTAGGCAGAGACTATAGAGCGCGAAATGAAACGGTCAACGCTTTGTCAACTGACATTATATTACTTTTTTTAATTATTTAGATTTTTTAATACATCTACACAAATATTAAAAATATTTTTTATAGATTTATAAGAGTATGTTGGTATGTTTGTACGAATAAACGCAAAAACTATTTAACCGATTTTATTGATTAGATACGGACATCGATGATACTTAGAGAAAAAACATACTAGTACTACACAGCTACTGCTATAAAATTCGGCCCGGGCGGAGCGGAGCAATCGTCAACAGTAAGAGAACGCAAATAATATTTAAATAATCAAGGAAAACCAAAGGGAAAAGATAAACTCGGTCAGCATAAAGCGGGGTCAACATTAGCAGACCATCAACTAGAACACTGCTAACAGAACAACCACCGCGTGATTTATGTCCTTTGGATCCAAATTACACTCGGATCTCCATAGAATTAAAGCAAGACCCCTTCGGCGGCCATTTGGAAAGGTCGCATCCATTCGCAACAACACGTTAAAGTTACACAGACGAAATGGCCAAGCGACGTAGACAAAGAGGTCTCATCAATATAACTGAGTTTAGTTCAGGCCGCCAGAGGGCACGGAACACCACATTAGTCCGAGATTAATACACTCGTATCGAATGGTTATTACCGCCCCTTATTGGGAGTCTTTCGATACACGCAACGCCTATTTGACTTGACTTGCTTCGTTGAACACTTCCGTGATACGACCTTTTATTTTTTTGGATCAAAATATCGTATTGTTCAATCAAGACGTGTGTTTCTTTAAGTAGGGCTGCGCCACAGTCAACGTGGAATACGCTATGAATTTATGCTGGTTTTGAGCTGTGTAACACTACCTCAAAAAAGCATACAAGATGATTCTATTAATGTTCGGTAAGACGACTAGCATAACCATGACGTCATCGCCTTCTTTCGATTCCTACCCGTTTTAAAAAAATATGTTCATTTGACAGAACCTTACTTTAAAAAACCATCGTCATCATCGGCCGATATGCGTCCCACTGCTGAGCACGGGCCTTTTCTAAAGGTTTAAGGCCTCAGTCAGCCACGCTGGCCTAGTGCAAGTTGGCAGACTACATACCTTAGAAATTCTTAAGAATTTGTAGGTGTGCAGGTTTCCACAAAATGTTATCCTTCGCCGTTAAATTACGTGTAAAATCATTTTTTTTAATACGCGACAGATATTATCGTCGAGATATTTAGATGCTGTCATTAGTCGAAGTATTTTATATTTTTCCGAGATTTATGACCGCGCGCCTAAACGTCGAGGCCATCACTACTTTTAATCTTATTGTTATATCTTCATTGTTATGTAATCGATCATTATTAACCCATTATATCAATAAAAGTGTAATGTGTTTATTTATAATGAAACTGCAACAAATTAATTCACTTACAAGGATCTTTAAACTAATATCATTAGTTTAATACTGCAGTTTGAAGATATCAAGGGCCCACCTTAAATGTATAATGTCATATCAAACTTCCCAGAGACACAGTATAACATTTACAACTAATATTAACATGTAATAACATGGAATCTCTTATGCATTTGTTATTTTCTCTGTACACCCATAACATCACTTATGACGGCCACGTACTCGCGCGGCACTACTCGTAGTATGTGCCGTACGATCTAGCTGTCCCGTGTTCGATTCCCGAATCAGGCCAAGTGAAATTGGGTTTTTTGGTTAGGAAATTCTCAATAACAGCATCATCAGCCCAAATACGTCCCACTGCTGGGCACGGGCCTCCTCTACAACTGAGAGGGTTTAGGCCTTAGTGCAGTAACGCAGTCTTGCTTTTTGTTAATTGGAACTGAAAACAAAATGGTGAAAAGTGGGTACCGAAATACGCTTCTGCCGTGTGTTTATGTACATATGTACTTAAAACGTTAGTTTTATATCGTGTTTCAGCAAACATTGACAGCTAAGAGTAGTCAATTATTGGAGTTGGTTGTGTGAACACGTCATTTAATATAATTTATTCCGGTATACTAAGTTAATCACAAACGTGTAATAATTCATTTGGACAGTATCAAAGCAAACTGAAAATTTAATACACGCGAACGCAAGGTACGGTTCATTTGGTCACATCCAACGCCTGATTAAGCTCGTACAATGTGATCATTTCGATTGTTTCATGCAAATCATTAATCTGTGTAAATTAGATTTCGTATCTCATTGCTTTGTGGTAGTCATATCGTGGTATGATTTTAACATGCCTTTATCAGCGTGCGTTAGTCTCGCAATAACCCGGGAACGGTTTGACTAAACTGACTTTGAACTGGTTTTTAAATATATGTTAGAAGATGAGAAAAAATGGACTTGACACGTGGTCCACTACTCGGATGTCAGATGTTTTTTAATTCTTTTTATATCAATAATCGCGAGGCCAGCATAGCTGGATAAGGAATAAACGCTCGCACTTATTTAAAAAGACATTACCAATGTTGAGAATTTCAACTGTGATCGTAAGCATTCGCCTCTGCATGAGCCGAATCTCTCTCTCACTTCAATGAGTAAACTTATGTACAACCTGATACCACGTTAAATATTTAACTACCATTCCTATCTGTTCAACAGAATTTCATTTGAACATTCCTTTTCTCCATCTGAATCAACTTTAAATATAGATTAGAATCCAATAAACATGGAGAATCGAGATCGATTGAACGATTTGTTCGCAGTGCACTATTTCCGTGCAAGTACTTAACGAATAGCGGCCATCAATAGTAAACAAGTGGTTTCCTTTACAAATGTCCCGGGAGCGAACAACACGTATTACTAGATAATTTACAACCAACCTCTTTGCTATCTGACTCGCCAATCTACAAATTGCTTACGAATGTGAAAACAGTGTTTTCACTGCATTTTAGTTTGAATAGTTTTGCAAGTTGAGTGGTATCGACGTGCCAACCTCTGGCAATAATTATGTCAACGCATTGGGTGCTTAATACATGCCGTTGTTATGATTGCCTGGTTTATTATTGGAATATATTGGCGTGTACTATAGAAATTTGGATTTCGATTCCTAAGAACCTTTACTCCAAACCAACTAAAGTTTTATTTACTTTTACGGCTAGAAAATTCTTTATCATAGCACTAACTCTGATAATTTGTCTTCTATTATCGTGCGTTGAGCCACCAAAAAACATCATGGCATTGCAAATAAACTTCTCCATACATCTTAATGTTACGAATATACTATAAGGAAAATAAATTTGTATTAAGGATGTACCAAGTAATACATTACTACAAAAATAATATTATATTCCTATATAGGCCTATCACAGGCTTACGAATTATTGCTGATTGACCACGGAACTAAACATTCCGAATTAGACGAATACATGGTTGAGTTCGTGGGCGTAAATTGAGTAATATTAAAGGGAATACGTACGGTGTTCGTAAATCTTAATAAACGGGTTGATTAAACGTCAACTACACGAAACGCTGTGTATGGGAATAGCAATGAAGTTTATGTTGATTTGGGGCGTAAAAGCGAAGTTCTACATAAACGAGGAATAGATGAGCTCACAGCTAGGACTGACGGGATGGGAGTAATGTTGGACGTCCACTGCTTAAAGTTTTTTTGTTTTATCGTCATTAGTCACAAACGTAATACTAACTTCTATCCGCCAACCCGCATCAGGCCAGCGTGGTGGAGTAAGGCCTCCTCTCAGTTGCAGAGGAGGCTCATGTCCAGCAGTGGGAAGTATATGGGTGGATGATGATGATGATGTAATTATGTCGCTTTTCGAGATTTTTTTTTCAAATCAGGTTACAGCTAAGCCCACATACTTGTGTCAAATAGAACGTATTATTTTATTTTAATAATAAGGAATAATCCTGATCCAGTTTTTCTAGTCGACAGTCTATTTGTGCTGAACTGCATTTACCACCAATTGCCAGTAAATAAATGACCATAAATGACGAAATATTCTCACTCCACATATAAAGCATTTCAATAAAAAAAAGATATTTTCTTTATTGGTGATGACATTTAGTAACAATGTTAACAGTTCGAAAGAGCAGTGGTTGTGACAAAGTATCAAGGAACGAGGGGAGGAAAGTGAGTTCGTTAATTACTCGAAGTGCGCTCTGCAATCGGGTGCTGCGAGTTGATAAGTAAAATTGCAGACGAAGCCTCGCTATTTAAGCAAATGTTAATGTTCTTGCTGCTATTAATTATCATCCTTGCATTGTTCTGTTATTTTTTGTTTAAAAATTATACACTATAAAAAATGTTACGTTTGTGATTTTAAAACGATTACTAAAAGTGGTTTCGAGTATCACAACAGGGAATTTTGCTACATTTTTTTTTTTTTTTTTTTTGTTTTCCAAGAATGTTTCTCGAATGTTCAATGTTATTAATGTTCCAATTCTCATAACAGAAATTCTATTCCAAATTTTATAATGTACTTTATCTCATTCCTCGAGGCGCGCGGTCGTAAATCATGGCGGTCGCGGGTTCAAATCCCAGGCACACACAGCACACTTCTGACTTTTTGAAGTTATGTGAGTATTCATAATGAATTGTCACGTACTTTAACGGTAAAGGAAACATAGTGAGGAAACCTGCACACTCTAACACTGTGTCAACTCAACTCTTTGGTTTTTAGAAGTGGATCATGAAATATTTAATTAAAGTTTTTGGAGCAGACTTTCCCTTTCGTATATCAATTTCGCGTGTTTTCATTAACAAATGCACACGGATACTTCCTGTGTTAACTCTTACCTTGACACGTCTCAGCGGAAAATTAAAGTGAATCCTTTGAAATTAAATCCGACGAGTGCTCAGCGGGTTAATTCAAACATAAAGCAAGATTATGATCAGAGTTGTGGAGATTTTGCCCGCGAGAGGGTGCTCTCGTATCTTTTGCAATCACTAAGTTAATTAGAGCGAATCCAGAGAGAAAATATTCAAAGAAATTAAACGGCTAATTCAAGCAATGATACCAGTCGCTAATATAATTAATAACTAGAATTACTTGAACTTCGAGGGGACTTTCGTTTAATTTAGAATGCGTCAATTTTAAAAGATAAATAAGTTTCTTAATCTCATTTATCATGTTATGTTGTATAACTACAGTTTAACTGGAGTTCTTCTTCAAATCTATTTTTGTCCAATAAAAATTAAGTCAAGTCCTTGATGAAAATAATTTATCTTCCAAAATCTTAGGGGCCCCGAACAATAGAAATAAAACAGTTAAAGTGTAGGGAGTGGGATAATTTTGCTCTAGTTCTCCCTTTGAAACATAAATGAAGTGTGTCGCGTATGTATATTGACTCTAATCTCGAATCCCTGTGACGCTCAGGGTGCACGTAATGTCGGCAGAGTCGTCGCGTTGTTCTGTTATTTTGACATTGAAAAATTTATTATTTTGACACTTATGTTAATTACTACTAGATAATCATTTGCTTACGTAATAATAACATGTGTGATGATTAATGGTGACGTTATCCGTCAAAAGCGAAGTAAGAAATACACCTTAAAAAGAGTAAAGAAATAGCTAAAGTTCTTATAAAATATTATATTTTATCTATATCTCACCGTACACGTCTCACTGAACCCAGGGGTCTTACTCTATCGACAGTAAGGTAAAAAACGTGAAAGCAGGTATAAAACTGTCTATATACCAAATTTCAATCGAATCTGTTCTGCGGTTTTTGCGTTATTAATCAACAAATACTTTCACATTTATTAAAGAAGAAAGAAAGAAAGAACAAAGAAGCATTTATTGCTAGTACAATTTTCATATAATATTTTACATATAATAACAGAAAACACAACAAACAATAAACATATCAAATCGCACCAGCAAAGGTACCTCCCATTCAGCTACTTATTGCAGTAACGCGTAAACGATATTGCAACGCTGATTTTCGATGGGAGGCCCAAGCGACGATATTATTATTACAATAATAGTATGTTGTACAAGTCGTTTTGATAGGAATAATACCAGTATTATTATTAATTATGCAAATTTCATTTAATTGATTACTGTTATTGTTTGTATAATAAAAAATCCTTGAAATTATTAAAGTGTAAGTGTGTTAATATCGAAGGTAACGCAAGACGTAATACCGTGGAAATACGACAATGTAAACTAATTTTTAATTAGTATTAAGTACAAGACATCTAAAAGAAGTAGTTAAAAGGGGTTCAATTTTACTAGAAAACTTTTTGATGAGAAATAGCTAACGTGGAAATGTTTAAAAGGGAACAGTTGTTTAGCAAAAGTTTAACGATTTCTATGAATTAGTAAACGAGTTGGCCGACGTAGTTCATGTACAATTTATATCACCTAAATTGAAGGACCCTCCTAAAACTCTTGTTTAATTATCAAGAAATATTCTTCGCGCGGAATGAGGTCCAATTTTTGGAACACCTGTCTGCTTCACGGGAGTACTTAATAAATAATTTGTAGCTTGCCTTAAAGGTGAGTCATATTGTTTCTAATATTAACTAGTTTTGAGAACTAAACCTACTTTTGTTTATATGTGCCAACTCGAATGAGTTTACTGACTTACAAAAACAATTTTGTGTTATTATTTCATTGCCGATAAGTCCTAATCTTCTCATTTTTCACTCATTCACCCTCTTGAACGTTCTTTTCTTTGTATTTTTCTTATCAGATTTTAAGCAATAAAAATAACTAATAATATAAATTTAAAATTATTTTTATACATTTCATTACTTGGCATTGATTTTATTCTAAATTGATATTTTCTAACAGTTTTATAGGATGATGAAGATAATATTGATAATTTTAATAAAGAATAACAGAAAAATTCCGAAACCGTAATAAAAACTATATAACCAATATACTTTTTTATTTACGTAGAATTAAAAAGGCAATTGCATGTTTAAAATAGAAATACATATTATTCCAACTTAAAAAAAATAACAACAAAGCAATGATATTGCCTCAATAACTTTAAAACTAAACTTCAAAAGTTTCAACCGATTTTTTTTTGCATAAATGAGTACTGAGAGTTTTCAATAAACAACTTTCAAGCGACGGTAGACATTTTATTTATTAACGTAATTAACTTTGAACGTATCGGACTTTGTACTTAAAGCTTGTTTAAAAATTTAGCACCAGTTTCCTTAGATGGAGTTTGTTGCCCCACGAGCCTTCACTCTTAATTATTACTTTGGGAAAATTAAGACTGTCGTTTAGCCCGAAGTGCCCAACCGGCTGGAGGTTGCTACGCTCTTCCATTTATCTAAATGTACTTTATCTTACAGGGGTGAAAACGGCCAGCCAATATGTGGAGACTTCCGTGATTCTATAGTTTTTGGGTTTATGTTTATTTTGTCTTATTTGTGATTTTCTGTTAAGTTATAGTTATTTTGATGTTATCCTTTCGAGATAGATGTAGATAATTTGATATTTTATTTGTTCCTATAATATTAAAAACGTTTCTTAAATATGTACTTAATATTTGATTCCCCTTAATTATGGATGACGCCCGTGTTCACCAGTGGACATATAACGGGTCTATACCCGTTTAATTTTGTAAATCTATCTATATAGATTTACAAAATTAATGATTTATGATCTTAATTCCTATCTGCAGATAGATCGCAATAATGGACCAATCGGGTGACACTTTAAAGGATTCGCTCACAAATGACTCGTTGTGAACGGTTTATTTTTGGATTGAACAAGAGATAGGATTAAGGATTATTTATTAATTTTGTCCCATATTATATGGGCCATATATGAACAATTATTTATACATTTTTTTTCTGTAAGACGATAATTTTGACAAATATTGAACATTACACATGCAAGAAGAGATCACAAAAATATGGTTAAAAAGTTTCATCAAACGGAGTTATAATTTATTATTTAAATTTATATAATTGATAAGACATCACCAAAATACCATCACGAAATATTGGCAATCGAGGCCCTGTTATATTAATCTTTGCATCCAATAATAAAAAGTCGAGAGTCTCCACAGAAGTCTCTGTCCTCTTTGACGCCTCAAAGTAATGACGATACTAGGCACTACCGCGCGTTAAGTACATTACCTATTGTAAGTGTTCTTTGAGATGCGTACACACCGTCGCAAATCTGTGGGACGCTTTTACTCTAATTATGAGCTTCACCATTTATACGCACGTATGTGATGAACCTTTATGAACGTACTGTGTGTATGTATCGGAGTGTAGGAGAAACGTGACATAATTCACGTTCGTTCTTTTCCGCCAATTAAATCCCGCTGTAGCGTGGAATACGTTTGTATTGATACAGCTCACGGAGTCAAAGCTGTGAGTTCCTTTAATAATGGCAGGCATTCGTTAAATTTCCCTTGTCATTTATAAGTATAGCTACGTAGGGTATTAGGTTTTATTATTCTTTATTTATTTTAGGGACAGGGTATTAAGTTAGGTATTCCTTAATTAAGCATGAATAGATGAAATGTGAGCATTTTTTCTTAAACAAAACCCATGATGTTTTCGTAGAATATCCTCAGTTGATTATTTTAATATTACTTAAATATGATGATTCCTGCAAATTGGCTGTTAGTTTAAATATTATTATTTATGCAAACTTATACTCATACATCGATCATTCAATCAAAAATCTTATCCAAACAAAAAAAATAAAATTTGAGTGTCTGTTTGTAATATTGAAATTATCGCTTTTTAATAAATGCATATGGAAGTATAGACGGTACATTTTTTCAATTTTTGTCTGTCTGTCTGACTGTTTGTTCTGGCTAATCTCAGAAATGGCTGGACCGATTTCGACAGGACTTTTATTAGCAGGTAGCTGATGTAATAAGGAGTAACTAATAAACTAATCTAACTAATCGACTGTTAGGCGGAACGAAGTTAGCCGGGTCAGCTAGTTTCATAATAAATTTTATTTAATACTGCATTCTTACTAATATTATAAATGCGTAAGTCAGTTTGCTTATTTGTTTATCCTGTTAAGATTTGCTAAATAGATTTCGTTGAATCTAGTACACAGATAGTGGCCTAGGAGACGGTAGGCATTATATTTAAAATTTCTTGACAAAGAGAATTAACGATACCGAAGTTTCCCTATCCCACCTCACACCCGCCACTGTAACTCCGGTACTCTAGGATCAACAGCGGCACACACAGTATTGACACTGAGCTCTGAAGCTCGACGAATCTAATGGAACCTAAATTGTCGTGATCCCGCAACGAAGTTATTCAGAAAAGAAGATATAAAGGAAATGTTGAAAACAAATATCGAAGTTGCGTACTTTGGGACTCGATAATTAAAGTACATAATATGTACGTCACTGCTGAGTATGGACTACGAAAAAGGTAATCTTTATAAAACTGTTTTCAAACAAGACGAAAGCGTATAAGCTGCTTTTCTAGTGCTACGGCGAGCTTGGTGACTGGAGACTACCAAAAACCTACGGCGGCATAATGAATAAGTGGGCTTGACATACCTAAAAATCTTTTTGGGGAACTATTAAACATGCAGATTTACACGTAAATAGTTTTTTATTACTACCATACTTAAATTTATCTCTGGACTCTAAAGTGAATTCCACACATAGGAGTCGGAACCTATATTTGAGTACAAAAATCAGTCAAGTTGAAATTTGTTGCAAATAAACTATTCCCCAACATATTTAGAAGTCATTGTTATTAAAAAAATAATGATCAAATTAATGGTTAACCAATTTGGCAAAGATTTCATTTGCAGCGCGTAAATTGTGGTCGGTTCTCATTTTCATTGTTGTTGTGAATAACAAAATTTTAATGCAGCGGTCGACGGGATTTACGCTAAACGTTGTTTAATTATACGAATCATTTGATTTAATTAAAGATAACAGATGGTTAATATGGTTCAGTACGCGTGCAATGCACAGCTCGGATAATCTAATTTCTACATTTTAATTTAATTCTCTCTTTGCTACCCAGCTTGCAGTATTGCCACACATGTATTTACTAATTGCTTCAATTTCATCTCTTTGTATAACTAAAAAAAAGGATTCTCCCCCATAACAAGTTGAATAATTAAAAAAGCAAGAAAATATCCAAACTTATTTATGCTCTGATATATTTCGTTAAAATTAATTAAGCAAAAAAGATTATATCGGATAAAAAAGATAATATACTCTTTGGTGTAGCACTTTTTACGAGTTTTTACTTCGAAATTTCTTGGTAAATTTCGAAGCAGGCCGCTAATAGACCTTTTAAGTATAAGCTATGTAGGTATATTTATCATCATTAGTCATCATTGCGGTACCTCTAGGTGCACAGTGAGGGCGTACTCTGCCCGCATTACTGGATATTAGCTCCGGCCCACTGGGCAGAAAGCGAACGTTTACTTGATAAAATAAATTTGAACAAAACAAACGCATCCGCTGCGGCAATATGAATCCACCTCTCTGAAGTTGTGCTAAGCGGCATGGAAGTGGAAAAATGGTAGCCCGGTGTGAGCTAATATGCGAATGCTTCGAATACCGGCAGAAGGTCTGTCATCAATACCTGAACGATATCGATAGTGGTGAAAATCTTAGTACTTTAGACCAAAGAATTTAGTATAGGAAGTTGGTAAAAACAATCTGGGTAAAAGTCATATTTCAATTCGATTTACATAAAAGTTAAAAGTTATGTTTTGTAACACAAATTTAATAATGTGAGCAAAACATCAAACATAATGATTATTTAGCTCTTTTTAATGCATAGTATTGAAAGGCCAGAGTCTTTACTCGAATTTTGTCTTCCTGAAATTTTCATATCTGAAGGTGTGTCGTAGATTATTATAATTGGCCTACAGAAAAATATATAAAATCATATATTTATATTAATATCATCGTATATAAATTTATTTTAAGTTGCATTTATTTTACTGTTATAAATATAATATAATTTAATATAATTATTAAATATAATTTATGTATGAAGATTTTAGTATGTAAATTTATAAAGGTAAAGCACCGTCTTTAATATTTAGCTTATTCCTCTCCTTGCGAAGTTGTATGGAAGAGGTCGTTCTTAGCGATAATACCGCCAATTTAAGTCACCTACTTTTATTTATTTCTTTGTCTACTTGGTACATAATGTGGTGTTAAATAAAGGATTCATTATTATTCAATATTCATTGCTGATCTCGATCAAGGATCAAAATCAGAAAACGTTTTTTTTAATCCAACGAGACTCATATGAATCAATCGTCTTGGCACGTTAATTGAATTGGCTACTTTTAGTGACACAGCTTCCCTTTTTGCCAAAATAACTGCTGAATGTCAGCTTTTATAAATCATGTATAACTTTCATAAAATTAAGTTGAATCCTGGAATATACATATTATTTTTAAGTAATAAACAATTACTATGATGGAATCACTTGCTAAAGTAAAAATAAAACACCACATAAAAATTCACATCAAAGTAATAAGATTTGTAAAAGATCTCGTATCCTTTGAATGCTACTTTATTGAAATCAGTTCTTTTTAAAATAGCTTCGCCAAGATCCGGACAGACGCTACCAGAGAATTTAAATTTGTAACTGAATTTAAGCCGAATTGAAGTGTCAAGCGTAACGAGAGACTCACTCATGCCCAGTAGGGTGGCCATTCGTTAGTCTAACTCTTTTGGTAAAACGACCCCAGGATAAGCCGGGTGCACTGTTAACATTCTTTTCAATAATGATGGGAGGGGAGACGCGAATACCCCGTGTCTTGTTTATTGGATTTTTTGTTGCAATCTACATATGAATAGCGAAAGCAATCTGTCGGACGTTGGAGGGCGTCGAGTCGAGCTTGCTTTTGTTTGTTTAATCTGCACTATATTAAAAATAATATTTTCCGCATTGCACGTTACTATTACAAGCTTATTTAATATTCGTGTAAATATTTGCCCGTTTCTCATATGTTATACAAACATGTGTGTATGTGTGAACTCTACCCCAATTGAAACAAATTCAATGACTGCGAATAAATAATTTACTTCTTGAAAGATTTGCCACAGCCGAGGCAGTTCATAAATTACGAGCAAGTATCGAGTGGTCCGCACTCAACAAACTATTCGACTCTAAGTTTTCCGTATCCACTTTAAAGTTGCGCTGTAAAGTAACAACACGCGTGTTGGTCGCTTTAATAAGTCCCGCGCATGATAAATAGGATCAAGTGCGGGAACGAATGTGAGCCTTTTGTCTCTCTCTATGGCCCACAAAGTGTTCCTCCGCCCTTGTCACACGGAGCCCGAGGGTTGCGGATTTAATACAACGTTTGTGGACTAGAAAACTTAATGAAAGTGTGGCGGCTCTAGTTGTGAGCATCATTATCGACGGCTTTGCTCTCAGATAAAAAGCTTTTCGAAACGTTATGAAAACGTATGCCGCTTTGGGGTTAAACCAAGCGAAGTGGAACGATTCGAATGTAGCCACGACACATGCCGGTTTTATTTTATTCTGCGGCCCAAACTTTGATTTGTGTTATTTTCCGACTGTCCAATTTGTGGATTCTTATTAGGGATTCGGTTTTGAAATTTCGATTTGTAAATCATTTAATGGAGGAATTCGTGGGCGGCCCGCTTTGTTCTGTTTGTTTGTCTACTCTTCTTGCCCATTTATTGACCACCCTCGTTTTTCTACCATCAGGCATTCCAAATAGTTTCTGGCAGATATTTAATCCGTTGAGAGTAGTGCAAGAGTTATGACTTCCCATTTATATCTTAGTATTATTGCGAATATAAAGTTTAAATAAAGTATGTTTTGAAGAAAGCCGTCATTAGGTACAGTCTTTGTAATGTAAATCAACATCAAACGAATCATTGCCTTGAAATTTTCTACAATTCTTTCAAGTCTATGAAAATATATATCTTACTAACTTTAGACCATAACATAAGTATTTCTATACTAGCGCATAATATTGATGACCTTGAAACTTATGATATACAAAACTAAGGAATTCCGCTTGAGGCATTTCTTGGGCACGTATATACACCAACCCGTATTAGATCAGTATGGAGGACTAAGGCCAAACTTCTTACAATTGTAAATACAGCTAGTACTTAGCAATAGGACAGGTGATATAGACAGTAATCAACCGTCGATATAATTATATCAACCTGCTTGTTCACGCAACCCATTGTTCAAAGTTCCACCTTGATGATTACAAGGCAAATGCTGATATATTCCTCAGTAAAGCTGATGTAGGCCACAGACCGCTATTGAGGGGTCTGTAATTAACTGCAATAGTTTTATCAATGCTTTAACTACAAGCCGAGGCCGGGTTCAGGATTAGTCACGCACACGTGAATTTGATGAGGGGTCGCTTCAGTAACCGGGTACACTCTTAATTTGAATTTCACGTGCTTTACTTGTTGTCAAGTGTTTAGTAAACATCTTTCTCTATATTAAAAAGGGGTCAGGATATATTTTAAAGCGGTTTTATTTATTGTTTTGTATTTTTAATATTGCTTTAGTGTATAGCCAATTTTTTTTATCGCAAAAGTAACTAATTTACTATAATATCTCTATCTACCAATGAAATATCTCAGACAAAACTTTAGTACTGAAACACATTGTCGGTTGTTTAATATTACGTAATATTGACAGGCCGCTTACTGTGGCTGCCTATTCTCTCTCTTGTATCTCCGAAGAGAGAAAAAACGCTGAGGTGTACAGTTAGCCAAATATAAAGTCCTCAGCATAATGTTGTTTATAAAGCGCGAATCCAATTGTTGCTTAATACTGACTGCCCCATGCTCTCGCAGCATAAGCCGTGTCTAGGCATAGGCATAGCGTGCATTGGCTTGATTCCTAGGCCGGGCGAAGTGTTATTGGAGTTTACCATTAACAAATTTTCAGTAGCAGCACGAAATATGAAAAAATGTCCGAAAAACGGCATAAGGCTCATCTATTGGCGAGGCGTGGGTGCAGAAATTTATTTTTGCCTATCTTAAGTGAAAACTTAAGTATGTGAAAAATGTCCTACTGAGAGACCTAATAACACTGCCAGAAAATATGGATTTAAAACAATGAAAGTTTCATGAAAAGATTGTCACAGGTTGCGTTCAGTTTTTTAAAGTCATTTTAAACGCGGCAACGAAATATACGGAACTTCATATAAAAAAATGTTTTTTGTAGCTAATATTTATTTAGGATCACATTTTTCGTCGTCATTTTGCAGTGTCAGATTTATTTCATAATATTTTTATATTTTTCCTGCTGCTGTATCGCATGGATCAAAGAGTGTTGTATTCGATCCGCTCTCTCATGCGTTTGACAAAATTCCAAAAGGTAGTTTCCCAAATTCGATAAAAGATCAATACAATACAATAATTCAATATGAAGCAGAATATAATGAAAAGCTGTAATACTAATGTTAGTTTAAAAAACATGTTTAAAAAAAATATCACTACATAAACTCACGCCTGTCTGCCGTTGGGGTAGGCAGAGACTATAGAGCGCGAAATGAAACGGTCAACGCTTTGTCAACTGACATTATATTACTTTTTTTAATTATTTAGATTTTTTAATACATCTACACAAATATTAAAAATATTTTTTATAGATTTATAAGAGTATGTTGGTATGTTTGTACGAATAAACGCAAAAACTATTTAACCGATTTTATTGATTAGATACGGACATCGATGATACTTAGAGAAAAAACATACTAGTACTACACAGCTACTGCTATAAAATTCGGCCCGGGCGGAGCGGAGCAATCGTCAACAGTAAGAGAACGCAAATAATATTTAAATAATCAAGGAAAACCAAAGGGAAAAGATAAACTCGGTCAGCATAAAGCGGGGTCAACATTAGCAGACCATCAACTAGAACACTGCTAACAGAACAACCACCGCGTGATTTATGTCCTTTGGATCCAAATTACACTCGGATCTCCATAGAATTAAAGCAAGACCCCTTCGGCGGCCATTTGGAAAGGTCGCATCCATTCGCAACAACACGTTAAAGTTACACAGACGAAATGGCCAAGCGACGTAGACAAAGAGGTCTCATCAATATAACTGAGTTTAGTTCAGGCCGCCAGAGGGCACGGAACACCACATTAGTCCGAGATTAATACACTCGTATCGAATGGTTATTACCGCCCCTTATTGGGAGTCTTTCGATACACGCAACGCCTATTTGACTTGACTTGCTTCGTTGAACACTTCCGTGATACGACCTTTTATTTTTTTGGATCAAAATATCGTATTGTTCAATCAAGACGTGTGTTTCTTTAAGTAGGGCTGCGCCACAGTCAACGTGGAATACGCTATGAATTTATGGTGGTTTTGAGCTGTGTAACACTACCTCAAAAAAGCATACAAGATGATTCTATTAATGTTCGGTAAGACGACTAGCATAACCATGACGTCATCGCCTTCTTTCGATTCCTACCCGTTTTAAAAAAATATGTTCATTTGACAGAACCTTACTTTAAAAAACCATCGTCATCATCGGCCGATATGCGTCCCACTGCTGAGCACGGGCCTTTTCTAAAGGTTTAAGGCCTCAGTCAGCCACGCTGGCCTAGTGCAAGTTGGCAGACTACATACCTTAGAAATTCTTAAGAATTTGTAGGTGTGCAGGTTTCCACAAAATGTTATCCTTCGCCGTTAAATTACGTGTAAAATCATTTTTTTTAATACGCGACAGATATTATCGTCGACATATTTAGATGCTGTCATTAGTCGAAGTATTTTATATTTTTCCGAGATTTATGACCGCGCGCCTAAACGTCGAGGCCATCACTACTTTTAATCTTATTGTTATATCTTCATTGTTATGTAATTGATCATTATTAACCCATTATATCAATAAAAGTGTAATGTGTTTATTTATAATGAATCTGTAACAAATTATTTCACTTACAAGGATTAAACAATATCATTAGTTTACTACTGCAGTTAGAAGATATCAAAGGACGCACCTTAAATGTAGAATGTCATATCAAACTTCCCAAAGACATAGTATAACATCTACGGCTAATATTAACATGTAATATCTTATGCTTTTGTTATTTTCTCTGTACACCCATAACACCACTTATGACGGCCACGTAGTCGCGCAGCACTACTTGTAGTATGTGCCGTACGATCTAGCTGCCCCGTGTTCGATTCCCGAATCAGGCCAAGTGAAATTGGGTTTTTTGGTTAGGAAATTCTCAATAACAGCATCATCAGCCCAAATACGTCCCACTGCTGGGCACGGGCCTCCTCTACAACTGAGAGGGTTTAGGCCTTAGTACAGTAACGCAGTCTTGCTTTTTGTTAATTGGAACTGAAAACAAAATGGTGTACCGAAATACGCTTCTGCCGTGTGTTTATGTACATAATGTACTTAAAACGTTAGTTTTATATCGTGTTTCAGCAAACATTGACAGCTAAGAGTAGTCAATTATTGGAACTGGTTGTGTGAACACGTCATTTAATATAATTTATTCCGGTATACTAAGTTAATCACAAACGTGTAATAATTCATTTGGACAGTATCAAAGCAAACTGAAAATTTAATACACGCGAACGCAAGGTACGGTTCATTTGGTCACATCCAACGCCTGATTAAGCTCGTACAATGTGATCATTTCGATTGTTTCATGCAAATCATTAATCTGTGTAAATTAGATTTCGTATCTCATTGCTTTGTGGTAGTCATATCGTGGTATGATTTTAACATGCCTTTATCAGCGTGCGTTAGTCTCGCAATAACCCGGGAACGGTTTGACTAAACTGACTTTGAACTGGTTTTTAAATATATGTTACAAGATGAGAAAAAAATGGACTTGACACGTGGTCCACTACTCGGATGTCAGATGTTTTTTAATTCTTTTTATATCAATAATCGCGAGGCCAGCATAGCTGGATAAGGAATAAACGCTCGCACTTATTTAAAAAGACATTACCAATGTTGAGAATTTCAACTGTGATCGTAAGCATTCTACTCTGCATGAGCCGAATCTCTCTCTCACTTCAATGAGTAAACTTATGTACAACCTGATACCACGTTAAATATTTAACTACCATTCCTATCTGTTCAACAGAATTTCATTTGAACATTCCTTTTCTCCATCTGAATCAACTTTAAATATAGATTAGAATCCAATAAACATGGAGAATCGAGATCGATTGAACGATTTGTTCGCAGTGTACTATTTCCGTGCAAGTACTTAACGAATAGCGGCCATCAATAGTAAACAAGTGGTTTCCTTTACAAATGTCCCGGGAGCGAACAACACGTATTACTAGATAATTTACAACCAACCTCTTTGCTATCTGACTCGCCAATCTACAAATTGCTTACGAATGTGAAAACAGTGTTTTCACTGCATTTTAGTTTGAATAGTTTTGCAAGTTGAGTGGTATCGACGTGCCAACCTCTGGCAATAATTATGTCAACGCATTGGGTGCTTAATACATGCCGTTGTTATGATTGCCTGGTTTATTATTGGAATATATTGGCGTGTACTATAGAAATTTGGATTTCGATTCCTAAGAACCTTTACTCCAAACCAACTAAAGTTTTATTTACTTTTACGGCTAGAAAATTCTTTATCATAGCACTAACTCTGATAATTTGTCTTCTATTATCGTGCGTTGAGCCACCAAAAAACATCATGGCATTGCAAATAAACTTCTCCATACATCTTAATGTTACGAATATACTATAAGGAAAATAAATTTGTATTAAGGATGTACCAAGTAATACATTACTACAAAAATAATATTATATTCCTATATAGGCCTATCACAGGCTTACGAATTATTGCTGATTGACCACGGAACTAAACATTCCGAATTAGACGAATACATGGTTGAGTTCGTGGGCGTAAATTGAGTAATATTAAAGGGAATACGTACGGTGTTCGTAAATCTTAATAAACGGGTTGATTAAACGTCAACTACACGAAACGCTGTGTATGGGAATAGCAATGAAGTTTATGTTGATTTGGGGCGTAAAAGCGAAGTTCTACATAAACGAGGAATAGATGAGCTCACAGCTAGGACTGACGGGATGGGAGTAATGTTGGACGTCCACTGCTTAAAGTTTTTTTGTTTTATCGTCATTAGTCACAAACGTAATACTAACTTCTATCCGCCAACCCGCATCAGGCCAGCGTGGTGGAGTAAGGCCTCCTCTCAGTTGCAGAGGAGGCTCATGTCCAGCAGTGGGAAGTATATGGGTGGATGATGATGATGATGTAATTATGTCGCTTTTCGAGATTTTTTTTTCAAATCAGGTTACAGCTAAGCCCACATACTTGTGTCAAATAGAACGTATTATTTTATTTTAATAATAAGGAATAATCCTGATCCAGTTTTTCTAGTCGACAGTCTATTTGTGCTGAACTGCATTTACCACCAATTGCCAGTAAATAAATGACCATAAATGACGAAATATTCTCACTCCACATATAAAGCATTTCAATAAAAAAAAGATATTTTCTTTATTGGTGATGACATTTAGTAACAATGTTAACAGTTCGAAAGAGCAGTGGTTGTGACAAAGTATCAAGGAACGAGGGGAGGAAAGTGAGTTCGTTAATTACTCGAAGTGCGCTCTGCAATCGGGTGCTGCGAGTTGATAAGTAAAATTGCAGACGAAGCCTCGCTATTTAAGCAAATGTTAATGTTCTTGCTGCTATTAATTATCATCCTTGCATTGTTCTGTTATTTTTTGTTTAAAAATTATACACTATAAAAAATGTTACGTTTGTGATTTTAAAACGATTACTAAAAGTGGTTTCGAGTATCACAACAGGGAATTTTGCTACATTTTTTTTTTTTTTTTTTTTTGTTTTCCAAGAATGTTTCTCGAATGTTCAATGTTATTAATGTTCCAATTCTCATAACAGAAATTCTATTCCAAATTTTATAATGTACTTTATCTCATTCCTCGAGGCGCGCGGTCGTAAATCATGGCGGTCGCGGGTTCAAATCCCAGGCACACACAGCACACTTCTGACTTTTTGAAGTTATGTGAGTATTCATAATGAATTGTCACGTACTTTAACGGTAAAGGAAACATAGTGAGGAAACCTGCACACTCTAACACTGTGTCAACTCAACTCTTTGGTTTTTAGAAGTGGATCATGAAATATTTAATTAAAGTTTTTGGAGCAGACTTTCCCTTTCGTATATCAATTTCGCGTGTTTTCATTAACAAATGCACACGGATACTTCCTGTGTTAACTCTTACCTTGACACGTCTCAGCGGAAAATTAAAGTGAATCCTTTGAAATTAAATCCGACGAGTGCTCAGCGGGTTAATTCAAACATAAAGCAAGATTATGATCAGAGTTGTGGAGATTTTGCCCGCGAGAGGGTGCTCTCGTATCTTTTGCAATCACTAAGTTAATTAGAGCGAATCCAGAGAGAAAATATTCAAAGAAATTAAACGGCTAATTCAAGCAATGATACCAGTCGCTAATATAATTAATAACTAGAATTACTTGAACTTCGAGGGGACTTTCGTTTAATTTAGAATGCGTCAATTTTAAAAGATAAATAAGTTTCTTAATCTCATTTATCATGTTATGTTGTATAACTACAGTTTAACTGGAGTTCTTCTTCAAATCTATTTTTGTCCAATAAAAATTAAGTCAAGTCCTTGATGAAAATAATTTATCTTCCAAAATCTTAGGGGCCCCGAACAATAGAAATAAAACAGTTAAAGTGTAGGGAGTGGGATAATTTTGCTCTAGTTCTCCCTTTGAAACATAAATGAAGTGTGTCGCGTATGTATATTGACTCTAATCTCGAATCCCTGTGACGCTCAGGGTGCACGTAATGTCGGCAGAGTCGTCGCGTTGTTCTGTTATTTTGACATTGAAAAATTTATTATTTTGACACTTATGTTAATTACTACTAGATAATCATTTGCTTACGTAATAATAACATGTGTGATGATTAATGGTGACGTTATCCGTCAAAAGCGAAGTAAGAAATACACCTTAAAAAGAGTAAAGAAATAGCTAAAGTTCTTATAAAATATTATATTTTATCTATATCTCACCGTACACGTCTCACTGAACCCAGGGGTCTTACTCTATCGACAGTAAGGTAAAAAACGTGAAAGCAGGTATAAAACTGTCTATATACCAAATTTCAATCGAATCTGTTCTGCGGTTTTTGCGTTATTAATCAACAAATACTTTCACATTTATTAAAGAAGAAAGAAAGAAAGAACAAAGAAGCATTTATTGCTAGTACAATTTTCATATAATATTTTACATATAATAACAGAAAACACAACAAACAATAAACATATCAAATCGCACCAGCAAAGGTACCTCCCATTCAGCTACTTATTGCAGTAACGCGTAAACGATATTGCAACGCTGATTTTCGATGGGAGGCCCAAGCGACGATATTATTATTACAATAATAGTATGTTGTACAAGTCGTTTTGATAGGAATAATACCAGTATTATTATTAATTATGCAAATTTCATTTAATTGATTACTGTTATTGTTTGTATAATAAAAAATCCTTGAAATTATTAAAGTGTAAGTGTGTTAATATCGAAGGTAACGCAAGACGTAATACCGTGGAAATACGACAATGTAAACTAATTTTTAATTAGTATTAAGTACAAGACATCTAAAAGAAGTAGTTAAAAGGGGTTCAATTTTACTAGAAAACTTTTTGATGAGAAATAGCTAACGTGGAAATGTTTAAAAGGGAACAGTTGTTTAGCAAAAGTTTAACGATTTCTATGAATTAGTAAACGAGTTGGCCGACGTAGTTCATGTACAATTTATATCACCTAAATTGAAGGACCCTCCTAAAACTCTTGTTTAATTATCAAGAAATATTCTTCGCGCGGAATGAGGTCCAATTTTTGGAACACCTGTCTGCTTCACGGGAGTACTTAATAAATAATTTGTAGCTTGCCTTAAAGGTGAGTCATATTGTTTCTAATATTAACTAGTTTTGAGAACTAAACCTACTTTTGTTTATATGTGCCAACTCGAATGAGTTTACTGACTTACAAAAACAATTTTGTGTTATTATTTCATTGCCGATAAGTCCTAATCTTCTCATTTTTCACTCATTCACCCTCTTGAACGTTCTTTTCTTTGTATTTTTCTTATCAGATTTTAAGCAATAAAAATAACTAATAATATAAATTTAAAATTATTTTTATACATTTCATTACTTGGCATTGATTTTATTCTAAATTGATATTTTCTAACAGTTTTATAGGATGATGAAGATAATATTGATAATTTTAATAAAGAATAACAGAAAAATTCCGAAACCGTAATAAAAACTATATAACCAATATACTTTTTTATTTACGTAGAATTAAAAAGGCAATTGCATGTTTAAAATAGAAATACATATTATTCCAACTTAAAAAAAATAACAACAAAGCAATGATATTGCCTCAATAACTTTAAAACTAAACTTCAAAAGTTTCAACCGATTTTTTTTTGCATAAATGAGTACTGAGAGTTTTCAATAAACAACTTTCAAGCGACGGTAGACATTTTATTTATTAACGTAATTAACTTTGAACGTATCGGACTTTGTACTTAAAGCTTGTTTAAAAATTTAGCACCAGTTTCCTTAGATGGAGTTTGTTGCCCCACGAGCCTTCACTCTTAATTATTACTTTGGGAAAATTAAGACTGTCGTTTAGCCCGAAGTGCCCAACCGGCTGGAGGTTGCTACGCTCTTCCATTTATCTAAATGTACTTTATCTTACAGGGGTGAAAACGGCCAGCCAATATGTGGAGACTTCCGTGATTCTATAGTTTTTGGGTTTATGTTTATTTTGTCTTATTTGTGATTTTCTGTTAAGTTATAGTTATTTTGATGTTATCCTTTCGAGATAGATGTAGATAATTTGATATTTTATTTGTTCCTATAATATTAAAAACGTTTCTTAAATATGTACTTAATATTTGATTCCCCTTAATTATGGATGACGCCCGTGTTCACCAGTGGACATATAACGGGTCTATACCCGTTTAATTTTGTAAATCTATCTATATAGATTTACAAAATTAATGATTTATGATCTTAATTCCTATCTGCAGATAGATCGCAATAATGGACCAATCGGGTGACACTTTAAAGGATTCGCTCACAAATGACTCGTTGTGAACGGTTTATTTTTGGATTGAACAAGAGATAGGATTAAGGATTATTTATTAATTTTGTCCCATATTATATGGGCCATATATGAACAATTATTTATACATTTTTTTTCTGTAAGACGATAATTTTGACAAATATTGAACATTACACATGCAAGAAGAGATCACAAAAATATGGTTAAAAAGTTTCATCAAACGGAGTTATAATTTATTATTTAAATTTATATAATTGATAAGACATCACCAAAATACCATCACGAAATATTGGCAATCGAGGCCCTGTTATATTAATCTTTGCATCCAATAATAAAAAGTCGAGAGTCTCCACAGAAGTCTCTGTCCTCTTTGACGCCTCAAAGTAATGACGATACTAGGCACTACCGCGCGTTAAGTACATTACCTATTGTAAGTGTTCTTTGAGATGCGTACACACCGTCGCAAATCTGTGGGACGCTTTTACTCTAATTATGAGCTTCACCATTTATACGCACGTATGTGATGAACCTTTATGAACGTACTGTGTGTATGTATCGGAGTGTAGGAGAAACGTGACATAATTCACGTTCGTTCTTTTCCGCCAATTAAATCCCGCTGTAGCGTGGAATACGTTTGTATTGATACAGCTCACGGAGTCAAAGCTGTGAGTTCCTTTAATAATGGCAGGCATTCGTTAAATTTCCCTTGTCATTTATAAGTATAGCTACGTAGGGTATTAGGTTTTATTATTCTTTATTTATTTTAGGGACAGGGTATTAAGTTAGGTATTCCTTAATTAAGCATGAATAGATGAAATGTGAGCATTTTTTCTTAAACAAAACCCATGATGTTTTCGTAGAATATCCTCAGTTGATTATTTTAATATTACTTAAATATGATGATTCCTGCAAATTGGCTGTTAGTTTAAATATTATTATTTATGCAAACTTATACTCATACATCGATCATTCAATCAAAAATCTTATCCAAACAAAAAAAATAAAATTTGAGTGTCTGTTTGTAATATTGAAATTATCGCTTTTTAATAAATGCATATGGAAGTATAGACGGTACATTTTTTCAATTTTTGTCTGTCTGTCTGACTGTTTGTTCTGGCTAATCTCAGAAATGGCTGGACCGATTTCGACAGGACTTTTATTAGCAGGTAGCTGATGTAATAAGGAGTAACTAATAAACTAATCTAACTAATCGACTGTTAGGCGGAACGAAGTTAGCCGGGTCAGCTAGTTTCATAATAAATTTTATTTAATACTGCATTCTTACTAATATTATAAATGCGTAAGTCAGTTTGCTTATTTGTTTATCCTGTTAAGATTTGCTAAATAGATTTCGTTGAATCTAGTACACAGATAGTGGCCTAGGAGACGGTAGGCATTATATTTAAAATTTCTTGACAAAGAGAATTAACGATACCGAAGTTTCCCTATCCCACCTCACACCCGCCACTGTAACTCCGGTACTCTAGGATCAACAGCGGCACACACAGTATTGACACTGAGCTCTGAAGCTCGACGAATCTAATGGAACCTAAATTGTCGTGATCCCGCAACGAAGTTATTCAGAAAAGAAGATATAAAGGAAATGTTGAAAACAAATATCGAAGTTGCGTACTTTGGGACTCGATAATTAAAGTACATAATATGTACGTCACTGCTGAGTATGGACTACGAAAAAGGTAATCTTTATAAAACTGTTTTCAAACAAGACGAAAGCGTATAAGCTGCTTTTCTAGTGCTACGGCGAGCTTGGTGACTGGAGACTACCAAAAACCTACGGCGGCATAATGAATAAGTGGGCTTGACATACCTAAAAATCTTTTTGGGGAACTATTAAACATGCAGATTTACACGTAAATAGTTTTTTATTACTACCATACTTAAATTTATCTCTGGACTCTAAAGTGAATTCCACACATAGGAGTCGGAACCTATATTTGAGTACAAAAATCAGTCAAGTTGAAATTTGTTGCAAATAAACTATTCCCCAACATATTTAGAAGTCATTGTTATTAAAAAAATAATGATCAAATTAATGGTTAACCAATTTGGCAAAGATTTCATTTGCAGCGCGTAAATTGTGGTCGGTTCTCATTTTCATTGTTGTTGTGAATAACAAAATTTTAATGCAGCGGTCGACGGGATTTACGCTAAACGTTGTTTAATTATACGAATCATTTGATTTAATTAAAGATAACAGATGGTTAATATGGTTCAGTACGCGTGCAATGCACAGCTCGGATAATCTAATTTCTACATTTTAATTTAATTCTCTCTTTGCTACCCAGCTTGCAGTATTGCCACACATGTATTTACTAATTGCTTCAATTTCATCTCTTTGTATAACTAAAAAAAAGGATTCTCCCCCATAACAAGTTGAATAATTAAAAAAGCAAGAAAATATCCAAACTTATTTATGCTCTGATATATTTCGTTAAAATTAATTAAGCAAAAAAGATTATATCGGATAAAAAAGATAATATACTCTTTGGTGTAGCACTTTTTACGAGTTTTTACTTCGAAATTTCTTGGTAAATTTCGAAGCAGGCCGCTAATAGACCTTTTAAGTATAAGCTATGTAGGTATATTTATTTAAGTATCCAATTTACCTTGTCTGCTCTCCATTAACAGTAAAATTTTATCATATAGCTGGGAATTAAAATTTTGCTGCCATTATATTTTCCACCATATCCTAAATGGATGTAAGACGATATTATAAAAGACAAAAGACAACTCTATAATACAGGTAGGTTTTAAAGAAATCCGACATCAAATATTTTCGTACAAGCCTTAATTTTGTTGTTGACCATGTAACAAAGTAAAATGAGAAATGGCAAGTGCTGTTAAATTTAATCCTCTAAATGTTCTTTATCTGTTAACCACATTTTTCCCATAAATTTTTGATGGTATTAGACGTCGGCTTTTACTTCAGTGATTAAATTTGTAAATTGTTTGTGATTTTATTTTTAGTAAAATCACAAATCCTATTTATTTTAACTCGTACTTCATAGTATTAAATTGTCACATACGCAGCACGTCTGAGGCAAATAAAAAACAACCGCATTACTCATAAAGAAATCGCGTACTTACAAAACGGATACGTATACGTTTAAGTCTGAACGTTGGGTATTAGCGCAAAGTACGAACAAGAGAAATGTTATACCAAAGATAAACAGCGGCTTTCAGTTGTTAACGTAAGGTTTTATTTTAAGTGGTTCGTACGTGCATTTTTTTATTTATTCCGTATCCTCGTATGTTTCGGAGTAGCTGTCACGAGTCGCCGCGAACCTCGTCGTAGATTCTTAAACATATTTTACGCAGTAGCGTATAAATATTTATAAAACGCTGTCCGAATTAAATCCAGTCTAAGCGTTTACGACGTCGTGTTGTATACCTTTTTTCGCAGACGTCTGTGCAATAAAACGTTATGTAGTCGTTGACGTTGAATGATTAACTGTTTGTAGGTTTAGTTGAAGGCCGAATGCGCTTGCCGCAATAAAACATACCACCGGTAACTACTCGTAAAAGTGGACGAAATTGCTTTTTGAAAATATTCATTTCGTTTTATGAAGGATGCTAACGCTGCCATTTGCCAGCCTCCGCGCGTGTACTAAATATTTATATTTGTATTAATTTCCGTCTCTGTTTGCTTAGTGCTAAAAATATTTAATAAATAAATAAATACATCCAACAGTCACATACATAGTTCTGATCCCACACTAGGATACAAGTCTTCTGTCGTGGATATCAGAAACTACGAGAGACTTTCAGTCTCACTAACACCCAGACCCGAAACAAATATTTGTGGATCACACAAACATTTGTCTCGGTGCAGGGATCGATACCCGCGGCCTCTCGTTTCACAAGTTGGTGTCTAGCCAACTGCGCCACGGGGTTGTCACTTTGTATTTAAACTATACTGATTTATGATTGGCAAGTCTATATTGTTATTACTTATTGCTTTAAATAAAATATACTGCTGATAAATAATTCAATTTTCAGTTTCCTGGTGGGGGTATGTTTCCTTATTAAATGAGCAAAATGCTGGAGAGCAGATACCTGCCGGATACACGATGTATTAGATTATCTCTCGGGACTAAGATAATGCGCCTACATACTCCAGGCGACGTCTAGGGGGAGTCAACAATCCCATAACACACTATCCTGCGAAATCCATTTATGATATATCACATAAACCAGTGGGCGAATTTATTTATTCTTGCTCGAGCGGAGACAGAAAAGATCAAATAGCCTTTGTCCTTACCCTTCTTTACTTATTCAAACAAAATTACATATGCCTGCTTCTGGATCGACATTGCCCGAAATTTTACGTGCTAGAGATAGTGTCATGAATATAAATCTATCGTAAAGGACACCGTGGAGAGGTTAGCCGAGTTTACGGCGCGACTCACTTTGCATTCTTTGTATGCGAGCCCTTTATGGCCGCTTTATAGACTAAGGTCATTTTGCATAAAGCTTCTACTTGAGGAAGTTTTCTCGGCCGTTGTGTGACCATTCGCCCTCCCTGCTGAATTTTGCATTACTATTGCGGTAGACATGATACCCCGCCGCTGCAGGCGCTTGAAATAATAATGTACTAGACGCTTTGCTTCATTATTTTATTTCAAGATAGTTTGGATGTCTGACTTTTTAAGATATAAACTATCGAAGTTTATTATGTTTTAAAATAACCGGTAATAATTGATGATAGAGGTTATTTTATTTATTATGCTTTATTCTGCATAAGAACAGGTAAAAAAAATACCAAAAGAAGTTAAAATAAGATATTTTTAATGTTTTACTGCACTACTGTTGCGCTGATTTATTTATCTGTTTATGTGCCAAATTTTATCCAGATCCGTTCAGTCGTTTTAGCGTAATTGAGTTTAAAAAAACATTCGCGTTTATATTAGTAGGTTTTTAATTTCGTATTTCTTTTCTTAATTTTTTTATTATTAGTTTCAATTACACGGTCTACAATATTGATTTTGTTTCCATTTATTAAATTGTTTAAACTGAAGACAAGTCAATATTTTTATTATGTATAGCGAATTCATTGTATGTTGTGTTCTTTAATAAGGTACATCAAACTAATTAGTTGTATTTCTTTAGTCAATACTTCGATAACTAGACTAGATACCACTTGTTATTCTCTAGTGTTTGAACTGTGAATACCGCCTGAAGCGATCTCTGTTAACTATTAATCCCATTTTCTTTTGCTGGAGATAACGAAACTCATTTAAGATATCTCGCAAACGCCTTTCAGACGTTTTGGGGTGCAGCCTTTGGGCCGGCTACAGAGAACCGTGGAGTAGGCCCTGATTACTCTAATTTTTCAGATTCTTTCCTATTTAAATATGTATATTTTTTAGATGCCAAGTGGATTATTTAATTTCAAATTTGATTGTGCAACGAAATATAAATATCAAAGTTCACTGATTTATATAACATATTTCAGCATTATAGCTAAATTAACATAAATGGATGATCGTTGTTATTTAATTTCAATCAAAGGGGGATTAAATATCAATCAATTACGTACCACTACGATTAATTGACAACCTTGTGACGTTCGTCGCAAGTTCGAATGCCGCACCAAGACATATGTTTTTGTTATTCACAAGTTCGCCATTTGATTTCGTCCCACGTAATTGGGGGCGAGTCTATTGTCATTTTTCGTGCACAGTTCCAAACTCCGTGCTGCTACTAAGAATAATAAAACACAATAACACTTTGCCCGACCTGGGAATCGAGTCTGGAGCTTTAAGATCCATACTTGTACCGCGAGACCATGAGGCAGTCAATAAAATAAAATAAAAATACATAGCAATATTCTTTAATCACTTTGTAATTTTTGGTATAACAACTACTCCATATAATTTTTGTGCTTTAATACGTATTTCGTCTTAAAAGACCAAAGGTTTCACTTTATGTCTAATAAAATTTTCTTCAAAGTATCCTTAATTGAAAATTCAAATTTATGCATAAGCTCTGATTGTAGAAGCGACGTAGCGTAGAGGAACACCAACGGTCTACAAGACCGTTTAAAGAGATTTCATGCCTTTTAGAGATTCTTCGGACGGGATTGTTGGCAAATTGCGTTGATGAAAATTACGTTACAGATTAAAAGGAACAGTTTAATTAATTCCTAGTTAATCCGCGACAATGATAAAGGTGTACTATGTTTGCATTGTAACGTCATTAATTTGGTTTGGAAAACGGCTTTTAGATATTAATTTAATTTTATGATTTCAAATTATATAGGAATTTCATTGTTTTATTTTATATAAGCTTTTGTATTATATTATAAAAAATATCTGCATCGCACATTTAGATCTGATCTCTGTTATATTCCAAATAATACGAATTATTTCTCGCGTTTCATTGAAACAACTGTGTTAGAATATGTTTGACAGTCGTCAAATAATAATTCGTTTAATTTTTGACATGCAAAGCATAACAAAATATTTAAGATACAAACGCTTTGTTACTTTAGTGTTACTAAAACTTTACAACAGATTTTAAAGATTAACACTAAGTATACAGACGATTAACTCGTTTATAAAGTTTAACAGTGTTTAAGTAAAACTCTAGGTTCTTCTGCTCCAGGTTGCTTGCTTAAGTTGTCTGTCTTTTATAAGTCTATAAAAGTCAGCAGATAATGCTTGTAGTGAAACGCTTTAATAAATTTTCAACGATATTATTTTTAATAGCTATTAATTATTATAAATAGCTAGTTTTAACAGGCGACATAGGAGGTACTTGTTTATCCTCAGAATGTGATTTTCGTCACTCCTTACATTCTATAGCAAGTATATGAAATCGTTACAAACGAAGACATATTCGTAAGCGTAATTCATAATTCGTACGTGTCGTAAGTTTTTTGTAAACCTATTTACGACTTTAACTTTTTGACTCTGAGTCTATAAATAAAACTTAATAAGATTAATCAACTTAATCAGTCAAGTAGAATCGGAGTTAATCATCTATTTTACTAAATTATTATAATGATAAAAAGACAGACAAAAACATGAGTGATACTATAAGGATTCCGTTTATTCCTTTTGAGGTACGGAACCCTAAAAACATTGGCAATTAATACGCGATCTTCGAAATGTAGTCGGACAGTGTTAATTTAATTTTAAGCTCCCGTGTGGTACGACAAGGGGGTTTTAATTCATCGAAAACCTGTGAGGTGCAGCAAACGGCATAAACGGAACAAATCGTTGTTAAATGATAATTTAGCGGAGTTTTGTGCAAAATATCTGTTTCATTGGGGCGTCACAATCGGATGCGCAATCTAGCATCGCGCCCTCTTCCGTTCATAAATAAAATCGGATGACATTTATTTCATAACGACGGAACAGTGATAAGGCGAGACTTCCTCTGTTTCCGTGAACTTATCTACAGAGTTTGGAATTGTTTAGTTTCACTAGCCAGACTTAGTTGTTACCTTCTAGTAAATTATTTATGTTTTGTACCTGTATACATTTATGTGAAAGTAGAAAACTTATGTCTAGAAGTAGAAGTCCTGGGGATGATGATATATTGATAAATAAATAAAATTTTCGGTCTCACAAACACCCAGAACCGAAACATTTTTTTGTGGATAACACAAACTTTAGTCTCGGTGCGTGGATCGAACCCGCGGCCTCTTGTTTCGCAAACTTATGTCTAAAGAACTGTGCCACGGAGGCTGTAAAATTGTCAAATACAATTATCTCAAACACTTGAGTTGCATTGTTTCCACTAGGTATACATGAAATTACGAACAGCTTACATTTTAGCATAATTTATGCAAGGGCTGAGTGGAGATTAAGCTTCTTTTTATCACGAAAGAAGTAACCACTCACTAGATTGAACACACATATAAGTGTAAGTTAGAAAAAATAAACAAAAATAACTCACCTTAAATAATAAATTGCAAAAGATTGGCACCGAAAACGTTCCATTAAAATATTAAATTTTAATCACCACTTAACATATCCTATAAGTAGGAAATGTCGAGGTACTGACCGCTTAACTTTATTAAATTTGCGGCATCGTACCCTTAAAATAAATTAATGGGTACGCCAAACACAAGGTGAAAGAGCTTTTAAAATCTCGGCCGGTGTCCACGCACGGCGGGTGAGGCAAAACATTAGCTAAATTGTTAGGCTTCACGGCGTAATCTCTTTAGTCTCCGTACTCGTTATTTTTACCAGAAACGTCGGTAACAGTTACTTGTAAAAGCTGAAATAATTTAATAAAAGCGTTATATCTTTCTCGGGTCACGTAAGAGGGCCTTCGGGGGGAAAATTACATTTTGTTTGGCCACGTCCACGACGCGACATGGGACAACTCAGTTAACGAGTGTTCAGGATTCTTGGTATTCTTTCATATCTCGTACAATCTCTTTACAGATATATGAGTTTGCGAAATCTCCGGGTAGATCAGCAAATAGCTTTTTTGTGGTAAACGTGTTTGATAGGTTGTATTGGGACGTTTATTTATGAAAGTAGGTTATTTGATTTGTGTTGGACGTTTAGAAAACAATTCCTTCGAGTCATTGTTTATTTTGTTTCCTATTTCCATTGGCTTTGTTATGTTTTTATGTACTGAGTGGATTAAAAAATTACACCACATCTAATGCAAAAGTGTAGGGCGGTCGAAATGGAATACGTGCAAAAAACTAGTAGGTATGTCTTTTTTTATTACTATTAATCGATTACCGGATAATCACAGGCAGATTCTACGTGCATTAATTGCTATGATGATCTTAGCGTATTACTGTAACATAGTAGCTTAGACACATACATAAACTCACGCCTGTATTCCCCGAAGGGGTAGGCAGAGGTGCATTTCTGCACCCACATTTCGCCAAGTATGTATCAGTCCCACGTAATAGGTGGCGAGCCTATTGCCGTTTTTCGGGCACATTTCCAGACTCCGTGCTGTTACCGAAAATTTCCTAACGGAAAAACGTGTGTGTGTGGAGTGTGATATACATATATTAACTGATATCATAATTTATAATAAACTATATATTATCTGCAACTCTGTATGCGAAGCATTAGACTTCAAAATAAATATTATTTTTCCGTTCTTGCGTTGTTATTTTCCTTTGCTGCTCCGCTCTAGTTGGTCGTAGCGTGATGATATAACCTTCGTCGATAAATGGACTATTCAAAACAAAATTAATTTTTCAATTCGAACCAGGATGTCTAGAACTTACCGGATTTGTGTATGACAGTTTTGTGTATTAGTATAGATTATAAATGATCGTTAAATTTTTAATGGCTAACTAATTTCATTCTCATGTACAAATAACACTGTTAAGTATAAGAAACTAAACTGCGAATTCAGTATGAAAGTATGTGTGCAGTGAAACGCGAATCACAGTCCAACTAAAAGTTGTCCAACCGGCTGTCATTATGGCGGGTCCATCGTCCACTCGGACATTAGGAGCCACAACTAGCCGCATACATGCGCAATATAAATAAAAACTTTACCTTCCCATCAGCTACATGCGACCTACCTGTGTACATTATTTCAACATTAGCGAAGTTGCGGATATCCGCTCTCCCCAACTTTCCTGCATGAGGGTTGCCGTGAATAAATGCCGCAACAAAATTTACAAAATGTTAATTTTAACCCTTATAACGACGAATGAGGTAATTTTGACACGAAGCACACCGCAGCGAATGGAAATTAGAAACTTTAGGGTAGACATATACGCATATCGATTCTGTTTATTGTTTTCCGATTAATTCAATTGCAAGTTTTTTTTTTCATATTGACTGTGAAAGTTTTTTGCGGCTTTGCTAATGCTATTATAGTATTTTTCGTAGATATAATTTTCGTATTAACTTTATTAAATTCGTATAGTTCTAATCTATGTCGAACTAAATATAAACCCTCGGATAAGGGAGGTCTTTAATTGTGGACTTAATAGGCCATTTTTTTTGACAATTTTGACCACAGTGTCACTGGCTTAATAGGTATGTATTTTTTCCTTCAAGGTGAATTAAAAAGGTTAGTAATACTACGCTGAGAAATTTAGTAATTTATAATTAATCTATGACGGACCATCTAAAAATAAAAATATAAACTCAACAACTGGTTATTTTTTAACAAACATAAAAAAATTGAGTCAATAATCCTAATATGGCAGGTGTTAAGAGACTCCTTTTTCTTCAATAAATCTTGCTAATACAATGCTTGTAGCCCGAAGGGGCGGACAGAGTTGTATTTTTTCACTTACAATACACCAGGGGTGCTTTAGAGTCCACATGCTGCCGTTTTGCGGGTATATTCTCAAACTACACGCTGAAAAATTATTTATAGAATATAACAACATTTCCTGACGCCCGAATCAAACCCTTAACCTCTCTATTTCAAGCCGAACATTATGTTTCCAAACAAAGGATGAAGTTAAGGCTGTTAATAATATATACCATATGATTTCAACAACCCGCAACAGGCCAGCGTTGTTGTGTCTCAGTTGTAAAGGCCGTGCCTAGCAGAGACGTACACGGGCTGATGAGGATATGATTTCTTTTATTAAAGCTATTAGTTTTAAAGTCCTTATTGACTTAAAGTTAACGTTTCGATCATACGTATGCCAGCAACTTGGCTAACACGCAACAAACCATAAAAAATCTAAATAATTTTCATTTTATGAACACTCATTGCGTTTTAACTTTCGTTACATGCCCTTTGGCTACGAGTTTTGATAGTCAAAGCAGATTTACAGGCCGACCGCAAGCCAAATACTCGATCTGATGGCGGTTGGAAATTAATGTTTGGAATCTTTTGATGTGGCCTGCAAAGAGAACACACTTGCGTGTGTTACAGCGAAAATGGATTTTTGCATTCAGAAGCGTTGCAATACTTACATTTCTTATTCTGTCTGGAATTTAGGACTGTATTTCCAGAAAATAATATAAAACAGTGGAGTTTTTGTTTTTTAAACGTAGGAGCGTGAAGACAACGCGGTAATCATATACCCTACGCCACCGGCGAGTTGTTTTAAAGAGGGGAAAGTAATCTTCTATAATGCCTCGTTTTAATTTCCAACCGTAAATAATAATTTGGTCAATTTTCCACAATTTCGGTTGCGTGTTCAAAGTTTTTATTACAATTTTATTGTTATTTAGGCGTGTTTGTTCCTTGTTTCAGATTACATCGGAGGTTTTAAAGGAGCCGGGCGCTAATGTGAGTTTCCGAATTTAACTTTTGTTTATTATACGTAAAACGTAATTGAATTCCTCCATTTTCTTCCCGAGCAGTAAAACTGAGCATACTTACTCGTACACGTAAATAACAAAGTTTCGTGTCCGGCGCTCTCGGGCCGGGCATAATAATAAAGTCCCAAAGCAGATAGGCCGGCGTAATGTGAAACGAAAACTAGCCGCCGAAACTTTTTACAGAGGGAAATTTTAGTCAACAGAAAGGCGGGCCGAAACTATGAGTGTTAAGAAACTTTTATGGGCGGTCGAGTCGTTTAAGCGCGAGTCAAGAGCTAATCCCACTAGCCGGTCGAAACAAGTGTGGCGGTGGAGCGGCGCGGCGACGGCTCGACGACGGTGCGGCCGCAGCGCGCCGGCGACGCCGAATGGCGCACCTGAGACCCGGCTTTTTATTTCTGTTTCACATTTCCACCTAATTTCAGCCCGCAAAGGCTGCCGAGGTGGGCTGAACTTTGTTGGGCGTCATAAATTTATTTAACGGCCCGAAGGCAATAAGAGGCGGAGTGTAAAAAGAAAAATACGATACCAACGTGCCTAGCCGTTATTGCAATTAAACAGAGGAAGTAAATCTTTCAATACGAGCGGCGAGCGTTCGCCTCCCGTTTCCTGCCTTAATTTATCGCTTTGTTTTATTCAGTGGCGCGTCCCATTGACGGATTGCGATGTGTTTGATTAAAAAACGCAACTTGATCTTTGCCACCCTTTCTGGTTGCAGCGCGGAATACTAATCTTGCTACAATTCGTCGAGAGCGCTTCGATAAATGCTTTCGTGTCGACGGTACTTTATTGCCGTTGCTAACTGAAACCGAGCACCTGCCCATAGTCTAGAATGTTCCTATTATTCAATGATTCATGCCCTGTTTAACATTCGCCTAGCCGTATTTATAAAGCCAAACCAATGTACAAACACCATAACAATTGTTTTTATTAAAAACCGTTTTTGAAACAAAATATGTATAAAGAAAAACAGTAATAGCAAAACCTAACCATTTTGTGAAAATTGTTAGCAATTTTGCGCTAAATGTAAATGAGGTTGAAATACAAGAATCAGTTCACTAAGGTTAGGCTGTTTTTTAAATAAATATATCTCAGATAATGTAATTGGTTTCTTAAACAAATTTCGCGCCTTAGAATACAAAACAGTCTCGCAATAGTAAAAGCATTTTTACTGTAAGTGTTGCATGAAAGGAATTATTTTACAAGTTTCATTTTAATACAAAAATTAAAGCGTTAACATCTGCGTCGAACGTTTTCGAGAGAGGAGGAAGAATTCTACACATTGTGTCGTCGATTTTTCACTTTTATTTTCATTTCCTCGAAGAAGCTCCGATCAAGCTTCGGAATGGCTCACATCCTATGGCGGCTCAATTGCTCTACACACGTATTTAATTTGTTCTGTGTTGATTTATTCCACTTCGATTACTTCATTTCTCTTTGATCCAGACGGTCGGCAAACGATTTCTGCCTTTTTTCGCAACGTGAATTTTCGATTGCAGACATATTAAACGAGCCCAAAAATTTTCTTTGAGCCAAGTTTGCGATAAAATATTTGACCTTGCAGGAAATCTTTTAGATTAGATTAAAATTTATTTACAAGCGAAATGGGCTAGGCATTTCCAATTCATGAAGTTTAAGAGCCTCGAGTACGCAAATCTGAATACATCAAAGAGGTACCTACATTTCTACACCCAATTTTGCCAAGTATGTATCAGTCCTACGTAATAGGGGGAACGTGAAACGCGAAACTATTGCCATTTTTCAGAAACAATTACCATTTTGCTGCTATTGAGAAATTTCTAATGGAAAACCGATATAGCACTTTGTTCGACCCGGAAATCGAACCGGGACCTCTATGTTAGATCGCACGGCACATACTTGTGCTGCGAGTTCACGAGGCAGTCTTACAAACAAGTCTTTATAATATAAAATCCTCATGAGCTCTGATTTAAGATGCGTCTTTAGAGGTACAACTATAATATTAGAACGGGCCTACTCGTATATGCATTTAGTTACGAACAGTAGATAGTATGAGTTAGTCAGGACAAAGCTTGGACTGCGCTGGATACCCGTATAGTACCAAAAAAAGCGAAAATAAATAAAATTTACTCAGAATCCTGACCCTCTGTAGCACTCAGCTTGTTTTCTTGTCAAATAGTAACACTCGGAAGGGCTTGCAAATCGTGAAATTTTCGCGGTAATAGGAAAATGAAGGGACGAGTGTTAAATTCAAATTGCTTAATGGTTCGGAAGCAGGCATTTCATTTTCCATTCGAATTGTTGCGTAATTTACAACTGCGTGCGTAAACGACGCGGGACCTCTCCTTTTGTTTGCTAAAGTCTAAAAAAAAAATTCCAAATTTATGTGTGAATATTCAAATGAATGGAAATTCCAACCTCTGACATTACATTTATAGGTTCGAGAAAAAATTGTGTAATTTTTGCATGACTTTTTTAGTAACAATACATTTATCATATGTATTTATGTTCTAAGCTCGAATATTCATTTGACAAGGCCTGTGTAGTTGTTTGTTAAAGGCAAAGACCAAAATATTTCGGGTTTTGAACCCTGTTCCAAAACAGCTGTTTGTATGTTACACAACAGTTTGGCTACTCTCGAATGAAACCGAAAATGAATGTGGGATCGCAACTTTTCAGTATATACTAAGCTTGTAAAACATTTAGGCAAACTCTTTCACAACATACCAAAATTGTATCCTCCGAAAAAAGTTTCATATCCCCTTTTACAATTATACAGTACGTTTCCATTCTAATAACATCTCAATCATACAAAATTATAGGGCGGTTGATAAACAAACTATTTCAATTAGGCGGATAGCCTGGCGCGACAAAAGTACGGACAGCACAAAAAGCTTTCAAATATTCATAGAGCGCGGTAATTCACGGTATCGATTCCCCTTGCTTGTGCCACAGCATTAGGGCTGCCTCATTTGACCGATTATATTACCAACATACGTCCTTTATCTACATTTTGTTTCAGCTCAGCTTATACAGCGTAATGAGAAAGAAAAAACATTTTAGTTCCGAACATTTCCAGGAATTGCATTGGAAATGGTTGCTGAGTTTATATTTTTCTTTTTAGATGGTCCGTTATAGAGTAGAAATTGCTAAGCAACTTTCTCAGCGTAGTATTAGTAACATTTTTAATTCGGCTTAAAGGGAAGAAATACATATTATGCCAGTCACACTGGTGTTAAAATGGACTAAAACCTGCTTTATCCGAGTGTTTCTAATTAATCCGATATAGATTAAAACTTTGAATAAGTAAGCATAATCGTTATAACTAGGAAGGTGATTGTTGTCAAATCTTCTTAACTGATTGGATCGCACTGCACGTATCGTGATTCATGACGTGCCAGTATGACTAGTGTACTTGATATACATAATAGGCATATTGCATATTGGCATATTTGCACATTGGGGTGTTTGTTAGATCGAAAAGTCCGGGCGAAGCCTTAAATTTTCGAATTATCGTGTCTAAATAAATAATTACTCCGAATGTTTTTCTCTCAACCCTGGCGCATAAACACGCCCCACCGAAAGATGGTATCGGACACTGCACCCGTATTATTCTGGACGGTAGTGAAAATACAAACACCTATCTATAAACTTAGATACGATTGTACAAGTTAAATTAACTTTATACACAGTACACACAAAAAGCTTATTTTAGTATATTTTAACTACTACTAGTACTATTTTGTTTTGAAGTGATTACTACCCTTTACCTATTATCTAAAAAAACATCATATGCTTAAATTATGTGAGGTCAGTTTTGAAACAAGAACTCGTATTTAAGTCAGCAGACTTAACTATAGGCGGATATAATCATCGATGTTTAGTCAGTTTATTGGCTTATCCCTTATAGTCTTGAAGGAGCATGTGTAGAAAATAAACAAAGTCCTGTTGTCAATTATTCTATTGTGAAATTTAAATTTGGAACCTTCCATTGCCTTATTAAGTATTCATTGACGCACTAAATATAGTTTTTACTTTATTAAAAACTATTCCGCGAACACAGAGTAAATGAAAAACTTAAACTCGTGCATTTTGTTGAAAATTCGTTGGCCTGCCCGAGAGCTTGTTGGCTCATTAACTGTAAGCCTTTGGAGCATTTAGTTGCAAAAAATAGAAACACTGACTTCTCCAAACGGGGTAAAAATTTAACGATGAAGGGTAAAGCATTTAATTTTTTGCTGCTTAGAAGTAGGTCATACAATTTTGTAAATTGGCCTAGTTGAAGATACTACGTTTAGTTTAAAATCAACACACAACCTTTCACAAAACCTTTCACTTTGGCTCTGCTCAACTGAGTGTCATGAAATTATGCAGTTGAAGAGGTTTTTCTGGTTATAAAATTTCACTGTAGGTATATAAATTAAAAAATTTACTCACTAACTTTTACAAAAATCAAATTTTTTTTGACGTTATTCTACCTTTAATTTTCTAAATGTTTTTTTAGGCTTTCCATCAAAAAAACATTATTGCTATTATTTATTTCTATAAAGTATCGGAAACTTACTCTGTTATACTGGTTTTAAAAATCATAAACAAAATAATTTATCTTCAATTGCGTTATAGCAGTAATCAATAATTATATTTATTTCAAATTCCTTTTTGTTCTATTAGTTTCAGCACTCAAAAGACTCGCAGGCCGTAAGAGCGCTTTAAAATCAGTGCCAGTTGCTTTGATTACTACGTTAGATATGTATATTACCTATCATTACCTTACCATACTGTATTACTTACTATAATTAATTAATAAATACACCCACCCGATACATACATAGTTCTGACCCCACATTAAGATACAAGTGTTGTGTCGTGGGTATTAGAAACTACGAGAGACTTTTCGGTCTCACAAACACCCAGACCCGAAACAAATACTTGTAGATCACACAAACATTTGTCTCGGTGCGGGGATCCAACCCGCAGCCTCTCGTTTCGCAAGCTGGTACCTGGCTAGCCATCTGCGCCTGGCTGTCAACTATAATACCGTATGAAATAGAAACAGCCTCCAGATATAATCCTAAGATATAATATAATTTCCGACACTTACATGGACAATAGCATAATACTATGTAACACAGAACACATAATCTGGCCGTATATCAACCACTAATAGTTCGGGACGACGCAATTGACTCACACCAATCCGATAAGGCCATTACGTTATAGTGATTTACGTGTTTATAATAATATCTGGCATGCGGACGTTGATTGCTTCTTATTATCATAATCTGCAGTTAATTGCGCCCTGACCTACATTGAGAGTATTTATGTGATTATAATAATGTCCCTTTGAGCCGTTAGCAGGCCGTGTTGAAAGGTTAACGGCCTAAAACCGGGATGAGTATTTATTAAAATTGTTAAGTGGAAAATGGAAATACCTGGTGTTGAAGGAGATACAAAGGTAGAGCACATCACGGTGATGACCAATAACAGTTTAAGATTACCTTTATCATATTATGGGCACGTTCAACTAATGCGCGCAAATTTAAGCAACCCAAATGAATAGTTGATCTAAATCGAAGCATCCATATTACATTTTACTAATAGGAAGAAAAAAAACACTACTAAGTCATCGTAAAATAAAAAAAATAAAAAATATTTGTCGAAATCTCAAAAGTGATTAGTCTGAAAAGGCTGGAAATAATTTAAATTTGCACATCAAAGTAAGCAATTATTATGATAAAACTGGACACTCGTCTGCTCAACTAACATGTGGTCAGCGGGGTACAATGGACGAAATACCCTCGCGTTACACGAGAGAAGGGTTGTATACAGAATGGGGGATGTGCAGGACGATAAGGTCATAACATAAATACTTCTTACTATAATACACATAGTCCAGACTTTTAAAAAAACAATTTCACTTACGCATGTGATTCCAGAGGTAGTCGTAATCGCCATGGGGTTTAAGCGTGCGGTGAATCACGGCGGTTGCGGGCTTAAAAATCTGTGACTTTTCGAAGTTATGTGTGTTTTCGCAAAGAAATATAACGTACTTTAACGGTGGCGGAAAATATCATAACGAAACCTGCACACCTAAAAAGTTTTAAGGAATCTCTTAGGTGTGTAGTCCACTAACCCGCAGTAGGCCAGCGTGGTGGACTAAGGCCTAAGACTTCTCAGTTGTAGAGGAAGCCCGTGCCCACCAGTGGGACGTATGTATATGGGCTGATGAATCACATATTTGTCACGAAAATTTCTAAAACTTTGGGCTGGTACTGTAAACCATTTGGGCTTATAAAACGCAATTTGACATCAGGCCTAGTTTTGGTTTATGCTTTTTAATATGAGTTCGGAATAGTCAATGCACGTGGGACTAAATTATACATTTTACCATATAGGGCATTACTAAACCAATGACTAATAACCGTTCTTATTTCCCTCGATGCTAACACTTTTTTCATCTTTATGCTTTTACTGTCATATTTTTCCATTTTTATTTAATGACAATACTAGATACTGTGCTGTTTTATTCTTAAATTATTTTCTCATTAACTAGCTCAGTGCTACACAAAGCGCTCGGTGCTGAAACTTGTTCCACACTGTCATTATTACTTGTTCAGTACCTGCTGTATGCTGTAACTGTTGACAGATTGACAACCACGCTCGCAACTTGTGAACACGAGACAGCTAACTATATCTTTGTAACTTATACATTATAGACACGATTATTTAACTACCGCTCACTATGAACACGGGAGCTAATTATAACTCATACTCGTACATTATAGATACGATATATTTAACTACTGCTTACCACTGTTATTCAGACGTTATTTTAATTTTACCTGCTCATTCCCGGGGACAGCTCTATTTTCCCGGAATAAAATGTACGTCTTTTTCTAAGTTCCTATCTACTTTTTTTACCAAAAACATTTAAATCGGTTCAGCTGTTTATGCGTCACAGGCAGGGTTACGTATGGATAAACATATGTTACTTACATAATAAAAATCGATAGGTGAAACAGAGATCGCTAATTATTGAGCTATATTATCGAGGTTGTAATAATGTAACCCGTGATAGAAGCAGATCGAAAACCTTAAGCGTTAACTCAATTGAACTCACAGCTCAATTATTAATTTCAACGCAAACTTTTCGCAATCAATTGCATTGTTTGCATGCGTGTTATTATCTCATTACGTTTGTAATGCGACTGATAGACCGGCGTTGACAGTCGCTGCCGTTTAGCAACAACTGCCGAGTTCCCATGTCGCGCGTCATTACCGACTGAGTTATGACTTGGTGCACACTCCATTTACGGTTTGCGCAAATGTTTTAAGCGACGAGTTGATGATTGATTTAGTAATGATGATTGTATTATTTCTGAGGTAAAATAAATTTGTAAAATATTCACAACTAACTAAGCAACTAAGCAAGATCACGATAGAATCCTTCCTAACTTTAAAAACAAATATACCCTGAGCTACAACTTGAGAATGACACAAATATTAACCATATGTACCTACTTGGGTTATGTAATAAAAACATGTATTCGCAATAATGACTTGAGATTCGGAGGTCGCTGGTTAAGCGGATACAAATAGTGTTTAATCATCAAATAGGGGCACCATCAATCTCACTCACCAAACGGGAACACTACAGCTTCAACTTGGTTTACCATCAGACGTAGTAGACACAGTCGAGTCGGCTCAATCGTATTGCAGTCCCAACGGACTATGTCGTAGTAACGATAGATTGTCTTATGATGTGACTGCAGTGTTTTGTTTCAATCTTTTTGAGAATGTCAGTAATTTTTGGGCATCTTCCATCGCTGGGAATACCTGTCATTAACTAACGAAATTTTAAATTTGCGTTTAACGATAATAAAGTAAACATTTCATTAAATAAACTGAGAATGAACGTAAAATTACATAGGCGACACGTCATCGCAAAGTTCCACACGTCACATGTATTTTCGCGTAATATAATGAGCAGGTACATTTTCATATTCCATTATAATTATGCAAATGACAGTGGCGTCCCTGTCCGGGTATGCAAATCCATCTCGACGCAGGTGTGTGCTGTTTATCCTATTGATTTAATAACTGGGCTCATCGCGAATCGAATGAACGCTATTGTATGTGGAATATCAATGTTCTGTTACAACGCATTAGCAGAATAGGCATCAAATAGAACAGGCATGGAGTTAGAATGACTCTTTTAGTTTCTTTGACTTTGTTATTCCAAAAGACTTAAAACTTTAAAACCGTTTTATGAGCATATAAATATGCTTAAATGTCAAAGTTACTGTATAAGTTATTGAAGTTTTAATAATATTTCATATTTTATTGCTAATTTGAGTTTATTTCCAATGATAAAGTAAAGTAAAGCACAATAATTTAACCCGACTCTTATACAATATTCATGATGTATAGTTATACAAGTCTTCGTATAAAATTAATAAGATTCTTGCGATACCACAGAGACGTGAAATAAATTTAAGAACAACATATTATTTGTAGAGCATACATAATGTCAAGCCAGTGTTAGCATCGTCAGTATAATGTAGCGCAGATATTACAAACACGGCAGATTGCCCTTTTGCTGATGATGACGATGATAATGAGAAGCTGTTACAGCTGTTACATATAAAACATTTTTATTAAATTATGCATTATAACAGTTGTAACAATTAATATAAATAAAGTAAAATATCAAAACGTTAATTTTTCGATATGGAATATGTTAAGGAAATATTATAATAACATAGGTAGGTCCAAAAAATATTATTATGTCTACATCAACATAAAAAAAAAACAAAAACAAATCTCCCCCGTGCGATTACCTTGAGTCTACTTCTATACTTCTTTGAGCGTAGGCATGCTATCGACGATTACATGAATGTTGCTGAAAAAGAGTTATTCTCAATATTAAGTGGCAACAAAGTGAAAATTCAGAAACAGGATTATGCTTATTAGTTAAAATTGAAATTATTTTAGTTTTTTTTTTTAAGATATAGTATAAAATAAATTGTTTATGTTCTACGACGGGCCATCAGTCGGATGGCCTTATAGGAAATTACCTGTAAATCCTTTATAGCAAGTTAAAAATTCACGAAAGTGATTTGATTGATCTAGGATCGAATTTCGGAATTCATAGGTTTCTCAGAATACTTGAACTAAATAATCTAAAAAAAACACATTTTAATTAATTTTATAACCTAAGTAATTCAGGTTAGGTCCAGTTACCTAATTTCCCGTCTCTTCTACTGAAGGACCGTCAAAAAATTTTTCAAGTACAAGCTTGAAAGATTTATTGACAAACCAATGTTTTTGTATACTACTCTTCCTATAGTGGATATCTAAACATGAGTATGAAATAGTAAGAGATAAAACTTTCCGAAGGCATCGTTTGGTTTCCTAACGCCCTAGTTCCGCTCTGTGTTCACTATTCGCCACATCAAAACTGATAAGGGAAGGGTGAATGCACGAGTGCGTCCAGGTACTTGGGGTGAGGGGGAGCGGGAGAATACGGCGGGGCGGGGGACGCCAGAGGGACGAAGGCTCACTGTTCAGGAATACCAACGTGATTAATGGATTCCGCGCAGTACTATAATGATAATGACCCACGCTGCCACCGCATCATCGGAATCAATGCTGAGTGCACTGCTTGGTTAGTTTTTGCATAGTTGGCGAGCTATTCGTGCGTGAGCGTTGATGAGGGTGCGTAATTCTGAATCGGTTTAGGGGAACACTGGCTATTCCATTTGTTTTTGTGTATCCATCCGTGATAACAAGTCAATGCAGTTTAAATTTTATGTGTTTATTTATAATTGATTTGGTGGTCTTAATTGAGCTGAAATTATTTAGGATTCTCTAGAAATATATATAGTAACATAAATATTGACAACCTCCGTGGGGCAGCTCGCTGGACATTAGCTTGGCAACAAGACGCCCCGGGTTCGATTCCTGCATTGAGACAAATGATTGTGTGATCCACAAATATTTATTTCTGGACTCGGTGTCCCTGAGATTCAATAGTCTTTCGTGCGTTTGAAGTGCCCGATCTAAGCCTAAAACAGATATGAGAAAACGTATTGTTTAAAAATCTGCAAAATGTTAACTTCTAGCCGTGAAGTGCAAAAATACCATTCAAATTTGTTACACATTTGTAGTTCATACAAACATTTCTTTTGGTGTGTATATCGAGTCTGTGGGCTTTTTGAGACAGCCTAGTCATAAAAAATTCAACAATAAAATCTCCAAATATACTTATGGTATCAGCGACTCCTCGCTAAGTACCTACTATTGATTGATTAACTCTTGTAAATGTGTAGCTTGTCCTTTTAAACTTATGTCCTTCTATTCTTAGCCATATTACACATTGAATTTTACTGAATGGGCCTCGCAATCCTGTCTCTAGCAACGTGTAGATAAAGCAAACATAAAAGGCAAGCATCATTAAAAAACGCTGAACAAGACTATTGTGCGACAAAGGGTTTATTGCAATAGGCGCTATATCGCACCATCCCATAAATGATATGAGCCTAATCGCGTGTTGCCAAACGGCACTGCCTGGTTTTAAAAGGGTTTCCACATCGTTCCGTTCTATTATCGGTATCCGTGTGAATGCACCCGTGTTGGGAATAAAAAGAATACTCAAAATCAATATGCGTTGTTTGTTCAAATGAACATTCCATACGTGGATAAATTTTGCGGTTGATAAAACTTTGTCCGTCCAAATGTTTCTAACTGTTCGGTTAAAAATAACATGACGTGATCCGTCTGCTCGTGGAATTAATATACAGAATTTAGGCCATAGTAAATCGGTGTAGGTATGATTAAAATTAAATTTTCAGAAACAAAATTGAACTAAAGGAGAATGCCCATAAGCAGTATCGCATGATTTTAAGTTGTGCCACAAGTTAGTAATATCGACAATTCTTGTCTTTAATTTTAATGATTTTATTTCGTATTAGTTGACACTACATTTGCCGGATTAAAAAAAAACAAAAATAAATAGTATTTCTATTTATTTACCTAATACCTACATTTTCTGTTGTCGTTTTATTACGCTGTGTTGCCATGATATAAAAATATATCAAATCGACTTTTAATTTATTTGATCATTTACTATTAAGCAGAAATTACAATTATATTGTTTTAAGCTGTCACTAGATCTTGTTTGTGGGTTCGCTAGCGTGAAAAGTTAATAATAAGACTTATTCAAATAAAAGTAACTTACTCTTTAGCAATGCTCGGTGGTGGTTGCTATAGGTTTCCGTTTCTACTACCAAACGCAATAATTTTTAAAGCGAGGCACTTCACAGATTTTGCTTTGCGCACATTGCTTTATCAAAGCACTTATTTGCAACAATCACATCAATTAATAGCTCTTTATTTATTTTCATTAACAGATTATAGCAAGTACGGCACTATTCTAATAGAGTATATTTTTCTCTGCTGTATATTTAGGATACGTTGCATATCCTGACAGTTCCTATAATGATACCTAACACGAAAATATTTTTTGTGAAAATGATAATCATGAGAAATATCGATTATAATAATAATAAATCGACTTATGCACTTGGCAACATTGAAATTGGTTGGCGGGTGGGATAATGACAATTGACATTATATTATTATTTATTATTATATTTATATTTTATACAAGAACGGCCGTTACGTTTGTTTTTCGCAAAAGTAAACATATTAATGTTATTCGTTTTCCAAGTATGGTTGTTAGTTATATAATAAGTAGTGATTTTGAGAAAGAGACTCCATATAGGTACCTACCTAACTTACTCTATAATCGAGATAGACTCCTTGTACAATTTATTGTGAAAAGTGGTTGTGAGACAGAGGCTCCTAGTATTTTAGTGTGACAAGTGATTAGTGATTGTGAGACAGAATCTCCTTATATCACTGTATTATGGTAATATCAGTTTGCCGGTGTGTTAATTGTACCCTTCGGCTACGTTATGGACCTTCGCAGGCATTCAGAGAAATCAATGAAATCATGTATAATCGCTATCTATGTGGATTTCACCCTCGCCGGTAAGTGAATTCAAAACTGTATTCTTATTCAATATTAAGTAATTTAAAAATGTATTACTTTTAGTGTTTAAACTGTTGGAACTCTGACTTCTGTCTGGAGGTGGTGGCTACAACACACTCATTGTCAATGTAGCTACATTGTATATTATATTATATGTAAACACAGATATTTGGTTTATGCTCCAATGAGGATTTTCAGGTTTTTATTTTCAATACTTATTGTTAGGCCAGGTTTTAACTATTGCTACTGTGATGTTTATAACTATTCTAATTGCCTGCTTTAATGTGCTGTTTAAGACACAGGGATATACAATCCCAAACACTTAAACTGTTACCTATTATTACCTTTAACTTGGGAATTTCAGACATAACAAGTAATACACAATTGACTGATTCACAGAGGTAGTATATTACTAGCCTTTGAATTTAAATACAAAGTCTTATTGTAAACATATATTTTCACAGATTTCACGGGATGGCATTCTCTGCATGGAGTGTTGTGCTGTTTTTCAAGTTGGCTCACTTCAAGCTTCTATATTAGGACATTGAAATGTATGTTTTGTATGTATGTCTCAAGAGCCTCATTCTTCATGTTAAATGAGAATTCCTGTTTTTAACTTTTATGAAATATTTCACATTACTAACAATTGTATCTATTTTTCAGATCTCACATCTAGAATGTGTGTGCAAAGCTTGTTGGATGGCAGCTAGGAGAACACTACAGCGACAATTACAGTATGATGCTAATCATTTAGTTCATGCTGACGATGCTCCAATAATTAATAGAAGATGTGCCAGTTTTACATATGTCAGTACAGCCTATACACTAAGGGCGATCTCTGGTTACTATTGTAGCTGCTTAGTGGGCAAACACAATGGGCCGTTGTGCCCACATAATGACTATTGCTTGGTACTTGAGGTGGGGATGGCATAATAATATTACTACACCAGTACCATTCCTAGACAATATTTTAGAAGAAGAGAACATGGAATAATAATGATAATAAAACTTTACTTTGACTGCCTACTTATGTGGTTTTATTATACTTTGACCCTATAGTTACCATGGAACCCTGCAAATTATGCAAGTACTATTTAGTTTTATTGATAGGGTATGTTAATTACAACACTGTGCACAAGTTTTCATTGTGGCACAAAAATATTTGTGCCGATACTAAGTTCTATAGTCAGTTGGGCATTGCCCTTTGGAAAAAAAAGATTCAATGAAAAAAGTTTCACTTATTTTAAATCATAGCTTGAAAAGGGTATGTCCCTACAATTTTTTTGACTTCAAAAGCACTGCTAAAATGATTTCTATTTGTAATGTACATTTAGGCAGGTAGTATGTAAATTATATTAGCCTTTTTGCAAATGAGCCCGTCACCGTTGAACTTGATGAAATTATATTTGTAAATCAACATTCACAAAAAGCTGTCGGCACAACAGACCAGACAGCGTTTTATACTGCATAAGTCGAGGGAATATGGGATAAGCCGCTAGTAAATCATCGGACAATGAATACTAGGTGTGCGCGTCGACACGATAGCGGTTAAATATGGCTCGGCCGCTCATATTGTGTGTACTTAAAGCGGCACATTACGGTATTGAGAACCGAATGTATCCGTGAGTGTGACTTCAACTCCGATAAAATAATTTGTTCTTTCCAAATCTAGGAGGGAAGAAATGCACACTTATTTTTTATTTTAAAGAAATGACACGCTTTGGTGGCTTTTAATTCTTGCTAAGACATTATGATATTAATATGAAGTTGTGGAATGAATTTGGAACAGTTTTTTTGTAGATTAATTTGTTTATGTGTTGTTGTGTGTAATTTGGAGTTTGTAGTATTTGTTTTTTAGTTTGATAATAATAATAATTTTGTGATTTTAGAGTCCTCCGACATAATTCTATCATATTTTACTTAAACTACTTTTTGAAACTAATCATACAGTCCGATATGTTTGTTTATAACTTTATCTAATATTATTACATCATTTCCTTGTTGCTTAAAGGTGTACTATGTAACTGGACTTTTAATTTATTAATGAAGTAGCCGTGTCCAACTGGTATTTACTTCAAATTATCACAAAACCATGTATGAATTCGTATATCCTCTGCCCCGCCGGCTTCAATATCGGCTATTAACAGAATATAAATGTTCCGTTGATAAATCGGTGCGTCGTTCGCGTTAACTGCTAAATAGCGTGACAATAATGACATGTTCGGCGCAGCGGCAATGCATTCATAAGTTCAGTGTTTGAGACCATCGCTGTGCACGTTACAAATTCTTCTTCATCTATAATTTATAAATAATCACCATTTTAGCGGTGTATGAATTTGAAAGCTTAGGGATGTTTTGTTAGAATTATTAAAATCAAGATTACTAATAACGTCTCCATCAAATTCTTTATGAGATGATAAAGCTATCTTATCTGTCTCTTTCGCTGTGAAGTATTTATATAGAGCGTATCTACAATAGGTAAGCTAATAATTTAAAACCTAAGAACCTATACCCTCATCTTTCTTTTCTTAATCATCACCTATCTAGTACGTTAGCTGCATGTCGTTAAAATAAATTATGTATTTACATCATTTATAAAGAATTGCTCCACACTTTCTCTTGCTCAAGAATGTACTTACATACATAGCGTCTCGCTTGTAGGTATACCCTGAAGGGGTAGGCAGAGGTGCATTTCTGCCCTCACATTTCGTTAAGTATCTATTAGTCCCCCGTAATAAGAGACGAGTCTATTGCCGTTTTTCGGGCATGTTTCTAGACTCCTTACTGCTACTGAGAATTTCTTAATGGAAAAATCCAATAACACTGCCCCACCAGTGAATCGAAGTCGGGACCTCTAGATCGCACGGTAAAATCTTCAGCCGCGAGACCACGAGGCAGTCTAGTCTCTAGAATGTACCTACTTGTTTAAAACTAATTTGTATTAATTAATTTTCAAATAAATGCAAAAAAACATGTTTAATTTAAGTGAAACGAAAAAAAAGAGCCAAAATGATCCCAATTGTTTGTAACATTTTTTTTAACAATTGTCAAGGAACATCTCTAGAGGAATAAATGTTTCATTCCCTTCATCTATAATTTGAATCCTGGAGAAATGTTATGTTACTTGTCATTTTTAGGAACTCAAAGTCAAGGAGACGTAGCATTTCTCAAAAGGGGTTTAGATCTAGTCAATCACAAAGGAAATTATCTCAGAGTTACTTGTAAAATGTAGTTGATCAGAACATGCAGTTGGAACGACTGCAACAGTATATTCGAAATGATGCTGTGTTATTGAACCGCTAATTGGTTCCCTGATATCTGGGATGTTCTGTGTTGTTGTTATTGAATTTAACATGCATATATTGTGTTACGATTGAATGTTATATTTTTAAATAAAATCAATGGATTTAGTAGTTACGGGATTATTAATTTAATACTAGTTTTGAAAATTCTTAAACTATTTTATTATCATCTTTAAATTAGTCAAAATAAAGAAAAATGGTCAAACTGTAAACTACAAAAATTACAATGGCTTTCTGCAAAAACTGCATATCCACTCCATATATTTTGACTGCCTCGTGGTCTCGCGGTACAAGTATGTGCCGAGCGAACTAGAGGTCCTGGGTTCAATTCCCGGGTCGGGCAAAGTGTTATTGGGTTTTTCCATTAGGAAATTCTCAGTAGCAGCACGGAGTCTGGAATTGTGCCCGAAAAACGGCAATAGGCTCGCCCCCTATTACGTGGGACTTATACATACCTGGCGAAATGTGGGTGCAGAAATGCATCTCTGCCTACCCCTTCGGGGAATACAGGCGTGAGTTTATGTATGTATGTATATTTTGTTCCTTGTAGATTAATGCGACTACAAAGAATCAATATTATTTATCCAAAAATATGAAATACTTTTACGTCGGTCAATCCAATTTACATAATCATGTATTATCCTCGTCTCCCCCACTGTTATTTATTTGTTTTTGTTTTAATAAAATCCCAAAAATGGGTAGTTCTCATAACATTACTGCGGCGTCTGTTCTTATGGGTTGTTTACATGCAACCGCACCGTTCGTAATACTGGTTTATATGAACCCGGGGCTTAAGATATTATTATGTGATTACACTTGCCGAAAAACCATAAAATTACATAGAACGTTGTAAAAGAACGTTTGCACTTTATAAATATGATCGTTACGTGGTTTAATATCCATAAGCTGTATTTTATTTCGTAGTTGACAGTACGAAGTGTCTTTAAACGTACTCATTTTATTTGGAGTTGAATGCCACTAACATTAACTGGTTTTAAAGCCTCTTCTATTCTTTTTATTTGATTCTCCAAATATAGCATCATATTAACCATTTTTTTACTTACTTATCGAACTATATACTTACCTAATGCAGCCTATTAGGTAATCAAGCTTTTATATTTATTATTACTCGTGACTGTCTCGTGGTCTCGCGGTACAAGTATGTGCCGTGGGATCTAGAGGTCCTGGGTTCGATTCCCGGGTCGGGCAAAGTGTTAGTTTCCATTAGGAAATTCTCAGTAACAGCACGGAGTCTGGAAATGTGCCCGAAAAATGGCAATAGGCTCGCCCCCTATTACGTGGGACTGATTCATACCTGGCGAAATGTGGGTGCAGAAATGCACCTCTGCCTACCCCTTCGGGAAATACAGGCGTGAGTTTATGTATGTATGTATTTATTATTATGTCGAGAAAACCAATCAAGTATATGGAGAAGCGGGGTCAAATGTGTCGTAGTCCGTAAACTTTAGTCACTGGTGCATGACTTGTAAGACTGATCGAAGTGAAAAATTACTTATTACCTTTCAAATTTTTAAATAACGGTCATTTGACTCGCTTCGTCTTATTGTCACTAAGAAGAACTATCGTATGATAAAAAAACACTCAAAAAGTGTGTCGAGAGTAAGAGAATAAAGGATTTGTAGCTGCTTAGCAGATCTTTTACGTTAAATTATTTGGAATTTAGATAAACATGGTTCCTACACGAATTAAATAGAAAATGGGTCTCGTGTTATTTTTAACCTGGTGCTTCAAGTATTCCTTAACCCTTTAATGCCAGAATATGCTATATTTGGGAATATTTAAAAAAATAGTGGTGGTTATTTACACATAATCGTTAGAAAAATCAACAACTACGTGTGATGGAACAATAAAACACACACACACACACACATATTTGATAAAGAGAATATAAAATATACCTACGGAAAACCGTGATTTCTATTAAAATGAATGATATTTATATGCCAACTAAGTTGACGTGGGGTAGTGTTCCGTGCCAAGTTACTATTACTGCATCGAAATGTTCACTTTCATTATATTGATGCATTCACGATACATTGTTTCCCTTTCTATAACATTTTAAAACTAGTAGAAATGCAAGGTATTATTTATTTATTTAAGTCTTCATTGTACACACAACACTAAAACTAAGGAGTACAGTAGAGTAAGAAAGTATAATGGACGGCCTTATCGCACAAGGCGATCTCTTACAGGCAACCAAGAATGGAGATGTAGCAAGCAAGGCATTTTGCTTTCTAAACAAAATGAAGAATACCTATCATCAATTACTGGGAATAATGAAGCTCGGGTTTCAAAGTTTTTATGTTTTATAAAGATTATTGCTTCACTGTTTCATGAAAGGAATAAAGTTCAACCATACTGTTAAAAAAAAGACATCCTAATCTTCTCATAACATGTACAATACTGCTATGTTGTGTAGACTTAAAGGAAGATAACGAAATAATATAAGTAAATTCCGATTGTACTCTTGAGTTTAATAACAATATTTTATTATGATTTCATTCACATTCACATGAGAGTCTTACAAGCGACTTTTCCCCGAAACAACACACCCGAGGATCAAAAAACTATAGATATTTCAATCATGTTTCTCTGCTTTTAACATATGATAAAAATAATATAATAAATTCATTGATCTGTGAATCTGATGTTCTAATATTAAATATCGTGTGAACGTCGACGATAAATAATTTCTGGTTGCTCGCACCTTCAACGTTAAACACTTTAGTATTGAGCACGCTCGACTTGGTGTTGCTAATCTCATTAGTGAATGTAGACACAGATGCTGCCGTGTAATCCTGTCGTACTCAACGGATTTGCATAAAGAGTTCATGATTTGTTTCAGGTTTTACCCTTCTACCTTTTTCACTTTATCCCTGTGTAATTGCCGGGATGTGGCGAATTTTTATTATTGTTTTATCTGTTGCACGTTTTATGTCTATGTCCCCTTTTTATAGGGTGGTTGATTTTTAATTAAAGCCGCTTAATAGGCCTTAAAGTTTCTAGTTTTTGCTTTGAATTATAATTTACATTTTTTGCCCTTATTTCCCCCATATCCGGTGAGTATTGTTTAAGTTTCTTTTACAAACGTTATGACGCAATGAGAATTTATTAAATGTGGTTTTTATCAGTTCTTTATATTTAACTTAAAAATTCGAAATTAACATTACATTTCAAATACTTAGTTTTCTTTGTTAAAAGTTATTATGTACTCGTATTTGATCTTATCTTAGAAACGCAAAGAAAACCTGTACCATCGGATTAAAATGGGTAAGTCAATATCTAAACATTCATTTGCGAGGCCGTGAATTTCTTAGATAACAGGCCACAAATTCCAACCAACTTCTAGTAAACAAACTGGACTCACCTAAACTAGGTATCTCAACCTGTAATTAGCGATTCGTGCACTAATTTAATTAATTAACCCATCGCCAAAATCTAATAGCGGAGGGTAGGGCAAATAAAGGCAACTAGAATTCCCAGGCACATTGGTGTACCAAAGCGGTGGGCAGTGTATGTAGTGCACACAATACACCACGATATCGATAAATTAAATTGGACCGACCGCAGAGCCCATACTGTATGTTAATTGGTAAATAACTGAATATGGACGCAACATCATGCGCAGAGGACCTAAGTCTCGTCTAATAGATTTGGGAATGCGTCGAGATTCGACGATGTGCGTTAGCTTGATTGCTTGATTGTTTCGAGTGCTTGTGTTATAGAGACTGTTTGTGGTTGTTGTGGTATAATTTTGACGGTTAGTAAATTATACACTTAATTTTTATATCAACGAATTTGATTTAATGTTAATTTTTTATAGGTTTTAGCTTAATTTGGGTATTAATGGATGTTAAATATAACCAACTGAAAAACAAATACGTATAATGTAATCGAATTTAGAAGTATTGTTTTTATAAAACCAGATAATAGAATCGTTTGAACCACTCTTTTACTTTTATCAGTGATGAGGTTAGAAAACGTACCTACCATATCTTGTATGGCACGAGCATGAACTCTTAGAGTTTGTTTATCCACTGGTAAATCCAGATTGTGCAAACACAATACTACTTTAATAAACCATACAACAATAGCATACGAGCACTTGTTAGCGTTCAAATAAAGAAAAGAGCAAACCCCTTAAGTAAATCAATGTACACGAGCACGAGGCACGGGCAAACATCGCGAGTTGAGAATCGATTGCACGGACGCGACGGGACAACCCTTATCTCAGCGGTGCGCACGTGTGAACCCAGTTCAATTTTAATTTCATGCTCAAACAATGACGCTATCGAGCCGGCTATTATTTTGTATAGTCACCAAGGGTTCAGTTCATCTAAATCCGCCAGATAAGCCGAGAGCTCTTTGTCGCCGGCTGTCCTGATAGCTAATTTGGGAGCGCGCTCTGTACCTTCGGGACGTTCTGTCTATTACACAAACACATTTATTTGTCATTAGAATATCGAATTTATTCAAGCTGAGTCATTTTATGTAATCCTCTCATTAAGTTTATCAGCTTTCACATATTAAATTAAATGACACGGCGCCGCGCTGTTTGTGAAACAACTTCAATAATTTTCGGTTCAAATGAGATTCCTTCAATTTGCATTCAAATCACAAATACAATCGAGGAGTCATGAATAACGCGATTGAATATTTTTTGTTGGTTTATCTGATGTCTTTCACAAATTGATTACAACATTTTATTCTCTAAGCGTAGGATTTGTTTCGCAATAGTATATTTTCGTGCATTGCGGTTTTAATTTGGATTGCGTTGATGTTAATGTGATTTCATGTATTAGTGACGAATTGTTTACTAAAACAACATCCTCGTTTTATAGGTGCAGATAAGCATGCCTCGCAATTCAAATCACTGAACGTGCTTCCCCATCGACGATGATTTACCAAATTCCCAACTGAATCGCCTCATCGCTAAACCCCCTGTGTCTGTGTTTATCAAAACACTTAACGATTTAATATGTTCGCTGAACTCTGCCCTCACCCTTCGTACACTAACGACGCATGTGCCAATGTTCACGTAGATTATGATTATTATCTGTATTTTGATGAGGTCGAAGATGAAACTTGCATACATGTACGAGACATGTCATTGTCAAAAAATCTAGACAAGACTTTTTGCTTTTGTTTTAAAGAACTGACGGCTACAGTCGTTTTTAGACTAATATCGATCGGCCTATTCATTGTTTTATGTGAACAGTCTAGACGAGTGAGGTTAATTTAGTGTTGCCAGGTGCAGAATGAACCGTTTGTTGGTCGCCTGAGTAATACATTATTAAGCTATATAATTAGATCAGGGGAAGTTGTTATACGATATACAGAATTAAATATACATACTCTTATTAACAATAAAAAAAAAAACACAGAAAAGGCCGCCGTGGGTATGATTTTATAACCATTTTTAGGAAGTCATAGAAGACCATAGTTATCGTATTAATTGCAACATAAGACTTATTTATAACGCTACAAAGCTGTTTTCCAATAAGTATTTTTTTCATATTATTCAAAATTCAATCCAAAACAGACTGCAAGAGGATTTTATTTATGCATGCATAAAAATATGGCTATCAAATACTTTTTATATTAATGAACGATCGCTCTAGCGCCTCAATGCCATTTCACGGTCCACAAACTTTAAGCGACCGTTAAAACCTCGTCTAATGCTGCTTATTCGTTTTAAACAAAATTTCACCTCACTCAAAATTCGCAGTTGTGTATTAGTCGAGTGTTATGTTATAGTGTATCAGCAAACCAGGTTTTCTGATTTTTATCGATCGTGATTTTCAACATCTAGACAAGTTGTAATAGGGGAACTTCTAATAAGAAAACTTCTAATAGACTGTTTGAAAGTGCGATCTTCACAGCGATATCGGACTAATGAGCTTAAACGAACTGCTGTGAGATTATCGCATGACGTCTGGAAAGCATAAGTCAGAGTTTACGACGACACATAAAGTAGCCAATTAGTAGAACTCTCGTAGAAGTAGAAGGAACATTTACTGTGGGTGAATGTCGTTGAATGTAATGAAGTTTTTCTTCTATTATAGTTAAACATCTTGCTACTTTAAGGAGAAATAATCCCTTACACAATGAATTTGTATGATACTTCAGTTTTGTGTTGTGTTTTATTGTTATCTTTATAGATTTTTGGTTGATATTTCTTCTCGCCCTTTTTAGATTTCTTTGCTAATGCAAACTGGACATTATTGACAGCTAAAACAATCAACATAGTAACAAATCAAAAACAAATCAAAGTAAAAACTAAAACTGAGAGGATTTTCCCAATTGATGGCTTTGTCAAAATAACAAATGTAGTAGATTGAATAAACGCAGTGCTGGGGTAAATAGAGCAGATATTAGAAATTCCACATTCAATGATAGAAGAATTGATGACTGATGATGAGATATACTCGTAGTAAATGACATGCTATCAGCGTGTAAGTCTTGAAGTGTCTGTGCTCTGGCATTTATGTGAACTCAGCAGGCACGAACCTCAGTCCTGAATAGAACCTGAGTCCGACATACCTCCGAGCCTCATGCTCGGGGACGATCAGCAAAGGGATTTCCTCGTGTAACAAAAAAAAAAGGCACGAACCATAAAAGCTGCATAAAATCGAAGTGGGCTTACATCTGCAGTAAAAATTTAAATACCCTAAAGTCACATACATACATATGTAGTTCTGACCTCACACTAAGATACGAGTCTTGTGTCGTGAGTATCAGATACTAGGAGAGATTTTTCAGTGTCACAAACACCTAGACCCGGAACAAATATTTGTGGATTACACAAACATTCGTCTCGGTGCGGGGATTGAACCCACGATCTCTCGTCTCGCAAGCTGGTCTAGCCAACTGCGCCACGGGGCTGATCACTTTCATATCGAGGGAAGATATCCGAGTCAATTATAGATACGACAGTACTCTATGAGGGCTGTGATAGTAAGTATGTAAATTTTGCCAACCATTCTTGCCAATTTGGTAGATTAAATAAGTCTTAGCCTCTTTAAATCGTAGTAAGGTCGTTCGCACAAAAACGATAAGTATTTAAGGTGATATAGAAGAATGAAAGAAGTTAATTAAATAATTGTTATATTTTTCACTATAGGTGAACCCTCTGTGTTCCGATGTCGATATAAATATCCGTTCCACATAAAACAAAAGGTAAAAGCAATGCATCGAGCTGATATCTGTTCCGACAACTGATGGGAATCTTTGTTTACACTATATCAATTAAGTCTACGTTTTGTTTGCGTTCCGCATTCCTGTATAAAGCAGCACTTTGAAAATTTTGTTTGCCTCCAACTCTTGCATAATGCGGTAATTACACCGCTTCGGTTCAATTGTTTATGTTACTGTTTTACAATTAGACGTTTGTATGTTTAAGTACAACTAATATAGGTGTTTGTGTTATTAAGTGATTATTATTTATTTTTAAGCATTCTTTAGTCGCAAACTTGCTACTATAAATCTCGTTTTAAGTAATTTCAGCCGTTTTTAACTTAATTTCTACAAAGCTTTGGACACCAAAGATATTTATGGAATTGAGTGAAAAAGTAATTTGGTATTTGTGTAAATATAAATACACAATATCGGTACTTTACATAAAATAATTTCGTACTTAAATTAATTCCTAGTCTAATTTTAATATCTACCTGAGAAACTAAAAAAATAATCGAGGCAAAGCCGATATAAAGCACGTATCCCCTTCGATAGAGGGCGTTAATTAAACTCAAACAAAGATTAGCCACCAATTGAGTGGGGATCGGCGCGCTTTGAACCTATCTTGCGTTTTAAATGTTATTTCACACTTTATGTGTTTTGTTAAAGCTGTGATATGTTTAGTTATACAGGGTGTAAAAAGACCGTGATCGAATACTCAGACGGGCAATAGCCACAATACCGTGACATCAAAAAAATGCCGACAATTATTTATTTTTGTTATTGTTGTTGTCCTAACAACTACATACATTTAATACTCGTATTTTTTTCTGTCGGGATTTTTGTAATCACCGTGGCTATTGCCTGTCTTAGTTTTCGATCACGGTTTTTATACACCCTGTATAGCAGATTGAGATGTTGATTGTATGGTTTTCATTACCATTCTATAAGTGATTCTTAATACATAATTGAAAATACTAGTCGTAGGGTATTTTTAAAAATGGAATAGCAAACTTAACAGTTATTAAGGTGTGAAAACTACCTCTTTGGTCCAAGCTAATGTGTTGCGTTCCGGGGCCGAACTGCGAATGATCAGTTTCATGGTTCAAATTGAATGTAAGGGTATCTGTGTACGTGTAAGAGTATACATACATAAATACATACACACTCATCTCCTGTAATGCCCGAAGGGGTAGGTGGAGGTGCATGTTGCACCTACAAAAAGTTGTGAAAGCGTATTATTTAGTAGTATTTAGTAATCCGTTAATAATATCAAACCTTAGGCATCCATCTTTTAATGTAGATTACACCTGCATCGCTAAAAACAGTATAAATTACGACTAAAATACGACTTATTTTGTTATAAAAAAGGTTGATATAGTTGATTAGGATTGACAAATGCATCGTTTTGGTCGTGTGAAGAGGATGAAAGTCGACGTTTAACATTTTTGTAACTGCAAATGTGGAAGGAAAGGTCAGAAAAAGCCTCCAGAAGAGTTAGTATGTGATCTAATATACGATCTTCTCTGGAAAAAAAACTTATCAGGAACATCTTTACCCGACTTAAATTCGTGGTAAGATGTATTGTAGAATAGACACGTAACATACATATGAGTGGTAAGTACCGCAAAGCCTATAGTATGTATTATTATAAAGACATCTTAATATTTCTACAAAAAATAAACAAAACAACAATCTTTCAACAAAAAATAAACAAAACAACAATCTTTCAACAAAAAATAAACAGAACAACGGCGTAAAAAGCACTCGATTTGCTTACATATTCCACAGCGTGTTTGTTAGAGATACTGCACACTACTCCGTATCCCGCGCGACTCTATATCGGCCAGTTTTATATGAATTGAGGAGGATTGCGGCCGCTCTTTGTGGCGGACACGTTTTCAAACCAATAGTCTGTATCGATTTTTTTGGTACCACATGTGAAGTAGCAATTGGTCAGCAATTCGTTATGCCGCATGTGGAATATGCATTGAGCCTTTCAGTTTTTATTTATTCACATCCTTTATCCTATGAAGTATTGCAGTTGATTCTGGGTCGAGTTTCGGCAATACTCGTTATTTTTGATAGTACTTCCCTACGTAATAGGTACTAGTTTTATTTATTTCAAAAGTAAGAGTTTTGGCGAAGTTAGGATTTGTATATTAGTACAAAAGTTAGATGATAAAGATAAATACAAGATGTAGGTAAATAAAATACAGACATAAATAAACAATAGCCTGTATTACATGACACAAGTTAATCAACGACCGGAAGACTTCATTCACTGTTATCTCATTTTATTAGCTCCCTCTCGCTGAATTTATTATGTAGCGGTAACTCAAATAAGTGAATTCGCTTTTATGTAAAAAAACTTAGAAAACTCTGGTCTACTGGAACCGAACAATGGGTCATCGAGAATGCGGGGCACGTTTCGTCGCCTTAAAAATGTGGCGCTTAAATCCATAAAGTACTCCCAAGTATTACTATTCCTTCTCAGTATTTCTTTTGACGAGTACATTATAATATTAGATTCCCCTCGAACACGCTTCCTTTTAAAATCTGTTAGTGTTATGGATACAGTGTATACCACTCTACTGAGAATTGGTTAAAGTGGCTCAAGTAACGTATGTATATATGTTTTGTACACTGTTTTTTTCTGTTACGCACGCACTAGAAATCAATTTGAGGGTTTTCTTTATGTATACGTCACCGTAAAATTGTAAACACCGTTAGATTATAATCTATCTAGCGAGATTATAATCTGTCGAAAGATTGTGAACCGTAATGGATATAAACGCACCTCGCGCGCTGATTGGTTGAATAATAACTACTAGCTCTATGGATAAAGAATGGTCTACTGTAAGGCAGACCAATCAGGGACAGCATTCAAATAATAACACAACAAGTGTTTAAAAAAGTGTCTGAAATAAACACGATCAACACGGCAACATTTAGTCGTAATAGAATTATTTCGCTCGATAATAATGAAATCGGCAAGGTTGCACCGTGAATAATTCATCAATCAAAACAAACACACGATCTTGGTACACTAACAAAGGTACACAACTGCCAATAGGGAGCGGAGACAGCATGCCAATTGCTGATCTGCATATTCGAATACCTAAGTGATGGCATTCGAAGTATTCCGCCATCGCGCCCTCCATCCGTCTATAGAAACTGAAACATCATAAAATCTGTGGAATGCACATAATGGCCGCTCGGACGGCCGCTACGCAAGCCGACGTGTCAATGTATTGAATTTCAGAGATGATTAATGGGATTACTTGAATTCCCGATTGGAATCCCATTATTCCGTTTGTATTTGTGTTCGAAAACTAAACAATGTTCGAAAGTGGAACAAATGAAGAACTGCCCAAACTGTAGCAATTATCCGCTTTTGGGACATTTCAGAATTCATGCTGTGCTTTCATAGTTTTAATCGATAGTCCTACATTCTGATGAATAGTTTAGTTTCGATTTAAAATATACGAAAAACAGCTTCTAAATGAAAAATGATATTTTTGCAAAGATTTATCTCAAAACATTTTTTGCGAACAAAAACCTTATTTCACACTGTGTGCACATGACGGTATATCTTGTCTGATTTCTCAAGAGCGTAGCTAAAAATATTTTTCACGCATTAAGTATTCGATACCACTTCTTTATGAGGGAAGTATTTTACTTTTATTCATGTGTACATTAATAGGGTTATTTATTTACGCTATTCCGTTTGTTTCTTTTTTCTTTCTTTTGAATATTCATATTGTGCCAAATTCGATTACATTGCTTAAAACAATGTTTTATTTACGAATGCAGGTTGAACATTCACACAGTTTGCCAGCAAATCGCAAAGTTTTTGCGTCGGGCCAGTTTTTCCCTGTTGTTGTGGACGGCCAAAAGTGTGAAAACGTGTAGAACAACTGAGTGGATCCGGGAAAGGGGGAATGTCTCCCATATGACAAACATCGCCGCGGGCTACGCTGTTTTGCTGTGTTACCGCTTATCCTTCGGTGAAGTGGGGACAAAATTGGGCCATCACTCTATACTGGAATTAGGGGCACGTACTGATTGACGTGCATACGTCAAAATGGTTTGAGAAACTTTTTAAGAGCACATATGAGCATATGCTCATCTCTCTTGGCCTCATATCTCTCTTGGCCCAGTTCTTGAGTGTATACTTAAAAACTTGCTCAGAATTCACAGACTATAGAACGCTCACTACAATTTTTTTTATTTCATTAAACGTTAACCGACACATACAAACTGTTTCTTTATTTCTCTAATTAGAGGGATATACACAATTTAATTATAAATTTACTCATATTAAAGCCTATCCTCGGCTTAACTTTAGTTTGCAGTACAATAGAAGTTCGATAATTTTAACACAACGCTAATAGTTCGTGGAATATTTCAAATTTAATTTCCAAGTTAAATGACGTTGCGTTTCGGAATTTCCTCATAACAGTGGCTAGCTAGTCACATGAGTCTCACCTCCATATTTCATACTTAGTCGGGGAACGTCTGGCACGCGTCGGCGGTACGTTGAATATTGGTCAGCGCGAGGTATTCTTGACTAGCTTCATTATTATTTTATGAAGGAACTGCGTCAAAAAGTTATTTTAATTTAAAAGATTCCGCCAAATCTGCAAATTCCGCTTGTTGTGAAATGTTTCATACGAACACATTTGAACGTTCATCGTCAGTAAGAGTTATTTGTTGGCTACCAAAAGCATGCGGCTGCAATTGCTCTCAATGATACAAATATTTATAACATTTAGTAATATTTGTTTCGTCGATCTGTGTTGTGGCACCAAAATTTTTCGTAGTTCCTGATACAAAAAAAAAACAATGTTAAAAAATCAATATTAATGCATGGTAAATTTTTGTGTATATTTAGATTTACTCTTTGAACCCAAAGTACAGCCACATTATTTTGAATAACGGAATATCAGAGTAGGCAGAAAGAAGCGAGGTGAGGTTAAAAATAGTACGGTGGGTAGACCGTAGACAGAATTAGGTATATTTCTATAAAAAATGGGAAGTTTTTTTAATCAACAATACGACGGCATACTGTGACCTACACTGAATGTAGGTTGACTTTACCGGCGAAATTGTCAATTGTTCGTTATTTAAAAAAACAGAGTAAATTTTATAAGCGAAATAAAAACGTTAATTGAACAATGTCATGAGCAGGATACGAAACACAGCACCACGAGAAAGCGCGCTGAGTTCGCACGAGGAAGTATTTTCATAAAGTGTGAAAAAGTAAGGTTCTCTTGTTCAGAGGTGCGAACCGTGTCTCATATTACCGATAGACAAAACGATACGACAGCAAAGCTATACAGTGTACGTAACCGCATACTGCCCATAGCATTCAAACTGTTTTCAATTTTAATGTAACTTAATAAAGCTCAATTTTGAAAAAAAAAAACGTTATTACGGTTGGGCTGTTACCTTACGTTCGAATTATACTTCATCCTTGAAGACCCAGAATAGACAAAAGTCACCCTGCTCGTCAAGCAGATCCATTCAATTTTAAACTCTATGCAAATCGTGACAGAATCCATAATTACGAATTGTTATCATTTTCACTTCCATTGGAAAATGTCATCGCGACAGGACTAGGCGTAAGTGAACGCGTCAAAGTGTAAAATGAGGGGTTTAGCGCCGTGTCAGTGAAAGTCATTAGGAATGGAATGGATGAAAATTGCGTGCATATTTAGGTAGCTCTCCGAGTTAATATGAATGACGTAATGGAATGAAAATATCTCAGGGATTTTCGGCTAATAGCGTTAACCATTTAATATCCTTATTACTGTTTTATATTGAAATAATAAATGCCCACATAAATATGTTCTAATCTATATAATACTACAAAGCTTAAGAATTCATTTTTTTAAATGTGTTCTAATTGAAAAAATACTTTTATGTTGAATAGTTCATTTATCGACAGATTTCCAGACTTCGTACCGCTATTGATAATTTTATATTAGGAAAACCCAATAACATTACCAGACCCAGGAATCGAACCGGAGATTTCGAGATCGCATTGCGTGTACCCACATCGCGGGACCAACGAGGCAATCAAAATCATGTATTTGACTAAATAATATTAATTTAAAATACACTGCGTGCACTACGGAGTAGGTTAGTGACGCGCAACGCACTGCGGTGCCTAAATCAAAGACAACAATGAGAAGCTGGGATTGTCTGCGCTGAGGCTGTGAGCACTTCGCGCCACTTTCGCTACTTTGTGGATATTGTGAAGAGGCGCCTTGCGGAGGAGCCGACTCGCGAAATTAGATCGTACCGTCGGAAAAAAATGTTTACCGCACTTGATTGGATTTTATATTGATGGCTCGTTGGGATCAGGGATGTGTGCGCGTTGAAGCATATCCAGTTCAGTCTTTCTATCGGATTCGTTGCTGACCACGTTATTAAAATCTCGTGTAGGATAATTATTAGTTTCTATATTATCATTATAATCATTTCTAAGAACATCAATTTTTAATAAATAGTTATTTAACCATCACGAATTTTATCTCAATTTGGATATCAGTTCTCGTCAAACCTTGCATACTTGAAGTTATATGATATTTTTAATATTGTTTCTTTACATACATACATAAACTTAAGCATGTATTTCCAAAAGGGGTATGCAGAGGTGCATTTCTGCACCCACATTTCGACAAATATGTATCAGACCCACGTAATAGGGGGCGAGCCTATTGCCATTTTTCGGGCACATTTCCAGACTCTGTGCTGATACCGAGAATTTCCTAACGGAAAAACCCCATAACACTTTTCCCGACCCGGGAGTCGAACCCAGGACTTCTAGATCGCACGGCACATACTTGTACCGCAAGACGACGAGGCAGTATAAACTAATACAAAAATTATACTTAAACTTATAAATCGCTTAATGAGACAAATAATAACAAATTTAAGTTAATTAATTAAGACTTAACGTACAAAAGTGGGTTTAATTAAAACAAGCAAATGAAATTTTAGAACGGGCTGAATCCTCGTACGCAAATGTAATCCGAAATAAACTTTTCAATTTTCACCTAGACGGGCTCTGAGTGTTTCTGCTGTCTGTCTTGCTAACCAGACCATTAAAAGCGAGGGTGTGAAAATTCGCTGCTTATTTTCACAGAACGCAGGCAACTGCAAATCCATACTTGGTTTTATATTCATATGTGAGTCGTCTGAGTGTGAAATTTCAGATGCAGTGTGTTTCAATAAAGTCCTAAGTCCCGGTAATATCATTAGAGCGTCGGATAAAAATGTTGGATTTAGAATTTGTCAGTGGATTTAATATTCATATTGAAGGTGAAAAATTGTTTGTTTATCCTTATTGTCATAGACTACGTATACTTGGTATAGAGAATTGGTTCATGATACAAATGAAAAATATTTGGAATTCCATCTCGACAATCCTGCAGGTATATAACATTTTACCAGAATTTTTGTATTCTAAGATATAATAAGCTAACAGAGTGCAAAATTTTGTCTTAGCTCGTTTAGCTTATTATTATTATACTTTTGAGTAATTAAGTTTAGTATTAACATGCAAATTTTTAAGTGTAAAATTATATGATACAAAACTCTTCGAATGCTGGTAATAATAGTAATAAAGTATGTAAAATATTTTTTACCGTAGAAATATAAACTAAATTTGTCCGCCCCTAACAAAAATACGCGGGCATGTAGTACGAACTGTAACGGTATCACCGTCGAACTCGCGTCATATTTTTTTTATTTCTGTGTCTAATTGAAAATGGGAAACAAAAGCAATCGGGGTCGACAGCGGCAGAAGCAAATCAAAAGGCAAAAATATTAGAAGTGCAATGTCGAGCGTCGCCGCGTTCTATGTCGTTCCGCCATTTTTATCTGGCAGTTTCTTTTGTGCCTGGCATGCCACTATCTGGCAGTCTGGCAGACTGGCTGTTAGTGAGTTGACTATCGGAATGGCAATGCAGTGCCAAACATGCAAACAGCTATCTGTTCTGAAATGGAATGAAAAATGAAATAATTTAATTAAGAGAAAGGTTTTATGAATTTAAGGACTTCTTGTGTAAAAACCAATGAAAAAACAGAAGTCGAGTTCGAATGTTTGTTTTCTTTATTTCTGTTAGCGTCGGTGTGTACTCTGCGTGTGTACTTAGAAACTTATCCTTCGGTTCACCTACTTACCGCGGTGTTTATTTTCGTATTGTTCTAGATATAAGGGTTTAAATGGGTTTGATGGGATAAGCTATCCAAACTAATAACAAGTTAAGAGAAAATTTGTAACTTTTAAATAACATTAAGTCGAGGTAAGTCGTGATGGGCACGCGGCCAAGAATCTCGACGGTCGCGGATTCGAACCCCAGGCATACACCTCTGACTTTTCGAAGTTATGTGTGTATTCACAAGAATTATCACGTACTTTAACGGTGAAGGAAAACATCGTGATGAAAATTCTTAGCAATTTCTTAGGTGTCAGTGCATTGGGGTCGCTAGGCGCGCTGCGGGGGCGGTGCGTCCTCACTGAAAGTGACCCCGAGAGGAGCGGCGGCACTGTGGCCTGTGTACATCGCGGGCGCCCATCCACAACCGGTCGCCCGAACCAAGCTAGTGGGGGTGCAACTGCGCCCCCTACAACTCCGAGACGGCCGGGACGTTTACGTCTCGGAGGCGCACCGGGCGGCTGCGGCATTACGGTGGGCGCTTCGCGCTTACGTACCGTGGTCGCCCCACTCGGCGCGGAGATGGCCACCGGGGGGTTTTGGTCGATATGCCGGTTTAGGGATTTTTGTTAGGGACCCAGCCTTAGTGCCGGGCTGCGCGGACATGACGTCGCCGCGCGGCTGGCTGGAAGACCGGTGACCCCGACATACGCTTCCCGCCCCCCCCCCCCTCCCACGGGGCTGGCGGGAAGTAGAGCCACAAACAGCTTTCCCCTCGAGAACAAAAAAAAAAGGTGTGTCAGTGCAAGGCAGTTGTAGAGGAGGCCCCCTGCCCAGCAGTGGGACGCATTTGGGCTGTTGATGACGATGATATGTAACCAACCCGCACTAGCCCAGCGTGGTGGACTAAGGCCTAAAACCCTCTAAGTTGTAGAGGAGGCCCGTGTCCAGCAGTGGGACGTAAGTAAGTTGTCACAGCTTAGTAGGTCGTATGAAAAGTTAGGAACAATTTAGGTGGTCGTATGAAAAGTCGTGGTTTCCAGTCCGAGTACTATTACAGATCTTACTACTCTTATGATGTTTTATTTTGGAGAGTTACAGAACAAACAGAGTGTAGACTGGTAAAAAATGCTTAACCTTCAGTACCAGTATTAAATTTTCAAAAAAAATGAGAAAATGAACAATATCATTCCAAAGAAAGATATAAACCATTCGGTTATTTATTCCATCATTAGTAAAATGAATTCTAAATTCAAAGGTGATTCTATCTCCAATACTTATACATTCAAAGACTACATCAAGATTGTGGTTTTGATTTTCACTAAAAAGCAGCGACTATTAATTTGAGTCAGACAACGTGTGGCCTTAATATTCTGACAGTGGCCGAGCGACGACTCACGAACCACTAAATGAGATTTATGAGGCTTAAAGAAATAACGTCGAAATTTAAATTAAATAAAGTGTATTTTCAAATTTTATTCCATTAGTGGCGTCTCGTTATATATTTATTTAGAAAAACGTTGACATCTATTACTTTGAAATATGCAATATTGGAAATATTATATTTTAATAAAGGTTATAAGATCACGACGACCTTTTTGTGAACTTTCTCTGATAAATATTAAGGATAATTATTTAAACTTAGCACATCATCAAGTAAAATTTAAAACATACAGTAAACATGCCAAACAAAACTATTAACATAGTAGTAATTTAAAATGTACTTTATAATAATAAATATTTCGTTTTTCTCTCACGGCTTTATCGTGGCAGATAAAGGTCCAGGATTTTATTTCCTGTTCAGACAAATTTGCTTTTGAAATATAGCTTGCAAGATGTATAGAAATACGCTTTGGTACAATTCAAATTAGTTCAGCCAAAATTTTCCGCTTTTACACTAAAGGAGCCAATATTTTGTAGTAATTATTGAGCACGTGGCTCGTAAACCAAGGCGCCTGACACACGAAGTTTTCGTACATTGAAAAAAATTGGTTCAATATTTAAAACTCCCACGCTGCGCTTTCCGGTACGTGGCCTCCACTCGAGAACCTTTTGGCCCCATCGGCCAACAGTTCTCCGCGCTATGTTCCGCGTGGGACGTCCTCCGACAAGATGGTCGGACGACTTGGTAAAGGACGTCGCTGGATGCAAGCTGCTTCCAACAGGTCCCTGTGGAAGTCATTAGGAGAGGCCTATGTCCAGCAGTGGACTTCCATTGGCTGATGGATGATGATTTAAAACTCGAGTATTACGAAATAGTAGCTAATACCTAGATTTTTATAATTTACTCAGTTTCTACAAAATTGTTTATGCAGAAACAAAAGAGCCTTTGACATTGCAACGGTTTAATACTGAGTTTAATAAAAAAAAAAAAAAAAAAAATTGGAATAAAGAAGACATGGTGTTATTCGGTTTTCAATTAGGACATTATAGGAGCCTAGAATTGCTCCTGAACCGAAATACGGCAATAGGCTCGACCCCTGTTATGTGAGTGTAAAAGCTATTCTATTGCCTTACTTTTAAGTGCAACATTGAACGGATGAACTTTAAGTTATACCTAATCCAACATTGTATGAGATGTTAAATGAAAGAGTTTCTTATCTGAAGATTTTCAGACCTCCCTTTATATTTTATACCTGCTCATTACTCTACGAAAATATTTTCTTCTCCTTTATTCCCATCAAAGTCACCATAAAGTTTCAAAATTTCACATCTTTTTACGTAGCACGAAGCTAGAAACATATTATTATTCCTATACGTTAACTCAAGTGTTCATTATATCTTATCACAATTCCATCGTGAGCATAAAAACTAAGTGTTTGGTCCACCGAATACCCCAACTAGGAAATTTTGTTTATTTGGTTTAACGATAATTCCGACTCGGAAATTTAATTTTGATCACATGAGTGATTTTAGCTTTAATAAAACATCTTTTGTGACAATCGGCGAATAACCAAATGCACCGAATTATTGCCAATTACGAGAAATCTATTTAATTAAAACACTTCTCTACATGCACATTTGTATATTGTTACAATTAGCAAACCCGGAAGACATTATTAGAGCGTTAGCTTGCTTTAAAACCTAACAGAATTCCAAATAACACTAAAACATGAAAGCTGATAACGCTACCTATTTAATCAATTTGTGAATCAAAACTACAACGGGACCCAGCCAAATACACCTTAATATTTAAATTCGCTACAGCTCTATGATATATCTACTACTTAAGCGATCAGCACCCGTTCATAAAGAATATATAAAGAACCTCTCCGGCTTTTGAATAATAAATACAGTACTTAATTGACATGCAAGTTTTCTGCAATAAAGTCTCGCATTTTTGTGCCCGACGTAAGCATGAAGGTGAACATAATTTTCTCGCAGGTACCGCTTCCAATGACCGTAGTACCCGTATGTGTACAAAACCACTTTGTTGCCGGCGTCAGGCCCACTAGATTTCTTTGTACAAAGGGCAATGTCCGTACCACCTGCATTTGCCGTCGGTGGTTCTAGCATTCTCCTTTGTGTATATCCACGCCGAACTGAATGAAAATCGCTGATTTTAGACTTTGCTTACAACATTGGATTAACTTTAATTTTGAATTTATTTGCGCAGTATACAGTAAACAGTCCTTTCATACTTGCTTTTGATTTTATCATTTAGAAATGTAAGCAGTTATTCGAGAAAATAAATCTGCTAGATATCTCTCAATACAGGCTATTTAAAATGTTGAGAAAGTCACTCATTCGACCTTTCAGTGCGCGACTAATATTATATCTTTACTAATTAAAATGAGGAGGCTATTTGCTTTGACTTTTACTCAACCAATTTTGGCTACGTACGTTTTTACCTGGAAAATCTTACTTTATATTTCACATTGACTAAGTTATATTAATGAGTGGGCAGCTGCCGAAGTTTCATCACGATATTTTTCTTAACCATTTAAGTAGATAATAATTCGTGGTACGTACATAACGTCGAAAAGTCAGAGGCTGGCTCTATAAATATAACAGTGTTTTTTTTCTGGTTAAAAATGGGTGAGTATTACTCTTAAAGGTCCTATTTTCACCTTATAAAATATTTATTGGTCAAGTGTATGAAATGAATTTATAAACTGTACCTACTGTCGGATAAGAGAATAACAATTTATAACGAATTTAGTTTTATATTCTAGAAAAGACGTAAGTATATAAATCTATACTTGACCTATTTCTGAGCCTCTTTATGTTTGAGAGGAGGCCTAGTTTCGCATAGGCCTTAAAAGAGTAGAAAAGCAACACTCAAAATACTCATAATGAACTACTATGTACACAAAATACACTACTATATAATTTTCTGTTATGGCGATTGATTATGACAAATAAATCAACTAACTATTTGAAGATCCATGATTTAAAAAGATATTAAGTTGTGGGGCCAGCGACTTTCATTTTAAATGACTAAAAAAAACCCTTGTCTATGATTCCATAGCAAAAAGTTTAATTTTTTTTTTAATACTGGCACGGCAGTGACTCCACTGTAAATTTAATTTCATATAAAAAAATAGAATATAAAATGAATGTACATACAAATGGAGCCGAAGAGATAAAATCATTTTACTAAGTTGTATGCAAAAAGTATTCAATATTATTTTTATCTGCCATTTTTAAAGCAAAAAAATATCACTATGAAACTTGCGGTTGATTGATGAATGAGGCACTGATGAGTGTTTTTTATCGTAATTATGTACGAGATTTAAAAGATTTCATCTCGATACCGAGTACTAATGGCTTTGAATGAATGTAGGTTTCATTGCAATAAATCATTTATTACAGATAATTACACAGCGTCGGTACTACGGCAATTTCGATTAATACTATTTTAATTTAACATTTTGCGTCATCACTTTTGTTTTTTTCGTCTTGGTTTTGATTATATACCTCGTAGTGACCTCGCAGTCGATACAAAGGCGGTCGCAGGTTCAAATCCAGGCATTTATCTCTGACTTCTCGAAATTCACAATTAATTCTGATGTTCTTTCGTAATAAAGGATAGCATCGGGAGAAAACCTGCACACCTAATAAATTTTTACAAACAATTTAAGTATGTGTAATTCGTTTCAATCCCATTGTAATTTAAATATACATGGGTACCGATACAGATATAAAACATATCTCAGTTTCTGGACCCTTTTAGTAGTCGCCATTAAGATATTTTCAATTTAGCTGTGCAAACGACGAAGTAAATAGTAGGTACTATTTTATAGTTGTAATGTTCATATTATGATGGCCCAAGTATTCATCTTTATCACCCCATTTACGTCCCACTGCTGGGCACGGGCCTGCCCTACAGCTGAGAGGGCTTAGGCCTTAGTCCACCACGCTGGCCTGTGTGTGCAGGTTTCATCACGATGTTTTCCTTCACCGTTAAAGTACGCGATAATTCTTTGTGAATACATACATAACTTCGAAAATTCAGAGGTGTCTGCCTGGGGTTTGAATCAGCGACCGTTGAGATTCTCGAGAGCCTAAACCTCGAGGCCATCAGGACTTCCCAAGTATTATGCGATATAAACGTGTATTTGAATAAATAAACCGAAACAGTCGATTTGCAGCGATTTAAGACCTTCCAAAGTATAATTCGTGTTCACTGTACCGTAAACTTCTTACAAACAACAATAAAGACAAAACGCCCACAGCATTATTCCGTCATAAAACGCAATCCACCTCTTGAGACGACGCAATTAAAATAAGACATAGTCGAGTGAAGATCGGCATTGTCTCTCGACGTCTATAATTTTGATAATAGGCTAGAAATATTCTTTTGTCTCCAACAGACTATCTGCTTGTAAGACCGTTCGATTATTCCATGAATAAGGCGCCACCGTCGGCTGTGATCGGGACTCATTTTTATGGCGTCGATAAATTAACAAAAGGACTGACGGTCACGGATTTAATGAAGAATCATAAGGCTGCTTACGCTTAAATAGATTGGGATTTTATGTCACGTATTGGCATACTGTATTTGCTAAGACTTTATGCGCTTCACTGCTGCGCGGGGGCTTCCTCTACTCTTTATGAGAGGTAGTCCATGCTGGCACGGTTTGACGGACTTATCTCTTAGAATTTTATTGAGGAAAATTCAGTTATCCTAGTTTTCTCACCGATAAAATTTCATAAAGACGGATGTAGCGGATGGCTTATAATATAAAAATATTAACTAAACGTACTACAAAAAATAAGCATACATAGTATATTTTCAAAATATAAATAGACTCGAATGATATAAAAGGGTCAAAACCCAGATACAGAAGACAGTGTCACAGATAGAGGACGTTGCTCTGTTTATGGATCCCTAACGATATGTAGGTTGGATTCTGAGATGGATGGGTTTCCATTTTATATTTTTAAATCTTGTCTCCTTTATTACAAATTTAAATTAGTGTAAAATGCGGAACAAAAGTAAAGAATATAATTTTATAGAATATTGAATAAAATAAAATGTATAGAAAAATATTTACGTTCATTCTTTCTCACGCCTATATTCCCGAATGGATGGGCGGTGGTATATTCGTACACCGACGTTTCGCCAGTTCTAAGAATGTTCCGGGTACGTTTATAAGCTCCTTGCTACTACCGAGATTTTCCTAACAACTTACCCCAGTAATACCGCTCGATCTCTATAATTATAAAATTTCCCTGAAATTATTTCGTTAAAATATTTTTTTTCCACTACATCTGAAATGACCAAAAAATAAAAATAAAAACATTTTTAAAAAATAAACAACATTCAATCGTTCTAATAGTTATGAACTGAAATAATTATGTGGAAATATAAAACAAAATTAAAATCAGGCAACACGTTCCAACTACGCAGTTATACTGTGACGAGAGTTAAGAGCTTCCCGCTAACTATTGTAAACGACCCGACGAGGGTGTAATTACAATTTTTCACACTTCACTAATAACAACCTCACTAATTTCGACGGTGACTTAATACGACTCACCCACTGAGTTATGTATTACAGTGAACTTACGAACTGTTTTGGGTATTTCCTTGTTTTCATATTTAGTATTTTATATGGATTGCTAAAATACTACTAAATATGAGGGTTTTTTTTAAAGTGAAGTTAGTTATTATTATTTTTTAAAATCATTGGTCCTATGTTATAGGTGTGTGTGTGTGTGTGTTGACCCATCGATCTATGATTCTATTTTGGAGTCAGGCCAGGTGCTCTTGGGTTTTTTTATTAACAAATTTTCAACAGCAGGACGGGGTCTAAAATTTAAAAAGCTCGCAGCTTATAGCCTGTGTGTGGTATAGAAATAAACCTGTGCCTATTCTTATTCTTATACAGGAGTAAAAAATCGCTAAAAAAGTATTGTTATAGTAGCTTTCTATAAGCGTAAGATTTTTAATAGTAATTTATTATCCATGTTACCTCTTAATAACATATAAGAATTTGTATTCGATCGGAATACTGGTACGACCGAAAAGTCTCTGCAAAATTTTAATGTTCACAAAGGATCTAAATACGGGCTAGATGCATGTGGGAATATTTGTTCACTTATGTATTATGTTTAATCCCTCAAAGACCATAAAACAATAAACTGATGCACAAATATCATTTGCAAAGGGAGTTTTGCTTCAATTAAACCTTTTGCAGTAATCTGTACGGCACAAAACCCAGAATGTCAGTTAAAAAGCGTCGCTCAACCTGGCTCAATCACGTTTTAAAGATAGACGAGGCTTTTATAACTTTTCTAGGGTGTTTCATTAAAAATTTTCTTCAAAGGGGCCTCAGCTTGTCTCATTATTATATGGGATTTGAAGAGCACGCGATGCTCTGAATGAAGAAAATGCAGAACGCCTTTCCTAAGGCGATGTTTTTGACTGAAATGTATTAATTTTGAGCGGTTTATCTCCTGGGGAAAAATAGTTTCTTTGAAAAATATCTCTGCATTAATCAGTGCAGGTTTTTGAAGTCAAGCTCTTTGTAATTAAAATTTTGAGACCAATACAACACAAATTTAATGAATTGAAGATAGAGTAACAAAGAAAATGCAAAGGTTTAAACATATATTTGCCAAATACATATCTATCATAAAATTACTACTCGTATTATTGTTGATATATCTAATTTTACTTATAAAAAGTATTATTTTTAATACAATCGGTATTGAAATAAATAAACTTCAAATCATAGGCTATTCGCTTAATCATATAATTAAATAAATAACGAATTGACTTTTATTATTTCAATGAATACATTTCTCGCCCCCTATTACGTGGGACTGATACATACCTGGCGAAATGTGGGTGCAGAAATGCACCTCTGCCTACCCCTTCGGGGAATACAGGCGTGAGTTTATGTGAATACATTTGAATTATTCATGCTTCACCGTTCTAACCTAACCTTCATTAGTTCTTTGAATGTAGTATTAGTTTAGTAGTCAGCATAACCATATTTGTCAAAGCAATATAAACAAAGCAGCTCTGCACATACAATGATCACAGTATAAAAGCAACTACACCCTGCTCTGAACGTCGGGTCTCATAAATAGAGAAAAAAACCGCGTCTAATGAGACGTCAATTCCGAAATGAATCCTTATTTGTACAGGGCTGAATAACCCTTCGTTGTATAAAAGTGACACACTGAGACCAAATAATTACGAAGCGGATCCTGCGATCTTTGATGCTTTAATCAGGTGACGAACGGTCGGACACGCCTAGCCGAGTAATTAGAATGTCTTCGTGTACACTCGCACTCCGACGTGCGAATGAGCACCTAAGTGTTTTCAAGGGGAATCAATTTTCTATCGACGGGGCACGCTAGTGGATACCTTTTTAAATTAGAATTTTGCGACGCAAGGAGTTTGTGAAATCTTTAACGCACTTGTCTGCTTAAGTTAAGCAAACACAATGATTAGCGATGGCAATCACTTCAGTAAATTCCCTTTAAGCTTCGCCAATATTTGGGAAGATTTGAAGTGTAGTATTTTATATATTTCAGTTATTTGTTTAGGATTTACTTTAGAAAACATGGTGTTGGATAGTATGTTTAGATTATAATATAATTTCAGTACATACTAGGAAGCCAAAAAACAATAACTTTGTGGTGGCAAATATTTTTTTAGATATGCGGAATATATAATTATTTATTTATTTTATTACTTTTTCTATGCAGCAAGAAAAATATATTAATGTAGCAAGATGGGTTGAGTCTTTAAGTATAGTTTTTTTAGTATTCTAAACACAATTGCCAATTAAATTATTACATATTCTGAACAAAAAAAAAACATTCTTCTGAATATATGATGTAGTGAAAATAGTCTAATAATCAAAAGTAACATATCACTACGTAAAATATATATTATTATAAATGCTCAGAACTTGGTGCGTCACTTCGCCACTTACTTCTTAGAACTGAAAACCGCATAATTAAAAATGCAAAAAATAATTTCTAGTTACTAATCACGCGGTTCCGTTCTTTTGTATCCAAAGCCTAGAGCAGACCGAAAGTAAAGTCTACGTCAGAGCGGGAAAGACCGCCTCATACAAACTACCACCCTACTAATGATGCATGTTGCAATTACCACAGCTTACCCGGGCGCACAATTAGGAACACACATCTATTATTACTGCTTCACGCATTTGCTTAATTTTACCTAGGGTATATTCAATATAATAAGAGAACGTCTTTGCCTACTGTTTGCCAGGCGGAAATGATTCTGTTTGGCTTTTTAGTGGTAATAAGCAATTCAATGGACGGTATTACTAGATTTTTCATAATGAAACAGGGGTTGTTACCATGAGCTACAACTAACGAATGTATTTGGCTGGATTAATGAGATGATTCAGCCGGTGGGCTTGGTTCGAAGACAATGAAATGTCTCTGATATTTTATAATTAATTTGTATGTTTCGGGACGATCATAAAAGTTGTGAAAACATTTAGGTACTGAGAGGTCTTCTCAAAGACTGTTTAGGTTACATTTATTATGTATATTCCACTAGTGTGATAGATTAAACTAAAAATCTCTTGCAACTACAAAAAAGGTTTCTGACATATCCAAAAGTGGTTTATCAAATAAAAAATATCAAAAAAATTGCCATCACTTCCCACTTAAATTGTTTTTCTGAGAAAATAGCATTTAATTATTTGTATCTATGTAATTAATAATTTTTGCCTGCTTTTTAAATATTTTTTCTAAAACGTGCCGTACTATCTAAAGGTCCCGGCTTCGATTCCCGGGTCGGGCAAAGTGTTGTTGGGTTTTCCATTAGGAAATTCTCAGTAGCAGCACAGAGCTTGGAAATGTGCCCGGAAAACGGCAATTGGCTCGCCCCCTAATACGTGGGTCGAAGAAAATCTTTTGCAGAATAACGCTAAAAATAATAATTTTATTCTGTAAAAATAAGTAACAATTGATAATGTGTCTAAAGTTTTTTATTTAAAAACATGCAGATAAAGAAACGACTAGACGCAATATAATTGTATTTGTCACTAGTGTCCGGAGATAGACTCTTAGAAAAGAGAAGAGTTCGGAGTTAATTTATTCATAAATAAAAAAGCTTTATAATGTCTTACACTGCGTTAAACATTCAGTAACTATAAATATGAAGTTCTGATGTAATGACGGTCCCAATTTAAACCACGGAAAATGTATATTATCTCAGTCCATAAATACGTTGCACGTGAAGATATCTGATATTTCTCTACCGGCAACAGCTTAATGGCAGACCTCAGAAGAGAAAGCGCTAATGATTGATGAGCCTTTGGCTATCAAATCAACGGATAATTTGCACGTGATAGGATATTCGCATCTGCCCACAAATGTTTAAAAAGCATGTTAAGGCAAGTATACAGAAAAGTATAAAATAAGTAGTGGGGATTGAAAAATATTTTTTTATGTGCACAAGCCCTTTAGAAATACTCCCCATAGTTAAGTGTTTCGAAAGAAATTCAATATGTTTTAAGAAAGCAGGTACTTAAAAGATTTAAATTATTAGTGCTAGCAAGTTTTTTAAATATTGACATATTTTATCCCCGCTTAATGAAAGTTGTTTGTAATTTATGGAAAAATTCGAAACTTCAATAAAGTTAGACTAATGCAACAAAATAAAAAGTAGGTAATTTGAATTTATAAGGCAATGGGATAAACGTTCTACAAATGCATTGGGTATCCAAAAATGCGTATAAGCTAAAAAGTAATCAAGATAAATAAATATTAATAATGTTATATTTAGTAATTCCCCTTTAAAAGACTGTCACATAGTCTCGCGGCGTAAGTGAATGTCATGCGATCGAGAGGCCACGGATTTAATCCCGAGTCGGGCAATTTCCAAGAACTTTTAGATGTGCAGGTTTCCTCACGATGTTTTCCTTCACCGTTAAAGTACGTGATAATTCATTGTGAATACACACATACTCGTAGCTTCGAAAAGTCAGAGGGTTTGAACCCGCGACCGCCAAGATTCTCGACCGCGACTCTAAACATCGAGACCATCACTACCTACTTTACTTTGGCTTAATAAAATATAATTCATTTTACTGCCATGCGGTTTCAACATTTCCTTGAAGCTCTAGGATTATATTCTTAGCATCACCGTAGATAATTCCACATAAACTTATTCGTGAACAAGTAAAAAAGTTTTTATTTTCTCTTTGGCCTGTTACCTTTCAAACTCAACAATATTCAGACGGAGGCGGATCACTGAGTTAACTTTTTCCAGTTATTATTCATAAATGCAAAGACGCTAGATATGAGGTGAAATCACTTCAGAAGTTGAAGGATTGGATTTCAGAGTTGAATTGAATCTTGTCAATATCACGTCGAACTGTGCTTGATACGGCTGATGCGATAATGCTTCCCGCTGCCTATTTCGTTCAATTCAATTTTCTTAGCGTCTGCAGGAAGAGTAATTTTGTTGCGGATCAGGCAGTTTTTACATTTCAATTAAAGTCAACCCGTTCGAGATTTACTTTTGATACCGTTTTAAGCTCTTCCTATTTTTCTATTGTATTATTTTTTTTAATTTATTTATACTGCTTTACAAGTGAGGGGGTGACGCATATGTCTACCAAGGTGGTCTAACGTGTGTTCTCGGACTACACACCTAAGAAATTTTTAACTACTTTTAGGCGCAGATTCCTTTACTATGTTTTCCTTTACAATTAACGTTCGTGATGGTTCATTGTGATACACATACAACTTCGAAAATTCATAGGTGGGTTTTGAACTCACGATAGCCGAGAGATTGACCACGCACCGAAACCTCGAGGCCATCACAACTTTATATGCAATATTTGACTAAATCCGCATGGTAGATTTACCATAAATTGCGAAATTAAGGCTTTCCTTCCGATGTCCAAATCACGGGGCACTCTGCCCCGCTTTTTAGATAAATAATAAACTATGAACCCATGTGCAATACGAGACGTTACCGCGTTGAAATATTATAGATATATGGCATGATAAAATTAATTTATGTTTTACTATCTAAGTTTTGTTTAAAAAAATGAACTTTTTGTTTTTGCTTCTAGAACAAAAAAAGTGAGCGCATATGTTTTCTTTAGTTTAGCTATGTGTGTGGTTTAATTTAATGTATGATGTCTGAATCATATTGTATATATAATATATTAATCATATACTTTTTGATATGCACATATAGCAGTGATGGCCTCGAGGTTTAGGCGCGCGGTCGAAAATTTCGGCGGTCGCAGGTTCAAACCCCAGGCACACACCTCTGACTTTTCGAAGTTATGTGTGTATTCATAATGAATTATCACTAGCTTTAACGGTGAAGGAAAACATCGCGATAAAACCTGCATACCTAAAAGTTCTTAGGAATTTCTTAGGTGTGTAGTCCGCCAACCCGCACTAGGCCAGCGTGGTGGACCTTAGTCCACAGGTTTAGGCCTTAGCCTAAACCCTCTAAGTTGTAGAGGAGGCCCGTGCCCAGCAGTGGGACGTATTTGCGCTGATGATGATACTTTTTACTAATAAGATTGACGTAAATAACTAATATTATGTTGATACTAAACTATGTAGTCGTTGTTCGTACGGCGTATAAGAATAATTCTTGATTTATTAGACCAAAGGATTTTACTTCCTCTTGGCCTTTCAATTTTCCATTCCTATTGAATGACGCATCTCTAACACGTGCTATGGGTATCCATGAACTCGATCCCTTAACATCAAGGTTGTTACTTAACATCAACCGTTTGTATTGTACGTAGATGTCCTATCAGTGTAGTGACATAAGAAAAGTCTTTTCTTAAACGACTAAGATTTAATATATTTTCTTTTCTTGTTTTATAGTTCCTAATTAATAGTTTCGGGCATGTTACATATTAATAGGATTTGTCAAAAAAGTCGTTCTTGAAAGTACCATGTCAAAACCAACAAGTCTACATATTTATTCTATAATAGCTGAATACATGTTCCCATCTACAAAACATTTATATATTTACGTACTAAAACATGACAAATATGCTGATAGGATATTTAATAGTAGTTCAGACACAGCCATTTTCAAACTGTAATAAAAATATTCGATTTAATTGATTCAGTTGTGGAGAGGAAGTCATGATCATCAGTCCAATTTCTATCAGTTGGCTATATTATACATTATCCTCCGGGAATTGTTCAAAGCACTTATCTTCTCTTCTCTTCTCTTTGTTTCAGGAAAACTATGTGGTATTCGTAGCTGGAATGGTCCACTTGTTCAAAGCACTTATCTTCTTTTCTTTTTGTTTCAGGAAAGCTATGTGGCATTCGTAGCTCAGTTTACAAGAAGATGGACAGATTGCCACATAATTTGAAAAGCGCAATGGCTTTTTTGTGGATTTTGTCTGGGTTAGCTACTGTACAAGCTGTCAAAGTTGTAATAGAACCACTGCCTAAAGGTAAGTAATTTATTCCATGCGATTTATCTTAAGTATTCGAAAGTTAAAAACACCTCGGGCATGCAACAAACAAAAAATATACTATTTCCCTGTCGTTTGCAGCAAAAGTAAACAGAACGGATCTCCCTTTCTTAATTTAGTGTTTTTTTTTTCCGAGTAAAATCCGTGAACGAGCTCCCCAAAGTTCGTCCCCCCAGATGTTGGCACGACTGACTTCGCTTTAGTTTCGTTTAATTTCCTATCTCTCTTGTCGTGACGTTTATTACGGAGTTGTTCACCCACACTGGCTCAACACAGACCTACTTTTGTTCGCGGGTACTAATAACCATTTGGAATTAATTTTTATTTGCTCTACGCTGTCTATTTTCGGACTGTGCCACTCCGACGCTTTATTGTTTTCGCATTAATTTACAGTCCACAGCTGCGGGTAACGCGGATTTCTAAGGAGTTTTTATCCCGTGCCTTCAGTATTCTTTCTTTTGAAAGTGAGAGCTCCTATTAATATTAATTAAAAAGTTTGAATAATTGAATGGATTCGGAATTGTTCTCGGTTTTGTTGGTTTCTTCAACAGTGAATCATGGCAATAATTAAAACTTTACGAGAATTTATTATTGAATGTTTGCAAATGACAGATTTTGCACCCTGTGCCGCGGTAGGAGACTCATGTGTTCTTTGTATTGTTAGGGCTATTGGGTGGAGATGGTTTTGATTTATTTTTAAGAACCAGTTTTTTTTCTATACCTATTTAAAAAAAAGATAAACACTCAAAGATATTCACTATCGCGTGTCTTTCTTTAAATTGTCTGAGTTGCTATAAATTTATAGATAAATCCCAATTTGAATAACTTTATTACAAATATTCTTATTTTGTACTGAATTGTAATAAGTGGTATTAGATTTGTCATAGATAAATTTTAAATTCAGTTCGAAATTTAGGATTAAAACTTTTTTTTATCTCATAACCACTACTTTGTACTCAAAGTCAAACGTCTATAGGAGACTATATGAAATTTCGTTTGTTTTTTTTATAGATGAGCATGATAAATTAAAAAAATATATTTGAAAGATAAAAAAGAAAAATCGGTATTTGTGATTTATTGTCATAATATTCTTTGTACATTTTGAAACTTATCTTTCACCATCAGGTTATTTGTGGAAATAGGAGTACGATAAATAATATTCTCAATATCCTTTAAATTGCTGTAAAGTGGTGGTTATTTAGCAAATGACTGTAGCCTACAAAGTGCTACCATTGCAAGTCACGAACTGAAAGTACAATTAAGAGCGCGCTGTCGGCATATAAAACACGCAGACGCATTCCTACAACGATCAAAGTAATTGCTGAAGGAAAAACGTTGGCACATAAAATTCTCTATTGATTCACTCAACGATTGACTGAAATAAACACTTGTATTACAATTGAAATTCTCCTTTTGCAGACAATTAACGGAGTTAAGATTTCGTCTTTTGTCCCAAGAAAATTTTGTATTCACAAACCTTTTGTTGAGTGAAATTTAAAATATTTCTAATTAGACAGCCATAAAGATGTTGATAATTCTGAAAATGTAAATTGAGTTCTGAAAGTAATTTTTTGGTACTATGTTAAACAAAAATGTTTTTTTTTATTCAGGATGCTTTTTTTCGGAAGCATGTATGTGATCAGCCGAAGCGGTGGCACAACTGAATCATGATAACCTAATCGACTACGTTAGTAGCACTATCACACTAAAACAGCAACTTTTCCGTCGCATTTGATAATATTACTACTGCTCATTGTAAAAAAAAACCTTCATAGTCTACCTCCAGGTATTTATAATTGGGAAAATTTGATCACTAGAGACGAAATCAAATACAAAATCTTGTGATATTGAAATGTGTTACGGGTCTCAAAGATTATAATTGGACCTAAGATGATACTTGAGATGATAATATTAGAATTGTATCTAAGGGGATGTTGCGTCTGTTGGGAGTTTTAATCTAGTTTTTACAAGCTTTTGTCCTTTAAGAATTGTTATTATATCCGTAGTATTTATTTTTGTGTGTATTGTTAGTGATAACTTGTTTTTATAAAAAAAAATCTCTTGTGTTTTCCGCACGCCGCCTAGGCCTCTCATTGAATTAAATCAGCGTTGCAGGTGCAATAGGCGTTAGTTGTTTTCATTATTTTTAAGATATTTGAAGTGGCTGTGCTAGTAATTAAGTCGTGATGGCCTTGAGGTTTGGGCATGCGGTCGAGAATCTCGACGGTCGCGGGTTCAAACCCCAGGCACACACCTCTGACTTTACGAAGTTATGCGTGTATTCACAATGAATTATCACGTACTTTAACGGTGAAGGAAAACATCGTGATGAAACCTGCACACCTAAGAGTCCTTAGGAATTTCTTAGGTGTGTAGTCCGCCAACCCGCACTAGGCCAGCGTGGTGGACTAAGGCCTAAACCCTCTCAGTTGTAGAGGAGGCCCGTGCCCAGCAGTGGGACGTATATGGGCTGATGATGATGTGCTAGTAATAAATTAGTTTTTTCTTTCTTAGTAAAGTAAATTAAAAGCCTATTTTTATATCTTAATAGCGAGTAAGCTGAGTATTAACTGCAAATCCTGTTTCAATCAATTTAAATTTGTGAATGTATAGATGATGTCATTCATCTACAAATAAAATACAAATATGTACTGAAGGGTAACACTCGTTGAGAAACAAGTACGTCTTCAACTTTTATATTTTAAAATATTAATCCGTCTTGCAACTGACAATTCCAACGACTGAGCTCGAACTGCTCTGCGACACCATTTTTATACACATCAATTGACGGTCTTATTTTTAAATATTTTTATAAAGTCCAATAATTAATTTATATTAATCAAGATTATATTCTTATTAAAGTTATTGACAATTTTAATTATACTTATAAGTAATAAAATCATCAATATGCAATTTTACTATTACTACAATAATTATTAGTAAAAGGTCTGTACGCATAAGCTTTTAATAATGTAAATATATAATATTGTAAGGTATTATAATGAAATACATTTATAATTACTAAATATTACTATTTAGGCTAACAACTCGGCCTTCCTGTAAGAAGCGAGTCCCCTCGCTTACTTTTAAATTAAATTAATACATAACAATGAACTACAAATAGTAATATCTATTTTTATTTAAATAAACTATTATTATTATTTTTTATTATCTTAAAACTAAATGCTAATGCAACCTCTTTATATTCATACAGTTACACGATATCTACACAACTATTATACGTCACACATAATAAATAAAAACCTTTTGCCCGACCCGGGAATCGAACCCAGGGCCTCTAGATCGCACATCACATACCTGAGCCGCGAGACCACGAGGCAGTTCACCCTTTTACAATTATTTATTAATTTTCGTATTTCTACAAACTAGTTAAAGCGACAACAGACTCATGTCTGCTGCTTCATATCGTTGGGAAGTACTTTAAGCTGTGACTGCTCTTCACGAAATTATCGTCTATTCGTACCAAGTTAGCGTTTAGCATGTGTTTGATTGAATTATACATAAGTGACGAATTCTGTAAAGATACTGCTCGTGTAACTCATAACTTTCTCAGTAATTAGTTGGGACCCAATAGTACCTTATGTACAACAACAACAACTATTGACGTTCCGGGTCCGAGTGACAAACACTAATGATTAAAATAACTGATATTATCGGTTAAGCATAATTAGGCTACTTGTTTCACATTTTTTTTCTTTATCCTTTTCATGGTTTTTTTTTATTGACTTTATTCTTAAAGCAGTGCAAGGATAAATGACTCAACTTATCGCAAGTACCTACTACATTTTAATGGAGGTTTATCACATCTATAACTTGGATGTCCAAATTGTTCACAGTTACAGCATGTTAACCTTAAGGTTATATCGGATTTGGGCGGAATCGGTCCACCATTACGCTAACCTTGGAATTACGATTGTGTCCTACCTTCACGGATCTAAAGTATTTCAAAACCTGCTCCGGTTCTGAAAATTGAGCAGCTTGCGCGCCTACCTTAATAGCCCTATCCTCTACGCTGTTCAACAAGCAGTCAACGGCCAAGCCAGTCCGTATTTTATAGATCTATTTAATAAACTTACTTTGGCATAATAATAATGATCATAAGATTCTTAACTCGTTTAAAGAGTTTTCATTCAAAAGTGCCAAAAACTTATCCAACGCAGTATTTGTTGAAACTTGTAAGTTCTGATCTTTCTAAACTAGTTCGATGTAATACACTAGCGTCTCTTGAAAAATCATGTAATTCTGTTCTCACATACCTGGTTTCCAAACTTACGACTCTTCAGTCGTTCCATGTCTCGTCGCCTTGGCTCAAAGTATCCATATTATCTTCCAAAGATCGCTGTGGTGTGCGCAGCATCCTCTTCGCGTCTGACCATTGATAATGTACAACCCGTAGCGGTCTTAATTGCTTGTCTCGATCTCGGCTCTCACTCCTGGAAATGCCTCGGTATCGACCCCGGCTCTCACTCCTGAGAACCTTTCGGTCGCGACCCTGGCTATCACCTCTAAGAACGCCTCGATCTCGACCCCGGCTCTCACCCCTGAGAACCTTTCGGTCTCGACCCTGGCTAACCCCTCTAAGAACGCCTCGATCTCGACCCCGGCTCTCACCCCTGAGAACCTTTCGGTCTCGACCCTGGCTATACCCTCTAAGAACGTCTCGATCTCGACCCCGGCTCTCACCCCTGAGAACCTTTCGGTCTCGACCCTGGCTATCCCCTCTAAGAACGTCTCGATCTCGACCCCGGCTCTCACCCCTGAGAACCTTTCGGTCTCGACCCTGGCTATCCCCTCTAAGAACGTCTCGATCTCGACCCCGGCTCTCACCCCTGAGAACCTTTTCGGTCTCGACCCTGGCTATTCCCACTAAGAACGCCTCGATCTCGACCCCGGCTCTCACCCCTGAGAACCTTTTCGGTCTCGACCCTGGCTATCCCCTCTAAGAACGCTTCGGTCTCGACCCCAGCTCTCACTCCTGAGAACCTTTCGGACTCGATCCTGTTTCTCGCTCCTCGAAATGCTTTGGTCTAAATTCCGGTCTACACATCTGGGCTTAATTTGGTTACGAATCGGTCCCTCGTGCTCAGAATTGTTCACACCCTCTTTCTCGAGATCCATAGCGAGAGCTGAAGCTGACATACCGGCTTAAAACACAGTAGAAATGTCATACCACTTCGTATAACATTTATAATTACACTAGATGAAAACCCGGCCTCACTCGGGTGAAATGTTACTCATAATACACATGTGGATAGATACCTCTGTAGTTATCGGTTCTCAAGGACTATTAAAGGCAAAGCAAGGTATAGATTCCCATAGCGCCGTTTATTGTGCTTATTAAACACAGTACATTAGAACCGAGATGTTGGCAATGATTAAGAAATAATCATAAATATTCTCTATAATGCATCACAGATTAATTATAATAAGATTTCTCTATATACAACAATTTTTCGTTAATTGTTTATCACATTTCAGGTCGTATTACTATTTACAGCCTTCGGGATTATTTAAAGCCATTAGCTTTTTCATGTTCATTGTTCACAGCCATAAACGGAATCAGATAAGAAAACATCATTTTCATGAATATCGGGCCGAAATCTTTTAGTCTCTTTCTGTGGAGTTATGTTTTAATATAATATATCCTCCATTTGTAGGTACTTAAGAAAATTTTATGTTCACGTAGTTAGACATGACATTTTATTTCTCAACGGCTACTATTGAGTGTTACCGGCAAAAACTTAAGTTTTACGATTGCCCTTTAAATCACTCTGAACACAAAAAATGGGAGAAAAAAATCGTGTACGAATCACTTACGTTACTTATATCCAGGCGTAGCTCGAAAACAATTGAAGTTGTTTTCGGTGATCCCTCTTCTGAAGCTGAAGGGTAACACTCGTTGAGAAACAAGTACGTCTTCAACTTTTATATTTTAAAATATTAATCCGTCTTGCAACTGACAATTCCAACGACTGAGCTCGAACTGCTCTGCGACACCATTTTTATACACATCAATTGACGGTCTTATTTTTAAATATTTTTATAAAGTCCAATAATTAATTTATATTAATCAAGATTATATTCTTATTAAAGTTATTGAATTTTACTATTACTACAATAATTATTAGTAAAAGGTCTGTACGCATAAGCTTTTAATAATGTAAATATATAATATTGTAAGGTATTATAATGAAATACATTTATAATTACTAAATATTACTATTTAGGCTAACAGTACATACCATATTTCTCATATTCAGTAATTAAAAATTAGGCAATGCATGGTCTTTTACTTACATATCCTTATTAGTAATTATAATGTCAAGTATGTACTTAAGGGCATCCTCACAAGACGAATCAAACACGCTCGATTACAAACAGATCCGTCTCTGGCAGCAGCCGATGGTCCAAGCGACGTGCAATTATTGTTTTTGCAAATGCCCGTGAAATATAAATGCGACCATTGGTTACACTTGCCACAATATCGTGTCATGAAAGGGCATCATAATAAATGCATTTTATCATCACTACTTCATTACATTGTTGAATGGTTTTTAAATATATCTTTTTTCATTGTTTTAGTGGAAATGAATGCCTAAATTTAAATCAATTAAAATAATAAAATTAAATGGCTAAATGTCCACAAACCCGCATTAGTCTAGCGTGGTGGATTACGGCCTAACCCCTCTCAGTTGGAGAGGAGGCCCGTGACCATCAGTGGGACTATGGGCTGATGATGGTTAAATACTGGTATGATGTAATGTGAATGATGAATGATGAAATTCTTAAAGTGTAAATAACACAAATTAATATCAGTTCGTTCGCTTGAGCAAGATTTTTATGATAAACACACCTCCACCGCAAAATGGGTTAGACTTTAGAGCAATTAAAATACTAATTTTTCTCATCGCCGTAGTAATCTCGTGGTCGTCTTAAACAACTTCTGATCGAAAAAATATAGTATTAAGCAAGTACTGTTTGTTAATACGTCATCTTCAAAATATTTGTAAGAGTTTTTTATTCACGTTTATCTCCATTTTCAGTGTTTGTATGCAAATATTCAATAAATAAGTCCGCAAAAAAACAACATAACTGATAAATGCACAATACTTTTTTTGTTTTTGTACGTTGAATGAATACAGGCAAATAATATTTTAAAAAATACGCTGACCCATTTGCCTTGCAACAATGGAGCGGAATATTTCAACAAGATACATCACAATGCCGGCATGAACTTGTTCCACACATCAACATGTTTGGTGCCTGCAGGCTCGTAGATCTACGGCTGCCAATTAAAAGTATAGATGGTAACATGCGGACGACGAATGGCCGAGACTCACGTCGAGCATGGTCAACGTTTTATGCCGTCCCATCCGAATAAACACAGGATGTTTCGGAATAAAATGTACAAAATGGTTTTAATTACATGGACTTGTTTAACAATGGTTTTGTTATGAATATGATATTAATAATATGTGAAGTATTGGCCAAATGCTTGTGTGTTTTCGTCTCGTTGATTGACATAATTATACCAAGATCCAGACTTTTTAAATAGTTCTATGGTTTTACTTCTTTATCTACTCTGGTTATACGGAAAATAAAAAAAAAATTATGACTAACAAGCGTCAATTTTAATGATAACCGCTGTCTCATAAAGCTTTGCTTTCCAGTACACTTGATAGATGACTCTTCATGGCACACTTGATTCGCTGCTGATATAAGTAGTCTCACGTAATATTAATTTAGATTTTAGACCTACTTATATCATCACTTTGTCTTTTTAAAAATCTTATCCAGTCAATCAACCATGATTGAATATTTATTAAATTATGGGTAAAAGGTAAAATTATTTTTCATTTTTTATTCCGTTCTTCCATACACTTAAAGCGCCGCCTTCAAGATTCTCGGAAATTCCTATTTCTTTCTCTGAACTTTCTAAGTAAACTCCTTAATACATTATGTAGGATTGAAGACCGCGCCTACTCTTCAATGCATAGAATTGGTATTAAGAAAATACAATGATAGTGATTTTATGTTTCAGAGAAGAAAATATTCAGTACGAAAACATAATATTACTATTGCAGAGACCATTTTTGTTTCAGTAAACGTTTATATTATAAAAATATTCTTCGAAATACAATAGTATTTAATAATGTGCAGCCCAGTAATACCCAACTCGTCTTACAAGCTTGCTTGGGCTCGGCCTTTAATCTGAACTCTGCTTAATGAAGCCACACAAAACGGTATTAATTTTTAGCACATAAATAGTTGGTTTCTAATTCCAAAGATTTTCTGCCCGCGTCATTGGTTTTAATTAAAGCTTACATTGGTGAGGTTTTATTATTAGTCTAACAAAGTAAAGAAACCTGAGAAAATGCTGCGTTTATCATTACTTAACGTTATTAAATTATTCTCGGTTCGTTCTTTCACAAAACGTAAAACGTAAATCTAACAAAGATTCTGTGGAGCTTTTACTTAACTTTTACGACAACGCCTGAGTTTAACGGTTAGGTTTAATTACATTTGTACTGTTCTGGGTAATTTTATGCTTCGCTTTCACATTTTGGTTACATTGTTTTAAGTTAATATTGGGTATTCGCGTAAAAGATACGGCCACTTGACTTCTGCTCGCCCCGAAACTAATTTGGGTAGGGGACATGAAAATTACAAAGTTCTTCGCGTAGCAACGTATTTGTGTGACGACATTGCTCTCTGCAACATTTTTACTGTAGCGCATTGAGATTCCTAGCTTTGCCTGACTTTGTAGTTTACATTTCAAAGTATTTGGAATAGTTCTATTTCACTAATAATGCAATGTCTTTATATTACCTAAAATAAAATAAAATAAAAATACACCAACAACAGTCACATACATAGTTCTGACCCCACACTAGGATACAAGTCCTGTTTTGTGGGTATCAGAAACTACGAGAGACTTTTCGGTCTCACAAACACCCAGACCCGAAACAAATATTTGTGGATCACACAAACATTTGTCTCGGTGCGGGAATCGAACCCGCGGCCTCTCGTTTCGCAAGCTGGTGTCTAGCCAACTGCGCCACGGGGCTAGATGAATTTTTTTGGCTGAACTATTATTGCACAACAGCCACTGCAAACAAAGAAGGACGAGTATTTTCTTAAAATACATTCGATATTATCGGAAAATTGATAGAAATGCAAACAGTGACAATTTGATATTTTTTTCGGTTAACGAAAACAGTCAGTGGACTGTTTAGAAACACTCTGTTTCCATTCGGCGAGGGCATGTTCGGTGGGGAGAGATTTGTGACACTAAAACAAATGACGGCCGGCCGCCCTGCGCCGCGCACTTCCCATCCGTTCGATGACAGTTTAGCTACGAGTATGTACCGACTTTAATCACCGGTTAAACTAGCAGAATTATTGCCGTTTTTAACAGATAGTATGGCGGAATCAGAGGGAGACTTAATAGCTTAAAACGACTTATTTATTTACACTTTATACATACATGATGTAAAGGTGGACTTATCATTTTAATGAATCGGTTGTAACACACTCAGACTGATTGACTGAAAACATTATATACTTATTCAAATTATGATTATGAAATATTCAAATTAAAAAAAAACGGAACTATGAACAAAACTGCTACTTTTTTAAAATAAGAATTACTTAAATTTCAGATAAAAAAACCAAAACGTTTTAATTTTTAAGCCCAAGACCGCTATGTTTTATGCTTAGTTAAATGTTAAATTTCCTTCTTACATCAAACGGAGCTAAATAAAACCCTTTATTCCAAAGAATAATTTAAATCGCCGTGTAGATTATGAAAAAGAATCTTTTTTCTTTTATATTGTGTCAACGTCATCTTCTGATAAACAGGGCTGTTTACTCAGGAGTCGGAAACAGAAAATGTTTCAGGGGAAATGAACGCTATAATGTAGCCGAGGAAAAATCTCCCGGTGGAAGACATAGGCGAAATGATTAACGTACTTAACACGGGTTACTTTTATTGTATGTCACACAATAACACGTTAATAGCCTTCACTTGTTTGTTACCTCTGGATGTGGCTACATAATAGTGTTAATAACAAACGGACGGCGTACAAAGAATGGAATAAACATGTATTTAGACGAGGAAAATTCTTTTTCTCTATGTAGAACATGGTTGAATAAGTATTTCGTTGACGTGTCTTTCTGACTGTTTGTGGGAATCGTGCGGTCGTTTCGTGTCAATCGATACCATGAGGTTTGAGGTTGTTAACATGCCGTGTCTGTGTAAAATTAAATTTTTATAAGTATGACGACTTGGTGTTACCGAAGACAGTCTATCGAGATGTCACGTGAAATAAGAGGGAAGTGCCACTCTGGCGGAACGCTATGGCCTTCATGCGAGATGTTTGTTTGACGATCACGAGAAAGAAGAAGAAATTGGTTTTGTCAAAAAAGGAACTCGTGCCTAGTGGATTGCCTTTTACGTTTTAAAATAAATTAGCGATGGCCATTGTAATAGTCTGTAAATTGTGATTTAGTTGATTTAGTTTATTTGATTCTTGATGTGCCCACAATGCCCACCCAATTATTGTCAACGTCTAATGATGATGTATCAGCCGATAATTGTATAATTTTGACCCGACAGTGGGATTCGAGTCTTGTTTTATGTGTATCAGAAGTACGAAAGACTTTTAGTCTCATTAACACCCGAAACCCGAAACAAATATTTATGATCATTCAAACATTTATCTCGTCGTGGGAATCGAACCCACAGCCTCTATTATCACAGTGTTAACTCTTTAATACCGCTAATGTAAAAGACAAAGTTAAAACAAAAAACAATATTTGCCCATAACTACGTAATAAGAAAAATCTACAAATATATAATGTTAGTGCTGGGTACATAAGAAAATAGCTTTAACATGAAGAGGCAACCGAAAAAATCACTGACAAACTTCCACAGGAAGATAAAGATGTCTATAAAAATAATGCGAAACGATCTTATTTCAACCCAAATACGTTTTCGATATTCAATAAAATACCTCAGACGGAATTATATAGGACTCCCACCTCCATCTACTTATATAAAACGCTTAAATACCGTCATGCAAACAGATTTTCCGTACAGGCGAAGCGCAAGTCGATATTCTTAATATTTGTTTTATAACTAATAATTGTTTTTAATAGCTTTTTATAAGATAATTTACAGGCTGTATACTTTAACATTTAGACGAAGCTAATATCCTTTTTATAACTGTTAAATATAAACGGCGAGTACATCTCACACCTGAGATTTGCAGACGACATCGTCATCGTGGCTGAAACCGTTGCAGACTTGCAACAAATGCTGTCTGATCTGGCTAATTCTTCAGCACGCATAGGTCTCCGGATGAACTTGGATAAAACCAAGGTCATGTTTAATAGACAGGTTATTCCGGAACCTATTGCGCTAGAGGGAGTAACTCTCGAAGTTGTTCAGGAGTACATTTACCTCGGTACAACGGTACAAGTAGGTAGGAACAACTTCGAGAAGGAGACCCAAAGAAGAATACAGCTGGGTTGGGCAGCGTTTAAAAAACTTGGTCGAGTCTTTTCGTCACCCATACCTCAAAGCCTAAAGACAAAAGTCTTTAACGAGTGCGTCCTTCCAGTCATGACATACGGAGCCGAGACGTGGACACTGACGATGCGGCTTATCCACCTAACTGTTTATAGTAAATTAAAAAAATTTTGTTTAATATGAAACACCTATTATTTGCTCCAAACATTGACAGACGATGTTAAAAATTTAGTCGTCAAATGTGGTTTACATGGATAAGTATAATTACTCCGTCATTAGTAAAGCGTACTAAGTACTTCAACTGACCTTGTCATTTTATCCACTACAATTTGGTGTGGTTAAAATATGTACATTGATAAACTGCCTTCAGTGTATGTGTTTCTTCAATGAATATAATATAATTGCTCAAAAAAATTCTTAAAAAATATCTTCACGACATTCAAGAATATTTTCTGTCATTTTATTTCGAGCGTTATAAATTTTGAAGCGGTAGGTAGCTTTTGGCACCCACTTTCGCTATGTTTAACGGCCCACGTAATATTAGGCAGGCTATTGCCCTATTGCCGATATTTACTCGAAAATAGACTAAATTCTATAAAGTATGTTAACCTTTTATATTATTTAACATTATACATATAACTCTTTTGGGGGAGGCCTATGTTGGATTGGATATACATATACATTTTCATCGTCCTAACTTCCGTAATAAGTATGTTATACCTTTTCTTTACATCAGAAAAAATATATGTAGCAATTCGACCTCGCAGGAAACGGCTTTAGCAACATTTGTTTCCAATTTTTGATTCCAATCCTTTCCAAATCTTCGGCTTCATCTTAATTCAATCGCGTCGGTTAAAAGCCTGATTCGCAACAATAGAAAAATGCGGCGTTAAGCCAAATCCTCGTGGGATTGAGAAAACATTGGTTTTCTTCGATTCCTTAACTGTTTTCTGTTCGTTGAATAATCTTTTTTTCATACATGTACAATCAAGTGAAATATTTAGAATGGTTGTTAAACGAATTTACTTGTATATTTATACGAATGGTATATAATATAATAGGGTAATATGTATTAATTATAAGTAATATTTACATAGTTTTACCATATCTTACGATATATAACTTTAACAAATAAACTTTGTATTTTTAAGACACATTAAATGATAATTTTCAAATAGAAGTGACATAAATACGCTCTAGACTAGAGGATCGCGTTCGATTCCTAACCTTTCTTCATTAATGTTGGAAACAAAGGACGATTTTTACTAGAAAATATCAATGTAACCACCCTCAATTGCGTTGAACTAAGGACATAGCTGGCGATATTTGGGTGTTAAATTATCATTACCTATCCTATATGATATGAAAGATATTTAATTTTTATTAAAATTCCAAAACCACACCAGGCTGGCGGGGCACGAAGATGCCTCATCTCTCTTAAAACAAAGACGAGATAGTTTGGAAGGACAGTTGTCAGATTTTTGTGAAGCAGTATTTTTTTACCTTGGCACAGTCAAATGTCCCAATTGGTCCATGTTATAATCTTTTATTTAGCAAACTAATGTAATAAGTAAGGATGGCAATATATTATAAAATTATGTGAAACTTAATTCGTTATCGGCCCATACCTTATAGAGGCACAAATAATACCCAAAACGCTGACATCTGATATTTTCCTTGTGTTTGTTGAAATATTATCGCGTTGTTAGAGAGACCTATGAAATGTACTCGAGATAAATTTATTTCACGTTCTCGTATTTGTGAAACAGGATATTATAGTATTATGATGGAGATTCCAACATTTCACGTATTTGCTCGATAAGACGAATTTTCAAACGTTCTTTTAATACAATCGTTATTATAATATCATTTGATTCTGTCCGTAACTTTATAATTAGATAGAAAGAGACACAAGAGTTTCAAGCCCGTTGTGCACTAGTGGAATTTGCTTTCCGAACCAGGTGGTAAACAAAAAAAATACTGAATTTAAATAATGTAACAATTTCAAAAATTAACTAAATTTAGCGAATAAATAGCCATAGTATTTACTAATATATCTACGGCGATTAGTTTAAGACATCCCGAATCCAATGACACCTAGAAAATGTTGTCTATCCATATCGATGGTAGACGTTGTTTCTTTTTAGGGTTCCGTACGTCCGAATCAAAAAAGGAACCCTAATAGGACCACTGTCCGTCGCTCACAGTCAATTATCTCCGAATCTATTACACCAATTATGTTTAAATTTAGTACACATATCAATTTCTGTGACCCGAACGCAGAGGTGTGACGTGAATAGATAAAATCTGTATATGAGAGATCATTTTTGTGTGGAAGGTGGAAAAATAAATAAATAAAAACTGCATCATGACATATCAAATGAAAGGTCTTATTGTGAAGATCTTAAATATATATTATTTTGTAATTTTAATATAAATAGTTTTCAAGTTATTCAATAAAATAGACGAAAAATGACCATTCCCCCACCTTATCTCCGAACCTACTGAACCTAAAATTTTGAAAATAATACAGAAATTAGTTTTCTTCTTATAGAATATAGTAAAACCTATAAGAAGCCCGCGTCGCGAAATCAGTCTGCATATATCTGGATACTAAAAGACTGGAATATTATTTAACTATAAGTCTATCGATGTCATTTAATCATCGCCTGATAAAAAAAATATTTTTTTATTAGTATAAAAAGATGGACTAGTGTCCCACCAAGAAACTGTACAGGTACTTACTGCGATTGGTAAGGGCAGTGAAGTTAAAATAAATAAAGTTTAGTTGTAAGATCTTAAACTGTCATACAATCTAATTTGAATAATAATAATAACATAATAATTATGATTACTCTAAGAGCAGTTTACTACAGATACCATTGTCGCAACAATCTAAAATAAACTATTATATTATCATTTGTCGAAATTTCATTTCAATTGCATAAACACTATTGAAATCCAATATCAACTTAGTATTAGATGCACAAGAGCATTCTCCGTGTCAATAGATGAACAGGTTAATCAATGGACGGGTTAGAGTACACAATGGCAGATTTATTCGATTTGCGGACGTTCCTTGTCCGATAGCCGACGCACGAGGGGATGTCTATCGCTTGCATTGTTATCTATTCTAGACAACACCACCTGACCTATCGATATTCGAGGTGAAACCGTGTGGGATAAAAGGAGCCTGTTACCCCTGTTTACGTAGAAAATAAAGTTTTCTTCTCATTGGTTGGAAGATAAAGCTGGGCAGAGATTAAATTCGGCCCGTGTTTGCAGTGGGACCCGCGCCCCATGTAAACGACCCTAGTAAGACAAAATATTATTTGGCATAGCTTAATGGGCTCTGAAGAAAGGTTACTTTACGACTTCTTATTTGGCGTTGTGTAATGAGTTTTACAACGAGAGGGTCCCGTGAACGCTTTATCCACTTTGTTTATAACGTGATTAGGAAGATATACCTTGTGTATTTTTACATATTTGATTCAGATTGTTGAGTATAAATAAGAAGAAAAAAAAGATTTTGTTGCGTGTTGAATTCTTTATTATCTCTCCCGCTCTGTCTCTCAGGTAACTTCAAACTATATGCCTAGACTTTTATTTTAAGTTTATTATATTGCCCCAAAGCAAGTTGGATGAGAAGTGACATTGTCAATCTTGTTTAAAAAGATATTTAATTTTCCCTTAAGCCGGAGAGGTCACTACAATTGTTACACAGGGTTCAAGATAATGTCACCTAAATGTCACATTCTATTTATAACAAAAAATGTCTTAATGTTTTATGAAGAAAATTAAACTAGTGTGATTTTTGCATTTTTTAAACTGTAGTTGATGGCAGTAATAACTATTGGAAAATTGTCTTGTATACATAACCATTCTTAAAAGCTAAACCAAAATACTCGTTATTTTTAACTTATTTTTGATTAAAAAAAAACTCCAACATTAGCGACTTACGAAAAATATTTGTTTAATGTCGAATATCCCCGTGAATCCCGTAATGACAGCCCCGTGGCGCAGTTGGCTAGACACCAGCTTGCGAAACGAGAGGCCGCGGGTTCGATCCCCGCACCGAGACAAATGTTTGTGTGATCCACAAATAGGTATGTGAGACCGAAAAGTCTCTCGTAGTTTCTGATACCCACGACACAAGACTTGTATCTTATTGTGGGATCAGAACTATGTATGTGACTGTTGGGTGTATTTATTTATTATTTTATCTAAAAATATGAATATAAAACCCATGAAGGTACATTAAAATTCATTCTCCTTACCAAACCCCACAGATTACTCATAAAAAATTAAAGTATTACTTGCAACAAAACCTATTCGAGTCGACCAGATAATCCTGTCACTTTGAATCTTCCTTCAACAGGGAATCCGTGTTACCTTCTTTTACGCAACCAATACCTTGCCAAGGTTTACGACAAAGCCGGAAATAAAGGTCCTTTTTGTTCCCCTTGGAATTTCATTTCTGTATTCATTATTTCCCCAAATTAGGTGGGCACCTTTATAAAAAGCAAAATTAAGTGGCGAAATAAATTCTAGATTTTTCATAATACACGTTTGTTATTTACAGCGCGGCGTAAGTTAGGAGCCTATGTTATTAAACTTGCGACAGCAAATTCTACGGAGAAACGAACACAGGTGGCAGAAATATTTTTAAAAGGCGTTTAACAAATTTTGGATTTAATGTTGCTTCTGTTACGTATTATAGTGTGTTTTGTATCTCAAAAAGTGATATACACAAAAACGAACATAACAACTGAATTTTTAGTCAGCTTATCATTATGACTTGTCTGTGGTGTTATGTGATTCAGAAAGTTAGTTGTATAAAAGTTGTGGGAAAAAAATAATTAATTTATTTTATATTATATTTTATTCAGCATTATTAATTTAATTTGAAACTCACTTTTAATAGACCTCTTAAACATCTGTTTCGGTAGGGACGCTGAAATAATGAGCTACGTTTTATAGCTAGCTTCTCACTTGCAAATGCTTTTTAGTCTCTTTCTATTTGAAATTGTATCATTTCTGTACGGAATGGAAAGCGTCATCATCATCATTATCAGCCTCTCTCATGTTCACTGCTGGACATAGGCCTCTCCTATGGCACGCCACTGGGCTCGATCGTCGGCCCTCCTCATCCAACCGCTGCTTGCCGCCTTGCGAATATCGTCACCCCCCCAAGCCAGAGGGCGTCCCACACTACGTTTGCCTAGCTGTGAATGAACAGAAAGCGTGTATGAACTATATTGCATTAGTATCTATATTTTATATTATATTCTAAGGAAATTCGATCAGAAGTGAGTTTTTAAAAAGGAAAATACTTTACACGTTTTTACAATTTCATTAATTACATTTACTCAATATCAAAGTAACATTAACATTCATCGATTCCGACACAAAACTAACGCTAAATAATCCAGATTACAATTTACAATAAAAGAGCAAAAACTAACAGCATGACAAATTATCCTAATCCTAACCAATGACAATTGTGTCCGACTGACGCGACGGAAGGAGCGCAACCAAAGGAGGTCCGCCAACACTCGACACCGGCCTATATAGAGTTACTCCTCCACTATCCTTATGTATTCTAACACGGCCTTTCCTGACGAGAGGCCGTCCCCGGACTCTTCTATCTTCAGCTTTGCTGTGGAGACTGCCAACCAGAGATTCTCTGTATCCCGGAGTTACTGGGTTGTGGCTCAATTTCTTCCAAAGGCAGCTCCAAGTCGAGAGGCAGCTCCAAATCGAGAGGCAGGCTGACACCAGAAGCTGACTGCTCCCCTTCGATGTCTTCATCTGTAGAAAAACAAAATAACGGCAGTACCCATTGTGCATTTTGACCCAACGATGGTATCGGTGATGATAACCCATGTAAGCTAAGCTAACCTAGTATGGATTTACACAAAATAGGTGTAAAACATTGCAATATATGAACCAACCACCCGGGGCGGGACTTGTCGGAAGATCGCCACCTCACGACTCGCCAGAGGACCTACGAGGACTTACGTGAGGCATGGCTTTGCGTGTGTGTTAAGTTCACATAAAGATATGCTTCAAACCAAACTACGTTACAAAACACAGACTACGATTGCCGATAAACATGTCTCACGGTACACGAACATTCACAAACCAAAGCATGGCGTGACCCTTCGGTACCCCCAGCTCTAGTTCCAGGACAACTCAACAACAGAGTCAAGTTTCCGAACGCATCACAAAGCTGCCTAAGGCATGTTACATATATCAGGATCGCATGCCTGAGCTCACTCCTAGACAGCATCCATCAACATGGAACAATACCCCACTCAAAGCGCATCCCTCGGCCCAGATAGCCCATCCGAGTACAAAACTCCGAGATTGGGACTATCCAAGGTAGCTAGATCACACTTCAAATACAATTGATTGTACTAATGTAATATGATGTACTCCCTTGTATTATTATTATGTGTACAACAAAGTCTTAAATAAATAAATAAACTGTCACAAGGTACCTAGTACAATAATAGGCGGTTGCTAAAAAAATTGTCCAAGCAGGAATTATAAAGCCATACTAAATAATTCAATCGCTCACCACTGAATAAATCAGCACGCACATCGGGCGTCCACTCTCCATGCCATGGAGTCATATTCTCCGCGGCTGCTTGCGTAGACTTCCCGTACGAGCCGGCCAGAAGCTGAAGCTCGTAGCGTCCATGTGGGAGAATCTTCACCACTCCATACGGGCTTCGCATGCAGGAGTCAAGTTCCCCAGTTGATTGTGCCTGCTTTCTTACAAAAACTAGAGTTAGGTTCAAAGACGCGGGGCGTCTTACGATAATCCAAACTGAAATTAAAATCCTGTAGAAATACCCAACACCGAGCCACTCTATGTAACAAATCTTTCTTACGCTGAGTTAATTTCAAGGCATTACAGCCAGTGACTACGGTGAAGTGTACTCCCACAAGATAATGCCTAAAATGACGAAGAGCTTTGACAAAAGCCAAAGTTTCTAACTTGTACGAGTGGTATTTACTCTTAGCCCCCTGAGTAAGTCTACTAAAGTAAGATACCACTCGCTTACGATTGCCCTCATGCACTTGCATCATAACAGCTCCATAACCGATAGAACTCGCGTCTGTGTGGACTTCTATCGACAATGAAGGATCAAATATCGCAAGTACCGGTCTCACTCGTTAGAGATTCCACAATGTACTTTCGAGCAACCCGTTGTTCTAGTCCCCAGTCAAAATTAACTTTTTTCTTTGTTAACGCTGCAATGCAGACAGTCTTCTGGGCAAAGTCAGCTATATACCGTCTGAAGTAGCTGGCTAAGCCCATAAACTGACGAACTTGTTTAACATTTCGCGGTTCAGCTGAGTCAATCAAAGCTCTCACCTTCTCATGACTCGGCCTAACCTGACTCTGACTAATTGTTTGCCCCAAGTATTCAATTTCAGTGGCTGGAAATGAGCACTTCTTCAGGTCGATCGAGATACCGGCCTTAGTCAGAGTGTCGAGAACCCTAAGCAGCAAAACAAGACCCTGATCTACCGTCTTGCTCAAAATTAAGACGTCAACAACGTATACAAGAATATCACCGGATTCTATGAACTCACGAAGTGTTTTTGCAATAATCCGCTAATAAACGACTGGAGCATTTACCAAACCGTAAGACATCTTCAAATATTGATAATGTCCTTCAGGTGTGACAAATCCCGTAAACGGTACTGAATCCTGACTTAATCGAATCTGGTGGAAGCCAGTAGCCATATCTAAACTACTGAAGTAACTATTGTCCCCTAAACGTTCTATTCCACTACGGAGAGGCGTGAGACAGGGAGATGTTATATCTCCGAAACTGTTCACTGCCGCGCTAGAAAATGCCTTCAAGCTCTTGCAGTGGAAAGGATCGGCATCAACATCAACGGCGAGTATATCACACACCTTCGGTTTGCCGACGATATTGTAGTCTTGGCAGAATCGCTGGAAGACCTTAGCACTATGCTCGAAGACCTCAATCGAGTCTCTCAACAGGTGGGTCTTAAAATGAACATGGACAAGACGAAAATCATGTCGAATGTCCATGTTGTGCCCACCCCGATCGCAGTTGGGGGCTCGACTCTCGAAGTTGTAGACGAATACGTCTATTTAGGACAAGTGGTCCGGTTAGGCAGGTCCAACTTCGAGAGAGAGGTCAATCGGCGAATCCAACTCGGTTGGGCAGCGTTCGGGAAACTACGCGACGTCTTCTCGTCCAAAATACCTCAGTGCCTGAAGACAAAAGTCTTCGATAGTTGTGTGTTACCAGTGATGACATACTGCACTGAGACGTGGCCTCTCACTATGGGCCTCATTAGACGGCTCAGAGTCACTCAACGAGCTATGGAGAGAGCTATGCTCGGGGTTTCCCTACGAGATCGAATCAGAAATGAGGAGATCCGTAAGAGAACTAAAGTAACCGACATAGCCCAGCGGATTAGCAAGTTGAAGTGGCAATGGGCCGGGCACATAGCGCGGAGAACCGATGGCCGATGGGGCCAAAAGGTTCTCGAGTGGAGTCCGCGTACCGGAAAGCGCAGCGTAGGACGTTCACCCACAAGATGGTCCGACGACCTGGTGAAGGTCGCGGGTCGTCGCTGGATGCAGGCTGCCTCCAACAGGTCACCGTGGAAGTCATTGGGGAAGGCCTATGTTCAGCAGTGGACTTCTTTGGGCTGATAATGATGATGATGATGAAACGTTCTATATGGTCATCAATACGCGGTAATGGGAAGCGATCCTTAACTGTGATGTCATTAACCTTCCCAAAATGCCCTTATCTAAAAGATCCTTAATAATCTCGCGAACACGAAGAGTCTCAGCAAGAGAAAGACGATACGGGCGATAATTGACAGGGATGTTGGAATTGAGTCTAATTGTCATACACCCTGTATTTACAGTTGAGGTCGCGGTACCAGAAATGAAAAACTTTGAAAACGCGTTAACAATCTCCAACAATTTTTGTAACTGTTTATCAACAAGACAAGTATTGATTGAGATTGAAGTCTCCGATTGAACCGTCATCAGTCTGTTTGAATTACGATCATCCCTCGTAAGCAGCTGATAGTCCTTAGTACGAACATACCTAACGCAGTCTCTATTCAAAACATCTGTACCAACAATGACTGGAGTGTTCATGAATTTGGCTGCAACCACAAACAGATCAAACTCTATTGTCAACGTAACGTAACAAGTACTTTCTACTTCCTGGCTACCTAAACTCTTAAAAATTCGAAAAACTGGTTTGCACGTACAGCTAAATGCTTCAATAAAGACGATAAAATAAGGAATACGGTGGAGCCACTATCGATTAAAACATCTACTGAAACATCCTGAATAATAACTACAACTACGTCACTATTAACAGACTTATCCAAAGAATTACAAAAATGAACGGTCTCCTTGTTTGATGTCTCTGAACTTTGTTTGGCAACGTAGAGTATTTGTCGGAGTTCGTGTTAATAACATCGGCCAAAATATTTGCAATATCGGACTTTAAAAACTGGTTTGCACGTACAGCTAAATGCTTCAATAAAGACGATAAAATAAGGAATACGGTGGAGCCACTATCGATTAAAACATCTACTGAAACATCCTGAATAATAACTACAACTACGTCACTATTAACAGACTTATCCAAAGAATTACAAAAATGAACGGTCTCCTTGTTTGATGTCTCTGAACTTTGTTTGGCAACGTAGAGTATTTGTCGGAGTTCGTGTTAATAACATCGGCCAAAATATTTGCAATATCGGACTTCCGTGGACATAACGGCCTGAACTCTTTTTTTTTTTTTTTTTAATTACTCCACGTACAATCGTTCGTTAGCCATTCGTTCAGCCACGAACGCGCGTCTCCCTTTAAACAATTACTAATACACGAAAGATACTCGTAATCATTCCAATCATTAAGAAATTTAGCGCGATCTACTTCTGAACACCAATCATCTGTTATTAAGATTCGGATCAAAATTTAAAATGTAAAAATTTTGACTAGTCCTACTCCCATGGCTAATAGAACGAATCGCATCAATAATCCAATCAGTAACCGTGGAGTGACCCGAACTCTGTTGTGGCGACCTAGACCGAGAATGCGAGCGCCGATCATGATATGAACAACGACTGTCGCGGTGACTCGCGCTACGCGCATGCTCACGATCCGACATTTTGACGAAATTAAAATAAGAAGACGTAATCCAACAAAACAACTATACAATTCAAAACATAAATAAAAATATTCAAAAACGACTCACCCAGATCGGGAAACAAGACATAAGTATGTAGTGACATTTGCACTAAAAACTGCATTTCTTCGCAAAGCTAAGAAATTTGAAAAATAATTTAACTACACACAGAAACTAACTTCGACAAAATAAAGAAAGTGGGCAAAAAGGGCCTATCCCACTTCTGATCTAAGGAAATTCGATCAGAAGTGAGTTTTTAAAAAGGAAAATACTTTACACGTTTTTACAATTTCATTAATTACATTTACTCAATATCAAAGTAACATTAACATTCATCGATTCCGACACAAAACTAACGCTAAATAATCCAGATTACAATTTACAATAAAAGAGCAAAAACTAACAGCATGACAAATTATCCTAATCCTAACCAATGACAATTGTGTCCGACTGACGCGACGGAAGGAGCGCAACCAAAGGAGGTCCGCCAACACTCGACACCGGCCTATATAGAGTTACTCCTCCACTATCCTTATGTATTCTAACAATATTATATAATGTTATTTTATATTATTTAATTTTATTATTGTCATTTATGCAAGATATTTAAACTTGTTATTTATTTGCTTCTCATTCGGTTGAAAATAATACCTATTAATAATAAAGATGAAATCATGCCATAGACAATAAAATAAATAGTAGTTGTTCAAAGTGTAACATGCCAATAAAAATAAGTTGTATTAAAACATAAACGATCGACGATGTAAGTACCGATCGAGCTAACGTAGTGTCGAGACTTGAACCAAGATTCCGCGCTTCCCTCGGGAACTCGACCCTAATTGGACGTGGTCTGGCTCCCCAATACATCGATTATTTAATCTATGATACCATGAATCGCTCAAATTTACTCTAACAGATATGTTTTACGCACTATTACACTAAGAGAGAAAACATTTTTCCTGATTCGTCTCAGGAGTCTTTCAAGTGGTAGATATTTCATTCGAACGAGAAGTTCTTTAACATAAGTGGAGATGATTTTAGCCCCATTCAGAATTTTCCTTTTCCGCATATCTAGCAAATTACAAAAAAGAAAACACATTTTGTGAAAAAATAAAGTCAATTCACCGACCACATGCAAGATTTACGGCCAGAATCTTTCTGATACTAAATATTTATTTATCAATATAACATATATTGGCTGTTGAGGTTTTAGTAATAATTGAACAGTGTTGGAACACCTCAACGTCGTGTTTAGTTTAGATATAAAGGATCGGCCAGACAATTTAGCCACAATGCCGGCCCATATAGACTATTAACTGGACGACGGCGCGCCGTGTCAATAATCTGTGTCAATCCGTCATATCTGCTACATTATGTCATGTACTGATGTATTGTTATTTTGGTGCCTAGCCTGTGTGTGTAGTATGTTACTTGGTATATAATTACGCACAACGTATTGTTAACACGAGTTCCATGAGCTGCTATGAGTAACAATATTAACTGGTTATCATAATGTATTCGTAGGGGTATTGATGGCACGATTGTTTCGTGGGATGGTAGATCTCGATCTCAGGATTTGATACTTTGTATGTATATTATTGCATAAAGAAATTATCGTTACATTGATAAATAATTCTAAAAGTCAGTTTTGACACCTAAATAACAGAAAATCTTTTGTAATGTCGTTCTTACAAATATTTAAACAGTAGGTAATGTAATACTTATATACCATAAAAAAATTAAGTGAGAGGATCAAATCAAAAGCGCCTTTTTACATTAGCTTGGCTCTATAGGCAACCGCGCCAAAGAGACTGATCCTACATCAGTCTATGATTGTGCCAACCAATTGTATATCTAGACATGCATCCAGCCAAGTTCAGAAAAAAAAATAGCGACGCATGCGTGTAAGATTACTTACTTACTCAAAACCCATTAAAACTACTAACTTAAAACTTGGTACATTTAATAACGCTTGTTGACTTACCTAGAATCCCAAATTACTGAAAATTAGGTCAAACAGTTATCGAAATATGAACGTTCGAAAACCAGCATTTATGTGACTGTATTATATGTAGATCAAAAACCTAACCCACTTCCAGATATCCCAGATATTACATTATAATAAAACACACGTATATTTATATTCCTTGATTTGTGTTGTATTGTACATTTCCTTAACTTTTGCAAACAAAAGTACTACAAAGAGACGTGGGTCGTATACTCGTATGTAGGAATTCACGATCTCCGTCTCGGCAACCGAGCTACGGATCACTTATGCCAATTTAAATTTAACAAAAGGCATTAACATTTGTTCCCACTAACCTATATTCACAAATTTAGTTGAGAATAGGATCACAGTATAAATAAGCAGTCTTTAAATAGACTATACGCCTATGTAATTGATACGAATTGCAACTGCTATATTTAGCCGTGATCCGGAGCGATGTACTTTAACTAGCAATGTTTAAGTCCTTGTGTGTTGGAAGTTACTCAACATGCAAACGGCTGAAAGAGTTTGAAATAATTTTGGCATAAACATAGATCTGTAGGAAGATAGCCATATACAATATTTTGACTGCCTTGTGGTCTTGCGGTATAAGTATGTGTCGTGTGATCTAGACTCCTAGAGGTCTCGGATTCGTTTCCCGGGTATGGCAAAAGTGCTATTGCATTTCACCCCTAGGAATATCACAGTAGCAGCACGAAGTCTGGTATTGCGCCCGAAAAACGGCAATAGGCACACCCCCTATTACGCGGAAAAAAGCAATTACCAAAATGTTTAAAGCTTAGAAAATTCGTGAGTATATATATACACATGTATACACTCACACTCTGTATATATCTAGCTAGCATGATTGTGTCAATTGGTGTAAGTAATAGCTTCTCTAATGATAACACGCTATTTGAATTAGAGTGGTTACTCTAGCATGCCAATATATAAAAAAGTAAATATAGATGGTAAACTTATTTCCCGTATTTTGAAATTTCATAACACAATATTATGCCGTGATAAACAAGAATTGGACAATGTACATACTCGTATTCAACCAACCTTAACTTTCCAGTTCATTCAATATCCACATACATTTTTTTTTTTTTTTTTATTATATTTAAGGTTACATGTTTCCTTTTTGTTTCATCGTATTTTAATTAAAGGCGTGTTTTAGGCCGAACGTGACTCTGTATTGCTACAAAGAGAATATAAAGTAATCAGCCACATTTTGATGTTTGATGACCATCAATCATGTAACTACTATTGACATTTATTATACAAGAACTATAGAAAATAACCGAGAGTACTTCTAAAGTAATTGTTGGCCTGTATGTACACATAGGCCAAGTAGAAGTACCTGAGGCCAGTAGACACGGTGACAACTTTGCTGTTTAAATATTTATCCCACAATAAATTAGTGATGCGAGTAAAAGCCAATTGTTCCAATAACTCGAAGCGAACTGTGGCATAGGATTAACTACTCAGTAGGAACTGACGAACTTTGTCTTCGCTTGACTCCGAGATCATTCCCTCTAATATTCAATTTAACTTTGACACTTCGCCCGTCCAACAAAACCACTGTCAGCTTTTTGTTTCAGATATCATTTCTCACTTCCCGGATTAATTATAATTTGGAACAGAATAATTTTCACTTACAAAGTCTTAGAGGCTCATTTCAATGTCTTATAAGTTGAAGCGTCTGTGTTGGGAAGATCGTTAGAAACTGGTGTTGCAGAGATGTTCAAGTGTAATTATTGATTTACTTGCTTCAATGACTCTTTAGTATGATTCATTGTATATTATAGTACACATTTAAATAAATAGGGCTTTTAATATTTTCAAATGGATTTATCAGATAGTAAAAAGGTATTTTACGCGCAATATTTTTTTAGTATTTTTTTAAGTAATCTTAAAGCCTTAGTAAAGAATGTTTGAGGTTAAACAATAATACCTGTAATGTACCTGATAGATGTAATAAGCGAGGCCAAAAGTCCTGAGAAATATTACACCATTTTTTTAAGTAAACGCTGGAACACATGAACAAAACTGTTTTTTGGCCTTTTAACATTATCTTCTAAAGAAAAAACAACAACTTCACCACGAATATCTCCTGATTTAAAGATACCACGTCAATCTCACCTTTCACGACTTGCTAATTTAGCCTTTTTGTCATTTAGAAATTCAAATATTTTGACACATTGAAAATCTTAAGACGTACAGTACTAAACTTAGGTTAAGTCACCTTCTAAATACAGATTATTCTCACGAACAAGTAACACAAGCTATTTGCAAGAATTTTTATAACCCACACATGCAAGAGCAACTTGGTGTGTTAAAAATACAACACCTATTTTCTTTTCTGAAACTAGCTTTGTTATGAAAGTTAAGGCAACGTACTTTGTCCATTGCGAGGGATCGGAGTTAACAAAGCTGTAAACGTTCATTGTAAATTACAATCCTCTAGGCCAGAAATCTAGCGAGCCGCGAGTGGATGACTGTTGCTTTAGGATATTCAATTTAACAGCAATTTGCCCAACGTAGGTGTGTATAATTTGAAAGTTAGGAGAGTAATCATAAACTTACTACCAAGTAGTAACGTGCCGTAACTTGGAAACAATTTCCAAACTGTAACTTCGTGCGAGCATTCCTTTGAATTGAGATGTGAGTTTGCCAAATGTATTATCGAATGAGCTCTATTAACCTTGGTAAAATTACATTTGCATAATTACTCTGTGAGTTGGTACTCTTTGTGGTGGGAAATCGTATATTCAAATAATTTTGAGGCAAAGCGGGTACAGTTGAAGCTACAACATGAAAGCTCTGAGTTTACAGTTGAAGTAATACTTCCTATGGAAATTCCAGGCATACAATACATTTGTAGCCATGTTTTAACGCTATATTATGTCAACCCTCTTGTGATAATCATCATCATTAGCCCATATGTCTCATTGATATTCAAGGGTCAGTTAAGTGGTACTCTACTACTACTTCATTACATCTCTCCATCACTGCCAGCGATTCTGAAACTTTTGAATACGAATATTATGAAGCTTGATTAAGAACCAGCAGTATGAATTTACTTTTATAAGAATGGTTTTTCCAGCACATTTTATTTAAATTGATCCACATGTAGATGTTTTTATAAATTCATGAAAAAATATATGTTTCGCGTTGTTGTGGGCATATTTTTATATCACTCTGACAATTTATAAGCTTTCGATAAGTACATGAATTGGTTGAAGTCACAACTCAGTAAAAACATGAATTTTAAATGATTAATATTTCCTGACAGATCAGGTACTGACAATTAAAGCAAGCCTCAGTTAGTCAAGTTCACACTTAACAGTGTTGCTTGAACTGATTTCATCAATTAATATACAACTAGACACAAAGTATACATGTATACCTGCGAGAGATGGCTGGCAGTGTGTAGATAAGACGTCGCCACAAAGAGGTACCTACATTGAATAGTTTTAGAATAATGTCGGCGATTACCACTACTATAGGCATTACATTTGTTCCAGACGTCAATTGACCATTACACAATGTTTTTTTTTCTATAGACAGTATATTCAAAAGAAAATTAATATAATTTTGTACTGGACTTAATATAATTAGAAAAAAAAACGATTAAGTATTTAGGTATCTTACGTTGTAACATAAATTAAACAATTTATTTTGCCAGCTTACCGTAATGCCACATGCGTCTCTAAAAAGTTTGAAAAGATTTTCATCTTGAAGGCGCACCAAAATGGTTAGGACCGTTTTTCTCTCACACCGTAGTCGCTTTTTTTCGTACGAAAGGGCTACAAGAAATTTTTAAAAGATATGGCTTCGTATTGGGTTATATAGCGTTTTCGCGCGTAGGATTCGAAGACCGGTGATCTCTACACTTTTTTTTCTTCGAGGGATGTTGGGAAGAAGAGCCATTAACAAAAAAAATTGTGTCCACAAAAGAGAAAAAAATACGCAAAAAATTGTATCACAGTAAGCTAATACGGTATATTTAAAATATTTCTTCTAGTTTCGCTTCTATTCGTGAATTAAAAGTATGTGAAATTTAAAATTATCGTAACAGCTGTTTTTTCGTACAAAACACAAAAATACAAAACATCCATCTATCCTCACTAACATTCTCATACAGGAGCATGAATAGTTTATTTTTTATGCCAGAACGTAGTTCATAACTATGATATGTGTGCTGTTCGTGCAAAAGTAATTTGTGCATTTTCATAGATGCACAAAATAACAAGTCATAACTGAGTGCTCAACGAAGACACAGCCCTGCATGCTTCAAGTAAAATATGACGTGAAATACATCATCCAAACTACGTCGTGAACTCCAACATCTAAAATGACTAAGAAAGCATAAATTAAATAAGTTATACAGAAGATATGTATATTATTTGAACTCCTTTGAAATTTCGTACAATAAGCGTTTCATCAAATTTTTGCTTCATTCAAATCACAGTCTTAGTATGTCCATGTAGATATTTAAGACGTTATTAAATTTGTTTATTAAAGGCCCTTAGATTTTTACGGTAAAGTTAATTTACGTAATATTTTAAATATAAATCAAGTTCATACTTGATTGCCATATTTATCAGCATTAAAAGTCGAAACTTTGCCGGATATTTTATTACTATATTACGTTTAATAAAATAACTAATAAACCTAATCTGCTCACACAAATTTATTGAAAGCATTTTTTTATTTTATTTTTTTAACGGAAAGTTCACTTTAATCTCTGCATGGATGAGTATAGCATTATACAGGAGGTGTATGCAACTAGTGAAATTTATCGGACAAAGTTATCGTAGTGTATTTTTTTCTCACTATAATCGAAATATTCATGTACAGCGGGACATGTGACAGTTATCGTGAGGTAATTATGTTGCGGTAAGTGAGGTAATATTTGTTATATTGAGATCTGACTGAGTGGTACCGTTTCGAAATTTTGATGTTTTTTTTTTCATTTAGTGTTAGAGATTGCTGGAAACTAAATAATCAGGGGACATATTTACCTTGTGCTACAATTGGAACTGCATATTAGAGTAAGAAATGAATAAACGTCAAAATTGGCAAGACACAAAATAATGGATAACCTCTACTTGCCACTCCACGTCCCATAATTTCGTTTGTAAGGCCTTCTAAAACATAGAACAGCTCAGGACTTCTATAACAATTCTTAAAAATGCTCATTAGTGAAGTAACGCAACCCTTTGTTATTTTGTTTTGCTACTAGGCCAATAAAGTAGCGCACAAATAACCCTTAAGTATAGAATCTAATTAAGCGTAGAAAAAATGTGTTTCTTAAAAGCATATTCTCTTTCTTTATCCTTTGACTACAGTGTAGTGCGTCTGACAGGCAATTTTCTGCAATAATATAATGTGTTTCTTCTGTATTATGATTGTAACGAAAAACAGGTTTAAAACACTCAATCCGCTTCATTCTGACACCTCAGATTTAATTTATTTTATCGATGAATCAAAGAATGTGTATTTGTGGAAATTTATGATAATGCTCCAGCAACAGATTATATATAAATCGTATTCTGAAAGACATTCGAAAAATAAGTTTTTTTTGTTCGAAAAATATATGAATATATTGACATGCCCAAGTGTACAATGCAGGAGATTAGTAGTTAGTTAGTAGTAGGAGATAGTCGAAATAATAGTATTAACTTAAAAAACCGGTACATCTGGAAATACAAAAATATAGCGGGGAAACTTTGGTGGGTTTCATAAGTTACAGACCATCTATATATACACATATATTTATTTATAATCCAATCCATTTGAATATTTTTTTTCTATTTGCAGAAATATAGTATTACTTCTTATATTCGCTTAATATGTTTATAAAATGATGATACCAGGCAAATGTTAGGATTATCTTAATTATATTTATTCCAATAATAATTATGAATATGTGTATCCCCTTAAGTTCTCAGTTGCACAGGAGGCCCGTGCCCAGCAGCGAGTAGTATAAGGGCTGATGATGATAAAGTTTAATCTATTGCACTTTTAATGCATTTTAAAAATCAAGATCTGTCGATAATTTCACAGCTCCAGCGTATAATATCCTTTCCAGTTGTTGAACTTACCTCAGCTGTTCCGCATTTCTGCCTCGGATTACCGTTTCATTGTAAACCGCTGTGTCTAACTATTGACTCCGCCATTCAGTGGAAATGGTTGTTATCTATGATTGTTCTAAAAATCTTACATTTTTCAACAGAAGAATATGATTAAAATCGTAGAATTGTTAATTTTATTTTAATTAATAAGTTGTTGTTGATGACGTAGAAATCTTGGCAATCGTAGCTACACATCCAAAGTTATGTGTGGATTTAAATGAATTAATAACGTGAAAGAAAACGTCATTTCAGTTCCTGCACACATAAAAGTTCTTAACAAGAAATTCCTTAAGTGTGTAATCCTCTAGTTCAGTAAAGCAAACTAAAGCCTTACCCCCTCACAGCTTTAGAAAAGGTAGAATAAATATGGCCTGATATGAATAGAATGAAATAAAAAAAAACCTACCGGCCCTAATCAAAGACGAAACTTATTAATAATTTCAATATTATACGTTCAAATTTATGTAACGTCAATTTTAACATAGACATTACATTATTATTTAAATAAACAGCTGACATGTTATACATGAGGTTGAATATTTAATAAACATCCGTTTACAGTGTATTTACTACATTTACTCGAAATTTGAATAATTTTCATTAAAATTGTGATAGAGGGTAATCATAAATAAATAAATACACCCAACAGTCACATAGGTACATAGTTCTGACCCCACACTAAGATTGTGTCGTGTCGTGTTGTCGTGTAATCATAAAATTAAAAATTATTTTTGTATATATAATTTTATTACCATTTTATGAATATCTATGAATACATGTTTTTATTAGTTTACTCAGAAATTAACTATTGAAAGAAATAGCTCCGATACAGGGATTTTTTTTTAAGTAGAATATATTTACTTAGTAAGATGTTTCCCACTCTTTGACCAATCGTGTTGATATTTATACAGAACTTGTTATTTTCTAGTTTTGTATAAAAGCATAAAAATAGATGTACGCAACAAGGCTGTTGCTTAGGAAAGACATACGAGCTAATGGTCAATTTATATTAATAAGACAGCCCCGTGGCGCAGTTGGCTAGACACCAGCTTGCGAAACGAGAGGCCGCGGGTTCGATCCCCGCACCGAGACAAATGTTTGTGTGATCCACAAATATTTGTTTCGGGTCTGGGTGTATGTGAGACCGAAAAGTCTCTCGTAGTTTCTGATACCCACGACACAAGACTTGTATCTTAGTGTGGGATCAGAACTATGTATGTGACTGTTGGGTGTATTTATTATTTATTTATTATTATTAATTTGATGGTGATCATTATTATCCACAAATATTCACAACAACAAAACAAATAATACTATAAAAAATATGTACGTTAAAAGTGAATGTTGAAAAAGCCACGTTTCCACACGACAACGGACATTAAACAGAATTTTTATGCGCAGTTTTTATTATTTTCAGAGCAATAAAACCAACTCTCACTAGTAAATCATTCAAATGTAACCCTTTCGGGGATGTTAATCTCGTTAGCCCTTTCAATGTCACTTGGTACGTAGCGACCCTCGTGTGCGGAAAATTGGAAAATCTATTTCTATAACCGAATTTATAAATGTCGCGATCTGAATCTCTTGTCAACCCGTTAACGTGGTTAACCCGTATTTTTAATTAGTTGCTAATTTTTAATGGAACGTTGAGATAGCGTGCTGCTGGTAAGAAGGTTATAATTATTTTTTTACATCGTCTATTGAACGATTTTATATATTCAGAATATGGATCGTCTAACTTTATAGATCCACCGAATCTTTCTATGCCTTAAAGATTTCATAATAATGATTTGAATCCTAACACTAGCAAATTGGGCTCATGACAATGTCTATACTAGTCAATAGTTAGTCAAACGAGATGCAACATGTGCTATGTAGAATGATGAATCAGCTCTTTCTCAATCTAACCAGACTACATCATACTCTGTAAATAAAAAAATCTAATTAGAATTTCCAACTAGGTTTTTCTAGATCAAAATTAAAACAATAGCTCAATCATTACATGATCATTACACATGGAGCAGTAAACCAATAAATAAATACACCCAACAGTCACATACATAGTTCTGATCCAACACTAAGATACAAGTCTTGTATCGTGGGTATCAAAAACTACGAGATACTTTTCAGTCTACATACACCCAGACCCGAAACAAATATTTGTGGATCACACAAACATTTGTCTCAGTGCGGGGATCAAACCCGCGGCCTCTCGTTTCGCAAGCTGGTGTCTAGCCAACTGCGCCACGGGGCTGTCGAAATTCAATTAAATTATGTTCCCAATATCGTCATAAAAATCGAATCGAATTTCATTGGAATGTAGTAGGTTATTAGCAAAATATCAACATTTATTATATAATTTTATAATCCTAACTATAATAAAAAGTTAACAACATACATACATATTATCTTGTTGATCACGTAATGATTCCCCTAGCGGGACGGCCTTACAATATAAATCTTCCACCAGTAGGTACTTAGAAGCTGAGACTAGTTTGTCTTAAGCAATCACGTTTTCAATCTCAATTAGTGTATGGAGGCTGTTTGTTTCGACAACACGAATGCAATATACTTACTGTCGGGTAGAAACTTGGATACAAAAGTGTTCTGGGGCGCGAAGTGCACGACGGGCCAAAATCTTGTCTATTGGCCACCTATCAAGATATTTTCCGGGGTAGTACTTACGGTTGCTCGCTCGGTACGGGCCGTAGACTAAAAATCCGAATAGAGGCGACTTTTAATTTAAATATTACTTCGTTATGTGAACTTGAAATTTTTATTTGCAGAATACGATATATCTATACAAACATATCTGTTGAGAAATAAACATGACATTGAACTCAAAAATTAATAACTTTAAAATTTTATGAACAGTGGGACTTTTATTTAAATTCGAATATTGGTGATTTTAATGGTTTTGGGTATTAACTTTAGTGATTAGATAAGTTTATGAAAGAATGTAACAAAAGAGTCTGTGGGGAAAATAAAAAAAAAAGTTACCTTAATTCATTACAACATTTTATTTTTAACTTCTTTGACATCCAAATCATAGCACTAATAACAGAAAAGTATTACAGTAATAATCCACGTGAAAGCGTATCTACAAAACCTTAACCGATATTGTTAGAACGTGTCAAATAAATATATCAAGGCACAACTCTCAATTTTGATCTCCTATTACAATTTATTAGCGGCGATGTTGGTTGGAAAAACTTTAGCAATATCATTTATTACTTTCGCTTGAAAAACAACGGTCAAAGGTGACACGACCTCTATTTTCATCTTATATTCGACGCTAGACTCAATTTCGGTTGAACGTGTTTGTTCTAAAACATTCAGGTGCTCTAAACAAAATAGCAACTCTAAACGGTAATTTAATTTTACTGCGAAATACATACATGCCAATTTATTTACAGTCTATGTTCAAAGGCGTCTCACGTAGGCATTTTTCGACAATACATGGCATGTGGATGATTGTATTTAAATGTCTATTTGAAACATCTTTTCCTTAAATAATTTACTTTTACTTGACTGCATCGTGATCTGGTACACGTATATGCCGCGCGATTTAGAGGTCCCGGGATCGATTCCCGGGTCGGGCAGAGTTATTGGGTTTTCCATTAGGAAATAATCAATAGCAGCACGGAGTGCGGAAATTTGCCCGAAAAACGGCAATAGACAAGCCCCATATTACGTGACACATACCTGGCAAAATGTGGGTGTAGAAAAACATCTCTTCTTACCCCTTCGATGAATACAGGTGTGAGGTTATGTAATATGTATGTATTTTCAGAGTATTCCTTATTTGATATTATTTTAATAAGCAAAAGCAAAGACAGTTTTATCTCGGTGCCGTCAATTACCAGGCGTCGACTCAAAAACTCAAAGTGTTGAATACGTGACACACTTTAATTCTATTTGTGGTCTATACATATATTCCTCCCATGTCCCACACAATCAGAGCGCGATCCAACAAAAAAAAAATCAATAAGAAAATATTTTTTTCTGTAATGGGATATGTGTAGGCCCATTATGATGTATTTATCATTTCTGCCTTTGTGAAGTAATAAAGCTTTACTCATTTAATAAAGCTTTTGCCCTTACGTATGACAAAAGGAGCGTCTGTGCGAATATTCATACAAATTATTATTGTGTTTTACAACTAAACTCCTGTACATGCTAGGTAATGGACACCTTCTTTATTATGAGAGGAATTTGGGCATTGTTCTACCACTAGTTTAATTTAATTACTGTTCACTTAAATTTTCACAACGGCTCGTAAAATTTAAGACAGCTATTATTCACTATTTTATTGAAAAATTGTGGTAAATAGAATGAACAGTTTATGTCGTCATATTCACATCGGTACAGATTTTGTTGACCAAACAATTATAAACAAGAATTTCCTTTATTAAAAAAGATTATTGTAAAAGAAGAAGACGATTGCAAAAGTTTAGGAGTATCACAAGCCTGTTAATGACTTAGGAAAATAAGTTTTTAACCGAACTGCTAATAGAAAAAAAATATTATTATAAATCAATTATTATTTAAGTATGGGACGGTCTAAAAAGTTTCTTAACTCATAAAACATCGAACTGAATTCGACATGGGAGACAGTTTTGGTTTCGTGATTTCATTGCTATTAGGGCGGTCGAGCCGTTCCACGTTTATTGTCCAAGATACGAGTGGATTTGTGGAAGCAATTTCCTTTATACATTTTGTTTTGTCCTTTTCCTGCAGTTTGATGGTCCACTCGGTGAGTTGTGGCCCGAGTTCGATTTACCAGGACTCCCTCAATCGATACGATACGCATCTCGGGCACTGGTTGCCTGTGGAAACAGAAAAATGTAATTATACAACCCGATCACGTACACTGTATTGGAACGAAACTAATTTAGCTTCGAAGCTATTTAGAAAAAAGTAAATATGTCTTTGATTTTATAGATGAAAGTGACGGGGAGGCTGATGTGGTTTTTATATCTGATTGTAAAAAAAACAATTGAACAGATTGTGGAAATAATAGTTTTTAAAGTTTAATTTACTTTTATTACAAAATAGAAGGCATATTTCAGATGATAATTTCATGTTAAATCAGACCATTGCAATATTTTTTTTCCTTATCTAAAGGAAAGAAATATTAACATTACATACCTCTCAAAAACTTCCAACCTTCATATAAAATACGGAAGTCATACAAAATGTAGCATTTTATTAGAATAACAACTGCAAACATTCTGCATGGGGTAAAATATTCTTCTGAATCATGCCGTCTTAAAGACACGTCGCTCCTCTTCAACGTCACATGCTTTTCAAGAAGGGAGAGCGCTTCTTTATACTAACATAAGAAAGTACTTTTCAACGCAAATAAACATGACATCGTCATTCAGAGACTGCCCGTGCGGAGCTAGTCCGTCACGACCTTTCCTTTATTCGGCAAGTTTTTGTCAATTCTACCCGGCTTCACCCTCGCCTACATTTGTTGGGAATATCGTTTGGACGGGGCGCGTTTACCTTACATTGACATTGAAACGTCGCGCCATGTTTGGGTAAACAGTTTACGTCCGTCTAATCCGTAAGCAGACGTTCCTTTGTGGGCCGACGGTGCAATTAGATGCCCGGCTTGCAAAAAGGTTTTCTTGTAGGAAAACAAGAATGGGAAGATAGTTGGTAAAAAAATATTTGCTGAATATATTTGTTGCAGTGTAACTGTCGAAAACATAGTAAATTATGATGTACTTGTAGGATAACAGTTTAATATGACGTCAGTAAAAACTATAAAAATCTGTACATATTTTTTTTTGAACATAGAAACTAGAAAAGAGAGTAGAAAATTGACCTTAATTTCTAGCTTAAAACTCGAGTCCAATCATCACCATTGTCCTCATTTGAGAACTAAGAACTATAGGTATTTATTTATTTTAAATGCTTTATTGAACACCACATAAACAGAAACAAAATATAAAACAATGCTAAGCTATAAACTATTGTGCTACAAAGGGCGGTCTTATCGCTATCAGCGATCTCTTCCAGACAACCCAGAAAAAAAAGTGAATAAATAAAAAAAAAGGTGGTCTCCGTGGTTACATAAATAAGAAAAAAAATTGAATACAAACAGCAATATTAAAAACAAAACAAAAATTAAGTAAAACTGTGAATAAGCCAAATACACAAATATATTTCAGATAAGAAAAAATCAAAAATATTTAGAGTAGTGTGCTCTGAGACTACTTTTGAAGGCAGATAACGATTTTGCTCGCCTTATGGACAAAGGGAGTTCGTTCCACAAGCGAGCAGCATGGACTGAGAACGAATTACCAAGGAAAGAGGAACTATGCTTGGGGATTTCTAGCGTCAAATTCTCTAGCGATCTAAGCGGTCGTGCATGGGTACCACTAAGAAAATGGAAACGTTCCTTGAGGTAGCAAGGTGATGAGGGAAGGAAAAGAATACGGTATGTGTGACTCATAAGTGAAGATATTACCAATAAGTTTCAGAATACTTTTCTGGTACATTAGTACTGTCAAGAGCAATCAGATCCGAGATATACATACAAAATAGGACAAGCCACTTACCGTCTAGACATTGCATGATTTATATGTCGCTGAAATAAAGTCAAGTGAAGAAACTGTGCCACTGGAAGAATCAATCAAAGCCAAACGTTCGCACAATCAGCGTGCGTGGTCGGGACGAGCTAATCAAACTAATGGCTACCGGAGGGCCGCTCGATCGCCGCCGACCCGATGCCGCAACAAATCACAACAATAACACCGACTTCTGATTGATTACACTCGCCAACCGACTCAATTCGATTTCTTACACCTGATTGATTGCTCATTAACATTTATAAATAAGTCTTCAGTATGTGCGAAAGAATCATTGACGTATTTGATATGTGCTAGATTTCTTCGGGTTCTTTCACGATCAACATTAATCTGCTGTGGCACGCAAGTCTCGAACATCTATTTGTCGTTACTGTAGTTATTGTCATTGTAATTGTTTTTACGTATGTAGTTTTATAATCTTACGTACAGAGCACAGTACTGACTGTAACAAAATAAAAATAATAAAATTTACCCGAACGAAAATTTCTAGACCAAAATGCGGAGGAAACATAATATCATTGGTGTTGCACTATGTAGTATGTAACTGCATCATTTTTAGCCGAGCTATGCGCCGTCAGCCAGCTGTCAAGTTAACGTCACACCGCGGCGTGCCTCGGGCAGCGTTTGCTGTTTCGACGTTTATTAAGTGGTAAATACGAACTGACCATTCACACAATTAAAGTTGTTCTACAACCTATACAACCAAGACACGTTTGCGTTGTGCTTCAGACGTTGCTGCCTCGTATAATACTTTATATACATTTCACGATTTGAAACGCTGCGGTTAAAACCTTTATTTGTATCAAGACTCATCTTAACCACTTTCCTGTTCCGCAAAAAGCGGCAAACATTCTTTTATAGTAATATAATAACTAGAGCCATAATAACTTCGAATCAAAGCGAAACGATTGAAGGTAATAAAGCGCAAAGGGTCTTCGTGTTATTTTTTGTTATGTCAGACTGTATGGTGGACCTTTGAAAACTTTGATGTATTTTGAGAATTATCATGATGCCCTTTCCTGGACACAATCAAATTTTGCATTCCGACAACTTTATACTTTAATGTTTATCGAAATATGTAAAACTAGCGATGGCGCCCAGTTCCACCCGGTCGCGATTTTGAATCCCGTCCTCAACCCACGAAAACACTCAATACAATAATGCAAAACGCCTGTTATAAATTTTTGAGCAATATGCAAATACCATTCACATCCAACAGGTAGTTTTATCGTTTATACATTACAAAACATTTCATAATCCAAACCTTTTATCTATGTAACATTAGTAAGTAGGTATAGATAATGCTGCGTAACATAATTAACCCATAAATAAAACCATCTATCATATCAATAATAGTTTGAATATCGTAGCGCTAAGTCCAACACGACAGACAGACACGGCATTAAATTAAGTTTATCAGGAAATTAATAGGTTTCGTTATACGCAAAATATTTAGTATAAGTACAGTAGCTTTACGTACTAACTCATAAAACATACAATAGATGTCGCTGTAAGTCATTATTATAAAATTATTTCTACCGTCGCGTCGGTAGGAATAGGATATACATACCAATCCGGATAGAGATCATGTAACCCACAATCGTGACCCACGTAAGTGTGTGCCATTTCAAAAAAGACTGTGTTTATCCGACTTTGAAAAAGCTGACATTTTTCTTTACCGGATATTCGTAAACATTTTTCACCAGTTGACATTTTATTAGGATGCACTTACTAGCAGGTACCAGTGCGGTCACTTGACCGTGTCGCTATATAAAGAAACAAAACCTAATATTTCAGCCCGAGACTTAAATATTTACGAAACAGGAATAGTTTAAAACGATCGAAACTTCCTGCTTAGTTTATCGATAAGAATACACTGCAGTAATATAAGCCTCCGCTCAAAATGTCAACTGCAAAGTGCAAATCAAATATTCAACTAGTATTTGAGAAACAAGTGCGAAGTTGAAAAAGTGGTGAGTGCCGGGAATAGATAGAACAATGAAAATAACACTTAGTATTCCCGTGTCGAGCTGAAATAATACCATAGGGCTTCCCATTGAACGTTTCGAGCATTTCGAGTGACATCCACTGACCAGACTTTCGACCGTGCCTCACAAAAGCCCTTACTTTTTGCTCGCCCAACATAAAATCCAAATCAATGGTTAGCACGGCTCACTTTTGTTATTGCTGCTATTATATTCTGAGCGGTCGACGCTTTGCACACTATTCTCGGCTTTTGACCATTCGGCAACATGCTCGCCCGCCAAATGCATGTCACGGTTTCTACATAAAAAAATTGCAGTGACTTCTGATTGATGCGGTAGGTCTACTAGTAAAGTTTGTTCCAGTGAAGCGGTATTTTTATTCTAAAAACATTTTTCGATGATGCCAATTTTGCCAATATTATCCGATGTTACAATGTAAAGGGTAACAATACAACGTATGAGAATCGTAAAGACTGAGCGGGGACAATACCGGTGGATACAAAAGGTAAGCACGAAAGACTACAAGTTAAGACGACATTGCTCTCATATTTCCTTTATCGAGTCTAGAAGGTAGGTAATGTTACCTCATCTCGTCTTCGTCTTGCGCTGCAGCTCCTACAAAATAAGCTAAATACAGCTGCTTATTGTATCGCTGACAGCAAAGCTGCGCGGCGCCATTGTCAGGCGTCTCCGAAGAAATAAATAATAGCGACTTACGTGATCCTACGAAGCCACAATGCATTGTCATTATTTTGCGCTTATGGTGCTAGAAGCCCTCTTTTCACTCTATTTCCACGGGCCGGTGTCGCCTTATGTCGAAACAATTGAACGTTATGTTGAGTACTTTGCGTCGTCACTGCTGTAGCGTTTGTTGACTAAAGTTCAACACGCAACTCATTTGTTGCCCGCACATTACAAATTTATGTGAGCATTAACGTCATAATTAAACTCTTTACAACGGTTTTGTAACAGTACAAAGTAAATACAACAGTATTTTGTTTATGAAATCTTATTAATTAGACATGTAAGTTGATAGTGGAATAGTCCTTAATTAATGATAAAATCGAAAATAGTAAAAAAAGGGGAAGAATGCAAATTATGTGTGCCATACGCACGTTAAAGTATTCTTGCGTTGTAAAATACGTTGTTTATAAGGTATAATGAAGCGAATTTAGTTTAATAGATTTTAGATTGTGAGATAAAAGGGCAGGTGCAAATGAGCCATGAGATTGATGTAGGCGCAGCGACCGGGAGTGATGTGAATAAAAAGTATTCCACTCTTTATCTCGTTAAAAGTGATATGCGATAATAATCACATATGTACCTATACTATTATGTAAAATAGAAGGTTGAATAAAGGTAAAATAAAGGTCAGATGGAAGACAAACGCCTATTCCATTTAAAGTATAAAAAAAAAAGGTTATGTCCGTATTTGTAAATAACCGTCTTATATCTATGACAAATAAAACTATCGGTCAGGAATATTTTTTATGCGCCCGACAATTTGATCTGAAATATTATTGAGTCCCCAATACGTAATATTTTAGGTTATCAAACTATACACTAATCACAATGGTCAGATACCTTACAAATTGATCTATACAAAAATTCTAAAAGCCCATTGGTCTCAAGAGGTTTGGACGAAGGTTGTTCTAATGTGTATTAAAAATATAGGATTGTTTATGTTTAGCAAAAAGATGTCGCGATATTTTTACTATGTTGAAGTAAAGAAAGAAAGAGCGGGCATGACCAGGGTGATGTCAGTGGCTCGATGTGTTAAAAGGCAATGTTATTTGTTTTGGAACCGCTCCTTAATTGATATAATTTATATCTCATTCTAAAATACCTAGAAACTTTAAGGAAGAGAAAATAACATTAGTCAAATGTTGACGTTTTGTTTTTTCTTATAGATGAGTAAATCTATATTAAAAGAAAATATGAATAGACAGTTATAATCCAATTTAATCAATGGACCCACGTGTAAACCCAAAAAATCCGACGTGTTCCCGAACTCACTTTTTTCCTAAAAATATTACTTCACACTCAGCACTGCAGGAATACAAAATTTAATGAAGTGTACCAACAACAGTACCCGTGTCAAACTGTCAGAAACACGTCATATTTCACGTGTTTTTTGTTTTTTAAGTGCTCGCCACGTCGATTACGATTAGGAGGACGGTGTGATGAAGAGAATCCGAGAGCTTCAGCATACCCTCGTACGTGGGTCTCGGAGCATCATGTCATAACTCGTGAAGTTTGACAAAGGTATAAAAAATAAAGGGCGTAAACATAATGTTACACTAATTTGTATGTTACCTACATGGGAACGAATTGTATATTGTGATAGGTTGTCGCGACGCATTAACATCACAGCGAGCCTTCGCCACCGCCGCGCCGTCGGTCTCCAATTTCGCAGAAGTGTTTCGCTTGACGTTCTACGACACCCGCCTGAGACCCTCGGTTGTTTTTTTTTGGAAGTATTGTGTTACTAATGCGTTTCTTTAAAAAACTTACAATGTATAGATACTCGTACTTTACATACATACATAAACTCACGCCTGTATTCCCCGAAGGGGTAGGCAGAGGTGCATTTCTGCACCCACATTTCGCCAGGTATGTATCAGTCCCACATAATAGGAGGCGAGCCTATTGCTGTTTTTCGGGCACATTTCCAGACTCCGTGCTGTTACTGAGAATTTTCTAATGGAAAAACCCAATAACACTTTGCCCGACCCGGGAATCGAACCCAGGACCTCTAGATCGCACGGCACATACTTGTACCGCGAGACCACGAGGCAGTCTTATACTCGTACTTTGTAGCTTATATTATTGGACTGTAGCCAGCGAACCGTTTTTAGTACCTACGGGTAATTTTAATGATAGGTGTATGAGATTTGTTTTTTTTTTAACTATAAACTCAAACGCTGTATGTAGAATAAATGTAAGCAGCTGTTTATCTTTTCATGGAGTGGTGTTTACTTTTCAAGTTTATGGCTGGGTATTGCATTCTCCGCGTTAAAGTACTAGATATTTTAAAATAATAATAAATTTCTACCCAACAGTCACAGTTCTGACCCCTCACTAAGATACAAATCTTGTGTCATGGGCCGGTGGTTAGTCATGTCGTGGTGACTTTTCGGTCTTACAAACAAATATTTGTGGATCATACAAACATCAAGCCCGCGGTCTCTCGTTTCACAAGCTTGTGTGTAGAAAGAGGCTGTCATTATAACAATATTAGAACATTACACAAAAGCAGTAATCAAACTCATTTGTCCATTATCATGTCTCCTAATTTTTTTTAAACAAACATATATTTAATATGACGTAGCTGTGAGTACACACGTTTGAGACAAATAATAAAACTAATGACAGAATATTAGAACTCATTATGTTAACTTATTTCGCATTATTTCAAACCTATTATATTTCATCAATCCAATATAATTTTTAAGTACTTTATGTAGCTCTTAAGCCATAAATTCAAGCTCCCCAAAAATACTTGCAGTCAACCAATTTACGTCTATTTTTAAATATATTTTTTATAAACCATCTACTGTCGATATAATTATTTACATGAAATTTAAATCTATTTGTCATTCCACAAACATACATACATGCGTATTAAGATTGCAAAGCGGCGGAGCCTACCCGATTCGTGAGCTAAAGTCCTATATCGTGTTTGTTAATCCTGGCTCCGTTTCGAAGTTGTTGAATTCCTTCCCAATCTGTTAAGCTTGTTCTATATTCGAGTTGAAGTAAATATACACACGTTCCTGAATGTTTCTTATTGATTGAACAGTAACAAATGCTTCTTTGAGATATTGCAGAGGTTTAGTCAAACTATAATTGAACATTATTTTAAGTAATAAATATAATCTGGTAGGCGAATTATAACATATTAGAGACCGGTCAACTGAGTATCCAAGAAAAGGAAGATTTCGTTGTCAGCTTTAAAGTAGAGGAAGAAAATATAATATTAACATAAGAAACGGTGACTGTCAAAATTGTGACTTAACATCGGTTTGCTGCGGAAATATATTGAACTGTATGTAGCTCATATGTTATTGTTATAATCTAAACGTTGACACTACTTTTTAAATTTTAGATCAAATTATATATAAATGAACGCTTAATTCATAGTTGAATATCGAATTATAGGATTATCGCAATATATGTCCACAAACACTATCCAGGCCACTGTGGTGGCCTATGGTTAAACTTCTTAATACTCGAACCGGCACGAGACCAACATTGTGACTAATTTGAGCCAATACATACTGTAACGTATTTTAAAAAAGTTTTGCTTTATTTTTATTCGTTATGAATGTATCTTAAGTCAATGTTTACCTTGAACTTTGAAGTTTAATCTTGCTATCTATTTTACGTTAACGCGTTTTTTATATTTTTGGCCTCTTGAACCATTTTGAACAACACTACTATTTACCGCTTCCGTCAAACTTTTCATAATGCTACTAATTTGTTTTTCAATCATTCTATAATAACAATGCCGCATCTATCTATTGAATAATCCCAATTAATTGATTCATTCAATTTAACTTTGAAGAAACCCTCAAATTTAAACGTAATAACTATATTAATTTCAAAGTGAATGCTTAATAACCCATCAAAAACTTTAACAAAAGCCCACATTTCGAAGGCAGATGTGTTTATTATATTTTGTATAGAGAACATTTTAAAAATAAGTTTGTAAAACGATGCATGCAAAAAATAGCCAAAATTTAACATCACATGTTAGATACCGGCACCGCTACCTGCTACTTTGTGACGTCTTGACATAGGGCTACCCCTGTTATGATATTTATTAATTCTTCATATTTTAATCACGGCATAAATATAGCTCTGCGGATAATGTTTTTCCAATAAATAAATTACAAATTGCTGTTATTTTAACACGTCTAATATAATATTTTTTATTTGATAAATAAATAAAAGACAGAATACAAAAAATAAATCAATATAGATTTTTCGTAATGACATTTGTTATGACTTTTTAATTGTTCGATGACGTAAGTGACATCCCTAAAAGCTTCATCTGGCACTTGAACGATCGAAAGGTACGACAGCGCGCCGGTATCAGGAAGGAATGTACAGTGGGTGACTTGAACATTTCCTGTCCCTTTCATTCACGACCGGCTTCCCCTAAGCTAAATTCGTGCGCCGTCTCATTCGTACTCACCAACATTTTCAATACTTACCTGCGTAAAATGATATACATCTGTTGCGGTGTGTTGATCCCTTTCGCACCCGCGCCTTCAAATGGATTGTTGATATACGCGTCCCGCTCGTGCGTCTCATGAACAGGGGGTAGACGGTGTTCGTGCACGTTTGTGTTGGTGTTCGTTTATTTAGTGAACTTGGAAGTTCGCTTTCGTGTTTGTGCATAGGGTGTCGGATGTGATTGTGTGCGTGAGTTGTAGAGGCGCGACATAGCTTTGCCGTCTCCATGACTTAAAAGTTTTGTTCGGAATGAAAGCAGCGAGCTAGTTGTCCGCCGGCCGGCTTGCTCGACGCACGCGTGTGCAGCGCTCGAGTTAAACTTCTCCGTGGATATACGAGTTTGAGCATTTGTTTTCTAAACATTTTCACATAAAGTTGACGTTTTGTACGTGACATCAGATACTTGTATTCGATTAAAGTGAATCTATTAGCGATTAATATAGTGTTGTTTATTTTTTCTGTGGAACTGCAACGTGTTTGGTTCAACGGACTACAGAGGTTGGTCGTCGTATTCTCGTGTATGCTATTGTGGCTGGCCAAATAACTCCGGCATTTTAGCGCCCAAAAAAATTCTTTTATATTTCTGTTTATTTTCATAACCATTCTTTTTTTAACTATTTGAATATGAGGGTTAGATTTTTGTGTTCAAGAATGCAATTCATATTTGGTAGTGCCTTGTTGAGAATAAAATAAAAGATTAAAGCTTTGAATTAATTATTTAAAATCAGTTTGTACGTTAGTGAAAAACTTTTTATTACGTCTTAGTTCATAAAATATTAGAATACACAACTACGTGTCCTGAGATATTTTTGTTACCATAACAAATGAAACCGTCGGTCCGTGTTACGTTGCTAATAAAACAATTTGACATTGTTATTTTTAATTATTGTTCTTTTATGTTTAAAAACATTAAGTCCCTTACATTTCTACCCGCATCAGGCATATTAAGATTGATTAGTGACTTAGAACGTGTTTTCTTATAAATCAGTTTTTATGCTAGTTTACAATAATTCAAAAATAAAGTCAGACAGTTCATAAATCATCACGTCATAATTAAATGCAAACAAAATATTTATTTGCGTTCGGATAGTCACTATTATCCGAACTATTGCAGGTGTTTCATAATAAACTGGTTTTTGTTTTCAAATATTATGATATAAATCACCTGATGGTAGAAGCTTGCATCTGTCTTACTGACGACTTGACGAGTTGAACAACCTTAGTATATAAATAGACACTGTACACACACACCGTACAAACACACAGAAAACGTCGGCAAACACGGCTCCCCTTTAAGAATTATTAGGCCCTATTTTGCTATGGACTCTTGTCCTATGACCGGTGACGATTTAAATATTAATTAATTTCATTAAAATCTCATAAAGAGTTAAGTAGACTGAAAAGAAAATCCAACCTTTAATAAATTTGAATTTAAAAAAAATATTATAACTAAAAATTGGTAATTGTTATTTAGTCTTAATTAAACATGACAAAAGTCTAGTAAATTTATTATGGAATGAATATTGATTAGACAAATAGTGATATTATATACCTATCTAAATACCTAGATTATACCTACCTAGATTTTTTAAATTTTACAATGATTTTTTTGTAATTTTATAATATTCTATCCAAATCGAATACCAATAATAAATAAAGGATCTCAAAAACTTAACAAGTGGGTTTTTGGCCTCTAACTAATTATAATCAAATTGAATTTATGTATTAACGCTTTTGTTGAATTCCTTTTTATATTACAGAGAGATTTGAGTACAAAAATATTTCACTACTTATGTAAAATATGTTAAGTGTATGAAACGATTAACTGTACTTTTAGTCGTCACTTTTTATCTCGTTGTTCTGATCATACACTGTAAGGCTAGTGATTTTTGGAAAATAATTGGTAAAATTTATCATCACAAAATATATTAATGAGATAATGTATTTCTGAATATTTTTATTCAAAACTGCAATGATAAACACGTACAAAAATTAATTACACATTTTTACTGATTAACAAGTACCTACATTCATAATAAAATTCTTGATATAATTGGATTTCTCCCATTCAAACAATGGACATATTTAATGTTAATTCTTTATTAGGGAATAACAATAAGATAAAAAAAAATGAACAAGCAATCGCTGAAACGAAATTTCATTATTAAAACATTTTGGCAAACCAACCGCTAAAGCCTAAGCCTTTTCTGCCATGACGGACATGTCTAAAACAATTGAGCTATTTTTATGATTAATAATTTTATGATATTTATTACATTATTTAAATGTAAGGGAGAGGCCTATGTCCAGCAGGGGACGTAAGAAAGGCTGCTGATGATGATGATGATGATTACATACTTTATGTACACTTTAGAAAATTAATATTTTATATTATTATATTTGTTGTTTTATGTTAATTAAATGAATAAACCCTCTCAGTTGTAGAGGAGGCCCGTGCCCAGCAGTGGGACGTATATGGGCTGATGATGATGATGATGATGTTAATTAAAGCTATAACGGAGTATACCTTAGTTATATTTTATAAGTAACTATCTGTACAAAATTACAGATAGAAATAATAATAACCACCATAATGATTTGAGAAGACTACGTCAATTAGATTAGTCCGTTTATTTAACACAAAAAGCAGCGAGATAAAATAATAAAAAAGTTTAATCTAACGAAACTTCAAACGAAATTAATTACATTAAGAGCTCGTTTTGTGACCTAAACAAATTAAAACACTAGACACTGGACTTACACAGAAATAATTATTAACAAAGGACTTTTGTTGAAGTGAAGAATCCTTGACTAGCGGACTAGTGTTCTTTTAGTAAATCTATTTCTTTTTCATTAGCAGTGTGAAAAATATACAATTGTATACTTAATTAGTAGTGTTCCATCACGGCTTCGTCTGGGTACAGTTTACTCTTAATATTATTCGTAATCCATGTCGGTGTGTTCAATATTATAGTGGCCTTTTAGCCCGCGGGAACCTAGCCTAAAAAACATTCAGTTTTGTTTTTGTCCCACGTAATAGGAGACGAGCCTATTGCTGCTCATCGGACAAGTTTCCACAATCCGTGCTGATATTGAGAATTTCCTAATGGGAAACCCAACAACCCTTTGCTCAAAAGCAAACCCGGGACCTCGAGATGGCACGGCACATGTGTATTTGTGCCGGGAGACAACGAGACAGTCGTATTAAATTATTTTCATTATAATAATTCACGTAATACCGAGATTCCTCCTGGTATTACGGGTGTTCATAGGCGGTGTTGACCACTTAACATCAGGTGGTTCTCTTACTCGTTTGCCTCCTTTTTCCAGAAAGAAAACATATTTAAGTAGTCAATAACTATTTCATATATGGTCACTTGTTAGTGAACTAGATTTGAGTCTCCTTCATGGAATTACCTCTGAGCGCTGAGCAAGTTAATAGTACTTACCATCCGGTCAAATAAAACATTAAGCTATTCAACGGAATACCGGTTTTGTTAATAGCATGTGATAATCGCATCCTGACGAAAGAGGGTCAGTAAATGTGAATCACATTTATGTTTATTATATTTTTAAGTATAATGTTTATTATAAATATATATATGCAAACAAAAACCTTCTTTACCGTTGAAGCGTTTTCAGCCAACGCCTAACAAACTGACTTCATTCAAAATTCTCGTAGAAACACCCCAGTATGCTTTTACGCGTTGTCCTAAACATTATAAATAAGCGATAGTATAATAAATTATTAATATTAATTGATTTACTAATGAATCCATACGTAGATCTGTTAAGTCTAGAAGTGTGTCTCGTTTGATCTTACACCACTATTTCGACAGGCCAGTTCATTTTTAACACAACTTTTGTATTTTAAAGTAATATTAGATTAGATAGATAAGTAGTAAGATTAGATTAGCGATATCATCAATCGGACCCATTTGCCTTATAGATACAGGCTTTGCTTATTTTTGGTAAAACTGTTTAGTTTTTAAACAAACAAAAACACCGGGAAGGGAAAAAATACGATGGGATTATTTAAGTATTGTAAGGGCTTCATGGTTTATATTTAAATAACGTTTATGAATTATAAGATTTGGTCGAGGCCAGACTTAGAATATACATTTATTGAATAAATATCCTAACAGTCTTAAGTTTCCGATAGCCTGTGCTCCAACAATTAGTCATTAAAATTCATCGAAAACTCACATCTTTAGATTAAAATATTCGTCAGGCCTGAGGTGACTCTTTTATTTTTAATAAATCAATTTCAATATCTTGAAAAGTACCCAGACCTATCGAATACATTGTGGCTTTACGTTTTGTGAACTATTTAGCAGTTGGACTACAAAACTCGGTTAAGCGTAGTTTCTACTAAGTTTATTTGCAAGCATTGATTAAGTAGAAACCCATAATAAATTAAAAATTATAAGTACGATGACAGTAACATACAAGATTTGAGCCCGCAATGAGATAAATTAGCTTTGATCCAAGAGCTTCCAAAATTGAACGCGATTATTTTTAAGCAATCATCGACATGATTAACAAACAAACAACAAAAATTAAATTAAACTAACATTAGTTTCGTCGCATAATAAAAAGAAAGATTATTTTTTTATTTTAATCCTTAGTATTTATCCATCATCATTGCTTTAAAAGACATACATCAACTCAAGAACAATCGTAAAATATAATGTATAAAACAAATATTTTGGTCCCACGTAAAAGTATGGGAAATATGTTTAAACTAATTAGAATTATCACTAGCGAGACGAATTTAATGGACTCTTAACGCGGCTCCGATGTCGGCGGACACCATAGAAAAGGTCAATAACATTACGACCGTCCCGTAACGCGTAAAAATCTCATTCCATAATATACTAAAGTTGGCCCACAGATCCGAGTGTCTATAAAGATCCTTTATACCGTCCGGAGAATTACTATCATTGGCACGCCGTTGTTTCGCCTTGTCCTAAACAATTGATATCTCTATTTGTATCAATAATACGAGAGGCAGACGTTTACTTGCATCTCGTACGTGGTCGGAATGTAGTGGCGTGGATCTCCCCCCTATCTGCGGGCTAGCGGACTTCACGTTTATTGAAACTATTGATGTTTATGCCAGGATTCCGCCTTGTTCCGCCAACCGCTCCTGCGTTTATAATAACGGTTGTTACTTTTGATATTGTTTTAGATAAATCCAATACGCGGGGGAATTCTGTGGGACTGATGTATGGTTGATTCATTTTAGTAGGAGATTTAAATAAACTTTTGAAATGAAAGGTACTGGTTCAATTTCAATTAATGCAATAGGACAAAATATTATGTAATCCACAAAACATAGATTTTGTGACTCGGTATTTTGAATATTAAATAAGAATACTATAACATAGCTTCCTTACAACATAATATATGTATGTTCAAAACGTTGGGAATCAAGATTTTCTATGTGTACATTTTTAATGACAACCTTTGATATAATTGCGACATACACAAATATTACTCATCCAAATTATAAAATGTAGTTTAATTAACATTATTACTCTCGAAATAAAGTTAATAAACCAAATAGCCAAATAAAATCACAAGTATTCATACGATTAATATAATTGCCATTTAATGACTACAGCTTAAGAGCCGTGAAAACTACTTTCGTATAAAATACGAGTGTAATTTTTCATATAAATTGCAATTAATTCGTGTATAACGTAATGGCTATAGACAAAAAATACTCAACTTTAGCTCCTACGACAGGACGACGCTTATTTTATATATAATCTTCTATCAAAAATATATATTAAGCGAAAAATAAAATTTTAGCGAAAGTTAAAATAGCCGTGCATTAAATACATATTAAAGAATTCGCAGGACTCTGCGAACAACGCAACTGATCTGATGGCAACGCACTAAAATTACAAAGTTTAGCAATCTACAGTAGAATTTAATAACAATTTGCAGTTATTTCTCGATGGATGTTCGTACATCCCCTTTGAATCCTCTACGAACATTTCTTGAGGTTGCGGTTGGGGAGATCCAATAGCGCCGTTAGTACCATTTAATTGATTTTCTGCTACAGAAACTAATTAGACTTGAGGTTTATGTAACCGAACAGTATTAATAACTTATCGTGTTGGCCCTCGAATAATCTCGTCTCACTAATCCGTCTTGGTTAATTGAATAAATTAATATTTGTGCCTATCACAGTCTGAGCGGGCTAAATGGCTGAAAAGATTTTTTTGAAAATAACGATACTCTTTGATTAATTTACATCAAGTCAATAAAGAAAGTCCTTGCAATTATAAATATGTGAAATCACAATATTTATACACGCAATATTAGAAATTGTTGAAGTAATTTGGTTGCTATATTTTACTCAACGTTTTGCTTTAATAAAATCCAATAAAAAATAAAGAACTAAAAAATGTACAGCGTTAAAAGGTATTTCATTTATTAATATAAGCGAGCTCTCAAACAAGATCAGTCACAGAAACCTACAAAGCGGATAAAAATAAACAGCGTTGGTGATATGTCACGTTTCTTCGAGCGCTTATTTCAAATGTTTTATTATAACTATTTGCATTATATACTTAAAAAGGAATTATTCATTATATAAACTCAAATGAGTGTTCACTTCTAAATAATATCTTAATTATTAAAATGTATAAAGTTATAAAACTGCGGGACATAACGTGACCAATAAACTCGGTAGTTTTGGTCTAGAATTTCATTCATACCTTACCGTCTTTTCCAATTATCGATGTTAAGTCGACCCTCGGAATATTTCCAGCGTTCTTGGGCTATACCTTTAATTATTATGAGATTGTTTTATTTATATAACCTCAAGCTTGAATTCCCAAAGGTGTGAGAATAGGCGTATTCTGAACCAACATTCTGTCAGCTGCTTGTAAATTCCACGTAATAGAAGGGGAGCCTATTCCAAAATTTTTCAGTACTGTTACTGGGAGCTTTCTATCAGAAAATGTCAACAACACTTTGCCCGCCTCTGGAAATAAACCAAAGAACTCTTGATCGCACGCCCCACAAATCTATCGCAATACGAACTATGCAGTGATTTTTTATTATTTCTTCTTTTGTGTTAATAATTGATACTTTATACGGATCTATCCCATGTCATCGTAGAACATTAAATGTTGAAACAATCTGAGACAGCATTTAAACCTTTTTGTCGAAAACCATTCTGAATTTACATAAAAGTGAAAAAAAATATACCCCGGGATTAACAAAAAGGCTTTATGAACGCAATCAATAGTAAATCTGATATGAAAATCAATTTATTCAACGTGCATTGGCTCTGTGACAATACCAGTTCCGTTCCATTCCCAGTTTTTATACGTTTTGTTTTTGTGCCCAAATAATAACAAAATAAAATAATGTTTCAGCTACTATTACTTTCGGCTCACCGATATTTATTCAGTTCCCTTCCTAAGCAGCTTACAATTCGCTGTTACTACAGAATTGTATTAATAATTCAAAGCAAATTTCCTGAGCGGGTACTGTATCTTCTCGGCCAGCCAATTCGTTTTCATGGATTACTTACTTCATTTACACGATCCATAACATTTTGTAAGCACTTAACATAATAATATTTTCTTTCCTCCAACGAAGATAAGAAAATAATATTGATATAACAGTCTGATGATCTAATTTATGTAGAAAGTCACTTCGACATGAATCTTGATTTACATTTAATACTGTAATGTACATAAGCTTAAAACTTAATTATTGTAACTCCATACTTAAAAATATTCTACTAAAATATATTTTATACGATAGAAAATAGAAATGTGACATCAATTAATTACATTTATGAAGTTTTAGGAATCAATAATACCTCATCATGCTGATTCACGACAAAGCCGCGGATACCAACTACATTATATGTATTTCCTATATCCTGGTGTTTACAGAATAGAAACTATTCTGTAAGACTAGACAGCCCCGTGGTGCAGTTGGCTAGACACCAGCTTGCGAAACAAGAGGCCGCGGGTTCGATCCCTGCACCGAGACAAATGTTTGTGTGACCTACAAATACTTGTTTCAGGTCTGGGTGTTTGTGAGACCGAAAAGTCTCTCGTAGTTTCTGATACCCACGACACAGGACTTGTATCCTAGTGTGGGATCAGAACTATGTATGTAACTGTTGAGTGTATTTATTATTCGAAAATACTATTTGGCACAAAGACAAGAATTGGGTAATTATATAATTCAATTGAATTTTTAAATTGTGAAACATCATTACTCGAACAGACAAATGTCTCAATCCAGCATGTTATTTGAAGAAAATATGTCAATTTTAACGATATATTTCTTTTGAAAACATTTATTTTACAATTGACACCTAAAAGCAACGATAACAAAACAAACTCTTTAAACCGGAGCGCATTCAAAGGTTTATTCGTTCAAATAGATCCGACATAATTACTAGAATAATTAATTTCACCTTCAAACATAAAGTCACTTTAGCATCGCGAAAGGATTGAAAGAAAACGCCTTTATGCTTCACGCATCGTTGTAAGCGTTAAAAAGAGAGGCCCGCATAAAACTGTCCAAGTTTTCATCAACTAAAACTAGCACCCGAGCCCTCGAAATAATTATACCGAACCAAAGCATTTTAATTAAACCGCACGCAATGTTAATTTACTTAACTAAGATGTGTCGGCAGATATTTTTACTTGGTTTAATGATGTGTCATGGATACGGGTTGAGGAGGAAACATCGAGTATTGTGTTACGAGGCTCACTGGTCTTTATCGAGGCGAAATTTCATTATAATCGTACCCCCGTTCCACCTACCCAGCATTCAATTGGAACACCTTCGCACAATTGGGAGGGCTGCCTCAATGGGTTGTCGGATGAAATTTCTTAACATTCTTCGTTCATAATGAGCGGAGCCTGTCGTGCAATGGGCAGCAGTAACGGTGTAATTGTATTGCGAAACGAGATCGAAAGATATTAAGGGAGATTAAAATCCACTTAATGAACCCGAGTTATAAAATTAGGATTTTAATATTTCCAGAATTCTTGTGATTTTGCTTTTCAACGGCGTCGAGATGAATTTCGTAACGGCAAAATATATTTTCTTGTTCAGAGAAATATAAGATTTTATTAACGGAATAAATTTAAAGGAATATTACGTGAGAGAATAATAAATTACAAGATAAAAATCAACGGACATAAGTGGTCATGTAGTGAATCAACTGGATATGAAGACATCATCGTTAACCGGTTTGAATAATTGAGCAGCGCATACTAAAGACGCACCATCCAAGTTTTTTGGAAATAAAATCATGGTTTTATGATTATGATTACTTTGTTTTCGAATTAGCAAAAGACTGGTGCCAAATTTCATAAATATGATCTAAGAATCACTTTTCATTGGTTATAAACTATGGATCACCATATCAACTATATCCTGCAGGATACAAACAAAGTTTCAAACGGGCTTTATTATTGAAATACTTTAAGTATTATTTAAAATAGAAGGGACGGTTCAAAATCCTGTTTATTTACTCCAAATGATCTACTGTCAATTGAACAAAAATCGTTCAAGCGTTTAACCAATATCATTAATCATTCGAAATAAAATTTTGAAACCCCATCCCCATGCGATAATGCTAAGCGCACACTTTCAAGGCATGGGAAACATTTTGGATGTGAGCTGTAATATAATTTTTCGATAAAGATTTTATATTTAAAATATGTACATTAGTTGTCGATGGATAATATGGTAATTATGATGAATATAGTTAAAGAGAATCATCTATCACTACTAGAGCTCCCTTAGGCCTTTGTTCCAAATACAGAGCAACATTCAGAGTAGTAATTAAGATAGATTCTCTCGCTAATCAAGCAAAAAAAAAGTAATGGATCGCAGGCGATACATTCTGGCTGGATAGTTTTCAAGTTATCGACCCAATCTGCTTCAATACTTATTATGCGTCCCTTTCATATTCCTTTTTGACGCTCCTATCTATTTAATTCATCTCAGAACTCTTTCAAGGGGCGAACCCTGACCGCATTCAGCGAATGATATCGGTCACATGACGAAGGCTCCGACCTAGAGATTGGAGTTAAATTTAGTAGAAGACATTTATTTACTTATTCACTGATATGTAGGGTAATCGCCTCTGAGGGTAACTGAATAACCTCAGATCATCTTTATGATAGCCTAATGGATTACGGTTAAAGTATTCAAAAGTATGAAAGTGTTCGGTCGTATGTAATTTTAATGGGATTCTGGGTATGTGTTTTTTGTTGATAGAATTCTGAAGGAATATTAAATTATTTAAATATCATTTTCTTTAAGGCTTGTATAAAATAACTTTGTTACATTAATTCAATATTCACATTCTTGTTTTAAATTGGTATTTTAGTTTTATAGTATAGCACTATAATAAACTATCGTGCCAATATTACTTAAAAGCACCTTTTTCATTCTAGATTTTACTTATCTTTATGTTTTATTTATACAATTATTTTACATTATATATCAAACACAAACAACCCAATGCGTCTCTACAACGTTTAGATAAGCTTTAAAACAAACGATACCAAAAAACAATTAAAAAAGAAATAATTTCCTATGTCAGGCATAAAGGGAAGCCAATGTACCCCTGTTGCATATCACCATGCGGTTTCCATTACACGAGGTGTGCTTAATGCCATCGGGTCGCGTAATGGTCTTTGCCACCATTAACTTACCCCACAACATGGTATTTTTTAATGTTAACTCAACAAGGAAAATTGTCATTTTTATTGTCAAATAGGCGTACGCGGTGCCGTTTTTTTTACTTTCCCATTATTACGTTTTATTGGCGTCATTATATTTCTATTCGGGGAACGGTCGTGATGTGACATTTGTTGCTAAATTTGCTTTGTTAGGTTTCCTTTTTTTTGTGCTGTTAATTGTTGTTATAAATCACAGTTTTATTAGCAACGTAAATATTGACGTGAGCGGAGTTCGCAACTCGCGGATTTAGCATAATCAGAAATTACGTTTAATTTTAACTCTAAAACGATTTCGGCGCACATCGTACACATTAAATTTATTTATTCAAAGCTTTAATTTAATACCTTTCAAGGTTGGCACTTACATGTTAATTAAATTTTCACCCGTCGCCGTGCGTTGTATTACAAGGGGCATACTGAATTTAGGCCTAAAATCTAGGCCTAACTGGCGCTTTATAAATTCAAATGTTTTCAACCACGGCTTGGATGTTTCAATTCGTTTTACCGATGATTAAATGCCGGAGTTAATTGGTTCGTTTTGAAAATCGAATATAAATTTGAAAGCATAATTTATTTTGCAGATAGACTGATAATGCTGTTTGATAAGGCGGTTTAAGTTTTCGAAGACTTTGTGTCAGTGTTGTGATCAAAAACAATGTATATGTCGTGTGTTCGGACTATCGGCGGTTTAGCCGTAGTGGTACGATGGTTAGTGATTCTGCTCATCGGCGTGGGGTGGCAAGTTCGCTCTCAGACTGTACAACAGACTTCAGAAGTAGACAGTTCGTATAATTTTTACTACGAACAGCCATGTTGTTCTGGCACCGTCACCAAAAGCAAGTATCACATGAGGCATAGACGAGGTGAGTAAATTTAAATTTCATAATAGCAAAATGTACTTAGAATATCATTGATATGATGTTATTGTTGTGTAGACTATTTAATACTACAAGCACAAGACTACATAATTATAAGAACTATTAAATAAATGTTGCGAGAATACTCAAAGCTCCTTACTTAACCCTGTACTTCAAAATATTTTCTAAATGCTATTGTAAAATTATCTACGTAGATTAAAACAGTTATTATTTTCGCAAATACTGTTAATCTTATAATAACGTATTTTAAACTATGCTGATGTCATCTTCTTTACCTAGAATACAAGTATTCCACTAAATTTTCTTTACAAATTATCGTCATTATATTCAGCTATATACGAAATTCCAAAAATTGTGTGCCTTTATGAATCATGATGATCATGAATCATGGAACACGGCGAGTTACACACACTAGTGTATAATGTAAGTGCTCCTATCACTAACACATTCAAAGTTGAGACGCTGTCAAGGGTACATGGAGCGACATGAGACGGAAATATTAATTTCAAAGTGTGAAAATGAGACAGTTGATTCCTTTTGTTTCATTGCCCTCCCTACAATGATGTCGAGAGTGAAGATTTTTAATACAGTTGTACTTAATGCCGGGTATTCCTCGTGTTTCCATTTTAGTTTCACTACGTACGGATGACAATGATTTTTTTATGCTTTCAATAATTTCATTTTGTTGGAAAACTGAGCTAAAATGTTTTAGCTTTAGATTTTGAAACGTAACATGTCAGTTTATTCGAATCAATATTCAAGAATTTATGTTCATTTTCCATTATATCAGTAATAATTGTTTTGATTGTTATTGATAAATTCCTAATTATTACCAAAACGTCCAAGGATATCACTTTTTCTTCACTTTTGGAAGTTTGATTTATATTATCGCATTTATATTACATTATAGCAAAGGTTTAATTTTAAGGAAAGTATTTTTTAATTAAAGCTCCAATAGTTTATACTAAAATAATTGTAACCAAGTTGAGATTTACTCTAACAGGATAGTCTTATGTGTTATCGCTGAGAAGAGGTGCGTATAAAACATTTCAGAATTTTAAAATATAGAACCTCCATCAAAAGCGAAATAATCTATAAACGTTTCATTTCAACCTCCGATTAATAAGCGAATAGATTGAACTATTCAGCTAAATTGTATGTGTCAGTTTTCGATTAATAAATTGTTTATTAGTCATGTTTAGATGAGTGGGTGGTCACTACGCGTGTAATATTAATGCTACATTCACCAAACCATACTCATTATGCGTTACTTTATTAGCGTCGGTTGATTTTGTAACAAAAGTTAGTACTTGACTAGTTTCATATGAGAGGGTTATAGAAGCGTTCATCATCAGCCCAAATACGTCCCACTGCTGGGCACGGGCCTCCTCTACAACTGAGAGGGTTTAGGCCTTAGTCCACCACGCTGGCCTAGTACGGGTTGGCGGACTACACACCTAAGAAATTCCTAAGAACTTTTTAAGTGTGCAGGTTTATCACGATGTTTTGCTATAGAAGCGTTATAACTTATAAGCTATTAACCTAATTGTAGATATTTCTCCCATTGCTCAGACCTGGCTTCATTTACAGTTGAGAAGATTAAAGTCACACACCACACCACACCTTAGCTTTCAGAGAAGTGTAAATTTTATGATTCAGATATAAACCTATAAATTCTTCTTACTTGCATATTCGAAAAGTCAAAGATGTAATATATCCAAACTTATGACCAAGATGTCAATAGTTTAAGCGATGCATCACAATACTCTCAATCGTTGTACTTCATTCAAAATACTGTAGCTTCAAGACTAGCATAACAGTGCCTTCCATACTATATTTGGATTGTATTATAATTATGAACGTCAGTTACTCCCTGTCTCGACCCATATGCTCGTTAGTCCATCCTATGCAATAAAAGAACGATATCTCTAACAAAAGCATTTCTTAATGATTATTCACCTACTGCTTTCATCACGCGTCTATTCACCGAAAGGTCGGAGGTATAATGCACGAGAAATATTGCCACTAATGACAGGCCTAGCTGAAAGCGTGTGTCCTTTAAAGAATCGTCAGAAGCTTATTGATCCCTTTCGTCGGACCCTGGTCATCGTTCAAGGCCTTAACCCTTGTAATTAGCTGGACTACTAATTTCGTCGGCGCGTACATGTGTGTAGAAAAGGGACACAGACAGAAATTTATTTATAATTCAAACGTTTCGGTGAAAGTTATTGGTTTGTGGTAAATTTTGTTTGGTTTTATTTTTATTTTATTTGGAAGCTCGGCCAGGCTTCGTCCAGTTGTGATTAATGTTCTGTAAAACAATAATCGGCTTTACAAATATTTTTGTTCATATCTTCAACGGCTCAAAAAATAGCCGAGATAGACAAAAGCCAATCAATTTTTTTTTTTCAAGATTTGATATTGACGTGTAAAAAGCCATTGATATCGTTATATTCATAAAAAAGTGTGTGTGTGTACTTATGTACACGCGTTAGAAGTTATACTTCATACATAAATATATATTTTCTTAAATAATATAATAATATATTATAAAATAATATTTTAATAACTTCATGGTGTCGGTTTTTCATGACAGTGTGCGCGCATCGTAATAACTTCAATAAGTTTTTTACTTAATCTTAAAATTAGGATGAACATAATGGTTTCTGTGGTAATTAATATTTAAATAATTAATTCTGACGTCACGACTCGGTCTTGACGGCACGTGACGTGAGCAGAATTTTAAAAGTAAAATCAGATTAAATTAAAATAAATAAAATAAAATAAATACCTCTTTCGACTCTGTCTTGACCGTACGTGACGTAATCAAAACTACTTAAAATTTATTTACTTTTTTTATTACTGTCACTATTCTACATTCTTAAAATTTAAAACAAACTTTTTCTGAATAACTTTTTGGTGTCGGTGTGCGCGCGCATCGTAAAAAATCACTCTCATCATTTTTCCCTAACGCGCCAAAAGAAGTATAACTTCAAAAATATAAAACCCGTGTATTTTCTATACAATAAAAACTTATTAAGGTATAAAGTAAAAAAGCCAATATGAGACGAGTGTGTGATGTGTGCAGCTGACGCCAAAATATGGCTATATTATGATGTCCCTAATCTACTTCACGGTTGGACGGACGGGAGGCCCTGTCGATAACAATAAACGACTTAATACGCTCGATAATCGGTTTTGCTATTCGAAAACATCCGTGATTGACACTTTTGATGACGTTTGAGCTGAACCGAACGCCCCTGCGTTCGCAGCTTTAACCGTTTTCCATTACGCCCGACCACTAGAGGGAAAAAAACGTGTTTGCTGCGCGCAAATAATAATATTAACATACAATTTGCAGATTTAGAGGGTTTGTGTACACAAACTAACTACAGTTTACGTAGCAGCTGTTTATTTTAATTTTGGCGCATTTTGTATTTCAGATCATTATTATTTTGAACGAATGTTGCATGTTTTTTTTAATAAAATTCAGCTATTTTAGTTTGAGTAAACTTCATTTATTAAGATAACATATAATACAAATAACAATAAATATCAAAACTTCCCAAATAACTTTATTGAATAGCAACATTTCAGAAGTCAATAACCTAATGTGGTTTATGTTACACTAAATACCGATGTATATAATTACTGTTATTGTCTTTTTATATAAATGAATAAAATTGTTTACCCTAAAAAAACTTTCTTTTAAAAACGTTGAAAACTGTAAAGCAATGAAAAGATGTGAAATAGAACTCTATGTCGCATCGTTAAGAATTTAAGTGACCATGAACTGAAACATTCAAAGCGATCCAAGAGTAAGCTGGATGAGTCTGAGAGGTAAATGTCCACGCTAGTGGAGAACAAACAAAAAACACACGGCCCGAGTTGAAAGACAGAGCGCACTCAGCCGAGCAAAAGTGAAAAAGGTAAAAAAGAATCACACAATAAGTGAAGGAGGCCGACCGGCGTGCCGCGTCCGGGGTAGACGAAACTTGAGGCAAAACTCGCTTTGACCGCTGACTCATTGACCACGATTCATTTGAATAGTCCTAGTTCCAGTTGCACGCTGTTTTAAAATATTTGAATTTCAAATTGACCATGAAATATCGTGCTCGCCAACTCTCGACTTTATTTCAATGTGAGATATAAGATTTATAAAAGACGTGCGCTTTAGTATCATCGTTTTGTCAGCTACATATTTTTATAAGGAGACGTCCCTTTCGGGAACTTGTATTTATTTCAAACTGTCTCGTCCTTCCATTGTGTTTCGGACGCGATATGTGATATTGCGAAAGGGATGACGTTACTTATTTTAACCATAGGTGTACCACGAAACATTTTGCTCAAAATTTAGTCACGTACCTTTACGAGGGGTGTCCCCTGTCGCATCTTGAAACCATCGCGATTGTCCATTGTATTCTCTGGAGACAAAGGGTTGAGGACGTTTCGAGAAAGCTTACCTTCGTCAAACCGCTTTTTAGAATCAAATGTTCGAGCATTCGGAATGTATTGATCATTACATTTTTTTACCAAGAATGTAACTTATTAGTGTTAGGATATCTACTACTTAAATCGCTGTTCAGTTTATTTAAAAGATAACTTTAATTAACATACAAAATATATTAGTATGTTATGTTAGCTTTACTAAGTCTACATACACAGTGTTGGATGTACAAGTCATTTGAAGTAGTAAACTGTCAGCAGTCGAGTCAGCATTGCAAATAGTTGTTAAAGTCGGTATTCTTTCACAGGTACTTCAATTTACTTGACAATGTGTCCGAGTGAACTGTCCATTCATTTGGCGTAGTCACACTCATCAAGTATTTTATGGTCCCCAGCTTTAAAGTAGCCGCTGACAAGTAAATATATGTCGTATTTATCACCTTTACGAGCATGTTAAAGTTCGAAATGTTATGTAAATGGAATATCAATGGCAATGATATTTCAGTATTTTATCCTCAGTAATGTCACGTCATACATATATTATCATGAATAAATCTATTAGTAATTTAAGTCCATTACTTTGATGGTGAAGGCAATAATTATGAACAATATATAGTTCTAAGATTTCTTTCCAAAAATTGGTCACCACATAGTAGCGGGCCTATGGGTTGGCAAATTTGGGTGTTTAGTCAGTAATAAACACCCAAAGATTTAGGTATTCTCATACCTAGCAGTAGATCTGATATAATCATGAATAGTAAATATTTATATACTGACATAATATTGGCACGCTGCTAATATAAATATTGGCCTATTAATATGTCAAGCATTTTTAAGTAATGAATTGCCTCCACATATATTTGGCTTTTCGCTGATTATAAAACAGCCATTTTGGGAAATATTGTCGATGAAATTGCAGTGATAACGCACTGTGAGCTCATATGAAAATAAACCATGAATCCTGAATATGTTTTACGTAATGCACTCGCGGATATATCAAGTTTACTGCAGATTTGCATATTTAATACCATTTTTGATGCTCAATCCCGTCGCAGATAATGTATGTGATTAATTTTAACAAGAATCACGAGTCCCGACTACATCAACTTTTATCTTTGTACATTCTACGTGTTCAGTTCGAAAGTAACTTTGCAAATAAAATACGATGCTATTACGAAATTTACTTATCACGAGAGGGTATTTACATAAAATAAACATTTCAATCACATACACACGTACAGCGTTACAATATTAACTTTGTTTATGGATATTTTACGACAATGTAGTAAATGTAGCCATAAATTAATACACAGTTAACTTCGCGTACATAAATGTACTAATTAGTAACAGAGAATTTGTTTCGTTATACGGACCAACAATAATAATTGCATTACGCCCGGGGCGTGATTTCATCGATAAGTTCAATTTACGCGAAACGTTATTGCGAACTAATTAATAAAATTATTTTAATTTCTGATTCGTAAACGTAAACGGTGCAATGAAAATTTAGCACTATTCGTTAGCAGAAATTACACGACGTGTATTGCCAGTAGGTACTATTATTTGCCTTTTCGTGGCTTTCATTTCTGAACTTTTCACAACTGTAATAACAGCGTGGTGGACTAAGGCCTAAACCCTCTCAATGGTAGAGGAGGCCCGTGCCCAGCAGTGGGACGTATATGGGCTGATGATGATGATGATGAATAACAGCTATTATCAATAAGATCATTTTTGTCATCATTTCATTTCATTCATTATCGACAGCTATAGCTTACTTGTATAATTTCGATGCTATCTTGTGGCGCAATTTGTCTGAACACACTTTGTATTACAAAGGAATTTTGCGCAAAAAAAATGTGGATATAATGTGATAATTTTTTTGCAAAAAATATTTAAGTACTAAGTTATTATCGAGCAACTCGTTTTTAATGCTATGCGAAAAGACAAAACAGAGTATATAGGCTGATAATAACCGCTATGTATCGTTCTTTTTAAAATCTTAATTGTCCGTAAATGTAGAAATACCATCCACAAAATTACAAAGTTGATGTACCTAATCTAGATCTATCATCTAGGTTATGCTAAAATTATATTTTTTTACAAGAAACAAGTGCTTCACTTTCGCAGTTAAACACTATTCATGCAAAAGAGTGGTATAGCAAGGTGTGCATAAATCGTACCAAGGACGTAAAGTCTGCTGACTATATAATAACCCTTTTTACGAGAGCTTAAGTCCGTTTGTATCCATGTACGCGTCGCTTTGTTCACTTTAAAACAATTGCGGGAGCAACGTAAGAATCCGGGGACACCAACCGTAAAACACTCATCGCCACTGACGTCTGCTTTTAAAACCATTGTTGCTAGTCCCGAATTCTTGCAGTCGGGAAATTTTCATCCTTTGTGAATGAAATACTCGAACATTGAAGCCGCACAAGTTACTTACTTAATCTCTGCAACGCCCCTTTGTGTTCCAGTCATCAATACTTTTGGAAATTGCACCTCCAGCATTATTATGGCGGGCATTTGTTCGGGTGCTTATTGAAATTTTGATATTTGGTAATGTTTGCCGAAGGATTCGAGTTGATTGTTTGATTTGCCGTATAAGCTTAGTCATCAATTTCAGTAATAGGAAATTCATTTAGTCTTCGTTGGCTATTACGTCATTTTAATACGTTAGAAGGATATAATTGTCATGACCTCAATTTGTGATTCCAAGTATAAATTGTGTGTGTAATTTTGTTATTACTTCGTAGGTTATTCAATTCCTAATTATAATATAAATTAAAAAGTGAGTTTGTTTGTTTGTAACACAGTTAAACACTGAACTAATAATACTAAATTGTGGTACAGAGATAAATGGGATACTGGACACCAGAATAGGCTACTTTTTGGCGATAGCCAAAGTCGGTTCGGCAAGAATTAATATTTTCCAAATTGACGATCACTCCTAACATATTAACATACCCGTTGAATTCCTTGTGAATCGTTTGTTTTAAACTGCATTCTATCATATAAATAAATATAAATACACCCAACAGTCACATACATAGTTCTGACCCCACACTAAGATACAAGTCTTGTGTCGTGGGTATTAGAAACTACGAGAGACTTTTCGGTCTCACAAACACCCAGACCCGAAACAAATGCTTGTGGATCACACAAACATTTGTCTCGGTGCGGGGATCGAACCCGCGGCCTCTCGTTTCGCAAGCTGGTATCTAGCCAACTGCGCCACGGGGCTGTCAAAAATATTATTCAATATATTATGTACATATGGTGTTTTTACATAAAATTGTTTGGTGAGAACTCAGAATTTTAGAAAAAAGAAATTGAATCTACATATGTGAGCCTAAATACATGGTTCTCTGTTGACACAACTTACTAGCAAAGTTTGTTCTACTTCATTGATTCTACTAATGTACACAACCAATTCAAAGATTTCCAATACAATGTTTCAAATATTATATACTTGTAATAACACTTCTTTTCTCCGACAGTCGTCTTCAGACGTACTCTTTAAAATTTCGTTTGCGCGAATAATGGAATAAGTATAATTAGTTTCCTCAGCAGTGATGCCTAGTCTTAATTAAGCTTTGGTTTCAAGCATAATGTTAAGGGTTTCTGTTCGGTTCTGACGCCTACAAATTCTGTCTTTGTCGATTTAAAATATTTGCTTTGTATAAACTTCATCCAAGAGTTGTAACGCCGTATGGTATATTTTCTTGCAGACTTATTTTACGAAATATTATTTCATTTGCTATCTATTAAAACAATGTTTTCTCGGCTTTCTCTTTATTTGTTATTCTATTCATTATGTCTTGTCTGGCTTTGCATGTCATAAATGTTAAATAGAATTTAGAGTGAAAGAAGCGAACATATAATATTCACCAGCTTTTGTGCAGCCGTGAAAGCATCGCTTTTTTAATCTTCTTGAGCGATTGCGTCAAAAATGGTATAAACCGTTCTTTTAACGTTCCTAAATAGATAGCGAAAAAAGCGACTCCGTTGTCACCAAGCACATTCGGTCCTTTATTCGAATGCAATCCGCTTTCGTCAAAGGTAATTCGATCTCTTAGTCGTGTTCGTTTTGTTTTCGCACTTAACCATTGCGCCTTTAGTTTGTTTTATCCGGTAACTTTACACTCGCGGGGAACGCGCCCCTATTGACACTTCCAATCAAAACATGTAAGTGAATTGAATAAAATCCATGAAAAAACGTGTTGTATTGTTATATAAATAAATTCGTATTGACAAAAAGCAACGGATGATGAACTTAGAAGCATTTTCTTTAGAAAACAGAAGGAACGGGAAATAAAAAGTGATTAAGGCTTATGGACAAACATATAGGACAGAAAAGTATGGATTATGTACATAGATATATTTATTTATTTATTTATTTATAAATTCTTTATTGTACACTAAGAAATAATGAACAAAACAATACACAAATAGAATGAAGTACAATTGCCGGTCTTATCGCTCAAGGCGATCTTTTAGAGACAACCATAAGATGGACATAGACAAGTGATAGAAGGGAGGGTAGTTGATGTGTACAATACAATAATTAATAATAAAAATAAATAAATATGTATATATTTAATTAATTTACATTGCCCATATACAAATACATACAAAACATGTATACATACATATATACATACAAAATATACATATATCTTCGTCATCGCATTTAGGTTGCATGCGATCGAGGGAGATGGTAAGATCGTAAGGCCCACTGCCACAAAAATATACTATATTACCTTTTTTAATATTGATATTTTTAATCAGAAAATAATTTTGTATGGTAACTTAGACACTAGTTATGTAGGCACTAAAATACATTCATTTTGCAGCCACCCCATAACGAAACTTATTTAATAACTCACAATATTACAATGTAAGGAAATCCCAATGAGCCCAATTAACTTTATTTGCGTAATGTTTTAAATTGTGTCAGTACTCAGTATTAATCCGGCAGTTATTCTTTAATGAAATTACTGAATAATATGTGTGATGTCCGATTATCTTTTGTTTTTATCTCTCTTTTATGTATCTATGTATGTATGTGTATTTATATGTGTCTACAATTATTTATTTATATGTGTATATATATATATATATATATAGGTATATATATATATATATATATTGTATATTCTTTTAACCATTTAACTATTTATGCACCTACCTTTTTATCTCTGCATCACCCAGAGGTTGACTGTCAGAGAATGCCTATGGCATTAAGTCCGCCTCTATACTTAATGTATAAAAAGTGTAAATAAATAAAAGTATTGTAACGATAGGTTGATATGACAATTTGGCTAATAGGTTGTTAAAACGAAAAAATCATATTGTACTTTAAATAAGACTATTTCTTAGAATTGCTAACTGTGGTAAACTGGTACTATTCATCTTGTTGACTAAAACAAAATAAACGACGAATCGGAACAATAAAACCGCAGAGAACATTAAACATCACCAAATGTCCTGTATTTGAATATTGCTTCTTTTAAACTAAATAAATACATAACGGCAACAATGAAATAGAAATGAAACTTCATGCAAGTTTTAACACTGTCTGGAAAAAAAAAAAAAACTGTTACATGCAGCAAACAATTAATTTAAATAGTACAATCAATATTATTTTTAATATCAATCATACAAAGTAATAGAAAAACCATTACAATCAATTGGTAATTAAGCAGCAATCTCGACTGATATCTACTCGATTACAATCATATCGATACAAATGGACGGAATGGTACATCTGCGACATAAAACAAACCGCTGGATTACCGATTTAAATTCGTCGATATCGAAGCAGTTAAAGGGGGGCTTTATAAATTAACGATGCCAATTTCCCTAATGACACTGTAAAAGGAAAGTTTACGATTAACGATTTTAGTATTCACGATTGTATCGTAACTCCGTCTGAGTTTACAATGTTGTTGATGTTTGATAATTTGGAACTTTGAACGTCCGATCTCGATTTGAATATACAACTTAAATTCATGGAATTTGTATGCGTGTTGAAATAAAATTTATAAAGGTAAAACCTAATAAAATAAAATGTTTAATGGTCCAACATTCCATTTATTTGTTATTTTTTCTGTCTCACTTCTTTTTTCACTAAAAATTGTATTATGTATAAATATTTCTCTGAAATATGTGGTCTATACATTTTTTTTGTATAATTGGTGTTCTCCTCGTGAAGTATTTGTACATATTATAGTAGATTTTTTGAATATAATAATAAATGTAAATATTTTCAATATAAATACCTACTGCCTCGTAGTCTCGCGGCACTAGTATGAGTCGTGCGATCTAGAGGTCCTGGGTTCGATTCCCGGATCGGGCAAAGTTTTATTAGGTTTTCCATTAGGAAATTCTTAGTCGCAGCACGGAGTCTGGAAATGTAAACGAAAAACGGCAATAGGCTCGCCCCCTATGACGTGAGACTGATACATACCTGGTGAAATGCGGGTGCAGAAATGCACCTCTAACTACCCCTTCGAGGAATACAGGCGTGAGGCTATGTATGTAAATATTTGTGTAATATTTTAAAGGAATTGTACTGTCTGCTATAGCTTTTTTTTATATTTGTTCTATAATATTACAAATTCAAATTGAATGGGGTTTATAATAGCTATTATACATATGTATGTATATAGAATATTCATTGTTTTATAGATAATAATCTTAAATATTTGTTCAATCAAGAATTACATCATTATAATCTTAAAAACAAAGATATTAAATGTTAATTACTAATAGCTAATAGCTTGTAACTAATTTATAAATTACTTATTAGTTCCATTTAATCGTTAATTATTGTATTATAACTAAATAACAAGCAAACCCTCCTTCGTCATCTTTCTTGTAAAATCAGGTAACAATACTTGGGGGTTTGTTGGAAAATTAATTATCAAGTGCCTTTATCAGGTGTTCTGCCTGAGGGCTGGCCTTGTTTCAATCGAGAGTCATGTCGTGTTTACTTGAATTTGATTCTTGCGATCAAGAACAAATGTCTCGCTTTCGTATTTTGTCTAAAATTTAATTAAACAATGTTCAAAGTTTTTTTATTAGTATTTATTAAAATTTAAATAATTTATTTTTACTCTGTCCTCTTCGGTATTCCACTGTTCGAATTTTTAGCATTCACACATCTTTCATTCAATAGGATGTTGGATTGCGGCGAACCGCTTTTGCTGGCTGAAATATCTGGACATGACAGGACGTAGCACGTAGAACTTATTGTTGTGTAGGAAATTCAATTTGTATGAATGGTTTCTAGTACAGTGTTGGAATTTTTGGGAATCTCTTTCTATAGAATTCAATTGGGTTTATCTATCGTTCTAGAATTGATACAATATTAATACAAGAAATTTCACGATCTATATTTAAGTGCTTGTGACAATTGTACAACTGACTTCCCAGCCAGTCAATGCCAAGCGTTAAAACCAAATATTAATCTGAAAATATTGAAATCCATTCACATATTAACTACCACATTATTATTTTTTATTAAAAGTGGTTAGTATGAATTATGAATCTTGTAAGTTCTCTGCCGGTCTGTGATATTGAAAAAGTGTCGACAATTTTGTCCTTTGTTTACATGCTTATTTTATAACCAGTAATGTATTTACAATTTTTATTTAGTTAACGGTAGCCTAATCCTAAATCTGTTGTCTCGGCGACTCTTTTGTGGTTCCTCAAAAGAATAACTCATAAAATACACACAAATCAACGACTTGTTTATACATTATCTTCATTTTGTAGTATTTCTGAAACCATATCATTATATGGATTTATATGAAAACTCGTTTAGTTTTGCACACCAAGTCTGCTATTTGTCACGTTTCAATAAAAATAAATCTTTTCGCGTTTCGATTAACTTAATTATAAAAGTCATGTCTCAATCGAATAATGGTCTGCATGAATCCCACTCTTTCATTAAATTAATATCGTCCCCCCGATACAAATAGGTAACGACGTCGCCCGCTAGTCCCAAATTATATTACTTTATTGTTATTCTTTTTTACTTTGTTCCCCCAAACTAACGTAAATTGGCTTGGGATCACGCTACTATGACGATAAACTGTGCTATTGGATTGGTTTTGTTGGCCCTTTTATAGTAGTTTTATACCTGCTGAGCCTTTAGAACTATTGAAAACAGTTTTGCCATCAGCTAATGAACGTTTAACAGATGTAGCGTTTTCTATTTAGGCAAATAATAATTTATACAGAATTTAACCATTTCGTGTATTACTCAAAATGATACTTGTATTGATATAAAACATCGTATTAAGCATATTGCTAATTTTTATCGAAAAATGAAGCTGGCCACTAGTTGGTGGTAAAAAAGGATCGGTCTTTAAACCGAACCTTTTTCATTTCTTATTGTTTTGACATGCTTTTTGTTTACACATTTAAACTATTTTTTCATGGAATTCTTAATTTAGTAATGTATCATAACACTACAGTTAATTCATCAACCACATCCTTGATCGGATTTCAACGATACGAAACCAAAGCGGGTCATTGTTTCGCGGGTTGTCGGAAATAATCAATATCAATCGCGTTTCGGAATCAGTTATCGAGTGGGCAGCGGAGTGCTCTCGATTCGGTCCATATGCCGGTGTTCGCACGCCGCTCTAGTACCTACTTGTCATGGGCTGTGTCCAAAACACGCGTCTAGTCTACCTCTTTCACCGTAGGCTAATTGAAAACCTTTCAAATCGATCACAATTTGGAAATGCTTAGTCCGGAGTTTCGGGTAGCAACGTAAAAGTGTCACTTCGTATTTCTCTATTTGGTGCCTCAGATTCAAAGTTTGCTTTTATAATTATATATTCGGAAGGGTGTTGGTATAAATTATTAAACTGAAGCACACATTTCTTAAGTCTAGTTAGAACGTGTTCTACATATGTAAAGATACAATTCTATATGTAGTCTATTTTCATTAGGGGTAGTGTTGTGTCGATTTTATATAAATAAATGGTCTTTTGATCCAAACTAAATAGTATAAAGAAGTAAAATCTGTTGAAATAATTCAAATACTTTTAATAGGGTAAAAATCTGACCATTACCTTGACTTAACATTACTCCAAAATTCTTATATAATATTATCTATCTAAAGCTTGGAATTATTTTCCAATATTTTAGAGCTGCTGGCAATCCTTTGCGCAGCCTAAGAATTCTAATTAGTAATTTAATAAACTAACTTCCTATTAACATAGACAAATGACGTCAAGTGGTATACAGCCCAAAGTACCTGCACGCCGTAGAAAGCGAACAGAGTGGTTCATCAGTACAGGCAGGAATCAATTCTCGTGGCGATTGTTTAGATAATCGTGTGACATTCAGTTAGCCAGTGGAATTAGCACCGTTGCCGCTGACAGCTCCCGAACGAATTTCAAACGTTCGCCTTGCAGAATATCCAACGTTTATTAGTTGTCTATTCTCGAATATGACAGCGCGTCTACTCGGAGTTGCGTCGGATATTTTTGATTCCAAATTCAAATTTTTGCTATTTGTTGTTCAGGGTATTTGTTCAAGAGTAAATTTAAGTATTCAGTTTTTTTTAAGAATTTTAAAAATATCACAAAGAAAATCCTTTTGTAGAACACGTGGATGTGTAGATTCCTCCACTGTTGAAATACGTCGTAATTTTTCGTAATTGAGAATTTACATCGCGTAAATTCGGAAAACTAGAGGTTTGTGTCTTACTTAAGTTATTGCAGAGTATTAAGGAATAAACATAACAATAATAATTAGATATAATAATAAAGACTATATAAAAAAATATAACAATAATAAATAGGAATCTTACTCTCTTAATCGACTATAATATATATAATAAAAATAATAAAGACACTTCGTTATTACTTATAATTTTTGTTACTGCTTTACCTCACAATAAAGAGGATACCTATACATAAAATGAAAATGTACATAAAATAACGTGAAAATTTCCATAATGTTAAACATTAAATTATAATTCATTAAAAAATATATTCCTTATTCTTTAGTTTCTTTTGAGTTTTTACGTCTAAATTTTTAAATAAACTTTAGACTGTATCAAGAAATTGTTAATACAAAAGTACCCGCCTCAGTCCAACTGATCCTCTTAATCCACTTTTATTAACAACTTTCCTTTTATCTCCCGCCTCAAACATTTAAACGAAAATATAATTTGTTCATCCTGACCATTAAACGGAAAGAAAGAAAACTCAAAGAATAACCCCTACAGTCAATTAGAAGCTTAAAAATATCACTGGTATATTTTGTTGTAATACGAAAAAAAAGGGTTCCAAATCCTTTAAACCGCTTGAAATAACTAAGATTCGTTCGCGTTGAATCCGCAAAATCTGGACCAAGAAATACGGTTTATTTTTTTTTCAAATCGGCGTATCAGTTCACTTTCCCTGAATATTTTAGGTATTTTGTTAATATCCTAATCCTCCTTTTTCCTCGGGTCCCACTCAGAGGGTAGTCGGCATTCAGCGTTAACAGTTTCATGATTAATGACTGAAAACTCTTTGATGGCTTTTTAATTAGAGCTAAAATAGGGGTGTAATACTCGTTGCGAGCGAGCTCGGCGTCGGTCGCGGGAAGCTTGTTGCGGCCACAGCTATATTTCATAGAGGGGGAGACGGAACGGCTTCGAATTTGCAAGGCTAATAAATTGCGGAATACCTAGGCCTTATTGGCTCAACGTTTAATCGGTCGGTTGGCACTGGATTATTTTTCCCCAACTTCCCACCGCTTCTTTATATCACAATAGGAAAACGAAATGCTAAACGTATTCTTACCTTTGTGCCGCCCTCGTAAAAGCGTTTACTTATCGATAACACAGGAATAGAATTTCTGACTTTGCATTACAAATTTATTTCCTCGAGCCGATAGGTTCGCCTTTCCGATTATTCTCATCAGTCATTGAAATTTTCCGATTAATATTCAGTATGAATGGTTTATTTGAGTGATTGTTTTTGTTACTCACTGCGTAGGCCGAGATCAGAGTCGAACAATCAAATATTAGAAATTGAAAGAAGTTTTCAATTCATAAAAACGTAATTTTCTGATGCTCAAATGCTTACAAAGAGAACAAAGAAAGTTGAGGATCATGCCGAAAATGTATAGATTATATATTTAGGAAATTCTTTGACAGAACCTCTGTAGTGGCAAGAACGTAATACGAACGTAAATATTGGAGAGCATAGGGTAGTTTTTATATTTGTTGTATTCATGTGTTATTTATTGTATGTTGCATTCACGGGTTGGACAAAGCACCATTCTTACAAGACAGTACAATCTCAAGGATTAAAAGAACTGTGTAGAAATAATTTGGTTGTTTTGAGTGGTTAGATACCAAATTTTGTCAACAATTGTGGAAGTTAGTAGTTAACTGTACTAAAATTTTACATTTAATTTACCGATGTTAATATATTCGAACTATAGAACATAACTTTTAGTTTTATGCAGATAGGCAGACTATTTAATATAATCTCATTAGTGACTGCCTCATGGTCCCACGGCACACGTATGTGCCGTGCGATCTACGGGTCCTGGGTTCGATTCCCGGGTCGGGCAAAGTGTTATTGGGTTTTTCCATTAGGAAATTCTCAGTAGCAGCACGGAGCCTGGAACTGTGCCCGAAAAACGGCAATAGGCTCGCCACCTATTACGTGGGACTTATACATACCTGGCGAAATGTGGGTGCACAAATGCACCTCTGCTTACCCCTTCGGGAAATACAGGCGTGAGTTTATGTATGTCTCATTAGTCTTCTTAAAGAATGATGATTTGGTCATTCGCCTACGAAAGATTTTTCCTAAGCATATCGCATCGCTGGCAGTGTCTGAGAAGCCAGCAGAACAAATATCGTCATGGCGGTTATTGTGAAAGTCACGAATTCCCCGGAGGGGTTGTATCCGAAAATATTCCTATAACGGGGCGGGCACGTCGAAAACAATGACTGGCCAAAACTTGCGTTAAGCAGCCACTTTGAGCAATTAGTACAAACAAAGCATTTTTACAAGGGGCCAAGTTTGGAGCAATTCGGTTGGCTGCCCTTACTAAAAACTTCATTATAGAAAGCTGCCACGCTATTCGCAATAATAGCGACTATCTGTCTCTCTCGCACTTTAAAATAATTTTATAGCTTAAATTATTATATTTTATGGCAAAATTTTTTATGGCAAATGGCAAATGAGATTGATGTCGCTGGTGTCACCTTTCTGTGTCACCTTTTAGTAGATTAAAAATATTTTAATATTGACACATTGGTTCAATATGATACCATGAATAATTGAAGCTTCTTTTAATGATATTAATCTACTTTTGCCTACGACTGTGCTCGCGTTAACACAGACTGTTAGAATAATGTTAAAATAACCTAATTAACCTATAATTTTTTTCAACATAAAAATAGCTTTTAATTTATCAAAATAACAATCAAACCAATCCGTTTCATCTTTAACATATTACTAGAATCGAAGATCAATTAATATTATTAGGCCTGTATCAAAAAATGTATAATAATAATAAATAATATATAACTAATACACTTATAAAGTTCGCAAAGTCAGGGCTTATTATCCCGGACCTACTAAGATAAAACGATAAAAAATAAAAATCAATAAACAATTGTTTATCTGAACCCTAGATTCATCCATCAATACTTTAATCAAAGGATTCTATCTCTATTTTATTTCTTTATAATTTCCTCTCGGAATACAAAAGTGTATGGGAAAGCAGAAAAATATATTTAAGTAGCGACCGCGCGCCGGGACTCAGATGTGCGCGAATCTGTCGTAATATATGGACGTTATTAGGAAAACAAAACTTTTAATTGCCAGTAATCCCGGTGTTGTATTGTAAATTTTGTTTTTGTTCAGCTGTGCCGGCGAAATATAAATTACGTAGGTATCAATTAAATTGTTACGGAGTTATCAAAAACTTTGCTGTTGTATTTATTTGATTGTAATAATCGAGTTGATTTTACAATAATTTTATGAGTATTCATTTGATTGGGATCTTGGGTTAAAATAATTTGTTTCAGATATTGGATCAAATATTTGTACCATTTCAATTCGATCTTAGCAGCTATTTGTTTTAGCCCCGTTGAAATGAATGATTATGATCGTTTTTATTTCACATACATGTGTGGTTTTGACACAAGCTGTTAAGCTTATCCAACACTTGTTTAAAAAAAAATATGTTCCTTTACAGCAATTGAACAAAACTCTTAATTTAATAGTCTGATATTAAACGAATACGTCACGGACTGCTGTTGACTACTCATTCAATATAATATTAAGTGTCTCACAGAAAAATAACGTGATGTAATAAATAAGTTTGCTCTCAATTGCAGTGTTTCGGCCGGGTAGCAATTAAATTACGCGTAAAATACCCGCGATTGGTTTCCGTCCTAGAAAATTTGCTAGTTCAATTCAAGATTCCAATATTTGTATGGCTACAATTTTTTGAGAATACTAAAAATTCAATCTTATTTATCTTTATTGCTCACTTAAAAAACGAAGAAGGTAAAGATCATGAAGAAACCTTCGTGCGTCTAAGATGGTATGTCAAGGGTATACAAAGTATACCTACCCGCTCTTGGTAACCGTGGTTGGCTGAGTTCCAACCCCTCTCGACAATAGAAGAGGCCTGTGTTTCACAGAAGGCTAATGTGAATATATGGCTGGTGTTATTAAATTCCTGCGTATCTAGTAATTATTAAATAATTTTTATTTTACGGATATTTTTCATAGATGAGCCGAAGTCCACTTAAGCAAACTAAAGGCTCAATGGATTTCTATTAATGTTTCTGTGTATTGTTTACGTTGGCTATGAATGACAATTACACAGCTAGTTTCGAAAGCTTGGACAATTTTTTTTCTACCATCGTTTGCTATTCTAGCCCTCTTCAACCTGAACTACTTCAACTTTTCCCTGAGCTGTACGCTAAATGTTTTCCTTTCTAGAAGTCACACAACAATTTCTCACAGACTGCTCTGTCCATTCGCTATGTGGACGGGCATGTTTCGCTCGTCCCTCTTAAGTCTAAACAATAGTAAAACTCGTTGTATAGTACGCCCGTGACCGAGTCAAGACAGAGGAGCGTTGTGGTTGTGTTGCTTTTGACGTTTTCATATAAGCATTACTGTTTTTGGACAGGTGTCGAGTACACAATATAGCATTTGTTTTGTTGTTTGTTTGTTTAGTATTGTTTGAATTCAGGTAGTAAGGAAATATTCAATGAAATTTAATGTTTCTGAATTAAACGACTTTATGCTGATATTAATGTAAATATGTATTACCGAAAATTGTTGGATGCAGGTGGGTATTTTATTAAGTTTTTTTTTTTGTAAATGTAGGAACACGTGCAAGGAATATGTCTTTCTGTGGTTATTAATCAGGAAGAAAATACTTGATGTGTTAAATTATGTTAATGTTAGAAATAATTCCGCTAAATGTATTTGTTAGGTATTTAATTTAAACATATCTTGATCTAAATGCATTGTCGTCTTTACAAAGTGTGTTAATGGGTCCTGCGTCTTAGACACTATGAATATGACTGGCAGCTAAAAATTTAATCCCGCGACGTGCAGCGAATTAAATTACCTTCCAACAACAAAGTGATCAATTCACAAGCTTGGCTGATTAACGTGTCTACGTTGTACAGTGTGCAAAGGCCTTTAAGCGTAACAAAGAAGTCAGTGCGGTCGAGTAGTGTGTGTGAAACGGCTTACGCTCCAACACCGCTTGTTCCACGCTTCGGGTGTTCTGTAATCAGTGCAAACAGAGCCGTTTGTTTACAACGTTAGCGCCACTTCACACCAACTATCTCATGCTAATATTTACTTACATCTTTTACAGTATTTTAGATACTCAAAGGGAAATTGCTAGTGACTACAGTAAATAAATTTTCCGCACAGCTTTACTGGTTACTGAGTTTGATTTGATATTTAATTTCAAGCTAAACTTATCGCACATGGGTAAGATCAGCGCTCTTAGATATTTGAGAAATTGCAAAAAGTGGATTTTGCGAAGTCTTCATCAAGCGATAATTTATTAACTCTAAATTGCGTTCTTTACTTGCTTCTTTTTCCTTATATATGTAGGTACATAAAGGTTTAATTTTAATTTTCCCATTTTTTGGACGTAACTACTTTGTTACTAATGCTTTCTTTTTCGGACCATAAAATAAACTGTGGATTATCTTTCCAAGAAATAAAGTTCAAAATTTCACGGATTTTCTTAGTTATAATAATGACCAGCTCCATCCATACTTTATTTTTTATTGTTTCCTCCTAACTCCTCCTAGTCCTAAAAACTTGAGTCTTGTAGGAAGGTACATGCGATATTAAATATTTGTTATAATTTTAAATTTTTAATACAATACATCTACTTAATAGCAATAAATTTCATTAAGTTTTGATACATAAATTGAGAACTCCCCCGCTAACAGATACACTTGAGCTGTTATCTATTGCCAATAGTCTACTGATTTGTCGTGTCTTGAAACAGATTTCTAAGATAACATCAATCCTCAAGTTGTAACTTAATGGACCATCGCTTCGCGCAGTTCTAAAGGTGTCCTTATAATTTTCGCGGGAATAGTGAACGCGTTAGGGCTTCTGATTTATTTGTGGGTACGAAGCGTGAAGCAAATGAACTGCCCCTGTAACAAGATATACGACGAGACCGCAGAACTCAGGGGCTGAATGTGCTTTAGATTACGCCAAGTCGGGACTTGCGGAGTGGATGTCTCTTTAAGATCCCAATTTATTACATCTATATAATTGTTATCTAATTTATAATTTAGGGTTGTAAAGTATGAGAGATCTCTAGTAGATGAGTTGAATCAACGGTTCGTCCTCTTTAGAATATCTTTCACCTGAATAGCATTGTTAATAGAACTTTAATTTTTTTCTTTAATTATATTGTAAGTAGGGATGAAACGATACCATTAAGGTATCGATACTTTTACTCAATACCGTATCGGTCGTCAAGTATCGATACTTACTCGTATCGAATCGTTTTTGGAAAATTTAGAATAAACTTATAATACTTATATTGGTATTTTTTATTAATAAGTACAAAATTATAGGATTTTCAGCCCCGTGGCGCAGTTGGCTAGACACCAGCTTGCGAAACGAGAGGCCGCGGGTTCGATCCCCGCACTGAGACAAATGTTTGTGTGCTCCGCAAATATTTGATTCGGGTCTGGGTGTTTGTGAGACCGAAAAGTCTCTCGTAGTTTCTTATACCCACGACACAGGACTCGTATCTTATTGTGGGGTCAGAACTATGTTTGTGACTGTTGGGTGTATTTATAGGAATTTATGAAAAAAAGTCTGTTTTTGCAGTGCTTCCCAAAAATGATAATTTTCCAAATGTTTGCCGGTTAGCCGATTTTTGGAAGCAGTGACTGTTGCGCCTGCTTTGAAAAAGTGCCATTCGCAAGGTACAGAGGTACCTACCACGTTGAAATATATGCGTGTTTGTATGCCAACTACACAAAACTAACTGGTTTTTTTATCGATGTTAAAATGAAATAGTGACATTGGTATACTGATTACTGATATGAGTACTTTTGACCGATACCTACTCGATACTTAATTTCAAAGTATCGATACTAAAAGTACTTGCTATCGGAGAAAAGTATCGAGTATGTATTTGTATTTACTCGTATCGTTTTATCCCTAATTGTAAGTATAAAAGTGACTATTTTTGCTACGGAGTCATGTCTGCAGGGATGCCCAAATGGGACCTTAAAGATGCCTGTACTTGGGGTTCCTGGAAGGTTACTCATTTTATAACATCTGTTTACAAACATAGTTACAATATCCCACACTTTGTTTAGTCTTGTAGTCCCATTAAATTATTCATGGTATCAAATCTGAAAAGAAAAGTATCTAACTAAATGAATACAATATAGAAAAAGCAGTAGCAGCGCAATATAATATTTTTTTTTAATTAAAAAAATTGAATCGTGGTCCCGCGGTACAAGTATGTGCCGTGCGATCTAGAGGTCCTGGGTTCGATTCCCGGGTCGGGCAAAGTGTTATTGGGTTTTTCCATTAGGAAATTCTCAGTAACAGCACGGAGTCTGGAAATGTGCCCGAAAAGCGGCAATAGGCTCGCCCCCTATTACGTGGGACTGATACGTACTTACCTGGCGAAATGTGGGTGCAGAAATGCACCTTTGCCTACCCCTTAGGGGAATACAGGCGTGAGTTTATGTATGTATGTAAAATTTAAAAACAGGGAACCACTAACAGATTAGACTTTAGACTTTACGTACTTAATTTTTTTGAGTTTTGTATGAATTAATAAACTCAATGTACTCATAAATGTACTAAAACTTAATGTAAATAATGTGTTTATCGTTTTAACCTAAAGTAACCCTAATGATTTTAGATATAATTAATGCATAAGGTACTAAATAATGCAGTTACTATATTGACTAAATGTTACTGATATAAAGTAAGCTTTAGGCATAGCTCTTATACATATTTTACACACATTTTGCTGTTTCCTTTACTAAAATTGACAATGCATTTCCTAATTACATTACGTAGAGTTATAATTTGAGTGTGAGGGTGCTATTGAAAGGTCATGAGATTAAAAGGTATTTTTATTCGTGTAAAAATAAATAAAAACAATTTCTAAACGACCTGGCTATTAAGACGAATAAATGACAGATCAAATATTACAACAGTTCAGAAAACAACGAATTGAAAACAAAGTATCCAATATCAAACATAAAACAATGGATCGCATTTCCTTTTCTACGATGAGTGATTCAAACAATCTCAGTTGTATCCAGTTGGAATAACTTCGAATTTGTTCTTCCCACGAGTATTTTGCATTGGAAAGAACCACCTGATAGGAAGAAGAGGGATTTCCAATCTAGACTGGTGCTAAACCGTTTATTCTATTCACAGAAGTTGTCATTGGCCACGAGCGATTAGTCAAGCTGTTAAGTGCTCCTTTGCGATTGTTTTTCTCGTTGCGCCCGACGGAGATCGTAATTTATGCGACTTTGCACTTCCACCGCAGTCCCGACCGAGACGAAATTTGCAATCGGCATGGATCCCTACAAAACCGAAGGTTTATTTATGGCTTGGAGAGTTAACTTTTGAGCTGAAAGTTTTGCGGGTGCAGTGGTCGCCAACCTTTTTTGTCTGCAGTTAGTTGTTACTCTTTCAGACAAGTATACAGATTGCGCTCGCATATATCTTTGACAGCCCCGTGGCGCAGTTGGCTAGACACCAGCTTGCGAAACGAGAGGCCGCGGGTTCGATCCCCGCACCGAGACAAATGTTTGTGTGACCCACAAATATTTGTTTCGGGTCTGGGTGTATGTGAGACCGAAAAGTCTCTCGTAGTTTCTGATACCCACGACACAAGACTTGTATCTTAGTGTGGGATCAGAACTATGTATGTGACTGTTGGGTGTATTTATTATTATTATTTATTTATTATTATTATATCTTCGTCGGGCATTTTTTTTTGTTAATATTTAACTACAATTCTGAATTGCTAATTTTGTGCTGTGATTCGAATTTCGAATAACGTAAATACACAATACGTTGTTCCTCACTTTTTCCGTACAACAGAAGAAACAAAGGTGAATCTTGTTTGAGATTACCCTTTTCTACCTCGATGTTTCATCCTGGGATTGACGGGCGGCTAAGGCCTGCGTAGGTAGAAAATAACATTTATGTTAGGTATACTAAATTGACAAACAAAACGAAGTCTCGAGTCAATATTTGCAAGGAGTTCAATGCAATTGCAAAATAAAGACGGGCATCCAAAAACTAAAGGTGCAAAGCTAGAAAGTAGAAGTGGCAAATCGGCAGCGTCTTTGTTCCGAGGAATTGTTTGCCTTTTGTATTGACAAGCAATGTTTTATCTAAAAGGGGACCAAGTAAATAAAACTGTAGAGAAAGCGCCCGTCGTGATTGCGTCGAGGCGGGCTTGTATCTTGTTTGTGTAATCCTCGGCCTTTGATTAGCTACTTCAGGTTTCAATGATAGAAAATGTGGAAAGGGTTTAGTATTTACACACGATCTTGTGACCTAATTCGGTCGAGGTCGGGGTTTCGTGTAAAAGTAAATATCCCGGGAATGTTTGTGTTCTTATTACTTTTTTTGCAACGTTCTTGTTAAAACAGCGAGCTTCTTTTGCTGTAATTTTGACACAAACGGCGATATTTTTTTTATATTTACTTCTATGGCGTAACAGCTTATCAGTTGTTCTAATTTTTGTACTTTGTGATATGTAAATGTAACAAATAATTTTCAGAGAACTAGGTACATAAACAATTTAAAAATTATCTCAAATTGGAAGTATAAAAACTTACCTTCAGCAAAAGAAGTATCAGAGAAATATAAAAAATTGGTTGTAAATGCGGCGTAGCATTTTTGGCTTTGGTACATTCGTAATATAAAATTAACTTTTAAATTTGTTTAATAATGTTGTTGATGTATGTACACATATGTTCTTGCACGTGGATACGCGTCGTTTCTGCCGTTTAGAAGAAATGGACGATAGCAGGATATCGACGACATATAGTTAATAGGTTTCATGAATAAAAAACAAAAATTCATCAACCGTTCTTCGTCTATTATAACTACCTTTTATTCTATTTCAAAATTAATGTCCTTTATAATCTTTATTTTCAACAACTTCAATTTAATAAGTTTGTCTACTTTAAGTTCTTAATGTTGCCATCTGTTTCACTCTCAAATGTTTCCCCAATTTCAACGTCCGTTTTGTATGAAACAAATAAGTTGGTCCGACGGCCCGTGTCACAGGGCGCGACACTGGCTCGCACTCCACTCACTCAAGTGACTGCACTCATTTCCGACTTTTGATTTATGCCCGCCGCCCACCGCGTCAGCACTGGAGCCGGCTTATACAAACGTATTATCTAATAGGAAACATACCTACTGATTCAATCCGAGTTTTGTGCGGGATTTTGTTGTGGATGTTATTCTATTATGGATTTTCATGATAGCTAGGTACATACTTTAGTATTTCAATTATATAAGTTTTTGAAGTTATACTTCTTTTGGCGCGTTAGGGAAAAATGATGAGAGTGAATTTTTTACGATGCGCGCGCACACCGACACCAAAAAGTTATTCAGAAAAAGTTTGTTTTAAATTTTAAGAATGTAGAATAGTGACAGTAATAAAAAGGGATTGACATATTTTTTTAATTTTAAGTAGTTTTGATTATTTTATTTATTTATTAGTATATCTATATTGTTAGAAACTAAAATTTAATTATTCAAATCTTTTAAAATGACTGTTATTTGACCTGATGCCGTAACTATAGTAACCAAATAATAAGACGCGTAAAAACTTTCAGGCCGATCAAGAAAATATATGTACGATCTGTGTCGTTTTCCCGCGCTTGCTCTATATTCGCCAATGCAGTGTTGCCACCCACACCAACTTATTTCTGACAATATATATATATATATTGAATATTAGTGATAAAACTAATTTGAATAAACTGTTTTGAGTGCATTTATAGATTTGAGGTTAATTGTCGGTATGTATAATTTATTTACATCGTTAATTAATTATTACATTATTATCTAAAAAAAAAGTTTTTTTCGTTTTGTTTTATTTCTGGTATGTTAACAAATTTTATGTATAAATAATAATAAAAAAATATTTTATAATATATTATTATATTATTTAAGAAAATATATATTTATGTATGAAGTATAACTTCTAACGCGTGTACATAAGTACACACACACACTTTTTTTTTTTAGTTTGTAATATTACACATACAATTACGCGCCAGCATCTTCAAAGAGGAAGCTGAATGCATTTCTGTACCCACATTTCGCAACCAAAGACCGTTGCCGTTTTCGGGGACAATTCTTGAATTGCCCATTGCAAGGAGTCTTGCCGTGCTGGTACCGAGATATATTTCAGACGTACAAACCTAATAAAAATGTAGTACAAACGAGGCAGTCTACTAATTTTATTAAAATGTAGGTACGATCTATTAAAATGATTAAAATTGAGAATTTCTGAATTTGCAAATTAATTATATTCGTTGACCGTTAGAGCAAAAGCTCCATCAGTCATGTGCCCGATCCACTTCCACTTCAGCCTGCTCGTCTGCTGGGCTATGTAGGTTTTTATTTTGCGTTGACATATTACCAAATATTATTTTTCCAAGCGTAGTTTTTCATCACTCGCCCTTAAACACTATCTCAAAGAAGAGTCCACAGTATAAACCGTGGGTGTTGTTCGCATGTTTTCCAACAGACGTAAAATTGCCCAACGAGACCCTTTTAATACACACAGTTTTGTCACTAAATCCCGTCCCAAGTTCAATTGTGTTTTCATAGGGGCTCCCTGTGTTTTTGTTCCCGCAGGCTTATTTTGTTACATGCCGTTCCGTATTCAAGAATCGTAATTACAATCGATTCAGTGGCCCTTGTTTTATCTGGACGGTGAATGTTATTGAAATACGTTGATTCCTTTTACTTTACTTAATTGCGACTTTGATTCGGGCAGTTCGTGATTTCCTTGCGATTGTGTAGGTTCATTTGCGCCAATGATTTTTCCTTAATAGTAAATAAATTTAAATAGAGGACCTATTAATTTTTTTCTGAAATTACATTTATTTCCATTGTAAATTCTACTAATTCATCAATAATGGATTAGATATTGCGTGTGGCTAAAATTGTAATAAACGTCAAACAGAGACAAAGCTTAAAAAAGTGAATGGGTTGGCTACTAAAAGATTGCAATTGTTCTTCGCCACCCGAGAGTTTATTTAAACTGCAGTGAATATGATTCTGAAGCGGTAATTTTATCGTCTTCGTTTCGATTCTTTGGCAGCCACAGCGACCTATTTGAGTACCTGGATATTTCTCTCTTAAGACATAGGAATGTTGAGAGGGGCAAATACTTGATTATAGTCTCAGCTCGGCTGTAAAATCTGAGTGCGTGCCTGGCTAGAAGTTCGAAGCTACCGCCTCACCCTTTTTAGTCGCCCTTTACTGTAGTACTTGAAAGGGAGCTTAACAGATTTCCTCCCGAGTATTCTATTTATAGAGCATTCAATACTAGGAACAACGTGCCTATATTGCTTATGAATAAATATGCAAAAACAACTGCGTATTTAAAACAAAAATCTTGCGTGAATTGGTGTTAATAATTAATTTCTGCCGGCCAATCGATAAAAACCTATTTTTTGTATTTTTTTAACATTATTTTATAATTTCTATTAAATAAAGGATTTCATATGAGTGTATCTGTGGTGTAAAATTAATAAACAAAAATATCTTTGTTAAAACAAAACACATATGTACATCGTACATAAATCTCTTACCTAACGAACCCTATATACCTATCAGCATTCAAAATGGCCGCACATCTCACATACAATATACGCCTAAATACATCCTATTTACGCTTCAGATATAAAAGAGTTGAGAGCTTAGGTCCTCCCACCTCTCAGAAGCAACAATTAAAACGCGAGGGTCGACGGAACGAGGGAGTTACTGAGTGGAAGCGATGACTACCTCGGCGCTACCTTGCTTCCTTCAGCTTGTTGCACGGCACAAAACACGCGTATTTGCCTGAATTATGAGTGAGCACGTTTTTCACATTACAATTGCAGATTCTTGATTTATAATGACAAAGAGAGCTGTAAAAGCTAAGCAGTTTCAGTGAGAAGCTTGCAACACGAATGGATGTTTGCAGCATTAGCCGGTTTTATGATTTTCGACGACATTTATTTATTTGAAATTATAGTTGTGCTAGCTGAGTTTCCTCTAGCTCTAGAACAATTTTATATAATTAAGTACTTAACGCATTAGGTACTTTTTACTTTTTACGCACTAATTTTTTGATGAAATGTATAAATTAAGTTCTTAGTAGGTACATTAAGAAAAATAATATGAAAAAAAAGTAAAGTTTTATTTCACAGTATATGAAGTCGGATCATAATGCTCTTCCTTAGTCGATAAAAAAATATCAATTTGAAAAAAAAAACATTAAAATCACATTAACATTTTTACATTAAAAAATATAGATTCATATAGAGGCATTCATGGAAAACTCTTTTACCGTTAAGGCTATTCGGTTGTGGAATGCACTCCCAGTTAAAGTACGACATGCACAAACACTGTCTCAATTTAAAAGACTTGTGAAAGATCACTACTTCTGTCAGTCATTTGGAAAAAATAATGCTTCGACTGCTTATTCTTATGTATACATGTATGTATTATGTATGTATACATGTTTTGTATATATTTGTGTATAGGCTATGTAAATTAATTAAATATATACACATTTATTTATTTATCTTATTAATTTTTATATTGTACCCATGAACTACCCTCCCTTTTATCACTTGTTTATGTCCATCTTATGGTTGTCTCTAAAAGATCGCCTCGAGCGATAAGACCGCCAATTGTACTTCATTATTTTTGTATATTGTTTTGTTCATTATTTCTTAGTGTACAATAAAGTGTTTATAAATACATCAATAAATAAATAGATATTATAAAAAAAAAATTGTGTGAAATTACGAATTTCATCAGAAACAACAAAAATAAGAGACCTAACAACAAAAAAAAATTGAATATAGTGTCCTAAAAACAGGACAGTGGGGAGGAATGGGTTAATGTCATTTCCCAAGGTCCTATCTATTCAAAAAGTCATTTAAACGGTCCACTGGCTAATCGTGAAACTCCAACATGCTGACATACAGTGTTACTTTCGCATTTATAAGATAAGTATGACTGCATTACTCTATAATATATTATTTCAAACAACTTTAAAATAATTGTGTGTTTTAATAAGTGTTGAATAGTTAAGTTAGTGAAGAGTAACAATAACGTCTCTAAAATATTTTCCAACTTAAAATCTTATTGTGCATTTGCACACACACATTTCCAGTCTGTGTTTCAGAAATGTATTGACAATGTTTACGTAGTTAATCTGAATTTTTGATCGTATTTAAAATTGTTGGAATAAACTTTATGGAGTTTCACATAGCCATTTGGAAAGTAGCATGAATAAGTTAGTGGGAATCTCCTTACAAAAGTAAAAACGACTTCAAAGCAGTGGCGCGCTCGGTGTGTTCTCGGCGCATTGAAGTCTCCCGGTCGGATTTAGTGCGGCGCGGTGCCGCGGCAAACAACAAAAGTTTATCGTATGTACGTGCGCTACTAAAACAATGAATCCGATGTATGTAAACGAGGGGGGTGTCAACGCAATAGTTCTCATGACGGCCCACCGATGCGGAAGGAAGCCGCACTCGAGTTTTTTTTTCAAAATGGCGGCATGTCAGACGTCATTCTGACATGCGAAACGAGCAAAACAAGATGGCCGCTTAAAAGGGGTTACATGAGTGTTTTGGCGGTGACTCGTTATTTGAATCATTAAGACAATTCTTTGTTCTCGAATAATTACTGTCATGTTTTTTGTCAGGTAAAAAAGTTATTGTGTTTCTTGTTTGACAAGTGTCTTATTACTGATACACGTGTAACTGAGCCGTAACCTCATTAATAATACAACTGTATTTTCTAATTTGAATGGCTGTCACTGTTACAATTAGAACAATTATTTCTTGTTTTAATTTCGGCTTGATTAGATAACGATCAAAGAACATTTGATATCTTAAAAAAAAATTCGAGTCTTAAATATTCGACCTTTCTTGTTTAAAAGTTAAAGACCTCTTGTAATGTAAGAACTAATTTTGTTGGATCATCTCTACTTAACTAGTTCTTCAAAGAGTGATATCCGATATCCTTGAAACTATATTAACAACATTCCAATTTAGTTTGAGCTTTCACAGACTGATACCGACGGGTTTTATTCATAAATTTTTATACGACCTTGACCAGTTGTTCAATGGCTCCAGAGCCTCTGCTATTTTTGTTTAAGCCGACCCACATTACTCACTGCAGCCCATTGACGTTTGACATTCCAGAACCTTTTTATCATGTAGGGTTTTCTACGAGTGTAGCGTCAAAACGGCTTTTTCTCTTAAATCAAAGTGAAGCAGCTCTCAGGCAACGGGCAGGGCAATATGAAACAGGTCGAGCCGAGTGATCCGCACTCCAAAGGGCCCGGCCGTCTCAGATGTCGCCCGGAGAGCCCATTCGCGGGCCTCGGCCACACCCTCCACTCGACTGACACATAAGCCCACGAGCGACCCGCTTTATTTATTATGTACAGCCATTAACGCCACTGCCATGATGGCGGCGACTTTTTCAATTTTTAATTTCCCTCTTACCGCTACGGTGACACTCGACGAACGCTTCCCGGATTGACACTCAAGTTTATAACTCATCGCGCCGCCGTCGTTTGACTTGCCGTCGACTTAATGAGTTCCTATTGCGAATACAGTTTTCTATCTTTCACATCGGATCTAAATTGTCCTCCCGTGTCAGCATACATTATTCCATAAAAGAATGAAATATAAATCACGTCAACTAGGTGCTTTTAAAGCAGATCTTACATAAAGACGTGAAGGAACTCATCATTAACGTCATGTCACTGTGATTTCTCAAAATATATTTCATTCAAATTATGCTTTAATAATATTATTTTTAACATAAAAGTAATTACGACAATTGTTAATTAGTAAAAAAAAGTAAGTAAACTATGGGCGACCATTGTGCTGTCTAGATGATACACGGAATAGAGACTTCTCACTCGTCTAAGCAAAGTTTTTGCCTTACGTGGATTTCCAATTACATATAGTTAACAACGCGATCAAGCTGAATAGTTTGTATTCTGTTGTATATTTCTAACTAGCTTCAGCGTAAATAAACTTAAAATATAAAACAAAATAAATAGGTATATTTTATTTTAGACATAACAGCATATGCTCCGGTACTATTATAAGATCAAGATATTTTCCTCATGTTATTGCCGTCCTATTTCCATTAATAGAACCAATTTTTTGAACTTATGAAAGTAACAACAAGTTGATCTGGAAATATATGTTTTTTCTGTTTTGATTTGTGGATTTAATTTAAAAAATACATCGTTGTTTAAAACTCGATTATCTTGCACCAAAAAGACCAAAATAAGGTAGTGGTTTAGAAACTCTTAAACAGTTTAATTATAAATGACTTCGTGACCTCGTGGTCTCGCGGTACAAGTACCTATGTGCCGTGCGATCTAGAGGTCCTGGGTTCGATTCCCGGGTCGGGCAAAGGGTTATTGGGTTTTTCCATTAGGAAATTCTCGGTAACAGCACGGAGTCTGGAAATGTGGAAATGTGCAATAGGCTCGCCCCCTTATTACGTGGAACTGATACATACTTGGCGAAATGTGGGTGCAGAAATGCACCTCTGCCCACCCCTTCGGGAAATACAGGTGTGAGTTTATGTATGTATGTATGTACTTATAAAGTTGATAAAATTTAACATAATTTATTTGTACTTCCCCAAAACAATTTTTACGGAATATCCTCTGCATTTCAATCATTTTTAATAATATCAACAGATACCTATAAAACTCACATATAACATAACGCAATATTAAATCTCTCAGTAATGAAAAAATGGTTCATTGTCTGCTTGATGACTTTGACAATATTCTACACTACTTGACATTATCGAGGGCCTGCGCATAATTTTTTATTTTAATCATTTAGCTAGTTGAAAAATCTGTGGTTAGCGATCTTCGTTGTCCTGATGGCCTCGAGGTTTAGGCACGCGGTCGAGAATCTCGGCGGTCGCGGGTTCAAACCCCAGGCACACACCTCTGACTTTTCGAAGTTATGTGTGTATTCACAATGAATTATCAAGTACTTTAACGGTGAAGGAAAACATCGTGATGAAACCTGCACACCTAAAAGTTCTTAGGAATTTCTTAGGTGTGTAGTCCGCCAACCCGCACTAGGCCAGCGTGGTGGACTAAGGCCTAAACCCTCTCAGTTGTAGAGGAGGCCCGTGCCCAGCAGTGGGACGCATATGGGCTGAAGATAGCAATCTTCGAATTACTGTTCACCGAGCTTCGCTGTTCGGTCATATTTCTACGCGTGCCAGTAAATTATCAGGCTCACAGGTGTTTGGTTTTAAATTGATACAATGGCTCCACATTAAGGTTATTTCTAGGCAGTCCTTGTTTTCACAGATAGGAATTTAATAGGCACATCCAAAACCCAGACAAATACCTAATGTTAATTACACAATGTATTCGGCACGTGATCATCCCAGACGGTATATAGTTAATATGGGATATTCATTAACATGGCTTCATGTGCCCTCTAAGCACTTACCCAAAAGTTGTTCCTACGGCTTCTAAGGGTGACTCAAAATGGCCGCTCTTTTTAGAGATGCCTTTGTTTCGAGTTTAATTAACGAAGCAAATATGGGCGACGTTTCTTGTAAATACATGTGTTTAAGGATTACGAAGAAATTCAATATACAAGCGCCTATAGGTATGAGATGGTAAGTGCTATAATGGTGTAATGATACAATATTTATGTCTTAAAAAATTGAGATGTTATGTTATGTCATCAAAATCCAAATACCTACGCTGCCTAGCTGTGGCCACACAATGCCTGATGTCCGTATCAGGCATTGTGATGTGAGGCGTGAACTGCAGTCACTCGACGTCCGAAAAGCCAGTGGTCCTGATGGTATCCCGGCGGTTGTCCTTAAAAAGTGCGCAGCCGAGTTGTCTCCTGCACTAACACGCTTGTACCGCGCGTCTTATCTTTCAGGTGTGGTGCCTCAATCTTGGAGAGAGGCTAATGTGCAACCGATTCCTAAGAAGGGTGATCGGTCAGACCCTGTCAATTATCGCCCAATCGCCATAACCTCAGTGATCTGCAAGGTGATGGAGCGGATCATTAACATCCAATTGGTCCGCTACCTGGAGGATCACTCGTTGATCAGTGATAGGCAATACGGCTTCCGCCGTAACCGGTCAACGGGTGATCTTCTAGCGTTTGCTTTGCATCACTGGGGGGAGGCGATTGATCGGCATGGCGAGGCTCTTGCCGTGAGTCTCGACATAGCCAAGGCATTTGATAGGGTCTGGCACCGTGGCCTTCTCTCCAAGCTTCCGGCATACGGTCTTCCCGGCAACTTGTGTTTGTGGATTTCGAGCTTTCTGCATGGGCGTAGAATGCGTGTCCTCGTCGACGGGCACGCTTCACAGCTCATGTCAGTTAGTGCCGGGGTTCCACAAGGCTCTGTGCTATCGCCCACCCTGTTTCTTCTGCATATCAATGATATGTTGCCGCTTGGCAACATTCATTGCTATGCAGATGACAGCACGGTCCATGGGCGGTACTGCAGTAAGCCACCAGGTTGCCGGGCGGATACTGAGAGTAGACGCGAGGAGCTTGTCATTGAGCTCAATCGGACCCTGGAGCTCATTTCCACATGGGGTACCCGGAATCTGGTTGAGTTCAATGCCAAGAAAACCCAGGTCTGTGCGTTTTCGTGCAAAAAATCCCCGTTTTCTCCCCTCCCCACTTTTCAGGGCATTTCACTCGCAATGCGGAACGGCCTTAATATCCTAGGTGTGGATATCCGCTGCGATCTTAATCCAAGGACTCACATCGAGGGCATTATATCCGCCACTTCACGCAGGGTCGGAATCCTGAACAGGGTGCGCCGGTTTTTCACGCCCGGTCAGCTTTTCCGCTTATACAAAGCGCAGGTTCGGCCGGGCATGGAATACTGCTCGCACCTCTGGGACGGTTCCGCCAAATACCTTCTCGATGCCTTGGATGGATTGCAGCGGCGTGCCATCCGCATTGTGGATGATGCAGACGTCACAGCCAACTTGGAGCCGCTACAGTTGCGCAGGGACATTGCCGCACTTAGCGTGTTCTACCGTCTGTATCATGGTGAATGCTCTGAAGAATTGTTTAAGCTTGTCCCATCCTCTCCTTTCCTCACCAGAACCACGCGTGCTGGCTTGCGAAGCCACAGCTTTGTGGTCACAACATCCGCGGCTCGAACCAAAAAGTTCGCCAACTCCTACCTATGCCGCACCATCAAGCTGTGGAATAGTTTGCCGGCTCACGTGTTCCCTCCTTCCTATGATCCTGGATCCTTTAAGCGAAGCGTGAAGAAGCATTTGTGCAGGCCGGCATGATTGTGTCGACCAGCGGGTGACCTTCGTTTCTCGCTGGTCGGTATTAATTTTTTGGACTCCACTGTGCTTACCATCAGGTACAGTGGAGTCACTTTGCCGTGCCAGTTAAAAAAAAAAAAAAAAAAAAAAAAAAAGTTACTTAATTAAATAAAATGTCGATTATAATATATCCTTCGAATACTATACATCCATGTACTTTTTTATTTCACAATAGATCCAAGAAAATTAACACGGAAATTAACACCTACAAATCATGGAGGTATAAAAATCAGCAATTACCAAATAACTATCAACAAAATAAAAAAATAACATTCCCCAATAACATCAAATATCATCATCATAATCAGCCCATATGCGTCCCACTGCTGGGCACGGGCCTCCTCTACAACTGAGAGGGTTTAGGCCTTAGTCCACCACGCTAGCCTAGTGCGGGTTGACGGACTACACACCTAAGAAATTCCTAAGAACTTTTAGGAGTGCAGGTTTTATCACGATGTTTTCCTTCACCGTTAAAGCAAGTGATAATTCATTGTGAATACACACATAACTTCGAAAAGTCAGAGGTGTGTGCCTGGGGTTTGAAACTGCGACCGCCGAAATTCTCGACCGCGCGCCTAAACCTCGAGGCGAACATCAAATATACTTAACATCAAATACATATACTTGCTATAATTATTATAATTAAAAATTTAAAAGGTTATAGGTACATCTGTTCACACATGCAGCAAGGAGAAAAGTTCATCAACTTACGTTCGTGATACGTGGTGATAAATTACTCGTTAGTTGCCACATACTAGTCCTAAACTTACCGCCATCAATTACTAAGTGGAAAGGCATTTAAAGAACGACCACAAAACATAGCATGGGTACGCCGGGCGATCTTAACCCGAACTATTCGCAGCGCCCGATGTCCATCCACCGACCTCAACAGAAGTTCCAAATGCTGATTCACTAAATTTATTTCATTAAATTTAATTTTGAACTCTCAAGGGCGGCCAACTGGGAATTCGGTCAGAGGCAAACGAGTTAAAGTTCACGGGTAGGTACCAGCCAAATTAATCTTAAGGGAGTTTCGATGTTATCCAGCTTCGAAGACTTGGAGTGCGCTAGGTCCGTCGGACGTTATAAATTAACAAGCCCTCGCCGGTAATTAAGCGGAGGTGTGCTTCACATTGAGTTTAACGAACAAAAATTCAATTAACCCAAATTGTGTTAGAGCATTTTTTTTAACACAGGGTTGTCTATTTACATATCTCGTAAATTTAAATCTGTCCAGCCAGTCTTCGTTACGCCAAACCTCTTCATCGAATATAATCCTATTATAAAAAAATTTGGCCTTATTACAGCTTCCGTAAAATTAATTAATTTACGAGAAATAATATTATAAGAGATCAATAACCAAATCTCTTCAAATAACGTTTATGTTTATTGTAAATTAGAATGTTATATTAGAAGTCGTGATGGCCTCGAGGTTTAGGCACGCGGTCGAGAATCTCGGCGGTCGCGAGTTCAAACCCCAGGCGCAGACCTCTGAGTTTTCAAAGTTATGTGTGTATTCACAATGAATTATCACGTATTTTAACGGTGAAGGAAAACATCGTGAGGAAATCTGCATACCTAAAAGTTCTTAGGAATTTCTTAGGTAGGTAGTCCGCACTAGGCCAGCGTGGTAGACTAAGGCCTAAACCCTCTCAGTTGTAGAGGCGGCCCGTGCCCAGCAGTGGGACGCATATAGGATGATGATGATATCATATTTGCAAATTACATGTTATCTAATTACATATAATTTATTTTTCAGGTAAATACATTTTGGCTACACAACATCTGCGAGGTAAAGTAATAAAGATTACATAAGTATTCTACACGGGGACGTTAAAACGAAAGTCTTGTTCGCCAGCGTAAGCAAAATATTTCTTAGTTAAAACAATACGCGTAATTACGAGGCCCGTGTTGTATCGCGTCGTCTTGGTTTACGATATGTCTATTAAAATGTTGCTACACGGGAAATTTACCGAGCGACCGCACTCTGAAATCTCTTTAAGCATACATCTGCAACGGGAGGCGGAACGTTTCCACCAAATTAAGTCAAGTTGGAACTTTATAATTAACACAGTTAAATATCCATTAAAATTCGTCAAATGAGTCGACTCTTCATTTGCATATTTTGCAACGTCGGTCGAGTTTCGGTCAGACTAATGCCGGTTCATTTCGCGACCGTCCCAGGGCGATCGTACGTGTACCGCCTTAGTGGCCCGCGATATAGAATTAAATGTTGATTAATATACTGTACATTTGTGTGTACATTTTAGTGGCGCGCTGTGGCTCCGAGAGAAACCCATTCAGGTGTTCAATTTAGAGCCACTTTGCAACTAAAAACTAGTTAACAGTTAACCGTCTCGTGGATCGCAGCTGTGCCGAGTGTGGAGTTAAGCATTGCCCGTCGATACGACAATAAGGATTCACACTAATTAATTGCTTTGCTCCAACATCCCTTTCGCGCAGGCTGGGCTATTGCACGCCAGTGGTAATAAAACCTTCGTTAATGCATAAACATTTTCATTTAGTAGTAGTAAGAATGCAGGCAGCTTTTGGTCTTTGCAGCGAGAAATCGTGTATTCGCTTTAACTTAGTTGATTGTCCATAATAAACGACTCAGCTCCATTTTGTCAGTTTTTAAAACAATAAGGATAATATAGATGGTAATGTATGTATGTATTCATCATCATCAATCCATAAACGTCCTACTGCTGGGCACAGGCCTCCTTCACAACTATGTATGTATGTATTATATGCGGTAATATGTTCAAAATACAACGGAAGTAGTGTTTGTGAATCTTTACATTAGTACAAAGGGATTAAACTTAAAGAACCCCGCAATAATCAAACTTATATCAGATCCATGATTATTCGGCTATCGAATTTCAACAAATGATTCGCCATTTGGCATCGACTTAAAATATGTAGTAATTCGTGAGTAATTCTCTCTTGCAGTGCGGCTAAACCTCGCGGGAATGCCCCGCTGTCAATCACTCGCCACTACTCCACAATGGATCGAATAAAATATTTACAAACGTAATCCTGTGTGGCCACAGATCCATTATAGATGGCCTTTTATAAAAGTGCGCCCTATCATATTGCTTTAGGGTGGGTTAATAAGGCGTTGTTGCCTAGTAATCGTTACTTATTGATGGCCCCACGTCTAGACGCGTGGTTTTCCAGTATTTGCTGTCACGAAACCATGAATTTATTAGTCGCCAGTGCAATTTCATGTGTTCAACACGAAGGCTAGAGTTCGCCACGATGGCGGTTATTATAGGTAGTTTTCGAATTGTAAACTATGACTTAAATATTATGCGCTAAGTGGACGTCCGCCATTTTCCTTCTAAGTCTTTTTTAAACAGAGTTAAGTCTCCGTCGTTGATCATTGTCAAAAAACAAATTGATGTTTGACAAGATGACATAACCGCTAAAGTTAGATTGAAAAGCTTTTAGGGATAATTAATGTGCACTGAATTTTGAACTTTGAAGGAACTTCAAATTTGTCTTCGATAATAATCGAAAACGATTTTATAATTGATCTTCCCCGTGGAGTTGATTTCATCAAATTGATGTAATTGTGGTGATTTATAGGTTTTGTAAATGTCTTTTGGAACTTGGCTAACTTTCAATCAAATATTCCAATTGGAAACAAAACGGTAGTCAATATATAAAAGCTTGTAATTTTAAAAATTGTATTCAGTATGATTGATAAATGATTATCCGTTCATTTTTTTTGTAATAGTAATCGATTTTATATGATTACTCCTTAATTAAATAGTTTTAAGATTACTCCTAAAATAAAATAATACAACGGATTTATAAAGTTTTGTTGCTTGAATTTTAAATAACAAAATATGATACATATTTCTTTTTAAAAGCACAGCAAGGCGAAGCGATATTATTGTATCAAAAGAAACACCCCTTATTACGATACAAAAACTAAATCCTGTTGTGTCAATAGGGAGAAGCGCGTACTTTAAAGGAGTGTTTTCAATTTTCTGCTAAGCCAAAGGAAATCCTCGAAAATCTTCCAACCCTAATCTTGAATCATTCTTTCGGAGCAAATGTCGCGATATCAGCCCGGCTCAGAGTAAATAACGAGTTGAAAAATGACTGTAATAACTATAGGGTATAATGAGTGGGGAGGAAATGCCCTCAGGAATACACAGGGCGATGCACCAAATGTTGCATCGATGGCCCGGTACGAGTTCAGCCGCGAGGTACACAGACTATTGAATTGTGAATGTTTTGTTTCAAATGCATGGGGCGACATTTTTTTTCTTTTTTTGACGTTAGGGAATAGCTAGACAAAATTATTTACCAACTCGTTATTAAATGTGTTTGTTATTACTGGATGCAAGGGTTCTAGAATTAATGGTGTTTTGATTAGATTGTGTTGCGTTTTGGATTGTCTGAAATTTTTATTACGGATACCGATGTAGTATTAAGGCAATGATGTTAGTTTTCTGCGAGGCAAACAAAATACTTTTATACATTTTGATTTTTTTGTTGAGTGTCCTTAGGTATAACTGACTTTGACTTTTCATCATTGATTCATCTTAATGATATATTGAATAAATAATGTTAGGAAATCTGGCCATAAAGTCATTTTTAATATAAAAAAAACTTGCAAAATTTTAAGCCGAGCCGAGCCTTCAGCACCTAAGTTACTCGAAATTTCAATATTTTAAGTTTTAAAACATTGTTGTCAGAACGTGAAATGCTGTTTTGGCGTCGCAGTTTTACGAGTCGCCATTATTTGTGCAGATAGAAAGGAGAATAGGACGCAACATTTTCAGCGATACCGTCCACAAAGCGGCCTTATCAAAACGGCTCATTTCCACTCAATCCCTGTTTCACGTGCCATCATACATGATACCGGGATCTTTTTAAACTCGCTCGCGAGGGGAAAAACGAGCTCGAATTTATCAAAAACCCCCGTGTTCTTTCCATTAGCAACATCTCAGATTGTCAGAGTTGTAAGAGCGTGTTGCACGAATAATGACGTAATCATACGCGAGACGGTGTAATGACGCCTTTTGATGGCGCCTCTTCCAACGTTCATTACAAAAGTCACCATGACTACGTGGTGCTTACGCGAAATAGGATATTGCGATGATATGTTTACTTTTCAACTATTTAAATACGTGATACTTTTGTGTCAAAGACAACAGTATGAAATAACACATTAACAAGGACATTAATAAGGAGTAACAGTTATGCGGTAACGAGTATAGTATACGCATAGAAAGTAAATAAAAAAAAATGAGTTTAGAAAGTATACTAATTTGTATGTAATGTAATGTATTTTAATTTATAAAACTCCAGCTAAAATCCCAATAGAAGTATTGATGAAAATGTTGAAGCATTTAAACGAAATAAAAGTAAACACTTCTAAAGTAAACCTGAAACCGAAATTGATCGTTATGTTAAAACGGGACACGGTATTAATAAACATTTTCTAAAATTTTAATTTACTCGGACGAAACAAGTTTGCGGAGGCACAAAAACCCAATTAAAATTGTTTGCGAATGGCTGAGTAAATCCAAGCAAAAATTGCTGCTACGCAAATAAAGACTAGGTAAGCTTCTTCTCAATTTAGGCTCATAATAAGATATTCATAAAGATGTTTCGTCGAAACGACAAAGATGGAGCGGAGACAAACTCACCGCCCAACTAAAATGTTAAATTACGAGTAGCCAGGAGACTTATCCGCAAAGGGAACAATGAAACCCACAACTTTGCGACAATTCTACACCAAAAGTAAATTCTGCGCGTAATTTTGTGGCTTTTATTACTTATAAAAAGATAAACAGATTATAAATATATCAGGCATTACATTATATTATAGCCAACTATTCGGCATGTCACATCTCAGTTCCTCAACTAAGCGATGGGCTCAAGAATTGGCCATGTGGTTTGTTGGACACTTGCATTCTTTCTTTAGAAGATACAAATGCGTACGATATAGCTCTGAATTTTCGATTTTAAGCGCGTATCCACAATAAATTACCACGGACACTAACGTTAAAGAAATTCATGACAAAACATGCAAAACTTAAAGTTACATGGAACTTTTAACTATGTCATGTCCATTATTCTGCATTAGACGAGAGACCTGCTTATTGGACTATAACCTTACTCTTTTCAAAAATAGTAAAGCCCCGTCTTTGTATGGGTTGATAAAGATTGGTTTATCATGCGAATCTAGTTCTTAGCATTCATCATCATCATCATCAGTCCATATACGTTCCACTGCTGGGCACGGGCCTTCTCTACAATAGAGAGGGTTACGCCTTAGTTCACCACGCTGGCCTAGTGCGGGTTGGCGGACTACACACCTAAGAAATTCCTAAGAACTTTTAGGTGTGCTGGTTTCATCACGATGTTTTCCTTCACCGTTAAAGTAACCGATAATTTATTGTGAATGCACACATAACTTCGAAAAGTCAGAGGTGTGTGCCTGACCTGGGGTTTGAACCCGCGACCGCCGAGATTCTCGACCGCGCGCCTAAACCTCGAGGCCATCAGTACTTTTTAGGATAAACAAATTAAATTCATGGTTTTAATCTAGGCAACATAAAATCAACTTTAGTATTACATTAAATGATATAATTAAGATAATTAAAGTTGTAGTGTTTATCACTTTTATGTCGCTTTAAATAATTTTATTCTCGCAGTTTAAATTAATCCACGTAAGTACTCATAGGTTTCCAATTCCCAAAGGTTAGCTTCGAATTACTGTCTGAGACAAGATCTTCGACTTGTCGCTTAGACGGCTTACCACGTCTACCCGGATCATTTCGTAGCTACCCTGTACGTATTAATATAATCGAGGGGACGCTTTATTTTATATTTCCCCTCTTAGACAACCAGATGTATGACGGTTATAAGTCAGTGGAATTAATCCCTATCACTCGACAATAAAATGAAAGTAACATCTCAAGAAGTTAATAGAAATTTATTATTGTCTTGTGGGGATTTGCGTTTGATAAGACGCGACGCTTTGTTGTTGAGTAAATTGAGCGCTTAGAAATCTTATTTTCTGTCAAATTAATTACACTTTATGAATAATTTTAGGATAAATTATTAAACTTAAAACATACAGGTATATATAGGTTCCTTAAAGTCATTTCCTTTACAGTTATTTTTCCTTTATAACTTCTTTAGTTGGACTATGTGTTGTGTTAAGTTTCGCTATCAAAGAAAACTTTTGAAACTATGATATCATAAAGAAATATTTATATATATGTTATTCCCTGCGTTTCAAAACGTAATAAACGCCTTGCTCAATAGTAAATCAAAAGGCCGAGATGAGGTAAAGTGATAACATCTAATTCAGTTGAAATCTCATCAGGGGTGACTTGAGTCAAATTTTCCGCTATTCCGCCTCCTTATTGCCCGCTGCACCGCGGACCACATTTCAAACAAATTGAAAATCAATTTAACCATGGGTCCCTATAAAGTAGGCGGGTGACATTCGTCGAGACACACGACTGTTAACGATATTGTCCCACGCAACAATAGAGATGTCGCTATTCATGTCTTTTATTGTATTAAAATACTTTATATTTGTTTGGTTAGAAATTTTATACCAAGATGAATTCTTGGATCTTTTTTCTACTTTAAATCTTATATTCATGGTCAAATTAGATGTGCAATGTGCATCTCCAAAAATGACATTAAAATATCAATTTATTGGTTTCGTTACTGAATTGTGTTACACTAACTTATATTTTTTGTGCTCTACATGTTGTATCATGACCGTCTTGTTAAAGAAACTCTGTGCAACGGAAGAAGATTTTTTTTAATAACTTGATATAGGTATTACGTTTTCTGTCATAAAAGTACGTACATATTTTGCGTCACTATTACTTTCAACATAAAACATACCAACATCATCGATAGACACGTGAAAATTAAAGAGCATTTTTTTCCAAGCAATTCATTTAATAATGAGCAACGAATATCGAAAGCACGTTGAATTTTTTACATCATCAATTTTAAAATCCAGTTATTTTCCAACAGTAAAAACGAGCATACATTCTTTCAAGCATTCTTCAATTGCGTTGATCGCATCGCGTCACTTTTGAATCGCGTCGTATTGTTGCGTGGGGCGTCAACACAACCTATCACATTGGAGGGTAGAAATAGGAAAATACATCACCTTAAAGCGAGTAGGGAAGATTCATATCGGGCAGGAAATTCGACTGGCGTCTTGCCTTCTCGCCTTGGTGGAGTTGATTTTTTTTGGAGCGAACACCTTCTTTCGCCTTCCATATGGACTTCTGATTCATGAGTTTTATCAGCCATAAAATGGGCGTTTAAGAATTGAATATTCCCGTCCCGTCAGCGGTAGAATTAATGACGGCATCGATTGATTTACTCGTTTTACTGTTTTGGGGATGGTACCCTTGGTGACAGTCGTTGAATTTAGAAGCTTCTCAACTAGTTCTTGGGTTATTTCATCTGTGTAAACGCAGAAAACTATTTTCTTAATTTATTTCTTAAGTTCTTGGCCTTCCAAAAAACCATACTCTAAGTCATCTTAAATAGAGATATCAATTTTCATACTTTCGTTTTCTGTTTCACTTTAAACTTTTTCATTGTGACAATAAAGAACCGTTATTATCTTCATCAAGGATGCAGCTACCTTGAGAGTGAATAGCGAACAGCAAGGCAGACTTTTCTTTTCATAATATTTATTTGTTGTCAAATAAGAATAGATCATAATTAGTTCGTTTGCCAAGTAAGAGGACTTAATTTAAATTATAATAGGCATTTGACTATATTCTCTGGCATATGAAATCAAGTTATCAAAAGATCAGGATACAAATGATACATATTTGTGTCCTGCACTTTATTGTAATAATAAGGTAAAATTGTACATTACAATTGTAGATTTGAATAGGAATTAAATTCAATTCCAGACAATTTTTTATTTAAATAATTATATATTAAATCGAATAGGAAAAAAATACTGTAAATAATAAAATACTCCATCAGGTCAGATATCTTAATTATAGAAGTGAGTTAACACGTGCGTTGCATGTTAAATTCGTATAAATATAAATAACTCCGATGGCAGGTACTAATTAGAGAGATAGATTGTGTTCGTAGGCGTAGAAACACATTTCGGTCGTTATCTTTTGTGTGTAGTTTATGTGTAAATTAAGCACCGAATGGCCTAATTATGAAGTTCTCTGTATTTTAATGTTTTTTTCTTAATATTGCCTTTTTCGACTGTTTCTTGTAATAACTCAATTTTCATGTATCGGTGCGATTACATATGGACGTACATATGTAATGTTAATGGACATACACCAATGTATTCATGAAGAAATAGGCAAATATAACCTAAGTATCGCCATCCTCCTTTATCCATAAAAAAAAGTTATGATAAGTATCTACATATATTAGTCCCGGGTCCGAGTTTTTCCGAGAGTTTTTTGAGTGCTATTGAGTTTTTCTATTGCTAATTCCTGATGCTAAGTGGTCAACACCGCCTATACCTACTACTACCTACAATACCAGAGGAATCATCGGTGTGTTGCCGGCCTTGAAGAAAATGTAGAAACACCGACGAGAAAAGTTGATTTCACAAAGATGTTGCGTGGAGAACAAGACTTTTTTAAACGTTGAGAAACGAAAGCGGCTCTCATGATAAGTGAAAATAGCCGCAAAATTTAATACTCACAATACTCATAATTCGCGAATGGTTTGCATGTATGTAAAGAAGAACTGCAAAGAGGAAAGGGGCAAGAGCCTAGAATTCAATTAGACTTTCAACAATCCAAGGGTTTGTAGGATATTGTTGTCGCTTAGATAAATACTTCCTTACAGAAATACATTTCAAGTAAAAATTAGATTAGTAGAAATGCCAACTGCGTTGCCAGACCTAACATTGTTCAGATATTTCAATATTATTAAAGTATATTTAAAAATTAAAAAACATGTTTTTATAAAGAATGATGCGCTCAGTATTAAATAACTCATCACGTAATATGCAAAATATTTAAAAATGACATAATTTCTAGAGGGTAGAGTAAACGAAACATAAAAGGTAAAATAAAATATGGTCAGCACCAGACCGATCATATGTAATCTAAAGCACCACCCACCCATACATTCGAAAAATTCCATAAAATCACCCTCTTCGTGTCAATATTGCAAAAAAAAGCAACGAAAACAATAAAAGCGAAATCCATTTGCGAATGATTGAAAACAAAAATCATTTACACGCAACATTATTCCGAATTGAAAACGATGGCAATAAAAATGCATATCAGCTACAAAGGTGAATAATACACTTGAGATGTAACTCAATTTTTCCGCGTAAAAATTGGCATTCTTTTGTATGGCATTCGTTGATTCACGCACCCCACCGTCGCGATGTAGCGATTATTATTATGTTCGAAAACCCATCAAAAGTTACAATTGAAAAGTTAAAGTATTCCGGGCGGGATGTTCTCCCCCGGCTATACAAATGAGTTTGCTGTGAGAGTATTCTTTTGTGTAACATATTAGACGCCGCATTATGCTCCTAATTATGTTTGGGATGATTCCGAATGGAATAAAAAAAAATATAATGGCACAGAATTGAAGGAACGTTATTTGAATAATTCCTAATTAACAATTATTTTTATTTGGCTTATCATACAAATCACAATAAATAGGTATATCTACGTCAACCTCAAATTATAAATAGACTATTTCGCACTCACTAACGCCTTGGGTCATTAATAGCAAGACTAAACATTGTTATATAATGCAGACGTCATTAATATTACCCGTTACTAACCCTATTCAAATTCTATATAATTTTCAAAATAAAAGACATTCGTAATAATAAATATGTATATTACAGTCTTGTGTCATCATCAGAAATTTATTAGCGACTTGTCCATCAAGGATAGTCACTTACAGAAAATAATAATGTGTAAAATACATTATAAATATTTATCTGATTGAGGGGGTTAAGATGTAGGTTGTTGAATGGATTGTATCTTAGGATTTTAAAAAATCCTAATCAATATTGGTAGTCCAAATTCAGAATAACAGTTACAATTCAATATACATAATCAACAAATTCAAAGTTCTCTGTAGAAAATTTTAAAAAGCCATTTCATTCTAAGAGAAAATGAACAAGTTCAATGTGGTAATAAATGGTATATCTCAGGGGTCGGCAACCTTTTGTGTCAGAAGAGCCAAAAATTACAATTTACAAAATTTCAAAGTTTTTAAAGAGCCGCAAAAAAATTTCTTGTCCACAGTTAATAGTACTTGAATAAATTAAAATTTAATACAAAATAAAAAACTAATCTTTAACTAATTGATAGGAAAAATATATATTTATTCATATGTATAGTATAAGTAGTGTAAAAACTTAAAACAATTATTCATTTACTTACAACACTAACACCAATAACAAACAATTGAGCAAACACATTCAATAGGAGCGATGGTTTTTGCGTTGGTTATTCAAGTAGAACATTTTAACTTTAATAAACAATGTAACTTGTATTTAAAAATAAAAACAATAATATACATTTCAGCAAACAAATGCAATGGGAGCGTTGGCTTAGCATGGTTTTAGAAAGTTTAGATTTTGGCTCATAATTTGTTGTTTTAAGTTTCAAACATAAATAAATTATTATTAAATTGTCATTTATTAGTTGGCTTCTTACTTTACTTTCAATAATACTCATGCAAGAGATCGCTTGCCCGCACGAATATGTCGATCTGAAGATAGTCAGCACTCCAGATGTCAACTTCTTCACCTCACTGTAGCAATCTGGAAGACTATTCCATGCATTGAATATAAGTGCCTCAACTCGCGGCATTTCTTTTAAAGTTGTCCACTTTTGTTGCGTTACGTACACACATTTCTGGGCCTCCAACTCTTCCACTTGATATTCAACTCTATAAATTTTCCACTCCACAAAGTTTTACTTTTTTGAATCGATCAATTGCATTTCTAGAGGTCCAGTATCAGCTCCGAATGGCTCAATGTGGATTTCGTTACTATTTGTTTTAAGAGGATTTACTATCACATTATTGTTAGAGTGGTTTTGAATTTCTGAAATCTCTCAGCAAATTCATCTTTATTTATTTTTTATAACTGTGCTGAAGTAATTCATGTCAGCAATTGCACAGGTTTTATTGCAATATAGCTTAAAAAATTGAAAATGAAGTAATTTATCGCTCTGAATATCTTCTGCAAAAATAATAATTTTTTCTTCGCAATAAACCAATTCTTCTACCAAAACATAGGCTGGGTTTCCCTTCCCTTGCAGTTTTACAAGTATCAGCGCATTTAATTTCTCCGTGATATCCACCATAAAGTAAAATTTTTGCAACCATTTGCCTCCCCTAACTCACGGTGATTAATGCCTTTTTCATTGAGGAATGTATTTATTTCATTCAAACACAAAGAAAAACGTTTCAACACCTTACCTTTGGAAAGCCATCGCACTTTATTGTGATGAAGGAGGTCGGAATACTGAGTCTCCATTTCGTTTAAAAATTCTCTAAACTGACGTTGGTAGAGAGTTTTTTACAAGATGCTGTAACAATCTCGATTACCAAATTCATGATCTCAACTATTTCGGCCGGAAACGTTTGGGCACAAAACGCTTCTTGATGTATTATGCAGTGAAACGTAAGAACTTCGTGGTTAATCTTGTTCTGAAGATTCGTTGTTGTCCCTTTATTTTTTCCTGTCACAGCCAAAGCACTGGTGAAGACGCCAAACTTTCCTTCGTCGAAAGCGAATAAAAACCTACATAGAAACATCCAATGACGGCATCATTCAAAGCTTCCGACGGACTGACGACATGACGACACGTGTCACGGGGAAGGGGTACGGTGAAGAGCGAGTACAAGTGTCTAAGAGATAGAAATGGTGCCTAATCCTTGTTAAGCGATTCAGAACGATTTTTCAATTATTTAAATATAAAGTAAATAATATTTTCGCATGGAACTAAAGAGCCGCAGCTTCACATCCAAAGAGCCGCATGTGGCTCGCGAGCCGCAGGTTGCCGACCCCTGGTATATCTGTTTTCTTTTATTTTCTATTACGAAGTTCATGAAAACCTTACAATCGATAGTACATCCACTCGAGGGAACTTATCTCGTTCCACGGTGCATTCCAAAACAATTTTATTAAACTTTTCTCCCGCCCCGGCCATTGTCGAAGCGAGACTCGCTGCAACTTCCCTAAAATTCTTTCCTCCACACTTTTTCCAAAACAAATTAGCTTCCCTCCTGCAAACGCACCTTGGAACACGAAAGCACCTCCCTGAATAATTAATACAATGGTACGTTAAATTCGTCTAAGTGTCAACTTTCCCCTAACTTTTAAAAAATACGACACCGTCAAAAGTGCGGTCTTACTCGGCGTCTAGACCTTTTATCTCACCGGGGTCGTTTATTTAATTTTGTTTATTTTATTGGGACTGACAATGATTTAAGAAAACTTTCTTGGGGCGTCAGGGCTGGGTTTTTTGAGTTTACATTAGGCGTGAGGGTGTTCGCGTTTGATCCTGATTGACAAATTCATCCTGTCCAAGTAAATAATATTCACTGTGAAGTACTCCGCGAGCATCTTAGGCTGCCAAAACAAATTTCCACTATGGAGGGTGAATCGAATTATTGAAAACTGAGTGCATGTGATGTAAGAGAAAAGATGTTAAACAAGGGGAAAATTATGTAAACAACAACGATTTTATTACGTAATGGTTTGAGTAAGAGCATTCAATTAAAAAGCATTGAATTTCGGATTTTATTTGTGCAGAAATACATACTTTTCTGTAACAAATTCTTGCGTTTTAGTTCACAAAAGTAATTATACTTATCCATTTTGTTTAAATGCAAGGACAATGCTATTTTTTGCAACTGAAATAACAACAATATTATTATAATGGATTAAGTAGTTAAGGCCTATAAACAAGCTGTTAATCGAGTTCATCGGGTTTAGAACAGTATACGCCCTTATATGATAATGATAAATTTTCAATACATCTCTGTTACTAGTGATAACATAAGTATAATAATATTATTGTTAGTGAAATACAATAGAGGATCTGTCAATAAATGTAGATAGTGAATCCGGTCACGTGACCAATTACAGATAAAACTTATTTCAAGTACAAACTTCTATTAAGAATATACTGTTTTTTATATTTCCACGTAAGGAATGCCCTTTAAATCCCGACAATAATTTCCCTAGGGGGCAGAGACTGGCCTTTGACAGGGGCGATGGACATGGGGGTGGCCGGACTAAGAACTTATTGCGGATACGCTAGGGTGACTCCTTATACGCTTATTGTTCCTTACCGTTTATGGTCACCTAAAGGGCACAACAAAAGGTCACGAAAGTGGACCCGAAATTTAGAACATTTAACATCGGAAAGCCTTTCGACAGGCACGACAAAATCCTTATCTAAACTGCGCGAAATTGGTTCCCACAGATTTATTTCAAAATTTCCGAACAAAGCTTGTTGTACAACTTCAAATTTATTAATGTGATTCCATGGACAAAGTTTTGAATTCCTTACCGTAAAATATGGGCCCAAAATGTGTAACAAAGGAAGGTTTAATATAAAATTATACAGAGCCTTTAAAATTTTGATGTGTTTGTTCAATGGAAATCCTATTGTTTGAATGAGTTATTACTCATTCAAATAATAATAATTCTATTGAATTAAAATGTTAAGGTTATTTATATTTTTGAAAATGGATTATTTATTGATTCGATAAATAAATTACTCAAAGACAGAACAGAGAAGAGATAGGCATGAAAAAGGCTTTGAAACATTAAAACAAGATTATGATGTCATATATATAAACAACCCTATCGACGGGCATCCCCTGCGGATCTAGCATGAGTCTTTGTGGCGGTTCGCAAGCACGAAGCCAATATTTCCCGGCTTGTATGAAATGCAAATACAATTTAAAAGTTTACATATTTTCTCAGTGAGACTGTGAGCTCACGCCTACGGGGCTCTCTTTGTGAACTATTTTAGATATTTATTCTATATGTATACTAAGGGGTTGTATAGATTCCTTTGAATGGTCGAGGGTACAAGAAAATATTATTTTAGACTGGGATGAAATAGACAAAAACATAATTTCCTTAAGCGATAGTAATGTAAGGCACGTTTTTCATAATGTGGCTTTTATAAACTGTGTGTACTTAACTACAAATATTTTATAAGCAATGTTTGAGTACAAGAAAATAACTCCGTGTAATGCGTGATGAAATTTGAAAAGCAAACATTCATCAAATAGCAACACGAACACGAAATAATTGCCTTGTAGTAAACAAATATTAGAAAATAAAACTATAAACAAAAGCAAAAAATATTCTTCAGCTATAACTCTTCGTCGAGTGACAAATTATATTACCCTAGCTAATACAGAAAACTTATTCAACAAACTCTTCACAGAGTTGAAAGTCAAAGCCTCTCGCGAAGTAATAATCCCTTGGCGTCTCTCTGCTCTAAGTTTTATTTTAACCAAATTACCATTGGGCCGTCATTCGTATTTAATACTTTTAATGCTATAAACAAAGTGGCAGCTTTAACAGAATTGTCACTAGTTCAAACAAATAATATGTATGAGGGATTCCAAATTTGAAATGTTAAATAGATTATTATTTATAGTATCGTCACACCGGGAATCCTTACAACTTCCATGTTTATTTTAGTTGTTATTGTGAGCTGCGTTTTTAGGACGTAACAATGTCATGATTAGGCTGCAGAACGCAGTTAATTGTATTATTCGATTTCTGTATTAAAGATAAATATTGGCGATTGTGCAGCTATTTTCTAAAATTCACGATACGGTATGAGTATGCCCGAAAAGTTTATTTTTATTCCACGTAGAGAAATAAATGGCGGCATTATTGGAGTTAATAATTTACATTACATAAAAAAAATGAACATTAATATTTTTTGATATTAGTTTTTAGCCAACAAACTGTCCGCACGCATATACTTGTACAATGTATTCGATGGTAGGTATTGTGATTATTGAACACAAGACAGAAATTCGTCCTTAGTTAGGGATGAGTGTCGCCGGTCGAAACCAACTCGAGCATACAAAATTCGTAATCTCATCGGTTGGCTAACAACACTGCTCAAGTCAGTATGATTATCATTCTTAATTGTTTTGTTGTTTGCCAAGTAACGATACATATAAGTAATATTTGTGTTTGGTATCGTTTCTTTAATATATTAAATTATAATTTGTTTAAACTGCACTTAAACCGAATTTCGTCACGACTAAGTGCTATAATTAAATCAATACTCTTGAATAATCTAAGACGATTTTACATTAACAAGACTTTACTATTAAGATTTTAATGTAGTCTTAGAGATCCAAGTTGAGAGTATTGTTGGAATAACTGAATTTATACCTTGATGGAACTTTAATAGATAAGACATTACATAGTCAGTCCAGGTCCAACGAACTGCGTTCTTATAGTGTCAGGGAGCACTTTGCGAAAACTTTAAATTCAATACAAGTTTTTAAAGTGTACGACACTACGTGGAAAATGGGTCCAGTATTTTTCAAAGGTAGCGTAACTTACGCTTATCTATTACATGAATGTAGAATGTTGTATTTTTACTTGATATCAAGTCTTTAATACTAACACACAGTAATACAAATTGAAGTAATTTTATGTTAATTTTGTCTTATTTTATTTAGAAGATTTTATAGGAAAAATGTATGTATTTAGATGCAAAAAGCTTAGGAACCTATATTTCACGAAAAAACTCATTATTTTATTGTTAATAAATATTTGAAAAAAAGTCTTGCTAAACAAATTTTCTCTCCACGTAAACAGGGAAATAAAAATAATGGTTTACAAATTAACAATTATTAAAGTGTAAAACACACTTAATATTCGTACGACGTCTAAAAATAAGCTGGGTCCAATGTAAAACAAACTTCTTAAGGACGAAGCATGAAATAAGGAATCATAATTCAAATCGAAAAAAGTTTCTCGGGGCCGGGTAATTTTTCCCATCTTACAGCAAGTTTCGCCCGAGGGGTCGCCGGGCTTGTCTCGAGGAAATCTAAGAGAGGGTTTACATTTTTAGCCTTTCGCCGTGTCTTCCTCTTCACTTTATATCGTCTTTTGATTACTCTCTCAACAAGTTATGCATATTGTAAAAGTATTCGGCGCTGTCGCGGTTAGAGGAATTTTTGGCGTCTCCTTTACGTCGTTCCCGCGTTGATGTCTCATTTTTCATACCTTTTACGTTTTTCGTTTTACTATGAATGAATTCTGTTTTTATTATGATTGTCTTTTCATTGTCACTTGGTCGTGTGTTTTGAAATTTATATGAGTGTTATTTACGACTTCATATCTTGGAATTCTGAACGTTTTTTAATTAGATGCACCATCGTAAATCCTTCCATATAATAAAACCCCCTGAATTTATGAATTCCTAAAAAAAAGGCTGGCACAGATGTTACGAGTCCAATGAAATGCATAAAATCACTTTTTTAATATATAAGGTAATTGAATATTGTGACAATTTAAAAATGATTTCTGATATCACATTTATCTCCAAGCTAAAGTGCAATACAATAATAGTGCTAAGTTGCCAATACATAATGGTCATTCTAAACCACAAAGTTCTTTAAAGCACTGCCAACTCGATATACCCTGTTAATTCCCCTTAAGATCCCAGATCCACCCTAATTGTTATCGGCCAGCCCGACCCTTAATGGTGTTTCTAATGCGACTAATGTATTTTCGGGACATTTTGCAGCTTGCTCTGGGCCATTTTTCTGTTAGCATGGACACATTGTCGCTCCCCCGTGCCTGCACTCACCGTAACTGTATTAGTGAGAATATGCTGTCAATTCTATTGTCCACCGCATTGGTAGTGCGACGCGAATGCAATGAACATAAATAAAATGTCCGAAAACGCTTTTACCATTTTCATAAATATTGGTAGTGTTTTAAGGGCTGGTGTTGTGTTATGAATGTTCGTTTTTTAATTCGCATGAGCAAACACGAAAAACATAGATTGTCTTGTAGGTATTGGAGTTCGTTTAGGAACAAAATGTGGATGTACCTATAATCTATACCTACGTTTTCCTTGTAATTTACTTCTCTCATGTTACATATAATAAGTGCTTCGTATGTTGTTATTCGCAAGGTGGCTGGCAGCGGTTGGATGAGGAGGGCCGAAGATCGAGCCCAGTGGCGTGCCATAGGAAAGGCCTATGTCCAGCAGTGGACGTAATAAAGGCTGCTGATGATGATGTTGTTATTCTTTTCATACCATCAAGCATTAGAAAAGTTTGTGTACAAAGCTGCTTCCTTCTTCTTACAAGCTTGGGTTCTTTAATCGAAGCGTGATGGAGTATTTGAATAGGCTGGGATATTTGTTTGGAATTACAAGAGATAGAATTCCTTTACATCAGGTATGGTGTGATCACTTTGGCATACCATATAATGAAACTTCAAGCTATTATGCTACTATTTTTTTTATTATGCTTTTTGTACACCAAAGACAAAAAAAAATTTAAACTAAATATTTATAAGCTTGTGTGTGCTTGTGCGGTTTTATCACTATTAGCGATCTCTTCAATATAATCCATAGATTTCTTCTTAACTATCTTCTCTAAACTTCATTGCATTTTCTTCTGTGGTTTGTCGTTAGTACATCTCGACTAGTTTTACTTAATAATTCATTTGTAATAAAACAGATTGATTTACGTCAACATCTGTATGTCGATCTTGAAGGGTAAAAAAGAAAGATTTATTACTTCTTTTTCGCGAGCACTTCACCTTCCTTATAATGAATAATCGGATAAAATTCATTTCTGAGCATTTTATAAGGTTAATCGCATTAGGGGGAAACAAATAAAACGAAAAGTATTGAAAGTAAACAATGGTTCGAGTCAGAGGCCCTCGTAAACCGTCGGTATAAACGTAGCAAGGCGGTAAATTAGATTTTATTTTATTTCTTAAACAATTTGCGGCCGGACACAGACAAAAGGCCATAGGGCCGATACCGTGGTCAGCAATTCAAAGGTTTATGCGGCCGCGTTTATTACTTACTCACAATCGTGTAGTGTCGGACGCGTACTTTTATCGATATAATGTACCTACCTACGTAATATTTGATAATCTGTTGATAAGTAAAATATATGTTTTAAGACATGATCAATTACTTGATAGCACACATGATAACGGAACGATTATAATTGTAGTATTGGCGTTATTATGGTCAATTCATAAGCGATTGTATGCACCTCTAACGCCGTACTTTAATCATCTCTCTAAGTGTGTTTTAAAAGAAACTTTAAATCTATAGAAGCTTATTTATAGCCATCAAGCTGCACTAAACCAGCTTATTGAACTAAAACTTTACGCCTTTCCATCGTAAAATATTTCAAACCAAGGGCAGACTTTAAATTTTAAGCTGAAATAATGTATGAATAGACAACAATACAAATACATGATAAAATAATTACAACACTACATACATAAGATTTGATTTTAATGATAAAAACCCCTAGGCAATAATGTCTAATGTTCACGGCAAATAACACAAATATTATCATGTGTATTCACAAAGAATTCTCGTACTTTAACGGTGAAAGAAAACATCGTGATGAAACCTGCACACCTAAAAGTTCTTAGGCGTGTACCGTCCGTCAACCCGCACTAGGCCAGCGTGGTGGACTAAGGCCTAAACCCTCTCAGTTGTACAGGAGGCCCGTGCCCAGCAGTGGGACGTATATGAGCTGATGACGATCAACACAAAGATATTGGTTATTTGCCGTGGACATCGAAAATTTGTGATTTTTTTCTCTAATATTTTAATCCAGTAGTTGACTCAATACTTCGATATCGACAAATCAAACAGCCGTGTCGCTACCAGGGCGGGAAGTTCGCACTGACCACGGCCCAGCCGGACCCCATCGGCTGCCATTGTCCAGTTATGTCCTTGTTCACATTAAAACGCCGTTAACCGTTCTTTATTGTTTTATCCGCGCCCGTTCCACGCCAATAAATGTCCGCGACTCATGGGAAATGTTATGGGCCGATGGTACCGGCCGATTTCGATTTCGGGACCGTAATTAAAGTCGAACGTTTTATTATAGAAATTTGCTGCACTCAAATTACTTAATACGCGAACACGATCTAATTGTGGCCTCTTTAATCTATGATTGGGGTATTAAATCGATTTGTTCAAGTTAAGAACACCTTTTCGTGTTTAATATTCTAGTCAATTGTTTTGCCCTTTAAGGTTTTTGTTTCCTTTGTATAATATGCTTAGATATATCAGTGCTTTAATTCTTTCGATCTACAATGTGCAGACATTATTAGGATTAATACAGTACAACCGTATGTCATATTATTCTATGTATAGGTATTGTATTTTATTTTGATAGGACGTACTGTACAGTACTTATGTTCTATGTTAGAATATATCTGAAATGATTTACCTACTACTCTCTTAAAATAACTAAAAAATATTTTTAAATAGCGTTTTCATCATCCAATACTACCTCATTTTGTGCTTTTGTCATAAACTTTTAAGCATCACTATTTTTAGCGCCTTCAATTTAGTGTAGTTTTTTTATTTTTTATTTTATTTTGTTAATTTAAATTGCTTGTAATTATTATGACCCGTCCTATAACTATATTATTACATGAGTTATGTAAATACAGGAATACTAGGTCGCTTTGATTAATATTCGCTCCGGATAGGACGATTACCAGCGTTACAAACGTAGATGTATGAATCTTAGATTGTGCATAGCTTACATTGCTTTGAGTTGCACGAAATACGGTTTGCTAATAATGTACCTTGTACACACAGGTACGGTGCGCTCAACACCAATTACGAATGTTATCCGCACGACATGAACGATAAGAAAATTGTAATTTCTATTCGTACAGAAGCCTACCAATGTGTTATTACTTGACATTAGCATATATAATTGCTAATAGTTTGATACCGGGAAAAACCATGGCAACAGAGTCAAAGCCAGAAAGGTTGTGGAAGGTTGAAACGACTGCGAAAGTTTATGCGCAGACTGCTGGATGAAGATTATTCCAGCTACACAGGCAATCGCAACACCTGTACACCACGATGGCTTAAGTGTGTCGAGTGATAATAGATTGTCATCATTTTGCCATTTTACAACTAGAAAACTATCATCTACTGAAGTATATAGAGCAATATTCGTGTCTGTATGATCAAATGGAAAGTTTCTTGCAGTTATTATCATTGTGTCTTTCTTTAGAGAGAGTACTACGTGTGACGGTTTGATTTACATATATATGTAAATTTAAATAAATAAATACACCCAACAGCCACATACATAGTTCTGACCCCACACTAGGATACAAGTTCTGTGTCGTGGGTATCAGAAACTACGAGAGACTTTTCGGTCTCACAAACAGCCGGACCAGAAACAAATATTTTTGTATCACACAAACATTTGTCTCGGTACGGGTAAAATGTATGTAATATATAGATAAAACAAAGTAAGATATATTACCTAATGTGATAAAGCCCAATTAAAATAGCCGTATGTACATAAACGAAATGCGGTCACCGCGCAACCATTAGACGCGCCCAAGATCCGCAGGAGAGATCTGATAAAACATTCAAAGGCCAAAACGGGGAGAACACCAAATCAGATTGTCTTAAAATCACACTAGTGACGGCGTAACGCGCCGGGCCGCGCATCTATAATTCAACACATTCCCGACATTGCACAGGGAAAGGAATACTTTCCGGCACATATCCATTGCCGACGAAGTTACCGTGATCTATTCCTGTTTCGCTGCGAATGTTTATGTGTTTATTTTCACGAAGGTCTTGAGGTTTGTATTTTATGCTTTCAGCTTAGATCAGAATTGTTGACGGTTCAACGTTTTAGGGGTTCCTTCAAGCGTTTATTTGTCATCTATTGCTATCTAATTTAGGAGTTATTTTTTGCATAATTGGAAGAGAATTCACTATCTATTACTGGCTTGTTTTTACTACGTTTTGACTTTCAATATATTTCTAGACAACTAGTTTAGTACAATAGATTAATTATAAATTTTTTGCCTTTTTATTGTTAATGGAAATCAACTACAAATTAAATGCAAATTAAGATATCATATGGGGATGAATTTGAACTTAAAGTTTGAGTTTAGATTAAAGTTTAATTTTTTGATACCAAACCTGAACTAAATTATGAGAAATAGAACTCCGTGAAAGACCTTGAGACAGAATAACGACTTGGACTCCGGATGCCAATGATCGTATATATCTTCAACGCAAATTTTACCCACTAATTTTCGACCGCTTATGGTACATTACGCGTTCCACGTAACGTTTTCTTGGATCAGTTCGGCTAAAAGCACTGTGTTGTAATTGTTGTTTTACCACAACAGCGCAATTTCCACAATTACCGTGAATAGATATACGATCGACGCGGCGCGGTGCGCGGCTCGCCTGATAATTGTTAAATTGAGCTCTCGCACACGAAGCTACACGGTGGATCACGAAATTGGCACCCCGTTCACACTTCAGTAATTATCGGCGGCGAAGTTTTCCACCACTGAATGAAGGTTCTAGCCATTACTGCCACGCTACGGTGAACCGAAAGTCTGCGATGTGCTCATTCTAACTTTTAGAGTTAGTACTGGAATATCTTCAACTTTAACAGTTGCTCCTCGGAATTAGAATGGCTCGTAAACGTTCTCGGCCACGTCTGTTCTAACGTTAGTATGTAACTACATGTCAAGTCGATGTGCGCTACATTTTGTGTCAACTATTCCACGAACTACTAGTATGTACTGGTACTTACCTACTCTGTACAGTGTATTCGCTTAGCCTTCTCTGAATGTATTTTCTATTTTACAAGGGTTATTTCAAAAGTTTTGCCGACACCTGAGCAGCGTTATTAAACATTCATAATGTTTACATAGTTTACTCGAGCGAAAGATGCATGACTTGTGTTGTGTCTTAAACTACGAAGGAGTTTTTGGTTCCTCTCAAACCAAGAAGAAAAAAATGGTAACACAATAAGTAGAGCTGTGCCTTCTCAATCCGCAACCATCTAATTTCACGAAGCCTGCAACAGATTTTATAATTGCATTTGGAATTTCTAAACCCTAATCGAATCCCATTAAACTAAGTAATATTTCAATAAGTTGAAGATAACTTACATCCATAATTTCACAGTTAAATCACTAAGAAAGGAGACGTAGGCATGATCAATGAAAACGGCATCCCCTACAAGTGTAGCTAAACTTTTGTTAATTAATTGTAAAATTTTAATCATGGTACTGGCGTAACAAAATTATTATGGACCGTTTAATTTCCTTGCCCTACGCCCTTAGGCGTCTTACTAATGCGTTATTGCAAAATTTTAATCAAGGGTGTGCGAGCATTATTAAATTATGCAAGCTGTCATATGCACTCACCGAGAATAAATCTCTAACGTTTGTTTAGCTTGTACTTAGTGGGCGTAATTTAGGAAATACCGCTAGGAACATATGCTTTAAACCCGTTAGGTTCACGACCAGAGTAATGTATTTTGCATAGCTTACTCTTCTCCATGTATAAAATTGCAGTTATGCACCCCGCAGGTGTGGCTCGGTGTAATTTTATTTTTATAAGCAAATTTCGCGTTGGCTTTTTAATTGGTTTTCACGATAATTAATTTGATGATAATTTATTGTGTTAAATATATGTATATTATTAAAATATGTTGGAGTCTATTGCGGATTAAGGACCTTTTATTACGTAATTACTAACGAGTTATTTTCGAAATATTTCATGGGAATTTTACTGGAATCCCTATATTTTTTTCAACCCATTTCATACTTTAGCACTGTAAACTGAGTCACTGTATTTTGTACGTGTGGGTCGGCCTAATAGGAAATAGTCACCTAACGCCAACAATTAAAAAAAATATACCTATGGCGGTCGCAGGTTCAAACCCCTGGCACACACCTCTGACTTTTCGAAGTTATGTGTGTATTCACAATGAATCATCACTTGCTTTAACAGTGAAGGAAAACATCGTGATAAAACCTGCACACCTAAAAGTTCTTAGGAATTTCTTAGGTGTGTAGTCCGCCAACCCGCACTAGGCCAGCGTGGTGGACTGAGGCCTAAACCCTCTCAGTTGTAGAGGAGGCCCGTGCCCAGCAGTGGGACGTATATGGGCTGATGATGATACCTATGTTGATACTCGCACTATTGTGGGGAAGCACCTCACAGTGCTTGTTCGTTTCATAAGCAGGCACTGAAGCACGGCGAATTTTTATGCTCAAAATATATTGAAATCAAAACTAAATTTAATCTCAAATACATGGCACCTTTCCCTTCTTTATAAAATTCGAGACAAAATATTAAACTGGTTAAAGGATACGGCGTCTTTAGTTACAAGAAATACACAGTAAGGGAAACCACGCAACACCACCGTGAACATATATTTACACAAGTTGTAAAGTGCGAGATAGTGCTACATAGCAATCGTAGATATGATAAAAACCACACGATGGTGTATTAAATGTTTTAAATATTTGTGTCGTTCTATCTCTCGTACTATGAGGGGAGATCCTCTTCCGTTTCTAGTTTAACGTATATTAATAACAACCTGACGTAGCGATTTTCATCGGTGTTCGAGTTTGATACTTATCCTTAATCTATTTATGTTAAAAATATGATTTTAAAAACCATTGAAAATATTTAAGTAAAATTTGATTCACATGTATTTTTTAATTAATAATGCATAGAAAAATTCGTAGTTACAAATTTTTATTGAAGCTATAACGATGCCGTGAAATTCATTGTTTTTTTTATGAATACATGTATCAGTTTTATACATTGTACGCAGAAAATGGTTAAATATCAACATACAACATACTCATCACGAATCACGAAAGGTGGGTAGCGGTGTATCTCCCGTGTATATCTTGACTTTTCCAGTCAAGTTTTAAACTCTGGTATATTAGGCGAAATAACGCCTACTAGATATGTTTTAAAAGTCTTTACTGCGACTTATCTTACTTATTCTGTGCTACGGTCAATTAGTTTTAATCGACTTAAATGTTAGTCGTATCATAATTCTCCCGCCATATGAATCGACAGGAGTATCGTCCTCTGCTATAAGAACATTCAGTTTTGAACATACTAGTGTCATTTCCTCGAGTGATACCAACCTTTCTTTTCTCGTTAATTTACAATATTCCATTGCATTTTACGTGCCTAAAAAATCAATACTTACAACTTAGTAGTCACTTGTCGTCTCTGCAAAAGGGTAACATGAAAAATACGGAATAAGCTAAACTAATTATTTTTTTATTTGTTTGAACACAAATTACATAAGCGTCGGCTCAGGGAGGACGATACGCTAAAGTTCTTTATTGCCGCAACACGAGTCCGCACTCTACTCAATTTGCCCATCCCTACAAGTCAAAAGTGGAGGCACACAGACAGCAATAAACTAGCCTTTATGTAGTTAAACAACAAGCAATCAACCCGAGTAAACTAATGCTGTAAAGTGAAATCTTGGCGGACAAAAATGAATATTAAACTCAACTCTAGCTTAAAGAGAACGAATCGCGCCCAATTGGCCTTGTTGGGCCGAGATCAAATAATTTTATGAAAATGAACCTGGGGCCTATTTAATTAACCCGGCCTCCCCCTTCTGTATCGTACAATTCCCCGGCTAAACATTAGCATTCGTCAGGAATTTAATTCGCGCGTGCAACTGAAAATATTTATTTACACTTTCGCATTTTAATTATATAGGCACACAGCGCCCAGTACACACGTTACACTGTTAACTATAGGGAGAAATAATTAATTTTATTGGATTTTCTTTTCGCTAGAGAAGTTTTAATTACTGCAGCGAGGGAGGTTCGTGTAACGGTGTTTTATAAGCCGCCGCTCGCGCTGCTCTCGGACGCAAATTGTTTGTTGCGGTCGTAATATCGCTCGCGTACGCCGCGCCGGAAATTTGCTGATTTCTGATATATTATTCATCATTGAATGATGACTAAAGCTAACCTAAAATACGATGTACACAACAACCTAAAAGAATTTAATTCACTTAGCGAAAATAACCCCGAGACGTGATAGAACTGTTCTCCCGATCAGAACAGACGCGTGTGGAAATTAAGGAGGTCGAATCTGAGCTCATCAAACATTAAGCTCTCGCCATCGCGTACCTGGGGGCCCCCCGCTAAATAAATAACTCGAGCAAATGAAAAACATCCACGCTCGTATCGAACGGTGAGAATTCGTCGTTAATAAATATGCATAGCGCGTCTATGCCACATCCTCCGTGATTAGTCGTGTGGGGGCGCCTCCCCAGCCACTGATACGGATAGGTGAGTGATAGCGAGGGGGCCGCGGCACTGAGGAGCCCAGCTAATAATACTATCTCTCTGTTGTATCGGTGAAATTTCTTGGATATTGCCAATAAGAGGGGTTCACGTGTGCACGGTTTTGTTTCTGTCAATGCGCGTTCGGTACATTGACAATTTATAGTAGATCCTTACAATAGACACGTGTTTGTCACAAGCATTTTAATGCCAAATTTTATTGTTAGCATTAGTAGTTAAATAGTGAAACAGCGAAATACACAAGCTTGAATGCTATAGACAATTGTGGCTTCACAATTTTCTCAAAAAGTCCTATTAAACTAGGAACAAATTGAGAATCTAATCCTTTAAAAGATAAAAAAAAAAACTACGACCGCGCGTAACTATCAGCACATAATGCACACGTGTTTAACATATCCGGTTAGAAGCTAACTGATTTACATGAACAAGTTTAGTTTAATCTACTTAATACTAGTGGAGTGGTTGCTTAGTGGAACTAGAGTAATTTCGGCGTTGGGACCATAAATTCGCGGCGTAGCGAGCTTGCACTTTATTACTTTATGTCTGAGATGCATTATATCGCCGGTAATAAGTACCCTCTATGGGAGAAGAATAAGTACCAACAGAATGAAGGTGTTATGCCTCCGTGCCTTTGTTTACGACATCCATCACTATTTGTTCGGCATAAAAAAATGATGGTCTTCTATAAAATAAGTGTGTTTAAGCTTCTGTTATGATTTTACTTACACCCCTATTTCCTATTAAAGATAATCCAGTGTCTTCTTATAAGACTAGTGGTGGCGTCCAGAATTGCTCGGGCGCTTTTTTTATGCAAAAAATAGCCTATATGTCATTCCCCAAGATTAAACATTTTTCCTACTAAAAATATGCATATCGGGATAATATGAATTTAAGCGTGTTATAGATAATGAGAAAAAAGTTCTGAGATTACTTCTTTGAGAATGTAAGCCACTTAATAATTCTCAAGCTACACATAATAGTTAGACGCTAATGTAAGAAACTTTTGGTTTGTCAACGAAAAGAAGAATACACATATATTTGGTCCAGCTGTGTGTTTTAGTAAAAAGTCATGATAATGACATTTGTATGATTCCAGGATGCATGTGACTTAAGCAGATTGCAAACTAAATTTTCATCGCTTTTTATTTGTTATCTTAATAACAACGTAAAGTAGACAAAAAGAAGATATTTCCCAAGCTGCGACCATTTTTATAACTCAGTAGTCAATGAGAGAAAATATTTCCGGGGACGCTATTCTAACGAGTTAAATCCACAATACGGTAATTTATATTCCGTTTTTTCCGCCTCTCTTTAGGATATTAACCCTTCACTGTTGCTTGATAATTTATATACACAATACGAAATATATCGACCAATTACTGTCTGAATGGAAGCGACAATTCACTTCTATACATTGCTATCAAATTCTGATTGAGCGTGAGCCGACTCCGAAATTAAATTAGAAGTCCAGTGCGGTCCTAAACAAATTTCAATTCTCAATTATGTCTCGCCAGGAACGGCAGTCGATTGCGGAGACTCCCTAGAGGTCCTGGTGACTTATTGCACGGCATCAGCCGCAGTTGATGGCTCAATAATATATTCAGAATAATTGTTCATACAGACACCCAACTCCGATTGAATTCGCTCTCTTGGGGCACAATAAATATTGATTTATTCGCCTGTAGGACGCGAACTGCTCTCAAGAACGAACTCTATGATTTTTTAATTTTATTACTCGAACCACGTAGAGAACAGTTGCCGCGTCACGCTTTTTATTGATTTTATGTGGCAATAAAAGAATCGACGCCAACCTTAGCCACCCCATATACTTTTTCCGGTTCACTGAGCATAAATTGCAATAGGATTCCGCGCGGTGGATGGCCCCGAATATTTCTTGCCCGGCTCTACCACGTGGAAAAGGTGCAAAGATTTACCTGAAGCCCTCACACGGCCTGTGGGTTAACGCGAAAATATTTATTTTATAATAGGTGTCAATGGGAACACTGTTATATCCCCACGGTTGATTTTTATAGTCGAACGCGTTCGATCCGGGTACTTTCGACCGGACGTTAAGCATTTGTAATGTAAGCCCACCTACGGCTTTAATACGCTGTAATCGCATAAAAGAATACAGGGCTAATCGATGATTGAATTGAAATGGTTTTGGGAAGACGTGGGCGCGAAGACGTGCGCGTCACGACTCAAGTTTACGCAATTTATTTCCTGTGTTTACTCAACATTTTATGTAAATTATTTCTTGACAACATCGCGTTCTGAACGTTTTCTTTTATGTAAGCGTGTTTAACAAATATCAATTTAAATGTTTGTACTCTTGTTATTGAAATTTCTAAACGAGACCAAAAATACAGAATATACGTTTATTTCATTTACTCAATAACGTGATCAACTGTAACAGCTACACGGGGCTCACGTATCGAACATTTAAAAACAAAACAAGTCCCGTTGAATATTGTCAGGAAGTCCCCATTCGTTCAAACGACAATATGAAACCAATAGTTGCATGTGAGCGCCTCCCGTTCCAATGAATTCTTGCAGGAAAGTAGCAATAAGAAAAATGTGTAACAACGGTAGTGCGGCGAAGCCAGTCAATACAACAGGTGCAAGACAAACAGGCAATATCGAGAATATCAATAGAGCACACGGGGCGATATCAATAAGCAGGGTGACGTTGCGACGAGCCCAGATAAGGGTCCAGGCGCGTGCTCCCGTCGGATTGTCGACGATTACGGCACTGATTTATATCGGCACCGGTCTTCCTTTGCGCCGTCGCAGCTCTACACGCCGCCAATCGAACCGTTGCACTCGTGCATCTGAAACTTCATTAACACTCAGTAGCAGAAAACTCTAGTCCGAAATAAACAACGTTAAAATCATATACAAATCCTAGCATGTTTTATGCAAATTTGCCTCAACTTGCCGTTCTCACGCCGAGTGCAATGGAAATAAACATCTCATTCGACTTCATAATGCAATATTACTTTTGCTGTCCGATCCAAAGTGGGGCAATATTAAAAATGGATTCGATCACTCGCTTCGAAAGCTCCAATAATTCAATGAGAAGTTTAAATAATACGCAATAAAACTGAAGCCGCCGATATAGTGCTCCGAGTATTCCATTTCCCGAGCACGGGCTATTAGGGAGGCGGAAGAAAGCTGCAATCTCAGGAGATTGAAAATCAAACAATGCGAATGTTCGTAACATAATACCATTCGTTATTAAGACACAAATGTGGCATTAGAGGGAAATAAGGCAAAGGCGAAAGTTGTGCCGCGTGGCGCGTCTCACAGGGGGAGCGCGGGTGCACGGCGCACGCGACACAGAATATGTTTATAGAGAACAGGGTAAGGGGGTAATGTGAGTAATAAAATTTTATACACCTTAATATTTCGCCCAACGATGAGTCGAGGCGTGTGTGAAATTATGTATCTAAAGCGTGGCGGGAAATTTACTGCCATTCCGACGAGGTAAACCCGTGCCCACGCTTTTTTAATCTAACAAAGGAAACCAAATATTATATATTTTTTAGCGTCACATTTTTCACGAGTAATTTTATTAGCCCGCGATAAATGAACCTGTTTTTAATCCTTCAAAGCATGGATTAATTTAAATACGCGATCACAACGTGTTGCGTAAACAGGCATCCGTTGAAGTCGGCTGCCACAACGCACGCCTCGCATAGACACTCGTACCGCTTCACAACACTATAATTTATGTATGTAAATGAAATACACATTACCCTGTTCCAAGTACGATTCGAAGTACGCAGCCTGACGCGTTGTGTTTTCAGAACATGTTTATTGCTGTATTTTGTCTTTATTATCTCGTCTCTTGTGTCACTACTCTCTGCTCTGAGCACCGCTGAACCGTATTTCATAATTTTTGTCGCACTCAGCTACGAATTCATACTTATCACATTCTGAAGGCTATCTCATACATAACGCATGCATAGAAGTGCCAGCATTATTAAAACCTTTTTAAACACTTTAATATCTTATTCATACTCCGCAAATTTATAAAATAAAACGGAGTTGAATTCGTGATAATAAATTTGTCGCGGAAGAAAAATTCAATTATGTCGTAAAAGCTGCAACCGAAACTTAAGATCCGTTTTATAAATTCCAGCGGAGAAGTGGTCTAGCACCGTATGGCATTTTCTAAATTACCAACGCCAACCTAATAAAGGCTGTGAAGTTTTAGGTGCGGGTTTGGTAAAAATACGGTGTCGCAAAAGTTTTCTTTATTAGTTTCCCCCTTTAATCCGGCCAGGCGTGTCCCAATGTCTTTATGGCGAATTTTCAATCTGAGTCTGGGCGGAAGCCAATAAGAAATCAACTATTTTTCCCCTGATTTCCGTGCATCGGTTCGAGAGGAGATTCGCTTCTTTACGACTTCTTTTACGATTGGAGGTGCATTCGGAATTAGTCCGCACCAACGGGAGAGCCTTTTCGTGTCTACCAAGACGAATGGCAAAAGGATTACAAAGACAGACTGAATTTCTCGTTTCTAGTGAAATTTAAAGGGTTTTTATGAATTAAGCGTCACACTATGTTTTTATGATCATGAGGTTTATTTTAAAATTGAGTTAACACATGTTAATACATACATACATATATACATTTTGTATAAATTAAATATTAACAATTTTCGTATTGCGATATTACATAAAACTTAGTATCATGTGCTATTAATCCTATTTAAAATGATATACAAAAAAATATTGTTAGTTATTTAAACTGAATGTATCGTTATTACCTTTTCTGAGGGAGTATTAACTTGTATGGATAATTAATTCTGTTCTCATTTGTTAACTGAGAAGCTCTAATAAGGAGGTGGACCACATAAATAATAAAATAATATTAGGTGCCTTCACTTAAAAAAGTCTTTGAAAAGTAATTTATTATTCATTTATATTTTTTGAAGTTATAGGTACTTCTTTTGTAAATTTATACGATGCGCACGCACACCGTCACGAAAAATTTATTCAAAAAAAGTTTATAGGTATGTTTTAGATTTTAAATATGTAGAATAGTGACAATAATAAAAAGGGATTGATATATTTATTAGTTGTCAAATATTTATGACTTCGTTGAATAAGGAGAAATATAATTTTTTAGTATAACTTCTAACGCGTGTACATAAGTAGGTACACAATACACATACACTTTTTTTGGTAACTGTCTTTATTAATTTGGAGCTGAAATATTTATAAGATAAACATAATTAGAGAACTAGAAGTGCCGTAATTGTCCCATATTTCTGTTTTCCAAATAGACGGACACTCCGCTTCTATTGAAATTAGCGTAATGAAGGTAATTGTCCGAATCTCGTAGAACTGAGCTGGTAGATTCAAACTTTAAAGTCCTTCGTAAACCAAAGATACATTGAGCGATTTCTATACGAATACTCAGTCAATAAAATGCTTGTTACAGTGATAACGCAACGCTGCTTGGTCGTTTTCATTAATTACATTCTGATGTTTTCTTAAATCGGATTCTCAGGAAAGAGAAGATGTATTAAAACTGATTTATTCCAATGATTCTTGATACTTTTTGCAATTTGTCTGCCATTTTTATAGTTTTTATATTGTTCATGGACTCTTGTTGCATATATTAGGTCTTCCGATTAGTTTTGAGGGAACGTGTCAAGTAGGTGTCGCGATACGTCGCGTCGGTGCAAATTACTTAGGTATTCGACGTTGCGTGTTTTAGATTGCACTTTAATTATTCGAAGTGACTCATTTATAGTAAACGCATACAAGTTTTTAGTGTGATTAAATACGGAACGCGATAAATATCGCCCACACGTCGCAAAACTGTAAGAAATACACTTTCAGATTTTCAGAGAGAAATGTTACCGCAATCCAATTCACCAGATTGTGCTCCTTTTGATTACCAACTATTGCGATCTATGCAACATAAACTTACAGATCAGCACTTATAAAAAAATCGTATGTATCAAAACATGGATCGATGGACACGTACTTGAACAATAAGTGTTTTGTTTAATTATTATTATTTTCTGCCTCGTGGTCTCGCGACGCAAGTATGTACCGTGGGATCTAGAGGTCCTGGGTTCGATTCCCAGGTCGGGCAAAGTGTTATTGGACTTTTCCATTAGGAAATTCTCAGTAGCAGCACGGAATCTGGAAATGTGCTCGAAAAACAGCAAAAAGGCTTGCCTCCTATTCCAATCCAATCCAATCCATCAGCCAATCGAAGTCCACTGCTGGACATAGGCCTCTCCCAATGACTTCCACAGGGACCTGTTGGAAGCAGCCTGCATCCAGCGACGTCCCGCGACCTTCACCAGGTCGTCTGACCATCTTGTCGGAGGACGTCCCACGCTGCGCTTTCCGGTACGTGGCCTCCACTCGAGAACTTTTTGGCCCCATCGGCCATCAGTTCTCCGCGCTATGTGCCCGGCCCATTGCCACTTCAACTTGCTAATCCGCTGGGCTATGTCGGTTACTTTAGTTCTCCTACGGATCTCCTCATTTCTGATTCGATCTCGTAGGGAAACCCCGAGCATAGCCCTCTCCATAGCTCGTTGAGTGACTCTGAGCCGTCTAATGAGGCCCATAGTGAGAGGCCACGTCTCAGTGCCGTATGTCATCACTGGTAACACACAACTATCGAAGACTTTTGTCTTCAGGCACTGAGGTATTTTGGACGAGAAGACGTCGCGTAGTTTCCCGAACGCTGCCCAACCGAGTTGGATTCGACGATTGACCTCTCTCTCGAAGTTGGACCTGCCTAACCGGACCACTTGTCCCAAATAGACATATTCGTCTACAACTTCGAGAGTCGAGCCCCCTATTACGTGTGACTTATACGTACCTGGCGAAATGTGGGTGCAGAAATGCACCTCTGCCTACACCTTCGAGGATTACGGGTTTGAGGTAATATAGGTATGGTAGGTTAGGAAATGGTTCGATTTAAGCATGTATATCTTCTTTTTAATTTGTTTACGTAGACACAAATTCTATTTCATTTCACGAATTTGAAAAAACACACCTATAAAAGAGACGGTGGCGCGGAGGAGGCTTCGTTAATACTTTATTACGGTTCGTATGAGATAACTCAGCTGGCTTTTACGACACTCTTTTAATCGCTGCTAAGTTCCATCGACCCGACTACTCGTCTCCCACTAGAGCCTCGACTTTATAACTGTTATTAATATTTTAACTGCATTTTAACTTTAATAACGCATTTAAAATTAAAAGACTGAGTGAACAGTGTGTACAGACTCCCTTTTGCGTGAAGTTTGTTTAAGTCTACTTAAGGATAGTGGTAGAGGCGAATGTTCAGCGAATTTATATTTTCTTGATAACCATCTTTTCAGGAGAAGTTTATTTTCACTGTGACTGATTATTTTGGTCAGTTTATACTTTTGTTGCTCAGAATATGTTACTCATATTATATTTCATTAATTAGGTATATTGGCCTTAGCAGTTTTAGGTGTCATTTTATTTCTATCCTTTCTTACCTTGAATTCCAACATGAGTATTATTATTACAAAGCACCTGCTAGTGATAAGTACTTATAATCATTAAGATCGACACAATCTGACTTACGCTAGTATTCGATAAAGAGACAGCTGTATTTCTACACGTCTCGTCAACCGAAAAATATAACTCAGATTAAAGCACGAACTTAATGTATCTTTATTTAATATTTTTTGGATTCCATTTTGCTACAGAAAACACACACTATCTCTTACCTGGATTCGGGAATAGAACTCAGGAGATCTTTATCGCACACCGCACGTTTACACCGCACGACCAAAGGGGCTGAAACAAATATCTCTATCGAATCACAATATTAGGGAAAATTCATTCGGTATAAGGTACATTATCCGCACACGTGTTGCGATTAACTCCCTTAACTCACTTCGACTTGCCGACGCCGGTAACAGAGTATTCACTAGAATCGTGACTAAAATATCATATCATAAGCGACTTAATTCGGTCCCCTTGCGGTAGTCATCTAGTTCGCTGTGTACACATTAAAATGCGGAGATGTTTTCTTGTTTGAACAGAACCGTATGCTTCCCAAGAATTCACGCAAATACAGTCAGGATGTTTTATTGTCTGTTTCAGTTTTGTTTTAGTGTCTAATACTTAAACATTACTGTGTTCTTTAAAGCAGTCCGTTATAAGACTTACGTTTAATACTTTTAAAGGTTAATAAAATTTTCAGTGAAGCAAAACGCAATTTGTAGAGATTGGCGAAAGAACTATCGAAATAAAATATATCCCGCTCATAAAAAATGTCGTAAAGTTAAAAGTTATAGGATTTGTCTGTAGGTCTAAAACCGAGGATGAGACTGAAATTTTATAGGTATTAATAAAAAAAAAACCCTCAGCATTTGAAATTATTTTTGTTAAAATATTTAATGTTTCGAAATATAAGATTGGACGCGTCACGAAACACAAACAGCCGACGGGCGCGCTCCGAATTAATCCAATCCACGGAATAGGTATTACAGAAAGCTAATGGGGCAAAGTTTCCATGTAAGCCAATTGTGTGCCGTTAATCTAATCGCCGCTGTGTATAACGATGTTTTGATATCGCTGTACAATTGCCAAATGAAAAATACGCGGATTTCCTGCCAGCAGTAATCGGCGTGTAATCCATCAACCCGAACGGCTGCGCACTTGCTTGCCGAACGTTCCGATTCCGTCCCATTACGTATTGTCACAGTTTAATGCGAATGATGTATGAGTTATTCGAAAGATTTTCAACGCTGATTGATTGTCGGTTGTTACGTCTTGTTAAAGCATCGATGCAGGTAGCTTAATCGATGGGTAATCGAATCAGAGTCAAAAAATGGTTTATTGGAATATTTGTCCTTTTTGTTGATGTTTTGAATTGTCCTTTGAATTGTATGTTGAACTATATCTTGGTTAGTCCGTATATTTGTCTTTTAAAACAATGCGTCAAGAAGCACCTTAAGTTAGTCCATCGATTTGTGCGAACTTTTTTCTTTTCTATTTATCTCCCAACATTTTTAAAATCATTGTGAGAAAATATCTATTTTCAAGTATCTATTATAGTTATTGATAGGCAGTATTCATAATTAAGCACTTCAATATTCGTGGGATCATTTACAAGCTATACTATGATGGAAACAGTAATTTAAGAAAGCTGACGCCCCACGAACAGAAACCCCGAATATCATAGTAATGTCCAAAGTTGATTACTAGAAGAAAGAAAACATTAAGCCTTGTAAATAGAGAACACGATGAAATTTTGCAATTAACGTTTTATGTTCCCGGCTGTAAAAAAGGAAACGACCAACATAACCCATAACCTCCATAGAAAGCGTTTATGTTATACGTAATTAGTTCCTTCCTAAAATCATACATACACGGCATACAGTCAAAGCGCCGCAATAAAATTACGAGCTCCTTCTACTGATTACGGAGTCCATAAAACAGGGGGGCAATTAGTTTACCCAAACTATTCTTGACCATATTACGTGTGATAGAATCTTTGAAACGTACGCCGCTTATTATAACTTTCTTCCGCGCTGCTCCAGCTGTGAGGGCTCAGTGTGACCTCAACCCCCCTTCTCCCTACCTCCCGCCAATGTACCCGTGATCATGCGATAAAACAATTATCCAAACGAAGTTGGGCACACGTAACACCGCAACACTAAAAATGGCGAAAGTTTCCTAAAACGCAGTAACTACGGGCTCAACGTTAATTTCTAAATACGGTAATAAAATAGGAATACTGCGTAATATGGGTATAAAACTTAAGGAATAATTTTGGTAATTCGTTGATTAGCTAATGAATCATAGTTTTTTAATAGCTGCTTATGAAATAATTAGCAATAGAAACAAAACGATTCACGATCAGTATTTATATCTGAAACTAGGTCTTATTGCTACAAGACCAAAAATATCTTGCAGCTATCTTAGTGGTTAGACGGTAACATTGATGGTAAAACAGCATACCTAGACGTCTTATGATAGTCTCACGAATTCACAGAATGTAGGCCGGTTTCAACAGGCAGTAGACGTAACATAACACTGAATAATATAATTATACCTATGCCTCTTGCAATTCAATTTATGTAAGATTAAATTGATCCCTTCAGATTCCAGAGGTATTCAGCTTCAGTTATAAAGCTTAGTGAAATATCACGATGTCGCGCTAAGAAGCCTTTGTTACTCTCAGCCTTTTTTACCTCACCTGGAATTCCTTTTAATATGTAGCCAAACACAATGAACAATGAAATTCTTAAACAAAAATCCAAAAACAAACAAGAGTTCGCTAAATACATGTTACACTTATCGCGCAACACAAAATCAGCTATGTTATATTACCTATTAATTAAAAAATAAATACAATCGAACAACAAAAGGTAAGGATTATCAGATCCAGTTTGTTTGTCGTGTTAGTTTGGAGTCGCGTGCGGGTCACTTCGCATCTTGATATACCTCAACCCTCAATAATTATAGCTCGCCTCATACCTACTGACCCCGAATGGCCAGCGTTTCACAAAACTCTTGGCTAATTTGCTGATCACATTTGATATTTTGTTATGATTATATTTAACGATACATGTATTAACCGCGTTTAAAGTAGGTGCGGCTTCTAGTACCTACTCCCAGTTTATTACGCTTAACAAATTACACTGGATTTTTAATTGGATTGTAATACACGCCTATTAAATTGTTAAGGTCATGATAGATGACATTGACAAAAGCTTACCCGAAAATATTTTTTTAAACATAAAAAGTTCAGCCGATTCGTGCGCTAAGTACCTATGCGATATAAAAAGGAAAAATATGATTTTGTATTTAATTAAGTAATTAATTATTTATAATATGGAATATAGAGCAATGTATCTGATAACGTTGCAGAATGAAAAGGTATTTATTCGATTTAATCATTAATAATGCTTAATTATGGCAAAAAATACCTCAAATAAACCGTTGGCAAATAAAATAAAGAGAAGCCAACTTCTATTTATTTAAAATATTTAAAAGAGCTGACAAAAATGTTGCACCCTCTCTAGTCACAAAGTTTAGTGATCCACATAGAAGATTGAATGATGAAAAATGCAGCGCCACTGAATATGCGATTCTGGCGGCGACTATGAAGAATTGTTGGAAACTCGCGGTGTCTATGTTTGAAATATGCAACGCTTTATACTGCCGAATATTGTGACCAGAAAAATATTTTATGAAACTAGTGACAGTCAATAAAGAGTTTCAGAATTCAAAACACCGCGCCGCCTTTGTGGCTAGATATTGTTGTAGATAAATATCTGCCTTTAGGAAAATAGGATACACATATACGAATCCAACATCTGAAGCATCCCTGTGTAAGATTTTACGATACAAAAATGTGTTCCGTAGTTCTATGAATATAGGATCCGTCCCGTACCTAAATGTTAAGTGAGCGTAAAACTGAAATGAAATCGACATGTTGAAGTGGCGTTGCCTTCCAATTCTGCTGGCTTCCTCCGAACTGTGCATTAAAGATTTCGTACGAACTCAATTTAATGGACTCTGACAGACTGGCAATGCTCTTTGGAATTACATGAGCTATAAAAATGAATGCATTCACGCGAAGTTCAGCTTGAATCTCTATTATTATATTTCTTTATTCAGTGCTTTTTAGTAGTAATGTCATTTTTACTGTTATTTTAGTACTTATTGGTTCATCATATTTAAACTACGTTTTTTTCTCACTATGCGTTTGCACATTCGTTACTATGTGTTCTGTTAACCTCTGACTTTTATTTGATGCCCGATGTTAGCATTTCAAGAGCATACTAAAGTTTCTAAACGAACAACACGTTAAATAAACGTTACACCGTTCTTTATGCTTTGAAATCGAATTGTGATTCAAATCACACGTAAATACGTCTAGACATTCCAAATGGACATTTATTATGATTTTTTATTACAAATTTAATAATTCAGGTAATATTTTCATGAGTTTATTAAATTTTCTAAAATGTGAAGTAAGTCTTAAATAAAAAAAAAATTTTAGTTTTTAAATAAACATAAATAACAATCGACTTTAACATAAAATACAGTATTTATAAACGTTGCTAAGTTCTCAACTTCAAAATGTTTTGTCACAGTTTTTTTTCTCTTCACAAGTCACACATTTATTTAAAGTTTTTTTTTTATATATTTAAGACATATATCAGTTCGCGAAGATTCTAGCAACGTTAGGACATTAATTTTGATTATTTTGAAAAAGTAAACTTTGGCACAATCTACGCAGTCTGATGAATGCAAATTCATAACAACAAGGTTGCACAACAATTCAACATCACATCTTCAATATCGATACCTGATTTCAGAATCATGCTGCACCTGCTCAATTCCCCGCCGCCAATCCCACTTTTCCAATCCAAAGTCTATTTTAGATTTGTTTAAAATGTTGCAGATTCTGTTACGTTATGTCGATTTGGAAAGGGAAACAGACGTCTTTCAGGTGACGGAAAATTTAGGTGAAGTTATAAATAAATAAGTATTAAAGTCTGGAATAGTTCGAAATAAGTTTTGAAATTTGAACTTTAAGAAACATTATTTATATGGTATGAAACAAGTTAGATTTTTCTCGATAGTCACGCTTTTTATAAGTCCTGAGACTGCAGTGTACGATAAAGAGCTGATGCAATCGAAATTAGTTAAATTGGCATTAGGGTAAATGTTAACAAATGTAGTAGGACTAAATGTCAGAATTAATTTAGAACTGACATATAAAGTATTTCGTTTATATTCTTATTTGTAATTAACCTACTTTTTTTTTTAAATAAGGATTTTAAATAACTTTTTGTAATGCATGAAGCATTTACATTTTTGTTAAGATCAACATTTATTGTTATGAAACGATATGACATTTTATTCATCAAAGCATTTTATTGTTTTTGAAGCTAAAGACAATAAACATAAATAAAAAATATACCTACAAAATCTATATTTGTTAATACAGCTTTAAACTAGCGTGCGACAACGTGCAAACGTCTGGCAACGTGAAAAATTTATTTTATGTAGTGATAGACAGAGTTGACGGTGCCACTGTAAAAATACTCTTAGTTGAACAGTTTGAAAAGGCTTCCACATGAGTTGATGGCAACACGATGCTTGACTACACTTTACTTTTTATTAACGTCGCACCCGACAGCATGTCGGAAAACTTTTTTCAAATACTTAGCTTACATTTTATTTAAAAGAGCAGTCCCCGCTTTGCTGAATCAAAATCGTCCATATCATTTTTAAAAATATGAATTTTATCAGCTTGATTTTAGATTGTAATGTCTTGAATTTAAAAAACCTAATCGGGTCTGTAAAGAAACTTTGTTTAAGGAAGAATGTAATTTACTATAGCCATAACAAATCGACCTATTAAGCCTTTATAGCAAACCTTATTGGTAATTACCTGACTAGGAATACTCAATCCAACTGCCTAGCCTGAGATCTTGATCACAATTGATGCCCAACGCTCAATTTTAATTTACCTTTGTTCAGTAAAACAACATTAATTATGGCCAATAGCTATAAAGGCAAATATATCAAAGAAATATAAATGAGTTGATTAAATATTAATAAAGAATTACAATCCGTACGCGTCCGAACTAATTGAATATTGAATAGCACACCGCACTGTCGTTTTACGAGCGCATTCATTTCATATAAATGAAACTAATCTATAAGAATGGATGGATTTGCTCTAAGGATAGTTGATCCAAACCATTTATTCAGTTGTGCTCAGGCTAAATGCGAAAAAGTATCAATTATTCATCTGTTTGATTTTCACTTGAAGTGCTTTGTTTTTTTAGCATTAATAGTTTAAACGATGGTAAAAAATCTTTAAAAGAACGCACTTTGCATATATTAAAAAGATTACTTATTTCGACATTAAAAAAGATTTCATGAAATTTTGCTTTAATAAAATTGTTGATGGATATCCGCACGTTAATGAATTTTTGTCATTTCGATTAAAATACAATAGTCTTGCATACAGTGATGATATCTCTTGTTTTTCTAATCGTTTTAAATATATGCTTTAGAAAAAATAAGTTTTTTTAATCACCTGTACATGTATACGGAAAAACGAATTGTTAATTAAACTGTGTTCATCATATAAACTTTAAATTTGAATTGCAAATGCTGACCGTAGAAACTAACGTTAATTTGTATCTTTCCAGATCATGTTCGCGAATTCTCCTGTGGCACATTGTACTACAGGACCTTCTTCGTTGACTCCAAACGGGATGCCCTTTACGTCGGCGCTATGTGAGTTGATTTCCTTTAACATAAACTAATTAAATAACAACGCAATTTCCCACTCATAATTCTACCAAAACATATTTGATATATCTGAGAAATATTTTTGTATTGTTACATCTGATAAATCTCCTTTCTTTATACATATAATGTAAGCAATTTTCCTGGAATACAAGTTGTTTTTGACAAATATGATAGATTTACCCAGAACTCCAATGTCGTGGAATATTTATTTAACTTTTATAGCCCCAAAACAAAAAGCAATCCGTTCAATACAAATCGAATAGCTATTTTTACGAGTAAGAGCGGCGGTGTATCAGTTTTACCTTCCTCAGCCCCACAAACGATTAGCCAACTGCGCAAGATCCGTCGAGTCGGATAGTTTTAGTACACAATTCGTCTAAAGCGCAAAGTTTTGATGGATCCGTAAAGGTCGACTAACACTGGTGATTCAATAAAAAGAGGTGATATAGGTCAATCGTGTGTGTCACGAAGGCAGCTAATTCTGTCCGGGGAATATCGTAACTGCCGCATTTTCAGCTATAAAACGATTCTTCTATAAACGTTATGGTGGCTTTAACACAACTTTGTAACGTATCCCTTTTGCCCGCAGTGGATTGACTCAACTTTTCCATTCAAACATGTCTGTGTTAAGACTTTTATAACATTTTATTTTTCTTACAAAACTTTTTCTCTTTCAGGGATCGGTTGTACCGCCTGAATATGAATAACATTAGTGCCTCGCATTGCGAAGTAAGTAAACATTTCATCTTTAGTACCGTTGTGCGTTGTTTTATAGCCTCGTTTTCAACACTTACTTTTTCTTTGCAGAGAGATTCGATAAATCTGGAACCGAGCAACGTGGCACAATGCGTATCCAAAGGAAAATCAGAGGTAAGATGAAGTTCCAATAACTCATGTCGAGAGCAACAATTTAATTACCCGTTCCGTATTTCTCGTCGAATTACTCATAACTAGCACTATTTCCATCAAGAGTTAATCCCATTTTTAACTGTGAGCGGCGGGCGGCGAGCATATTTCATAGCGGGGGGCTTACAGCCACACTGCTTCGCTATATTAAGGCCGTTAATTTTGATTTACAATCGCAACGTAAAAGCAATATTTGTTTTATTTCTCGGCAGTGGAAGGCCGTCTCGGAGATCGGAAAAATAGTGATTATCCCGTTTCCGATACTATATTTACTAATTCTGAAACACATTTACGTGATTATTGGCGTATCTATCTGCAATAGCTTTTATTATATCAAATCCAACCGCAATGGAAAAATTATTTTTATTATTTTTATTGCAAAGAAGCTTTGTAGCGCACATTTCACGCGTTTATATGAATCATAAAAATGCTGTTCTGCATTATGATGTAAGAAACGCCGCGTAAGTATTTATTTATATTTCTTTGTTGACTCACTCATACATGTTTATGTCTAATAAGAAAGTCATAAAGTTCCCAACCAGAAATGGAATGTCTCATGTGAAATGTATAAAGTCTCGATGTGGGCTGTAAACCCTCCGAGCGACTCTAAAAGGTGTATCTCACAAGAGGCAAAAGCATGCACGGGATCCACGAATTCAAAGTTAAATATTGCGGTGGCGCGCTCATATAAACCGCTCGGATAAAAGGTCAAACTCCCGCAATACAGAGTTAACGAAGGCAATAGACCACATGGTACCAACTCTTCCAATGGCGAAAAAAGTAAATTTGTTTTATTAGTATCAAAGAGGGCTATAAAAAAGAAATATCCCCAAGTCTATCACCTCGATCGCGGACGGAACGGCCACTCGTGAAAGCTATAATCAAAGTTTCTCGCTGTCGACGAGTTTTCTTTTCTCTAAACACGATGTCGTAACATGAAAAAGGCTGGAAAAATGCCGTCGGCAGATTCTGTGAGGGGATCACCGGCTCGACCCGTCGCCCGCTAGTTGTTTTAACTCACCGCTCTTTGTGACGCTGTTAGAGTAAATTTACCAGCTTAGCTAAATCACGGATTCGGAAAATATTTGACCCGCAATTTATGATAGGCTATTTGTTCGTCTAACGCTGTGATACAATATGCATGCATTCCAAATGAGAACGCACAGTTTGAATTAACTTTTGTATTTGTACTGCCTCTTTGTGCAAATACAAAATGATTTACTAGCTACAAAATTGCGTGCCATACAAATATATTGTATCGCATAAATTAATTACAAATGATTAGTAAAATCAAAACATATTTATTTATGAGGTAATTAACGATGTTGTAAATATATTAGTATTAGTTTTAGAAAATAACATCACAATAATATAAAGTCTCTAAATTGTAATTGCCATTAATAAAACCAGGGTGGAAAATACTATTGAAACCCAGACATTTATATGTAAAAATAATAGTAAAAATCTAAAAGATATAATAAATATGTTAATATTAGAGATTTTTAGGATCGTTAATATTACCCAGTTTCCGTGGTAATTTGACTTTACACTATCGCAGGGACAGGAACAATTCTGCACAGACCAGGAAATTTATTACACACGGAAATGGAGCAATGCATCATAATAATACTTCAGAATGCATGAAGCATTATTAAAGTAGAAATGTATATGTTTTAAAATAAAAATAGCATTATTTTTGAACACTCTTAAAAATAAACTTTCAAACGCCGAGACAATAAAGAATATAATTTTAAAGCTTAGCGAGGTGACTAATTATTACTTAAAGAGCAAATTAAACATAAAACAGAAATCTCACAAAGAGACGCACTTTACGAGCGCCATAAAAACTAGTATCGTGTCGAAAGCAATAAAAGCGTTCTGCATTCGAAATGCAAATCAACGTTCTTAAATTCCTAATAAAAACCATTATAGAAAAACAAGTAAAAGAGCGTTCCAGTAGAAAAACGCGAGAAAAGCCGGCCGTAAATCTACTTACGTACAAAGTGGCGAATAATTAACGAAATGGTCCAATCGAAGGCATTAGTTCCGAGTGAAGTTATGCGCGAGCCGCCGACTAAGTGCCGTTAAAAGAAACTTAGACGTGGGCCTGATTGTTCTCCTGTTTAATTCTGATTGTTTCCGAGTGCAAAACAGTTTTCCGTTCACGTCAGTACGACGGTTCAACGTTCAGAGTATATTAATCCGATAATTACTTTAGAACAATCTCTCGCGAAGTTACCTCCACGCCGCCGAACCAAAGAAACGCGGAGCGAACTTTTTATTAAGAAACAAAGCACTTCGTTAATTGCTTGCTTGCACGTGCCTATTTATGTGGCAACTTTTGTTCGTGAGTGTATTATGGTAAAACATGCGCACTACAACTTTCTTTATTTGATTTCATATTCGTTTCGTTTGATTTACCGCCGAACCTATAGTAGAATTCTTATCATACTGACTTGCCTTGCCATTGATATCATGGTGCTCAAACTATCGTTATCTATGATAAAAAAAATCAAGCAAAAATTACCCGATGGTATGGTATGATACCCGAGGCTTTATGCAAAGATCAAATCTTCCACTCAGTAAATTTGGGATTTTTTAAACTCATATTATATCCTTCTAATATTGATAGTCACATAAAAAAAAATAGAACACAGCAAAAAAGGGAAATTTAAAGTACTTAATGAGATATCAGTCTCTTAGAAAAATAAAATATTTTTAATATATTATCTAAAAAAATAATTTCAATTTGTAGTATAATAGTGAACTTTAAAACTCAATACGTCGGAAAACAACAAAACCATACTCCAGTATTGAAAATGAGTCCGGCTTGCGACTTTAGGAAAATTAGTTTCAAACCCATGTCCAACCGCAAATGCCACCTCGCAATCTATTCCTAAACAACTCTGTTTCACACTCAACTATAGCGAACCTTTTGAGCATTTTGCGTGAGTAGGTACCATATTCAAAATCAATGCAATGTTTTATAAAATATTCCAGCCTGTTCCGCCCGGGCGAAGATTTATATAAAAAAGTAGTAGTGTTACTTCGGAAGTTATATCTATATTCATACCAAAAATCATTAAATTGTTTTCTTTTTAGCGTTTAGTCGTTAAACACATATGAAAATGCAAAACTTTCCTCTTTATAATATTAGTATAAATAAGTTAAAGTCGTGGTCTCGCGGTACAAGTATGTGCCGTGCGATCTAGAGGTCCTGGGTTCGATTGCCGGGTCGGGCAAAGTGTTATTGAGTTTTTCCATTAGGAAATTCTCAGTAACAGCACGGAGTCTGGAAATGTGCCCGAAAAACGGCAATAGGCTCGCCCCCTATTACGTGGGACTGATACATACCTGGCGAAATGTGGGTGCAGAAATGCACCTCTGCCTACCCCTTCGGGGAATACAGGCGTGAGTTTATGTGTGTAAATAAGTTAAATTTGATACAATAAATAAATTTCCAAGAGCTAAATACGATGATGTAGAAATTACAAGCATGAATAGCAACTATAATAATAATAATATATTAAATTGGAGATGAAAATGAGTATTAAGCATTTACTAAGCAGATAAACTTGAGCGAAAGTTTTAATGACAAATGAAAAAGTGAAAGCCCTTGGGCTGCAACGAAGCATGCGTACTATTTTTTATACCATTTAAATACGAGTACACGTCTGAACGTGAAAACATTGCTTCGAGTCCACCCATATATTCTGAGTAGACACCATCTATACTCTACTACACACGAATATATTTTACTGTGCGCGTTCAGCAACAAAAACATCTAAAATTGAATAAACCGCAGTATTGAAACGCGTCATTTTTGAGCGTAAAATGTGCAGTTTTTAAATGAAACTTTAATGAACTGAAATGGACCAATACAGGCACTGTTTTACCCAGTAAAGCGAGCAACGCATATTTCTGTCGTTCGGAATATTAATGTCCCGTTTAATATTTATGCCGAACGCAAATTTGCATAATCACAGCGTGCGAACGCTCATACACACTCACGTGCTTTCGCGAATTACTATTATTTCAATGAATTTTGCCCGAGGCACTTTAATGTGATGTACGTATTCGAAATTGCGCTGAGGAAAGGATTCACCGAAAAATATTTTATCAATTTCTCCGTGATTCTGTTCGGCTCGCAAAGTTGAACGCGTTCAAAATAAAAGATAATACAATATCATTAGTTTATAAGCTGAATAAAATCGCAGCAAAGAAAGATTATCGCTTACTTGCTATAGGGGAGTTAGACAACAGAATATAGTTTGTTGTTGTTGTTCCTGAAAATATTATTATTATTATTGGATTAGACTTAAAAAAAAACATTATTATTCTGCCAGCCAGTAATGAAATAATAAATAAAATACAGTTAATCTACGAAACTAATCAGCAATTTTTTATGTGATAATTCATTTAATCGAAAAATAATTATCATTGCCAGACCATACCGCCTATTTTTGGACATAGTCCTACCCAAGGGCACATCACTAAACATCATCCTCAAAGTACGAAACGGAACATTATTTTATAATTAATTACTATATTGGAATGTAGAAATGCAATGAATTTACGTGTAGTACCGCGTGCCGAGTTCCGAGTGTCTCAAACGCCATCGGCTTCGTATTTCATGGTGAATGCGCGCCGCGCACCACTGGCGTGTTCGGTTCGTTTCCTTCGCAAGTTATTTTTGTTTCGTGTCGATAATGAAACAGATGGTAATTTCGCAAACTGCCGCTTACTTAGCACGTTGCTGTGCAATATGTTTCTATATTAACAGGTCACGTCATCTACTGCCTGTTCATTTATTTACTAGATGTCTTGCGAAGTTGTAACACTCTTGTCTTCATCGATCCCTATATACGAGTACATCATAACAAGATTATTTATAACGGTTCATCATCATCAGCCCAAATACGTCCCACTGCTGGGCATAGGACTCCTCTACAACTGAGAGGGTTTGGGCCTTAGTCCACCACCCCGGCGTGCGGGTCGGCGGACTACACACCTAAGTAATTCCTAACTTTTTATGTGTGCAGGTTTTATCACGATGTTTTCCTTCGCCGTTAAAGTTCGTGATAATTCTTTGTGAATACACACATAACTTCGAAAAGTCAGAGGTGTGTACCTGGGGTTTGAACCCGCAAACAACTAGATACTCGACCGCATGCCTAAACCTCGAGGTCATCACGACTTTTGTAACGGTTCATCTAATAAGTAACTTCTCACCGCCTTCAATAAACATCGTCATATTCATACTGTTTCTTCTCACTTAATTCTACCTCTTACAACCTAACTGAATCAGCTAATGCAATATCACCTACGGTCTTTCCTTTATTGTCAACGCACAGCCTGTCGCCTACCGGTGCATATGTGATCAACTCGCATGACGATGCACATTCTCCACGGCATTTAATTTTTTTTTTTTTATCTCGTCTCGGAATTGTAAAAGTTCCCATTTCACACACATTAAATAATATATTGTGATACAGATGATGGTTTGTGATAATTTAGAGTTTAAAGCACGGTCTGTTGGGATACAGATTCTTGGTTCGAATGAAATGTAATCGCGTGGTGAACTAAGGCCTAATCCCTTTCAGTTGAAGAGGTGGCTCGTACCCATCAGTAGGATGTTTATGGGCTGGTGATGAAATCTTATCTTAAAATTTTCGAACATATGTTTAAATACGATTATTATAACGATTCGCTTTGGCACGATTATAAAGATCATTATGACTTCAGCGCACCTAAACATCCTCAGTAAAGTTTTTTGTATCTTAGATAAAGTGCCAAGACAAGTGAAGTGTGTAGTAGCACACTATAGATAGCTAATAGATTTTTTTTTATTTACAGCATTTCGACTGCCGGAACCACGTGCGTGTGATACAACCAATGGGGGATGGATCGCGTCTCTACGTATGCGGCACCAACGCACACAGCCCAAAGGACTGGGTCCTATACGTGAGTATTACAATATTTCGACGTTCAAACAACTTGCCACGGTAGACAGTTTGCAGCTCTATAAATATTAATCTTGATGTTTGTTCCTGTTGTATTTGTGTTTGTAAACTCGAATACGAAACCAGAAATATCAGAGCATGTACGCACAATTTATAAAAAAATATTGTGCCATCAAATCTCTCTTTTGTGGTATTGTTCTTTTGACGCCACGATAGGAGGTGATGGATGCGACAAAATTATTGATACATGTTATTGCCCAGGATTACGATTGAGGGAAACATGAAAGGATCTTTCCCAGCAGCGGTCCTAAGAAGGAGAAGGTAGTAAAAGTAGGAGAAGCTTTGCATAGCTTAATGTTCCAGAGAACATTTTGGACCTCTCGCATAAAATATCTAGAAAGAGATGCCATTTAAAAAAATGTATTGTGTTATAAAACAAATATTTAATACGCTCAAAATGCATTCCCAAAAATGTAACACATGCCATCGTTAGTAGATTTGACGATAAAACTCAATATCACTTTGGATTCAGCTTACGCAAAGTTGCACCAGATACGAAATCTTACAAAGATAACATTATCCCGCATAACGATATATAGCATATAACAAGAGTATTTTGGCGACCAACCGTACACTAACAACATAATAGGAAACTGTTTCTGAAGACTGCTCCATCCGATATGTACAGGAGCGTTGGATGGAAGCCAGCAACGCAACAGATCCCCAACAGGTCTACAATAACTACTTTATCCATACGTGCTGTAATGCATATCTATTATGCAAAGTATTCTCGAATCTTCCAGAAACTTCTGTATAATGCAAGTTTTAAAAGTCAAATCATAATAGATTACAAAAGTCTCTGTAATCTAAATATTTAAATATTTAGGTATATACCCGTTGTATTCACTGACGTCAGATCTCATATAAAAATAAAGGAAAATAATGCGAGAAACATTTCTAACAAAGCTATTACAAAATATACAAAGCTCGTTAAAAGGGAATTGTGTCTTCTGCTCTATCCTCACTTATCACTTGGAAATAAGAAAGAAATGTAGCAAAACTTAAGTCCATTTCAAAGGTCTAATTGCGTAAAAATGTTCCTCCTTTTTGTTTTATAGATTCTACGCCAGACAGTATTAAACGCTCAGAATTGTTTCTTTTTACAAGAAGGCAATAATCGGCGCTTATTGTTTTCAGTGTTTTATTATCTTTTGCTCAGATACTTTTAATGTAAATTTTCGTTTAAATATCTCTAGACTTTACAATAGCGACATTTTTTTTTTAAAATCATATCTACAACATAATCTTTAAATTAATAGTTTTAATATCACTGACTGTAGTCTAAAAATTCGTCAACATCGTTTCTCCAAAATAAAGGCAATGGTAATGCAAAGTTGTTAGCATTTGACTATAGTAAAACATTTTCTATTACATTAAGCCCGCCATTACATCGATTAAAGTCGCTAATGCCCGTCTGCGTGCAGTTAGCTGCAAGTATACAAGCACCGGGAACTACTCCGAACTAGGAACCGCGACAAATTTCACGGACAGTGAATCTAAATGTCGTCCTAAGACGGGCGGAGATTTTTCTTCACCAACAGAAAATTTCTAACCGAACGGCTTTAGAGCGAGTTCTCAATGACTACTTTTATGCACCAACGTATTTCTGCCGCAAACATTTCAAAATTTCATATTTCTCACATCTTTGTGCTATCGTTTCGAAGCTGCACGGTCCCTACACGCGGCGATAAGTGGTGTTATTTTCATAAAATTATTTTAAAAGTCGTAAAGCCAGCTCCCGACAATAGGTATCGAAAGCAGACCGCAATAAATTTGGCCGGTGGCCCGCGCACCTCGCACTTTCCTGCTCTTGACTTTCATATAATTTTATGATCTATTGGCGGTCGTTTTGACCCTTCACACGTTTTATCGCGGTTCAGACACGGGTTTTATCGTCGTTTTTCAAATTTCCTGTTTAAAGTATGCATAGGACGAGTTTATTGAAGATAAAATATACAACCAACATGGTTAGTGCATCCTGTGCGCCGCTACTTCCTTTATTCGCGAATTTTATGGCCTTCGCGTCAAAGGATATGATAGTGCGGCGTCTTCTTTATATTGATTAAGGATTAAGATGCTCCCATAAAGAAATACTTTATAGTATATTTTTCCACATATTTTTTGTCTTTGAAATTGAAAACCAAAACGAAGACAAAACAAGTCAAATTTAGTTTGATGGGCTTTCACGCATAAAACTGTTTTGTATAATTATTTTGCAGAGATACGAAGCTGCATGGCAAATACATGCTACTATTGATCTGGCAAAAAAAATCGACTGATAAGAGATTTTTTATAACATTGTTCGACAGAATCCATATTGTATGGATCAAAGTCGCACACGGAAAACTAGTTTTCTAAAATACCAAAAATTATTCCGACCCTACGACTAGAAAGTAAAACGATACATTACCCGTAAAAAGTGAAGAAATGTAAAAGGCGCTATAAATCTTTCTACAAATTGGAAAATTCATCCTAATAGCGCGGCAAAAATTGAAAATATATCATTTATTCGTATGTGGGGGAACATCGAACGAAGCTGTGTTGATACGCCCCGCTCGATCTTTTGTACAGAGTACGCTGCCAAAACAGAGATAGTTGGTCATTTAAATATGAGCGAACTGTTGAACCGTCTTAATTCCCCTTGGAAATTGATTTAATTAACTTTTATATCGCCCTCGAGCATACGCTTGTAGAATAACATTTAATTAATTGTATTATGTTCAAATGATAATGAATGAATTTAATTTGAATTTTATTATTTGTTAAGTTTATGTTTTTCTGTTACAGTATTATATTTGCATAATCTTTGATAACGTGAGCTTTGATGTCAGGTGGAGAATGACAAATTACATTTATTAAAGCAACAGAGGATTATTAATCAAGTAATTTCGACCATGCGTAAACAAGATTATTGCGCTTTTGTGCCCTAATTATTACCATTAAGGTATAGAAATAGATGCAAGAGAAAATTAACGGATAATTGAATAAAAATACCCTTGAAATACAACTTTGGCATCTAAAGTGAACACAAAATTGCCGAAGGCCCCCAAAAATACAATTTATCTATGTCATTAAAAATGAATACTTGCGTGAATTAGAAGAGAATTTAACATTTCATGTTAAATATGCCACTTCATCTTCTTCTTCATCAGCCCATATACGTCCCACTGCTGGGCACGGGCCTCCTCTACAACTTAGAGGGTTTAGGCCTTAGTCCAATATACTGGCTTAGTGCGGGTTGGTGGACTACACACCTAAGCAATTCCTAAGAACTGGTGTGCAGGTTTCCTCACGATGTTTTCCTTCACCGTTAAAATACGTGATAATTCATTGTAAACTATATTGCCACTATTTATTTTTATCGCATAAACATCGGATGAATGGCTTGCTGGTTTACCGAAGCTTCTAAAAAGAATGTTCACAGCGCAGCGTTCTCTGTGCTTTGAATAATATGTTCATCCCCTCGCATCGTTTAGGTCGCGTCAGTTTCAAAAATTGAGTGAAATCGCATGTACGCTTCTGATAGGGCGATATGCGACTTGCGGCCGGAGACGCATCCGACCGGCTCAAAACTAACCGAACGATTCATATTTGTTGCAACCGCCAATTTATATCTATTCTGTTACAAATGGCTGTTCGCTATTGGACGTGTATTGGAAACAAATGACTCGAGCGTTTGTGTTCCAACGTTGACGGTTATTGTTATTTTTTTTTCAAATTCGGTTCACGGCGGAATGCGCTCGTTTAGTCACTAGCGATAGTTGAAAATTGCCGCGAATGATTTGTACGGCCGGAAGAAAATAAATTATAAAAGTGTGTCCATCTACGTGAGTAATAAAATTTGATGTATTCGCAAACGGTCTGTAAAATTGTTTATTGTTTTTAACAATAGCTTGCATTGCCATAACATGACATAGATTGATAAATTAGTTTGAAAACGACATCCTCCGATATAATAGAATCATATTTAAATAATATTTTGGTTTAAATTTGTAAAAATACGGGAAGTAGGTATTCAGACCGTCCTGAAAACGATTAAAAGTTAGTAATGTTGATAGACGTGAGGAAATAAATTAAAAGATTTTCGCTGACTCACCTTATCTTAGATTTAATCTACGAATGTTATGAAAAATCTTTCAATGAACAGATTAATAGCCAAGGGGCCCAAACCATCTCATCATCATCATCATTTACAGCCTTATTTAAACCCACTTCTGGGCATAGGCCTCCCTTTTAGCATGCCATTCGTCTCTATTCATAATCTATATAAACCATCTCTGCATCAAAAATAATCAAAATCGGTTTAGCAGTCAGCAGCAGCCGTCAAAGCGTAGAAACTCACTTTACGTATTCATTCCAATAAATATGATTGTTAGTTTATTTAATTTTGCAATTATTTATTCGAACCACATCCAGAGTTTATTACTCTAATAAAATCTGCTACGAGTAGTCGTAGCAATCACTGACACGTGTGTTGTCATGAGGTTTTATACGCGAACATTGTGGGTAATGAAATATAATATTGCTCAAATTATAAATGTAATGAAAATTAATGTTATATTCGCTTTTGTTAATGACTTTATATATAAATATTTTATTATTCTTTGGTTCCAGGACTGTTCTATCTTTATTACATGTAAATTTAATACACATAAAATGCAGTGCAATGCGTTTAATTAATAAAGACAAGCATCTAGACCAACATTCGGAGAGTATTTTTTATTGTAAACCTTCCAAAAAATAATTGTCAGAAACTCCTTTGACAAAATGATCCCGGCAGTCTTACATTAAATAATGTGGGCATTATTTTATGTAAAAAGATATCGCTAGTGAATACCGCTGATGTTATTATAACAGTTTGCGTAAATCCACAATATTATTCAATCGACTTAAATCGAAATGCAAAAACAAAAATATTTTCACCGCCCAGATAATGATTGGCGATAAATGTAATCCTAATGGATAGCAATTTCAATAATGTGTCTATTATACGATAAACGTATAGTTTCGGCCTAATGACATGCATAAACTTTTTCATTATACAAAGCGAAAACGAAAATCGGCTTTATCGCAACGTGTTACGCTTAAATTCTTCCAGTTCATTTGGTATCCGTGACGAAAAACAGATTTAACGCTCAATTTAAATGGGAACAATCAATAAGCGAGACTACGCGTTTTTATTCCAACGAAATGAATGTGATGTGTTTTAAATCTGCTATTTAGGTACATACAAATCGCTATTCCCCGGGAACAGGTAACAAACGATCCATTCTTTTATTTTTTGTCTGATCACTCCCGTTCGTTCTGCAGCTCTGCCGACCAGGGTGCTAAATTGTCTCCGTGAACAATTTTTTTACTTCGTTTATTGTTTCGTCTCAGTCCTGATTGAAACATTTTAAATATTTAAAACACTTTTTCCTTCAATTGCTTTTAGAATTGTGTTTTGTTTTTGATGTTCATTTGTCGTTAAGACTTCGAGAGACCTTTAAGTTAAATTTGCCTTTTAATTATTACGTATAAATGAAAAACATAGAAATACGTTGTATGGTTTTGCCCCTCAAAGAATCGAGTATCTCTACGGGGACAGGCATTTTCAAAACCACGCTTGACAGCTGTGGCTTACACGTTTTTAGACTAGTAAAACGAACCCAAGATAGCCTCATACCATAAGAATACATGTTGTAAGTTCTCATATTTGGCCTTTATGGTTTTCATTTATTATCTTAAGTTTACGAAGAACGCCACATTTATTATAATGCGATTTAAGTTGATACATATAAAAATTAAGCTGAAGTCATGAATACATACCCACTCTAGCCAGCAGAATTTTATTAAATATAATCATATCGAGACTGGATAAAATAGATAGACAAACTTAAAGATACAATATTTACAGGATACAAAAATGCAACGCCACAATTATACAATACTGATTGTAGTGCAATATTAAACAAAAGAAACATGTAACTAGCTTGGTATAAACCTTGTTTCAATATAATGTATATTATACTTCACGATGTGCTGATCCCATTTGGCTATTCTTATGTGCTTTCTATCAATTTAGATTTGTTGACTAAAGGCATTATTTAGAACTGGCAGCTGTTTCATGGATTCGTCACATTTATCACTTTTATTTATTATAGAACAGTATAAAAATATCAAAACAATAAAAAAATATTCTTAAAATGTAAGCTGGAAGGTGGCTATAGGAACTCCATAATTAAACGACGCAACCCCATAGAGATTTTTTTGTTTCAGTAACTTTTTCGTCGCCTCATGTAGGCTTCGATATGAAAAAGCGACAGTAAAACGAGGTAGACACATTTTGGTAAAGGTTTTACCGTTAATATACTTGGCCACTATATAATATTGTAAAGAACGCAGCCAGAAAATTAATTTTACAAAATATGTTGTTGAATGTTTTCACTTCTGTCTGCACCCCCGGAGTGCCACCCGTTTTTTTTTTTTGCAAGATTTTGTAAAATAACACCTTATGTTGTAGAGTGTATAACCAAAATACACCGTTCATGTATTAATATGAAAACATGTCTCCGAATTAAGAAAAAATAACATGAATAAATAATTACACTAATATTGGATACAATAAATCAAGCGTTATAGTTTCCAAATTATATTAATAATGCAATACAAAGCAGGAATATTCATTATATTAAGAAAATTTTATGAAATTACTATTTTATCCACTTAATAACATAGTTTCAATAATCTTACGTTTGGATTTATATAGTTACAGATATTCTTAAATAAACGAATTCAAACGATACACAAAAAGTTCACGCCTGAAAAAACAATATTAAAAGCTGCAAACCAACAATTCTCACACACGTGTAGATAATAAAAACGAGAAAAAATGTTCCACCACGCTGCGGCCCACAAACTTGCTTCCTAAAATAAGTCGCGCCAACTTTCTAGTACTATTTACTCGAAAGTTTACTACCCGTACAGGCATGGAGAGGTTTTCATACAGGCCCTCCCAACTTGCGTACACATTGACGGGGGTATAATAAAAACTAGCGTTGATCTGAAAAGTTATATTGCTTTGATCCCATTCCAATATTTGCTTTCGTTAGTGAACCGTGTTAATTTGCTTTATGGATTTACCGCAAGAAACTTTTTCTCTTCAAGTTTGTTAGCGCTGTGTACCTTTTAGAACTGTAATCTTTTATTCGTTATTCATCTCGAGCGTAGGCGAATCGATCGGGTCATGCTTTGGCGTATATTCGTGCATATTCACAATTATATTGCGTTTCGCGTGGGATACAAGCTTACCACATCTAGCTTAAGGTTGGGCAGAAATTGTTCCTCCATAAAAAAATATATAAATATCAAATAACTGTCAAATGTACCTATTTAGGTATGTTGTGCGTAATGAATAGATATCTTAACAGCAATATAAAGAAAAAAAAAAGAGATTGTGAGAGGGAAGGAAGATTTTTAGTACATAAATAAATGTAACTTGCCGATATAAACTTTATACATGTTATGACTTCATGTTGCATTATCATGACGCTACCTCAATCCAGCCATTCCAAATATACTTTGCAATATGTCAATGTGAATATTATGTATCATTTATTTCTTATCACTACTAAATAACAGATGAGAGTATATATTTCGTATACCGGATCTCGTACTATTGTAACAACAAATGTAGCCCCGAAATTACTTCTTGGCTTTAGTTTGATACAGCAACTCCTGCTCTGACCATAACTTCTTTGTCATGTTTTGATGTGCTAACTTTTTATATATCTTGTGAATGTCTTCTTTCACACTTTTCATCTAAATTCGCTCTAAAGTTAATAATAAAATTGTATTAAATGTACAAAGTAAATCAACGGCACGTCATGTATTTCCTCGCACACCTTCCGACTTTTATTACTGGTATTAGAAACCGCACAACGCACGATTGTAATCAAATAAAACGTGTCTCTAGCAAGTTTCACATCGATAGAATCTAATAACAAGGTAAGACGTGCCAATAGACTAGTGTACAACAATGTTCTAAGATAATAACGGTGCTGTGCACACCCGGTGTATTGTACACTGCACTCCGGAAAATCACTCTATAATCTATGCAACGCCGCACTCGACGCCAATGTGGACGACGCATAACCATTTTTGTGCACTACACTCCCAATGTTAGTGCTATAAAATTTTATATAAACTGCTTTTTAGTTTTGTACGTGTTGGCATCGCATTTTTAATGAAATCAATACCGAATGTTACTTTGTTAGTGGCGCGGATATTTTTCTATTTTCATTTGCGTATCGCTTGGCTGAGTTCGGTCGGGTTTGCGATGTGGGAATCTGTAAAGGGTGGTCCCGTAACAACTTCCCGAAATCTTTGTGTTTGCCCCTTAGGATGCAGGATAATTTACAAAGTTAACGACATACCGTGCCTTTTATGGGGCAGATAGAATAGGATTCCACTTCTTGATACCCTTTCACGTGACCCTTCCTAGCTGTTGGAGCAAACGTAATAAAAACTTTAAATCGGAAATACCTTCGCGTCGCTTCTTAATACTTTGAAAGTCTTATAAAAATTGCATTATACATACGTGTTATACTTCCCACTGTTATCCTATTACTTCTTTATGATTCTAATCTCTTTGTAAGGTAATATTCCCAACGTCTTATGAGTTTTTTTCCACAAAATTTCAAATAACTCGTAAGTTGGACCAAAATTTCCATACTGGCAACACAAAGTTCTCTACCTGCAAAAAAGTAATAGAAATTTTGAGACGTCTTTTGTCTTATATGGAATATATTTGCAGTTTAAGAGTTGCCTTTCTATTCTAAGTCTTGTTTATTCACATACATCCCTAAGCAGCCATTGTTTATTCCGTTACCAATAAATAAATAAATAAAATAAATAAATACACCCAACAGTCACATACATAGTTCTGAACCCACACTAGGATACAAGTCCTGTGTCGTGGGTATCAGAGACTACGAGAGACTTTTCGGTCTCTTAAATAATATTTTTGTTGTTTTATATCAATAATTTATTGTTTTCACCTACCTACGTAGGATTTGATTAAATCTTCCAACTTAATAACACGCGTTTTTGTAGTGATAGCACAGCAACATTTGAGCTTCCTCTGTCCATAAATAAAAATAAAAAAACTCTGTTGGGAAAGAGCCAAAATAGACTCGAAAATTCACTTTCCAACCTAGGTTGTCCAGAATATCAATAACTACCGAAATTGAACATCGTTTTTATTTCGTCACTGCATATTTTTGGGGCACAATCTACAAGCTTTGTTTTCTGTTGTCAGTCGCCTAGTGCAGTGATTCTGGGCATTGCACAAGCAAAACGTGAAAAATAATATAAGTCAAATATATGTAGATACTCATACCTGTACAATACGTCGTTGCAACTATAAAAATCAACACATCATACGTAGCGTAACTTACAGCAATCGTTTAATCTGCTTCTTTCAAGATATAAATACACCCAACCGTCACATACATAGTTCGGATCCCACAATAAGATACAAGTCTTGTGTCGTGGGTATCAAAAACTACGAGAGACTTTTCGGTCTCACATACACCCAGACCCGAAACAAATATTTGTGGATCACAGAAACATTTGTCTCGGTGCGGGGATCGAACCCGCGGCCTCTCGTTTCCGGCCGGCTGTCAATTTTATTGTTTTTTATGTGGCTTCAGCACAGCATGAATTTAAAATACAACTTTAACTACAAAATCTGAAAACCTATCAGTGGTGTCAAATTATCAAGGAATTATTTAATTCTAAATCAACCCTACTACATTTTCTATGTTATGTACATTTCATAAGTAATAACGCCATAACTCGATTTACGTAGGCACATGTAGAATACTCGTATATAGATTTATTTTGATTGACGTAACTCATTCTGTCACTGTCACTGAGCGTAAGCCCCCGGCGAGACACTCATCAAACTATTCAACGTAAATAATTAAACTATGGCATTGATTGTATTATGTAGTTTCGATATAATTTACGTTACCCTTGACGTTCGCTCAATTACACACTAACAATACGTTGGTTGCTTGTAATTTTCCATCGTTGACGCGAGTCTTCTAATTTTCTCTTCGATAACTTGGGGGAGTTCAAATTTAGAATTTCTTGCGTCATCGATTAATATTAGATACCAGTAAATGTAAAAACATATTACGCCTTGGAAGTTATTATTTTTGCCAGTGTGTTCTTTTCGTTTTATTCCATCAGTTCTTTACTGGTAGTTTCAATATTAACGATATCACGACAATACTAACGATATAAATTTTTGTTAAGTTTTTAAGATATTGTCTTAATGTCAAGTTTGTACATATGTGTTGTGTTTCTTGTAAATAAATAAATAAATATTATCTGTTGTCATTAAAATAGTTTTTAACACATAAATTATTATATCTCAGGAAGTACGATGACTAAAGATTAGACACGATCATCTAACTTATGAAATAAAAAGTATTGACAAAAAGTGCAACAACGAAACGCAGTGCACCGTATGACTAGACCTTTTGTAGATGTAAAAGCTACGCCAATATTTTACAAGCGAACAGCTACTCAGCGCACAGGTGCAATACCTATCCCATTCGGTATTAGGAGCCAATATCGCAAAGAGTTTACGATCGCTATTGCCTTTAGTTTCGCTAACTCAGTTTTGTGTGAAAAATTTTGCCTCTACAATATTTAGTATTCCGTTGGAAAAATACGCACGAAACGGTGCGTAAGAATAGTGGGAGAAAGTAAAATTTTGTTAGGGTTAAACGTGTTTTTTTTATATTTAATGGCAGGGGAAACCGCGACTTTTTGCCACTGGATTGAACCCCCAGCGCGTGTAGTCAAACACAATGTGGAATGTAATTCCTCGCATTAATTTGCTACTTACGGTAAAATAATTTGAAAGTTAGATTTACGGTTACGTTTTCATTAAAAAGATTAACGATTTCGAAAATGGTATAGCATTTTGAAATACGTATTTTATACTTTATCCTCCCCTTCTGTTAAAGCTGATGTAACTTCTTGTCATTGAAGTATCAGTTTATTTACAAAAAAAAACACTTTAAATGTTCATTATTATTGTTTTATATTTCCACGAATCTTAAAAATAAGAACAACCAAAAGTTGCATAAAATCGGTGACGAATGCACTACGGCGTAGAATGTTTATTCTGCAACCAGGTGCCGCCTTTATAAGTTTACACTGACTGCAAGCCTTAAAGTTGCAGTATTACGGCAAGTAAACTTCACGTACTTATTTCTATTTTAAACATACCAAATGAGCTCTGTGATATGTGGTTCTGGAAAGTTCTTAAGAACGCTATGAGAAGCGAACAAACTTTGTTTTAATGAAAAGTTTTGGTATTTTAATACGGATCTTATTTGTGTACAGTATGCTACAGTTTCAATGTTAACTGACTGTCGTTCAAAGGCGAGCGAGCATGCATCTACACATGATTTTTTCATGTTTTTAAAAAATTCATATGAATTAATTTCATATGAATGTCATAATAATTAATAATTTTTCTATTAGAAAAGAATCAACCTACTCGTGACTTCTGATCACAAAAAAGAAGTCTGTTTGACAAAATTATATAAAACTGAACATAAAATATTATAATATATTAAAAGGAAAATAACTTGAAATGTACAGAATACTATTGGAGTTTTTCACATAAATTACTTTATACTATTCTATAAACCATGCCAACTTCCCTTAATGAATTCTTTATCGTCTGGGTTATTATGCGTGGTATAAACAATTATGGCTGGTATAAAATTGCTTATAATCGCTTTATGACCACTATTTAACAGTACATTTAATTAAAAAGCAAAAAGTATCCTTATAATAGTTTTGTCTGTTAAAAAAATCTGAAGTATTTTTGTTTGATGTTTCTTTTCTAGAACATATAAATGATATAGGAGTGGACTATAAGGGCTTTTGCTTATAAACGTTAATTGCATTATTTTTCAACAAAGAAATCTTGTGTCTCGTGCTTTCAACGTCATAGGCTATTAAATAGAGGGAGACAAAACACGATAATTAATAAATTAGTGACTGAAGTGATTGCGTAGGCTCTACTTACAGCCTTATTTCTAAATGTCAGTCCATATAACTACACCTTAAGCATAGTTTGGCCGCCAAACCATCTAGGTGGTGGTGGTGGACTAAGGCCTAAAAACTCACTCAGTTGTAAAGGAGGCCCGGCCCAGCAGTAGGCTGATGATTTTTAACTCGATACCTAATAGACTATAAATACTGTCTTAGATAGCTTCGGAACATCAAATTATATGTGTGTGAGCGACGATACTCTCTTATATTTTCATTTTCCCTTCTAACGAACGGGTGGTTTACCGAAAATAAAGATAAAAAATAGTTTCACATGCAGTAAAAGGTATTATAAAAAATACTTATTCCGCTACTGGTTTTTACTACGGAGGCAAACACGCGTATTGCAGCTAGTTTCATGTGAATATAATCGCTTCCTTTTTTTAACTTTACAGTAGGTAATAGCTTTTTTATGATTATTACTTTACAATAAGGAAAATGAGCAATTAAAATGTTATGGCGGTTTTACCTTATTAAATAAATATGCGAATGTAGGACAAAAAACACGTAATTTAGAATAGACCTAATGTCGCCTAAATTATAATAATATAATATAATATATATCTGTGGCTATGTACTGTCTTGTTGGCATAATATTGGGCGTACGGCAGGGAGGTCCTCTATTTGATTCCCGGTTCGAACAAAGAGTTTTGGATAGATCCATTATTATTTTTTTAAAGTTTAAAGGACGAAATTGGAAAATGTGTTCGGCCAATAGCGACAGTACCGCTTACTGTAACGTGGGACTTACTAAGAATAGTTGGCAATTGGTTGCTGTACAACTACACTTATAAGCTTTGATTCTGCTAAGTCCATGAGGTTAATAAAACTCTTTACTTGTGTTACACGTACATGCACATAGGTTGATATTGATAGAAATAATATTGAAACGGTAAATAATTTCAATATTATTTCTATCAATATAAATAATCGAGTCGTGATGGCCTCGAGGTTTAGGCACGCGGTCGAGAATCTCGACGGTCGCGGGTTCAAACCTCAGGCACACACCTCTGACTTTTCGAAGTTATGTGTGTATTCGCAAAGAATTATCACGTACTTTAACGGTGAAGGAAAACATCGTGATAAAACCTGCACACCTAAAAGTTCTCAGGAATTTCTTAGGTGAGTAGTCCGCCAACCCGCACTAGGCCAGCGTGGTGGACTAAGGCCTAAAACCCTCTCAGTTGCAGAGGAGGCCCGTGCCCAGCAGTGGGACGTATATGGGCTGATGATGAAATAATTTTCAGTCTACATCCCTATTCGTGTAAGTTCAAAGACACAACAACAATATATCGTTATAAATTCAGATTATCCCCATAGGTTATTAACTGATAGTGACATGGTTGTCACAAGTTCGCCACACCCCATGTTCGCTTAGAATTTGAGCATCCCTTGTGCGTTTGAAAGTTGCTTTTCGAGATACACGCAGTGACAAAGACAACTTCTCCAATAATACACGTCACAACTTAGTAAATTGAGTGTAACGATCGACCTTCCTCGGTTTAGTTTTACGCGAATAAGTTTTATAATCAATTACAATTTGGTATTATCTGCTATTAAGAAGTATTGACAAATTGGTGTATTAAAGTCAAGATCACGTGAATTGTCGCGTCGTATAAAAAAATTGCGGGTCTAAAAAACTATAACTGAAAACAATATAAAAATGTAACATAATAATAATAATATTTATGAGAATTTTGAGCATATTTCCATTGAAAAATTATTCAAATTAAATTTGTTCTGATTTTGTTTGTCTTATTGTTCTTATCACATTGAAAAAAAGTCATTTATGCTGGTTACCAAACCCAAAAGTAAACTATTCTGTAGTTCTATTATTTTAAATTTCTAGTGAAACAGTTGACTAAACAATAAAATATCAATCATTCCTTCAACGAACCGTAAAACCACTACAATTCGTACAAAACTTACTTTAAAAGAACTGTCAGCGAAGTAACACACAAAACTTCGACCGACGAAACTTTCTTTTGTTAGTCTTTAAACAACAAAGCTTAGTAGCTATTGTGGGACAAAGGGGTTTGAAGTAAAAAAGTGTAAAAGAAATATACAAACATTTGGACCAGTGTTTGTTCCAATGTCTTATCAAATATTCACGCGGAAGGAACTAACGCGTGTCAAAGTTTGCCTTTAGGATATTACGTAAAATATTCTGAATGTATCGGGAAGCCATTGTTGTATATCTTCCAACCGCCAGCGACTGCAGATGTGAACTGTCTAGTTGCGCTTATACATTGTAATTTACGCGGAAAGTTTCATAATATCGATGTTTGTGTTCACATTCTACAATAATTTAGAACGTCGTCAGAAACTTCACGACTGCTTATTGCAATTGACAATTAATAAATACTAGTTTGAAAAAACTAAAAAATACGCTTTTATAGAAAATCCACCAAAAAAATAGAAAATAAATTTTAATTTAAAAATAGTATAATTATATATAAATAAATTAAAATTTATTAAAATTTATTTTCTATTTTTTTTGGTGGATTTTCGATAAGAGCGTGTTTTTTTTTTTTAACTATTATTTATTTTTCATTTTTAGTTGATTTTTTATAAAATGTTTTTTTATTTATTTAAGTGAAACTTCTTTATCGACGTATGACAGAAATTTCGAGTCAATCCGATGTTTTGAAGGGGCTCAAAATCATGTTCAAAGATTCCATTACATACTAACATACGTATGAAGCTAATATAAAGCGTATAAAAAGAAGGATCAACTACAAGTTTTGTTGAAGTAGCATGGTTTTAAAGAAAAAATGTTTTAAAGAATATCGCAATTGCGGGAGGTGAATAAAAAACTGTAAGAAAAGATACCAAAGGAAAAGATAATCTATTAACAATTGTTTACTATAAAATGTTTCATAAATGCATATATCTCGTATATTCAGTATCTTTTAAGCTGAAACTTTACTACAAATGTAATTTTATAAATTTGAAATTGTAAAATGTGGTTTTACCTTAGCTTTAATTACTGATGGCACTAATTCATTTGCAGAATGAAATAGGTACAAAAGATCAATAATGTATTTTATTACTATAAATAAGCAAAATAAGAAACATCGGCATCGCAAAATGAAAATAGTACTCGTATAATAATAGCATAAAATTTATTAACTTCAACTCATACTTGACTCTTTATTGTCAGCGAAATATACCAGAAAGCAACAAAAATTTTATTTTCATAAACATTACAAAACCCACAAGGATATTACATCCGTGCTCAGAAGTTAAGACTTCATCCGTTCACGTCATTAGACCGTCAACGGACGTTCGTCCTGTCAATGGAAAGCTTTCTAGATGCTAATTTGGCAAACAAACAAAACCGGAGGCCTAATGAGGGACGCTCGCGGGGCCGAAGACAAACTTTCTTATTCGAAGGGAGAGTAAAGGCCGGCAGCTCTTCCGTTCAGTCCATTTACTTGTTTATTCTGGACTTAGGACCAAAGCCTCGGGGGGAAAATAATGTATTGGCAGACAAAGGAAACCGTGCGCTTCGTGTGAAAATCAAACAATTGTTTACTGGTGTTGATGTGTTTGTGGAATTTAATTAACGAGATTAAATCTAAGCAATCCACCATTTAACGCTTCAATATGCAGTGATGTATAACTTTTAGTTGGATTTTTAGAACATATGTATATAGAGTATCTATATATTATATACACACGTATGGACGCTTACGTCTGCATCTTAGAAAGAATAAGCAAAATGCATTCTACGCTTACGTTTATTTTGTCTATTTTTATTACAAATTAATTTAGTCAAATCATCTCGTACTTCAACGATAAAAGAAATAAAAGTAGGCAATTAAAAAAAAATCTTTTAAGTCTTTGCTATTAAACTCTTCTAAAGTAGACTAGAGCGGTGGACTACAAGGCCCCACAAGTATAGAAGAGGCCGTATCCAACAGCAGTATGTATGAGTCAACATCCCGTTGTTGGTTAAGGGCTGGCGTAAATAGTATTAAACATTAAAACATTACGTGCGATTTCTCAAAATGAATAGTTATTACAGTAAATTGTCCTTCATTTCGAGATAACTAAGGATTAATATTATAAGTTTTTATAGTATAAAAATACATTTATTATTCTCTAAAGGTCATGTGGTAAAGAAAATTGTATTATTAAAAAGAAAGATAATGAAATAATGTAAAAACAATCTTTTTCATCTATGTGAAGCCTGACTATTTCTTAAACTTTTATTGCGAATTCTTTCAGTGTTATGACTGGAATACACGACAATATTACCTACGAAATTTGAACAAGTCGAAAATATTAATACTGAGAACAATTTTCGTACAAAAATTACGAGCTGCTTGTACACGAAAGGAATAAAGAAAATCCTCCAGCCGAGCGCACGTCGCAAGCACGTCTTCGCATGCCTAATTTAATCCTCAGCTTATTGAAATAAAAACGACATAGGTTTTCGACAGGTGCCGCGGGCCCGAGGCTCGAGGGGAGATGGGGCACAGGTGGCCTCGATGGTCGCAGCGTCGTTAAAATTTACATAAAGTCTCAATCCACGACGACGAGCCACGCTGCCCACCCCACGTTTATGCTACATTTAGTAATTTTATGATAATTTCGAAAACCGTACCGCCACCCATCGCATTATACTAATAGAGGAATTCTCCGGGCGATGTCGAAAAAATTTCAAACCGCCGTCAAAATAATAAGTTTCGGTTAATAAATCGCGTCCAACGTGGAAAGAACATAAATTTTTGGAAAAATTAATAGCAGATGTGTTGTTGAGTCGCACGGGGCGGTTGGGGCGAGTGGGGCGGCCAGTGCGCTGTTGCTGACTTTGAAACGCATAAATTCAGTCGTTACGTTTTATTTTTTTAGAAATATCTTTTGATTAATGGCGCATAAAATCGAAGTATTTGCTCGTGTAAAAAATTTAATATTAGGAAAAATTTATGCACCCCATTGAAAGTTTTTTTGTTTTGTTGTTTAGAAATTTAGGGGCGGCTAAAGTTATAATTAACGTATTAACTTCTACCTCTAATTAATTTTTTTTTGGTTGAATTTTATCACGCATCGTTATTAAAACTTTTGATATGATTTGAACTTTCGTTGCGTTTAAATGGATTTTATAATTAACTCAACAGATTTTTTTCTTACTTCTTGGATTTATTACATACTCACAAATAAACTTTTATTGACATACATATCTGTAAACCTATGTTTCGACAGACAGTGTTATTATAATAATAAGGGACGCGTCTTTTGCCTTCTTTTGGACAGATTTCATGACTCTGTGTTTCCACTGCAAAATTACTATTTGTCCGGCTCGAAGTCAGAACCTCTAGATCGCGCGGCACACACTCCTGGGACCAAGGAGGCAGATTTCATACATATTTATCTTCTTCATAACCAATTCGCTTTTCGACTGTTTAGTCTAGTCCCCCAGATTTTGCGAACAAATAAAAAAAAGAGGATTCTGGTGCAAATATAAATAAATATTATCCTTTTGTTGCAGTCCAACTTGACGCACCTGCCTCGCCATGAATACGTGCCAGGCATCGGCATGGGCGTCGCCAAATGTCCATACGATCCCGCGGACAATTCCACGGCATTGTGGGTGGAGAGAGGAAACCCGGGCAGCCTGCCCGCTCTATACTCGGGAACCAACGCGGAATTCACCAAAGCCGATACAGTGATCTTCAGAACAGATTTGCATAACTTGACGACCGGACGCAGGGAGTTCTCTTTTAAGAGAACGCTGAAGTACGACTCCAAGTGGCTTGACAGTAAGTTTTGATGGCATGTTTGTTTCTATTTTAATATGTTTACGTAGCAAACTATACAAACCGAGGTTTTCTATAAGAAGTCAGATAAATATTGCCAGGTTAGTATTATATACATATTTTTGCTTTCTATTTATTTTAATTTAGTTTTACGAGTATACTCTTGGTATATGAGTCTCTTGGTGGTATATGAGTAAGGACGTCGTGCTTTTGTGGCACGTTTGTGCATTATGTGAAAAAAAATTATTAAAAAGGCTGCCTTGTTATTATGCTTTGATTTATTTGTTCTCTTGTCATAAGTCATACAAAAAATAACTTTTACAAAGTATATGTAACGCAAATAAATATAAGTATTCAGAAAATGCAGACCTGGCAGGCAGTAATAATAAAACCCATATAAGATTGGATTACATAAGCCGAGCAATCAGTGAGACTGCAGTTCGGCCCATGCATCCCAGTTATCATTAGGTCGAATTAACATTTGTCCAATTATGGGCATTTATCCGATTTACGAGAATGTTTGCGTTTAAACTGAACTGTTTGCCCTCTAACAAGCTTAAATACCTTGGAACCACTTCGGGTTCTGTGTTTGCATACAATTTTATACTTTGTTAAATGATTTATTAGTTTAAATTGACTATATTTTTATTAATATTTTAAGTTTCTTGTTGAATGCTATCAGAAATTTCCAAGTACACATATGTATATTGCCATATCTTAGTTATTGAGTCAAAAGATCTTTTGTAAGGCTATCGGATCCATTTTTTTTTTGACACAGGTAAACTATTTTTATTCGCAAATTTTTAAATGGAATTATGTACTTCAATGCATCTTTTTTGATGTTTTGGGTCTTTAATATTTAGTACTGTAAATGACCTTTTTACCGACACAAAAAATCAGAATTTACACGAAATACGACATAATTCTGTAGAGATCTTGTACTTGTATCAGTACAGTTACTGACGGGGTCGTTATTTCAATGGCATAATTGGACTCTCCACAATAATCAAAACGGTATGGAAAGTACCAAATACTAACTCGCCTTTGGTTTACCTTTATTGGAATATATTATGGATTAAATTGGCTGCAGAAAATAGTACACTAATGTTTCGCAGTAAAATGTATTTGTACGCTACGGTAGTTCAATAGGATTTTGATCAAACGCGAGGTTATGACGTGTCAACCACTCACTGAATGAAAATATAGCATCTAAATCGATGCATACAAATTCAACCCATAACAGGTATTAATCAGTAATATAAAGCGTATAATACTAAAACACATTCAGGTAATATCCAGATTTGCGAAATTGCTATTCGCTGATTCAATCGCGCAACCTACAGCATCTGATGCCGTTCGGAAACGTTATTGAAAATTTGAAATACACTGATTAGGCGCGCTAATTAGATAACATACCAAATAGAATGGAAATCGTGGATCCCCGTGTTTGGCGTAAATACCGTAAATTGATTTGATTTTTCGGAGGAAATTAGATTTGGAGCCAACGGGAATAACCCTTTTGGCCGTTAATTTGTGAGTGTGCCACAATTACTGCGAAATAGAAATAACACCCATACAAATTTGCCTAATATTGCTTTGTTCATTACACTCGGTCCTTTATTGCTTACGTTTCAAATGCCACTAACAGTTAATTTATTTTCATTTAATTTTCATTAAGCCGAGCCCTTTATTTTATCTACTTTAACATCTTAATTAACCAAACATACTGTTTAACCTTTTAACGATTTCATTGTTTTGTTTAATATAATTATGTATATAGCATGTTTTTTAACTATGTACAGAGTTAAGAAAATGTGTTTTCGATACTTTTTTTTATTAAAAAGACACAATAAAAAAATCAGCCAAGAATTTTAAGTATTGACTGGCGAGAGAAGGGGTATGGTTCTCTGTCAGAAGTCGTGCTTATTATGTCGAACTGTTGGCAACAGGACAAAAGACCGTTTTTTTTGCACAACATTATTAAATACTAGCTGACCCGGCGAACTTCGTTCCGCATAACAGCCGATTCTATTTTTGTTTTATTATTTTTTTGCCTCAGTTACTCCATATTACATCAGCTATCTGCCACTGAAAGTCCCGTTAAAACTGGTCCACCCGTTTCAGAGTTTAGCCGGAACAAACAGAGAGACACAAAAATTGTAAAAAATGTTATTTTGGTATAGGTATGTACCGTGGAAACATCCATATGCATTTATTAAAAAGCGGTTATTTCAATATTACAAACAGACACTCCAATTTTATTTATTTGTATAGAGTATAGATTATATCCTACTTTAAGTGAATAACAGACAGTTATTGAATATACAAAAATTCTGTTCAACCGAATAAAAATGTTTTTTTTTTTAACTTTACCATAAATACACTAAAGATTTTATATTTAACAAGTACATTAAAATGCAACAAAACAGTAAAAGCCTTTCAAAAGTGAATAAATCGTTATAATAAGTTAAATAATGCCACGTTCAACGTATTCATCAATAGTAAGACCGGTTTATCGGCACTATTAATTACGGCGAAGCCAAATTTATGACGGCAATAATTTCAAAATGTCCAATACCTTATTTAAATTTAATAATTCTTCGATTTTGTGTTTCATCTGTGTGTAATATGGGAAGAATAAAGACATCGCGACATGCGCCGGTAATCCGGGCCACGCGGCGTTTTCATTATAGGACCCAAAAAATGAGCACATATTAATACGGGCTATGAATAAAGTAGAGTACAATTGACACCCACGGCTTCATTTTCTATTTATTGCACATCATATGGAATAACAGCAATTTGATGGCGTGGTGTTACTATGATTGTGGGAACGCGCGCTCGCAACTATAATCCTGTAATGTACATAATTAACAGCTATGTAAAAGCCGGCTATTTTATTCTGTACTATTCGATATACTTGTTCAATATTCAGTGTGAGCAGCGCCTTTTGACCTAGTTGTACTCACCAGGTCGTTACAGTGGATAATGATGGGTAATGAATAAAATTATCCTTTTAAAGAATAATGGTATATCGGAGTTTTTGTGTGGTAGTGATGTGATATATTTTCGTACTGCCAATGAGTTTACTCCGTAGTTTCACTGTTTAAATAATTATATTTGAAACAGACAGAAAAAAACATGTCGCATTATTTTTATAAAAGGTGTATTTTTATAAAACTTAACTTCTATAGGATTAAAAAAATGTCATGGAGATATAATTATGAAATACATACCTATATCAAGTTAAGAGAGAAAGAATACTTTCCATATTTTTTGGTGAAGCCCAAACAATGTCGCTACATTTCCATAAAAAAATCTTCGATTGTCATATTTAAATATTTTGTCCTTCTTTCAGAACCGAATTTCGTGGGATCCTTTGATGTGGGCGAATACGTCTTGTTCTTCTTCCGGGAGACGGCTGTGGAATACATCAACTGCGGCAAGGCGGTCTACTCAAGAGTGGCCAGGGTTTGCAAACGTGATACGGGTGGCAAGAACATCCTCAGCCAAAACTGGGCCACGTATTTAAAAGCAAGACTTAATTGCAGCATCCCCGGGGAGTTTCCTTTTTACTTCAACGAAATACGTAAGTAGCTTAACTCGAGACTATTAAGAGTTGATTGGTTGAGAAAATTCTGCGTAGAGATAAAATAGTCCAATTACAGGAATGCAAGGTAGCTTAACTTGGATAGATTATGTTTATACCATAAATAAAGTAAATAATGTCACAATATATTCATAAATTAAATCAGACATCAAGAATTGCAGCATAATATTTGAAATATAATAAAAATACTTCAAATACGTGTTACATTCGCAACTCGAAGGCGTCCTTTGAAAATCAGCGTTACCTTTTCTTACCTCATCCTCAAACATACAAATATTGACTGTCAGTCTAGAGCAAACATTTTCAGCTTCTAAATTCGAAAGTGCATAGTACGATTTAAGCGACAGAGTCTAGCCGATTCCGCTTTGCGCCGAAGGCCGGTCCTCCCAGACTGAGTTCATCTAATATTAAAGGCGAGCGTTCGACTCCGCCACGGTTTTTCACGCGCCCCCACTACCTGCGCTGCATAACTCATGAGATTGTAATAGGTACTCAAGTGTTCAGTATTTGCTATACGTGTTATTTACATGTCCGTTGAAGTGCCATTAGGTTCGCGTGAACTGCTATTGGGAGTTAATCGGGCGTTATCAACTAGGGTTAGCAGTTACGCTAAAACTTCATTTGTATGTTTATTACTGATGACTTACTTCATAGTTTTGATTGTTTAGTGCGTATCTTTATATTTTACTAATGTTTAGAGACATTCTATATTATTCTATATTATAGTCATTTTACATTCTGTCGACTATACTACTGTAAAAATAAATTGATTGCCAATCGCAGTTGTGTAGGAAAGCCAATATAAACGCTTAAAATTTGCATTCTCGCAATTACTTAAGCGCGAGTACAGACTCCCGCTCTGTTCGGTTGCCGTTTAGACGAACTATATTAGTAAAGCATCTTTAGTTGGATCACAATTGCTGACAATGGAGAACGTTTACTTGATAGAATGCATTTCGTATGGATTTAATGGATCCGCTATTAAGAAACGCTGTTGGCGCACCTGGTGCTAAGAGCTAATTTAATTTTAGCATACTTTCTTTATCTTTTTATTCTTTAATCTTATTAAGATAATTTGCATCCATTAGTCCACAGTTAAAAAATCTTTTGTAATTTGTCTTAATATGAAATTAATATTAGAATTCGTAGATTAATGTTATTGTTAAATATTCCGTTGAAATACGTACGACCTAATATTTTATAACAAATAAAATTCCAAACATGTTAAAAATACGAGTACTTACATATATATTTTTTTCCTACAGAGAGCATCTACAAAATACCAGGCGATGACAGCCGATTCTACGGTGTTTTCACAACCGCTTCGACCGGGCTCATGGGTTCCGCAATCTGCACATTCACCATCGGCGACATTCAGAAGGCTTTCGAGGGAAAATTCAAAGAGCAGGCCTCGTCGAGTTCCGCCTGGTTGCCTGTCATAAGCAGTAAAGTGCCCGAACCCCGGCCAGGAACATGCGTCAACGATACTTCGTCTTTGCCGGATACTGTTTTAAATTTTATCAGGTGGGTTTTCATTTTGTTTTTATTACTTCAAGTTACTATGCATAGCACCGCGGACTGACACGATAATAATCGTAGATTCAAATCCATTTTCCATACAATATTTTTTTGGTGTTCTATGTGTATAATGTATCATAATTTATTATCTTGTTATGAAAGAAATTTTACCACTTGGTACAGAAAGTATGAATGACCTTCACCGTCAGAAATTCTTAAAATGTCTTACAATATATATTATACAATTAGGAAAGGAAAATCTTATTAATTTCCAAAATAAAACAATTGCAGGCGACCTTATGAAGTCATTCATCATCGGGCCTTTGTTAAACATTTCGCTTATGAACAGCACGTTGTTACGTTCTCATTAAAAAATAAAATAAAAAAGCGGAAGGCAACACCGAATTAATTTGTTTTCAAAAACTCTCGAGGGCTCGAATAGGTAAAAAGAACAAAGCAGCGAGACTGTCGTTATTGTAACAAGCGCACCGGACGTAAACAAAGTAGAAAATCGTCACTTAAAAACGTTAAACACGATCCTGTCGCTGACGAGGTCTCCAGCGATTCCAGAATTCCACGCTCATTGAAATCCACAGGCACTTTTATCTAGCGACACGTCCTGTTAATTATCCGACGCTCTCACCCCGAGAGCGTTCAATTATTTTTTTTCCCCGCTTTTCCATGATCCTCATGTGGAAACGTTGAGATTTTAACACTTCACCTGAACCAGTCTGCTGAAAATAGTTTTTTTTTATTCATAACGAGAGAGGAGATTTTAATTAAATGAATGAAGTATTTTGTTGTTGGCGTGTAAGTAAAGGCTCTTATTGTTGTGATGTTTATGACACGCAACATTATCGCGGTGGGTGCGATTGTCGCGCGCTTGTCGCTGTCTCCGGGCGACGTCATTGTTATACGTGGTGTTAATGTTTCCGCTCCAGTGCTTGCATGACTTTGCCTTTATTAGAAATCCTCTACAAGACATTGTTTTGTCATATCGAATATTTTTAGTACTAAATTCAATCTACCGTAAAATAATTAATTAACGTAGTTAAATTTGACTTTCCTATGTTGACCCGTATTACAGAGCCGATTACGGGCGTATTAAGGTCAGTTGTGTAAAATTAATTATAGTACAACGTGTTATTTTATGTTTTTAAAAACACAAGTTTATTGCTAAAAGTGCCAATTAGGTAAATTGTACGGATCAGTGAAATCGCCGTCACCCTTGCTGACAACCCTAAAACTTACGACTCATCGCGCCATTTCAGTTATTTGATATAGTTCATTCGAGAAATGGTTTTTAATACAAATAAAACACAAATATTTATATTGCAGATATAATACAAAAATATTATCTCTGATTTTACGGCGTCATTCAAATTGATTGATTTCGTGACTTATTTCGTAAAAAAATACTTTTAAATATTGAATTCAAACTTAATCAATTCATAGACTCTTAAGACTTTACATTGTATTCAACGTATTTTAATCGTAATATTTTTTATGACACTCTCGATCACCGAAATTTATAAACAAAATTGGTTTGCTTTTGATTTGATTGTATTGAAGTATAATCCTAGTCTTAGCTAGTTTAGCTCTGCCTGAGGGCAATAGTATAAAAATGTAGCAATTATATTACTCTAGAATAAAATGTCAACAGCAAATCTGGGATATAAACTGAAGCATTAACCAATAAGTTCAAAAGTTATTGTAAAAAAGGACCGGACAATAGTACCATATACCCATTTTTACGTGTTAGTACAACATACAGTATACATTTCTTTTCAACGCCTAATACGATTTCGTTCTAACAGATCTCACCCGTTAATGGACAGCGCCGTATCACACGAGAACGAGAAACCTATCTACTACAAACGAGACTTGTTCTTCACTCGGCTCGTCGTGGATAGAGTGAAGGTGGACATGATTGGACACCAGCTGGACTATACTGTCTACTATGCAGGAACAAGTAAGTAGTAAATATAAGCCAGTATTTTTACAGGCATTGCGATTTTACGTGTAAAAATTGTGTGTGTGTATTATATTAAAAGAAAAAAGGTGTCGCAAAAATAAACACCCGTTACGATATATAACCCAAATCACTTTGTATATGATCTCAATAGAAACTTACTTTAATGCCAGCAGATCGTTTTCTTAAAGATATGATTCAGTAGAATAGTAGCTAATACTCTTTATTATAGTAATTTACAAAATACTTATACATATTTTGTATTATTTAACAATATTTATGTACTTACTTACTTGTTACTTAGAAAAAAAACTGTCATAATGATAAACGTAATTTCCTTCATTGTTACAAAAATAAACGTAGAATGACGTTGAAAATAAACGAGCGCACATCACCGACGTTAAATTCACGTTTGAAACAATCACCGAATTCCAAAACGCAGAGTAACACTCGAAAAAATCAGCGTACGGACATGAGAGGACATAAAATTTCATAAAAGCTCACGAATTAAAAAATGCCTTCCCGTTGGGAAATTAAAAAAGTGGCTGCCGAGTGAAAGTGGCACAAAGGCCATAATTCGTCTCGCCCGTGACGGCTGGACGTTCGGATTGCCGTCTGGATGCCCCCCCCCCCCCCCCCCCCCTCGCAGGTTATGTGCCAACCAAACGGATTAAGTACAAAACATGAAAAATCTATTATACTTTTATTGTTTTTATCCGAATGGCGTGCGAACAGGCCATAGTTTTAAACGTTTTTGCCGGCCGTCAATTTTATTGACTCTTAAAAAGCTTGCGCTAAGCTTATAAATCCGTACACTGCAATCAAAATGTTTGCTGTGCATCTGGCTGATTGATATGTTGTACGTCAAATCGGCCAGCGCTGTATCGATAGCCACCTCTGGCAGTCAACAAAAATGTTTTCACCAACGTGTTTGAATAAACATTGCGTGTTGAATAAATTTTTATTTTGGTACAGGTCTAATTTTCCTCGCGGTTTAATGGCGAGACACTCCACCGGGCGCATCTCTTTTATAACAATAAACTCGGCACGTAATATAACGGATTCATGAGAATTTATTTGGACTTTTATCTCGGCATTTTGGCGTAGTCTGTGTGCGGTGCGCGAGAGGTGCGCCGCGTCGTTTCATACACGGTGGGTAGGCACTAGGTACCCACTACACGGAGTCTCCGAGTCACATTCTCACTGGCGCATAAATTCGGTCCGCCGTTGCCGCCACTGCCGCCTCTCTAAACAACGCCTCCAAGTGGTAATTTTCGCCTATGTTGTTGCAATTTTCACCAATTTCCCTCGAAAATCGGTCCCGACCGAACCACCCACCGAGTGGATTAAACTCACGTAGATATCTAACGAAGGGGGGTTCGTTTACGGAACAACTTTTACGAAAGGAGAAGGCCACGTTTGAGTTAGTGTTTCAAATGCCTGTGTGTAGAATATTAAATTGTTTAAACGTTACCTTTGACGCACACCGCAGTACCATATCCGCGTTCCCTAGTTGCTTTAACTCAATTTACACAATACAACTTTGTTTCGATGTTCTTAGAGCGAACTGAAAATTTTCGCTAGGCACCAACGTTCATGTTTAAGCATAACTAGCATGAAAACTCAATAAAGTGTTTAAATGCAACGGACGAGCTACGACGTGCGCCGGCCGACGGACGCCGCCCGCCGACGCCCGACGGAGGCTATAAATGGTAGCGTGTATTCAAACCGCAGAGGAAAAAGAGGGAGCGTCCGAAATCCGAAGCGCTCTTAGTTCACTATTATTTACACTCGAGTGCAAAATAAGTTGCACGAAATTCCGTCACAAAGAGCTCGAGGCGTCCCGTGAAAAAGGACAGTTTACTCTTTCAATAAAGAGCGCGGCCGTGCGCTGGCGTCTACCGCAGCGATATCGCCTCCCAGCTCACTCCATTCTGAGTGCTTACCGCGTTATAATATGCATTAAACTACACCGGCAGAAAGTTGTAGCGCCGCTCGAGGTGCTAGCAGACAATGAGAAATGAGCGTATGATGCTCCCGCAATGCGGGCCCCTCGTCTCGGCCCGTTCCATTTGTTTTATCACGCCTAAATCACTGTTGCCACACAACTTCTGAACGCTCCGCGGAGGTTGATAAAAGTTTGACAGCGACTGTCGTGTACACGCGCAGAGATCGTGTTTGTCAATGAATGGGAGCGGAGGTATCAAAGACGTTAAGAGTATTTAGAAGTTAACGAAGTTAATTAAATACACCGAGTTAGACGTTGTCGGCGCGACTCTTTAGTATCAAGGGCTTTGTAAACAGACGAACATATTAATGTAAACGTATCGCACGGGCGCATGCTGCCTCCACAATCATCTCCAAACGTAATTACATACCGTTTGTTCTAAAACACAAAAGAAACGTACCGACATTCCTTTACCTGCACGTCTATACGTAATTCTAACCGTGGCGATCGTGGAGAAATGTTGTTGCAATAGCGTTGAAAAATGTTACATGGAATCCAATTGCTGGCTAAGGGTCAGCTTTGACGTCATATGTGGCGGCGTACTATTAAAAACGATTTAAAATTCACAGAAGGCCTAGCCACCGGACCGCCGGCGAATACATCACAGCAATTTGATGACGTAATTAAGTAAGCTCAAAGTCGCAAAACGTCCTTTGATGTTTCGAAATATAGTTTCGAACGGATCTGTTGCACTCTGCAGGATTTATTACTGCGTTATACCATCACATATCTCCTTTGCATATGTGTTTATAACATTGCAGAATGAAAAATAAGCCACAAATCATAAACACTGCTGTAAAGGAGGCATACAAAATTGCGTATTTAAATCATGGGCCAGACTTGCAAGTATTTATTTATAATCCACTTGCTGAACATTCCTGTGAAGTTACGCAAAGTATCTTTATTTATGCGGCAACAGAATATAATGTGAGCAATAATTTATAAAATTGCTCCTATAAAATGTAGCGCAGTGAATATCGCTGTTGTAAGTATCGGAAACCCATTTGCCTAAGTGCATGAAGTCCAAGTTTTGCCATAAACATGAAATGCGGTCCGTGCAAAATGATATGTTAAGGTGTAGGTAAGGTATTAGTGTGTTAGAGTCGGGGCTTATGCGGGGCACTCGCTCAGCTTGCCACAATCGCGACCGAATATAATATACTCCGACACGTTAGCGATCTGGTGCAGTCCGCAGCGCAGCATAGTTCCGTGCTTCATCGACGTGCATTGCCCACAGGACGAAAATGAACAATATTTATTGCCGAGTTGCGATCCGATATGCCGGAACGGAATTTCCAAAGTAATTTATAGTTTGCACACCTTGCTTCCGCCTCTCCGTGCCGAGCTAATGCCGCTATATTTTGGTTTTCCTCGCATGCTATGTTGCTAAAATGATTCCACAAAACAATAGAAATCACAAGACAAGAAATGAAACATGAAAAAACAAATGAAATCGATTTTTAAACGCGATTGGCACGCGCAACAAAGGACAGATAAAAGGACGAGCGTCAATTGAAATTAAAAATTCATTAATTATTCCATTACCGAAATATCTCGACCAGGGGAAAATTTCAATCCGGATTCGTCGCGCGGCACTCGAGAGCCATTTATAAAACGATTGCACCTTCACACAAACACAAAGCAATTAGTTATACCTATAATTAGCATTCGAATCGCGTCCAGTGGGAATAAACATTGATTTTTTATTCCCCCAAAACTGGAGAGGGAGGCCGCGGCTCCGAGCGAGATCGGGAATACTAATGCGCTCACTTTTGAACGGTTATTCGCGCCCCGCTAACGTCGCCCAACGTTTTTTGCATAAAACATCTCATCAAAGGATTGCTTAGGACCCGCAGTATATTGAATATCAAAAGGTGAGCGAACGGAAAAGTTTTGGAGGTGGCGCCGAGGCGCACTGTGGCGGCATCCCTAATACAGGCCAGGGTGAAAACCTTTTTAAAATACACCTTTCAAACGTGTCGGGAATAATCGGTCGGTCAATCAGTCGCTTCTATGTTTACGCATTAAAAATTGTGGAGTATTTTAAATTTGTTATAAAAAGTTATCTGTATGATAGAACAGTAAATTAAAAACAAAAATACAATTTTATTGGCTCACAGTATGTACAAATAGAACAAGGAATAACATTATATTTTGAAGATTAAAATCATTGTGAACCTTTCATAAAGTTGTGTAATTACGAGTAGTTGTTTGTGAAAGTGTGATTTTTATTGAAAATAGTGTAGTTTTATAACAACTGTATTTTTTTCAGAATATGGATTTTTCTTTCATAAGGGTCTTGTTTGAAACGGCAGTCTTTTTTATTATTTTTATTGGTGCATTGGTAATAATAATCATAATAGTTTATAACGAAATATTTAAAAATGTTAAACATGTCCTCTTTATTTAAAAGTAAAATCTGATTCAGAACAGCATTAAAGAAAATACATGATGAATATCAGTGAACACATACATCTTAATTACATCTCAATCTCGCACACAAGATTCTTACACTGATATATAACATTTCGGACGTCGAATCTCGTAAAAGTCAGCTGAACGCTCGCAGGCAAACGTTAAAAACCCACGACCTCTCGATTTACGCCGCCTATAAAATACATATTGCGATTTGCGATAAAAGTTCTCCCAGAACCGGCACTGAGAATCGCTGAAATACATCAAACCTCACGTATTTTATAGAAATTGACGTCTTTGCCTCAAATAGCACTGTATAAAATCCATGTGTTTAGTGTAATGGTTTATTTAATATAATGGTTTATAAAATAAACCTTTACTTAAATTGATGATTGTCCAGCAGTAGGGTGATGAGTGTTAAATAGTAATGGTTATTGTCATCACGATGTTGTTGAAGATAAACTGTCAGTGCATGACGGGTTAGAAAGAAATACGGACAAAAACCCAAGATGCCATTCCAGGAGTTGAATTTAGGAACATGAAAGGAGTTGAATTTCGGAAATTGTAAATAAAATTGAAATTGAAAATATGTATACTTATGACATGACATTATAATAAGTGTACTTATGACAAGTGGTTGGCTTCCGTCGCCAGGGCACAAATTTATAAAAAGACGGTAGCCTATGTCCTAAGACCTATTTATGTCTATACATGATTCAAAAATCATCAGGTAAAGTTACATTCACATTTATTTATTTATAAGGCCTTCATTTGTATATACTCATCTCCATTTTTTTTATGATTTACAACTACCTAATTGTAGAAAACGTGTTAAATAAATAAATAATAATATGAGTTTAGATATGTAATACAGATATTAGCATATTATTAGCTGTCGTCATATGGTAAAACAAAATAAAACTAATACATCTATTAGATGTCCAGTCTACTCTAGTCCATATTGGAGTCAGAATTATTAGCGCCTTTAAATAGACATCGCAAAATGTAGAAGAAGAGCAATTGATATTCACAAGCAAGAAGTAGTAGTCATAATTATTAGTTTTTAATTGTTTCTGAATCTTTCATATGAAATGTCATAAACTCAAGACTTAAAATTGGCATTGGGTATCTTCCAAAAATGTCATAAGGGGACTCATCTAAATCTCTAACCAGTTGTTGGGAGAAACGCAGACATGCGCAGCGCCTAGTATAATTGAATAGCAATATACATGTACGCATAATTGCGCGTTAACTAATAAAAGTTCTTGTTGTTACGGTAGATAATCTCATAGTGCTCTGTCATTGTTAATTAAGTTAAAATAAATAGTTTTTTACAGTTTAGAGTCTAAATCTTTTATTTTTTTATCACCGGTACCTCGATAAGTTAAACGCAAACGTTTTTTTTATGAAAAGCAATAAAGATGTTAGAGCTACTTTGTGTTTGGAAATTTATACCACTTGGAGGAATAAAACTTATATTGTTCGGGGATCGCAAAAAAGTTTTCACTTGTCGAAGCGAAATCTTTATTGGATTGCGGGATTATTTCTTTTGAAATTGTCGCAGATGACATCGACCACCGGGGAAGAAGAAATATGGAAGGATAACTACTATTGAAGATTGCAATTAATTGTAATATTGTTCACTTATTCTTCTACAAATAAGTTTGATCAAAAGGTTACGAAAACAGAGAATCAATCTATACAAAGATAGCTGGAGGCTCAGTTATTATTTTTTGATGGTTTGACATATCGAATAACTTCTACGGTTCGGCAAAATGTTGGAAATTTTCTTGTCAAATACATTATTGTTTAGGCGGCAGGTCTTCAGGGAGAGACCCGTCTTTCCCGTCCGGCGTGGGATTGTTTAATTATTTTGCTCGGGCAAACCGTGATCGGAATTAATCGCTAGAAGTAAATTTATTTATAAACCGCACCGGCTGCCGATGAGGGACGTAGATACGTCAATAAACGTTATCTGTTCACTAATTCAAATGATCGGTAACAGAGATTAATTTGAGTTTGAATGTTTTGAAATCATTTACGTTTACAATTACGATAAAATTGAAATTATATCTGTTGATGTCAAAATTAGTTTTGTGTAGAATTGTCACATAATTTGCTTTTGTGTTAACTTTCTGTGTATAACAAAAATATTTGTAATAAAATTTCAAACTTACAAAAAAGCAGATTTAAATAACAAAATTAAATTTCCATCCCTGAGCTGACCGGACAATTTAGGACATTTCACCGTTTTAATCATCTCAAAACTCAACATTTCAACCTAACAATTAGCTCATTGCAAACCTGAAATAATTTAGAAATTTCGTCCGATGGTCCTGACTTTCATTTTTACGACATAGTTCAATATTATTCGTTTTTTCACTTTTGAAGCTTCTAGTTTCATTACCAATGAACTCATTCACTGAACCAAACACGATAGTGTGGCTGTTAATTGACGTTGGTTTAATGCGAGACAATGGTGTAGTCTTCCTCCTTTGAATTGACCTATTCATGCGGGCTAGATAACTGAAGCAAAGGTACCTACTAAACCTGCTATTTTTTAAATATGCTGAAATTATAGTAGTCTAGGACCAAACATTTTCACATATTCTATGAATTGTGTTTGTCATGCCAATGTCGATCAGTACCTGTAATTCTCTAATTCAATACGATGATGATAACCTTATTTCGAGCAGATGTGTGAGTAACTGACGCATTACAAGCGAACGATGTACTCAATACAGTCCTCCGGCACATTACGAAGTGTCACGTCTTAAAGCTTAAAACATGTTATAGGGCTCCGGTAAACAGATTTGAGACGGGGGCCCGTGTAGCGCCACCCCACATTTGTACACAAGTTTGGTGAATGCTTTCTCGTGTAGAGACTATAACAGCATCAAAACACTTGAGCATCACTACGTGTCTGGCCTTGTTATTGGAATAATGTTTAGTTTTTCTTGTAGATTTCTTTAGCGGTACGGATTTTCGTTTTATTGCTCAACTTGTTTCACACTAGCAGATTTGTTATGACTGTGTTTGTTTACAGGATAATTTACGCTTCTATTATTTTGTTTCGTTCCATTAGTAGTTATTGTTATTTCATCTGTCGTAAAATTGAATACATTGTCACGCATATATATGCGTGATATACCTTTCGGGGATATCCCCGAAAGGTAGGCAGAGTTGCTTTTCTGCACTCATCATCATCATCATCATCAGCCTATATACGTCCTACTGCTGGGCACGGGCCTCCACTACAACTGAGAGGGTTTAGGCCTTAGTCCACCACGCTAGCCTAGTGCGGGTGGGCGGACTACACACCTAAGAAATTCCTAAGAACTTTTAGGTGTGCAGGTTTCAACACGATATTCTCCTTCACCGATGTTTTTCTGCACTCACATTGCTTTAATTTCGTTTAAAATTCCACGAAAGCGATTGCTGCTTTTACTTGTAAATCAACTTAGCTTGACTTAAATTTGTATTGAAAAGAAAAAAGTGTGTGTACTTATAACTTCTAACGCGTGTAGTTAGAAGTTATACCACACGACTGAAGTAAAACTTATAAATACGCCCAACAGTCACATACATAGTTCTTAGTTTACACAACATATTACATTTCTGAACGCACTCATAAATATTAGACAACTAATAAATATGCCAATCCCTTTTTATTATTGTCACTATTCTACATTTTTTTAAATCCAAAACATATATATATTTGTTAATAACTTTTTCGTTAAATGCTGCTTAACTAATCACGTAATACAATGAACAAGTTTCGTCCGTGTTTGCCTTACGAACGTACATAGGTAAATAATATAACTACGTACTGAACTAATTGACTTCAAAGTTTCATAAATAAATAATTATTCTGATCCCTCCATCCTTCCCGCTAATATTAGACATGTTATAAGGATTTAACGTACATATTTAATCACTCACGTCATCCATACACACTTTACATAACAAATTCGATTGCCGACACAACGTCAAATATACAAACCTTTCAGCCGTCTCGAACGACAGAGGTAGAGTGCAGAGCTTACTAACTAATCACCGACAACCCACGCTCTTAATTGTTAAGATGATGTCTAAGCATCAGTTAAGGCTGTCAGTTATACTCGCAAACCTGATTGACACATTTTAGAAGTAATTTATTATATATTGAATTGAACTAAATGTGCAAAGTTATAGACAAATAAATATTTTCAAAGGACTTCAATAACCTGCACTTTTCAAAAAAAACATCCAGTCAATAATTATACGAGAGAATCCCAAATCTCATGGATTGACTATCACTAGCATGTCTATCAAACTGTGCGATAAACTGACAATATTATTGCATCTTATGTAGCCTCCCCGGACTAGAGTTCATATTATATTCAGGAAACATAATTACCGGCAGTTGTTTCCGTCCGTCACACGCGCGTCGATCTGTGAGACTAATGGGTTACGATGTCACTTTGTTGTCTCGCGGCTCTTATTAACCTATGGCTCATTTCAAACGATCATTCCTTATTTGCAAAATGCGACAGTGTGTGGATTTTAATGAGTTACATATATATATTCCCAAACGCATACATTCCCAAAGGATTAAGAAATAATTGTAGATTTTTGAAATTTAACTCTGATTTATTTAGTTAGATAATTTCTTTAGTTCCTAGTTTTAAAAATACTATTGAATACAAAAATATTTAAAGTAAATCGGACTCAATTTAAAAAAGAAACAATCTCTGTGTTTTATTAATAGTGATAGTAAAAGTTAATGTCTTTAAGAGAGTATACGGTTATTTGTGTTTTCAGTTGTCCATTTAGTATATACCTTTACTTTAAAGAAAGTATACTTATATGTTTTCATTTGTCTATTTATTTAATATATTTTCTTTTTAAAATACAAAATAGTGTTTATTCTGCATAAACAGCAAACTTTGCTTCTTAAAATGAAATACGTGATCCCGGCCAGGCTACCCATAAACTGTTACCTGAGCACACTAATAATATTAGAGTGAAGTGAGCTAGTAAGACCTTCTATAAATATTCTCGTGCAAAATGAGCTCAGATACTTTATGGATTACCTGGAGAGTTCAGACTTGCTAATAAGGATATTTCAAATTCTAGTGTTGCCGAAATGTATGCGGATGTGAATTAAGGAGCTACCCTTGTTTATATAATTTTACATTTTGATTAAACTGAAATGTTCAATAATGCAAATTACTACAGCGTTAATACGTACGAATTTAGTAATTACTTATATAAATTCCTTCGTCTTTACGTTATGCTTGATGTTTCACTTACTCCTTCATTAGCTTCTGTGTTTATTATACTACTGTATTAAAATGGAAGAAGAAAGTTAAAGATATTACGAAGATGTTACTCCTCAAATTCAGTTTCAAATTCAAACAAGCCTACAAAATATTTGTTTAAACGGTATTGCTACGATCCATGCACACTAACATTCCCTTACAATGCATACAAGAATTTGACAGAAATACAATTTTTGAAGAGAACGTCATCAAAAAAGAAACAAACCTCGTTTACTATTTTCAATTCAATTCTATTTGCAACCGCGAAACAACTGCTTACGATTGTATAATAAGCGCGTTTTGGCACAATCGATATATTATCACTAACAAGAGGGCTAATATAATTACTGATTTATAGCTGGGTGGCTATAACGAACACAATAATGCCACGTTGCCACGGCCCTAGGGCTGCGACATTCTGCTACACGTACGAGTTGGCATTGTACGTAGCCGGGTTTAGTAATTTCGGTACATGCCTCTAATCCAATTAGCTATTAAGATTCGTGGGCCGAATATTAATTCAATCGTGATTCGGCCGCTTTGTAAGGAAGCTGCGGGGTGCGTCGTGACCTTATGTACTGACGCTTTGTTGTAATCACGTACTCGGCGTCGATTGTGTTTCCTTTTCAACGCTCGTGTCTGCAAACATTGGCTGTAAAAGTTTTTTCTTAATTTCTTCGGTAATCAACCTTATTTGTCGGATTCGTTAAGATTTTTACGAAGTCTTCTACAGCGTTGACCCCTTAAATGAATCACATCCTACTTGTATTGTTGCTTTTTTCTATTTATTTTTGTAAGAGTTATATATTATGCGTATGTGTATAAGGGAGCTCTACTTTTAATCCTAATCAGTTGTAAGGGGTCATCGATATTTGGATTGTAATTGTTAGTTCAAAGTTTACCTTCTTCTAGGGTTATCCTGTGGTAATTCCATAGAAGCCCAAAAGCGTTACACGTTAATTGTGTAATGTCTAGATCGTAATTGTTTACTGTAAGGTTAGTACATTCTCATTTATATGTCAAATTGTTTTTGTTAAATAAAGGTTTAAAGATTAAACATTATTATTTGGAATTTTGTAAAGCTAGCTGGGCTTTTGGGCTTCTATGGAAGTACCGCCACTGCTGTGGACGATGTGTTATTGTTGCTCATACTATTCTTTTCTTTGTTTCCTATGTTATTTTAAAACGGTGCCTATCTTTGGCTCCCTAGAATGTCGGCTGGCATATTATAAATTTAAACCTAGCTAATTTCATCCATCAATTTTTTACACGCAATTAATTAACAAACAAAAAACAAAGCTACTGTGGGTGCTTTAAGATTAACTGTACGAGGTAATTATCGATTTTTAAGTGAGTTATGGTCTGATGTATTAATAGGAATCATGGAATTGATATTTGTGTAGAATTTGCATGTGGATAGTATCTATATAACTTTATAGTCTAAGAAGTAGCAACGTTTTTGAGAGAGAAATTCAGGCAGGCCAGTTTTTAGATATGCTATCTCTCTCACTCTCCCTGTATAACGTTCTTGTTTTCCCGACGTTGCTAGCTCTAGTACTATTACAAGTAGTAGCTTTTAAATGTTCTCCTACTGGGCATTTGGTGGCATGGGTCTTTTTTACAATTGTGATGGGCTTAGTCTTTCACACATGAGTAGTTTGGAGTGATGAATTTAGTACCCATGAAAGTTTCCTTAAAAATAACTTACAATGCTTTCTTGCAAGGTTATTAGAATTCAAAGAGTATTATCTTAACCATATATACTTATATTATCTATACCAAAATTGTGTCTAGTAGCAGGACAATGTATTTTATTGAAGGCCTGATATCAACATAAAATACAATAATAGTTCCAAGTTGAAACATGAAGTTATCGTGATTTTCAACAATATATTCGAATACAAAGTTAGTTGATAAATATACATTGGGAGTGTGTGAGTTGGCGTCGAGACAAATTAATTGAGTACGTCGTCTTCGCGGGCACCCGCTATTTATCAAAGGTGAACAAGCTGTTTGAAACGTGCATCATTCGTTTTGTTCACCTGACTTATAGCTTTCAAAGTTGTTTATGAAACGACTATAACTTTACAGGTATGAATAACACTTGTTGAATAAAGTAAAACTTTAAAAATTTTGTTGGAATTACTCACGAGTTGAAAATGTAAAATTATAATATTAAATATGCCAATTTCAGTAGCGTGAATGAAGAGGTTTTTTTCTCTATGAACTGACACAACTATGGAATTGGCTAATGTGTGTATGAAAATGTATGACATAAAGTTGTTATAGCTGTTATAAACACTTAGTATACCTGACTACGCAAGGCTTAGAGGAATTCCTAGGATTTCGCTCCTTTTATAGCTAGCTGTAAATAAATACAGGGTGTATTCAGACTATGATCAGAAACTAAGGCAGATAATAGCTGCGGTGATTACAATACAAAAAAATTAATAAAAAAATACGTTTTCCTTACAACCACATCCATTGAATATCTATTATTGTTAGGAAAACGTCATTTTTCATTGTTTGTCGGGATTTTCTTAACGCCAATGGGCTTGTAATCACCTTCGCTATTACCTGCCTTAGTTTTCGATCACGGTCTGAATACACCCTGTATAGACACAAATAAATTGTAAATGCCATTTTAAATTTTTAATGCTGAGAAAAACACTCATAAAATTTAAGTTTATACAATTAACAAAATATGATTTTTAATAGAGACTATGAAACCTGTTTTAAATTACTAACATAAGTATTATGGTATTTAGCGTAATAGCGGTTCCAGAATTTTCGGAATGTGAAACGTGTCACGTCAGACACTTCGCTCGTTCATATACTTCATAGTAATAAATTAGCACTCAATTATAATAATTGAGACGCTTCAGCAAACATCTACCCGCCGAGATCCCACTAATTGATCCGGGAACGCAATGAACCACTGGAATTTCCTTAATAGAATTATCTATATACGAAGACATGGAGGCTATATTACCGTATTAGTTACTTTATAAGATTACGAGGAATATAGTTCAATAGCAGAATGATAACAATATTTTTCTGAGTATTACATTATTTTTAAAAGTTGTTACTTAGGGGTGTGCGAATAGTTCAAACTTACGAATTATTCGTTCCGAATCGAATATTAATATTCGATTCAAAACTCGACTTAAATAATTCGATTTTTTTAATTATTCGATAGATCCCGAATAATTCGAAAGTTAGCAAATAATTCGATGTTTTCTGGAATTATTAAGTTATTTTTTTTTTAGTACCATCTTATAATTGCCTTTAATTGAACACTTAAATTAAATAATTAATCACCTAAACGATACGAAATACTTTTGAAAATATTTAGTAGAAAGCTTGTTTGTAATATTCTTCTCAGCTTATGACTGAAGATTCCCGTAAATATATGATTTCCGAAATCAAAATATTGTTAGGAGGGGGGAGGGGGGGTTACACACCTGAAGATATGTTAACTTTAAATATACTGGGGTGCAATGGGCGAAAATAGTATTTTCCGATGGACGACATAATGAATTTTGTATTGAAAATAATCGAAAATGTAGTGATTATTCGGTTATTCGATGTTTTTTGTTTTTTTTGTAGAATAATACACTTTTTCCGAATTATTCGTAATAGAGTCGAATATTAACATTCGATACGATTCGATTCCATTCGCACATCCCTATTGTTACTGCTATTCAATAAGGATAATCTTTAGGTATACTGTAGGTATAGTTTACCAAGAAGTGCTCGCCTTCTCAATAAAAGCGGGAAAATATTTTATATGTTTCTTTTCTGGTTTGTTGCAGATGAGGGAAAGATTCATAAGATTGTGCAATGGTCTCGGAATGGTGATAGCCAGTCTGCTTTGCTCGATATATTTGACGTGACACCAGGCGAACCTATACAGGTATGTTTTTTTATTATCTTATACCTAATAAAGTGAGGTGAAAACAAATAAAACCTGCCTGTCCGAACTTCCGAACTATGCCTACAGAGAATTAAACATATAAATAAGCTACTTTTTCCTTTCAGCTACGTAGTTCTGTGAATTAAGTGTTTGCTATTTTTTTTTATCTGTTAGAACTTATTCAAGTAAAATAAAACACAAATTTTTAATCATAGTAAGCTTTATATAAATATAATTGGCTAGTATTTTTTGCGACCATTTGCGCTTTTGCTTTGCATCTGCTAAAGGATAATGTGAAAGATATTATATTTTGAATTATTTGACTTGTGAGACGAGAGCTAGGGTTCTATCTTCATATAGAAAATTAAATACTTGCTTCAACTTGTAAAAATATTAAACTGTTTTTCATTACCTACGATTTATGTGTTTGACGTGTTATGACTATCTGTAGCTCTTGCGTCACATACTTATTTGATTATTCTGAATCTATAACTATTATCTGGAATCATTTAGTAGTTCCATTAATATTTTAATTCCAATCACACATGACGATATTTTCTACCCTCAGGCAATGGCAATATCAAGAGTACACGGTTCCCTCTACGCCGCGTCTGACAGGAGAGTGTTGCAACTGCGCCTGGCTCTCTGTGCGAGGAGATACGACGCGTGTGTGCGGTGCGCCAGAGACCCTTATTGTGGGTGGGACCGGGACACGGGAGTCTGTCGGGAGTATGTACCAGGGTAAGTGATATACGAGGGCAGTCCGATAAGTACTTAGCCTCACCGCCCGATGGCACCACTATCGTAAGATAAATTTACCATCATGTAGCACATCTTCGTAGACGGCTATTGTCAAAATTTCAGCCGAATTGGATTTGTAGTTTTGTTTTGACCGCGTGTGTAAGCGGACGTGTCCGCGGATTTTCGAAAAATGGAAAAAGAGCAATATCGGCCGGTGATTTGATTCTTGTTTTTGGAAGGGAAATCGCGCAGCGATATCAAAAAGCGCTTGGATGCTGTTTACGGTGACTCTTCTCCTTCAATGGCGACCGTCAAAAATTGGTTTAACGAGTTTCAACGTGGTCGCACGTCAGTTTTTGATGAGCCACGCCCAGGTGCCCCAAAAACGGCTACCACGGAGGATAACGTGAGAAAAGTCCCGATCTTGTATTGGCAGACCGCCGATTGAAGGTGCGCGAGATAGCTGAGACAGTAGGCATCTTAAAAGACCGCGTGGGTCATATCCTGCATGAAATATTGGGCATGAGAAAGCTGTCGGCTCGATGGCTGCCGCGTTTGCTCACTTCGGACGACAAGCGCATCAGTGACACAACTTCAGAGCAGTGTTTGACACTGTTTAGGTGCAATCCGAAGGGGTTTCTGCGTCGTTTCGTGACCGTCGACGAAACATGGATTCACTGGTACACACCAGAGACCAATAAACAGTCGAAACAGTGGACTTTACCCGGCGAATGTGCTCCGAAGAAGGCGAACACTGTCCCATCGGCCGAAAAGGTGATGGCCACCGTTTTCTAGGTTTCACAAGGTGTGATTTACATCGACTACCTGGAGAAGGGCAAAACGGTCACAGGGCTCTACTATGCCGAACTATTGGGCCGATTCAACGCTGAATTGTAGAAAAAACGGCTCCATTTGGCGAAGAAAAAAGTGCTCTTCCACCATGACAACGCACCGGCTCACACCTCCGCCGTCGCAACGGCCAAATTGGTCACATTAGGCTACGAACAGCTGCTCCATCTACCGTATTCTCCAGATTAGGCCCCGTGTGACTTCTTTTTGTTTCCAAACTTGAAAAAGTCCGTCGCCGGACAGAAATTTGAGTCGAATGAGGAGGTTATCGCCGCCACGGAGGCCTACTTTGTAGACCTCCAGAAAACGTTCTTTTCAGACAGCTTAAAGAAGTTGGAGCATCGCTGGGTCAAGTGAATCGAGTTGAAAGAAGACTGTGATGAGAAATAAATCGCCACTTTTCCAAAATTTTCGTTTTTCTTTTGTAGGCTAAGTACTTATCGGACTGCCCTCGTACAATATGACGGGAAAAATCTTCATATACATACCTACAGTAAAAATACGTATGTCATGCATACGTAAGTCGTGATGGCCTCTAGGTTTAGGCACGCGGTCGAGAATCTCGACGGTCGCGGGTACAAACGCCTCTGAATTTTCGAAGTTATGTGTGTATTCACAACGAATTATCACGTACTTTAACGGTGAAGGTAAACATCGTGATGAAACCTGCACACCTAAAAGTTCTCAGGAATTTCTTTGGTGTGTAGTCCGCCAACCCGCACTAGCCTAAACTCTCGCAGATGTAGAGGAGGCCTGTGCGACCTGTGTGAATGATAATGACAACAAAAATAATTCATCATATCTTAAACGTCGAAAGAATGTGTTAATAGACAGTATTGGTATCAAGGTTAAATATTCTCATAATATTACCACCATAAAATACCTTCGTTGACAATTAGCGTTACGTAGACAATATAATCAAACATTGAATTGATAGTATGAAAATAAATATTTTAATATTAAAATATTTAGAAATACTGTCAATCAGACAAATCAAGAATATTCCAGTACTCCCAGAAATAACTAACATCACATATTTTGAAATAGGCTTGTGGAATGAAAAATATGGTAAACTAAAACTCCTTTTTCTTCCCTAGATTGATTCAAGATGTGGCAAATGAAACAGCGGATATATGTGACTCGTCTATTGCGCGAAAGAGCGTATCAGCTACTTGGGGCCAAAGTCTTCATCTGGGAAGCTTTGTCAAAATGCCAGAGGTCCTACAGCCCCGAGCCGTCACATGGTACCATTATTCAAGGGAGAAGGGACGCCATCCCATCACTTTCAAGTAAGTCGATGTTTAAATAAAATTCTGAGGAATATCCAAAATCCTAACTTTCTCCTTCTTTCTCCATGAATATTATTATAGTCATATTCTGAGGGCTACCAATTTTGTATTTGTTTTTTCTCATAAAGCCATCATAGCTAACATATCCATTATATCATTATAAGCGCGTGATACTGCCCTCTATATAGTGAAGGTTACTTTATCAATTATTTTTTAGTTCAATAACACATATATTATTATATATTATATTATATTTTTAAAAATACGTGATTTGACACTGGCAGATGCGCAAACCGCGCCTTGCCATAAGGAGAGAAAAAAAAAAAAAATGTTGTATTTGAAGCGCTGAGTGCTTTGTTTAAAAATATTTTCATATAATGACATGATCGAACAAAGCGAAGTCTCTCATAAACTTGTAGAAAATTATGTTAGCTAAGTGAAGTGTACTTAATGTTTCATAACATCATTTCTTACTTTAACGGTGAAGGAATCATGAGTAAACCTGCACACCTAAAAAGTTCTTAGAAATTTCTTAGGTGTGTAGTCCGCCAACCCGCACTAGGCCAGCGTGGTGGACTAAGGCCTGTCAGTTGTAGAGGGGGCCCGTGCCTAACAGTGGGACGCATATGGGCGGATGATGATGAACATCATTTAAACACCCATATTAATATTTTATCTCTAAAGCTCTCGCCGTATTTTTCACCATTTAACATCGTCGCATTTAAAAAGAAAATTCCATAATAACCATACTCAAACAGGTGTTCAACTCCATTCGTTGAAAAAATATTTATCTCATCAAGAGCGCATTTAACTCATTCATACTTTATAAAACATATCATATTAACATCCTTAACGCTGAAACGGCGAAAAGTATTTAATGGGTGCTTAAAGTACCCAGAATTTAATTACAGCAAAGGCAGTCCCGCAGTAATTTAACTTTGTACAAAAGCGAAGATAAATACAAATTAAATAGGTGAGGTAATTCAGAAAACAGCCCAATTGAACACGCATGCAACAACATTAATTAAAGGGCTCCCAAATCTTCTGTTATCGCGCTTCCGCCTTCACAATTAAAATGCAAGGGGAAACTTTAGCATTAACATTTTGTTTACGGTTTTCTAATTCACTCCACCGACGTTCGTACTACCTTTTGTATTTAGAGCCAAACAAACATACGAATAAATTAGTCTATTTATGTCTTTAAATGACGATGCATATCCCTTTTTTAAGCGATTGACTTATGTACGAGTATAACTTCCTTCAATTCAAATTAAAAAAAAAATAACTTCGAGATGTCGAAAAATCCTATTGTTGATTACGAGCTCGAATCACAGGCTTAAAATATTTTGTTTTATAAGTTTTCTCATGTTTAAGTATACCAACCTGCACAAGAGTCTTATTAACCCTTCCTATTTTTTTTATTTTTCCATTTTATAGACTAGACTGGTGATGATGATGTTGATGATAATTAAGAACAATAGTGTAGACTCAATCAATTTAATCGAGGAACTGATAAATTTATCAAATAATAGATAACTACTTTGTAAACTTTATGGTAAAGTTTTCGCTAATAATTTTAAACATTATAAATACTGCAATAGGTTAATCAATCTAGATGATTGCGTTGAACCCTAATGCAATCATCTTGATTGATTCCGCAGTATTCTCGCATCCATTTATTTGAACTTTTGCCCACTACTTTTCTCTAGTTTATAATATTACCTACACTAAACATTTTTTGCTCTGCATTTATTTTTCAAATGTCTTTATTCTTTTTATCTTGATTCTTGTCATGATTTCGAGCGTCAATAAGGACGCTTAAAAAATATTTTCTAATGAAGTCATCGCTATAATTTTCTCGGTGTCGCTCATTATTATTAACTATAATATAAAGTCAGTAGAAAACAGACAGTCTGTCGTCTTGCTTTCCTTAAATAAGTAATTTTTAGTTTTTGCTACAACAGTGACCCAAATAAACCTGTTGCGATGTCGATCTTTTACTAACCAAATATATTATTAACACAATGTAACAGTATTTTTTAAATATTCACATTTTAATTAATAATTAAAAACATAACCTCATTACTTTCCCTTTGACCCATAATAACTCTCACAGCAGGGCGTCTACGCAAATAACGTCCATAAAGAATATTTATTGCAACTACGCACATCATGAAACCTCATTGAAAATTATGAAATGATGTAAAAACGTCAAATTTAAAAACCTCCTTTGTAAGCAACATTTAGTATAAAACAGGGGGATTTAACAATTTTGATCATTGTTTATTATTATTTTCAGTAAACCCGAGAAATACATAGAAACGTCGGAACACGGATTGCTAATAATATCTGTGAATGAAGCTGATGCGGGTAGATACGACTGCTGGCTGGGTGGCTCTTTGCTTTGTTCATACAATATTACTGTTGATACTCACAGGTACGGTTAAACAAACGAACTTTATACGTGCGATATTTTTTCAACATTAGTGCTAGTTGCTTACAACTTTGATGCATTACAGGTGCTCTCCTCCTGAAAAGAGCAATGAATATCAAAAAATATATTCTAACTGGTGCCATGAATTCGAAAAATACAAGACAGCCATGAAAACTTGGGAAAGGAAGCAGGAGGTAATATATAATTATTAAAGAAAAAAAAGTAAAGTAATGAAATGTATGACTAATAATAAATTTGTTTTCCAGCAATGTGCGCGGCAAAATGACTCGAATCAGAATACACATCCAAATGAAATAGTGTGATAGCTCCTGAACATCGCCTATCTCATGTTTCAATCCGTTAATTACTACGCAGGAGCGATACCCATACCGTACGTGTCGGCTGGACTGAAGTATTTCAACATATTCTCGTGAGATAATCCGTCTCAATGCATCCGCTCCAACATATAAATTCATATCGATTCTATAGTGTATGAGCTCAAGATTGTAGTGTATTTAATCAAACGTGACAACCCATAGCTTTTCTAAAACATTGAAATATAGTGAAAAATTTGTGCATCGTTCCACATGTCCGGCGGGAACATGAGAAGGTGATTGGACACTCAAAATTATTACGGACATTATTATTATTAAATTTCTCATGGAACGATATAATTACGAGCGTTGTGAGTTGCTTTGTTGGTATATGGTATGTAAAAAATATTTAGAAATCGAAATTTTCAAAATGTATGTACGCTTTGTTCGTTGGGTAAGTGATTAGAGAAATTGTTAGAGTTATCGAATGGAATTAGTTTTGATAAACTTAGACGAGTTTTATAGACGTTCCTTTGCATTTCTTATTATTTTTAAAAGAGTATTTTAATTATAGACGTAATTAAATGTATGATAATATAATTTTAAAGAGCTATATAAGATATTTCGTCATTATTTATATTTGTGTAGGCGATTCCTTTCCTTGTTTAAACGATCAAGAAGTGTACGTCGTAGTATAGCGATGCAAGTATAAAGATACGTAGTGCCGTGCGTTACATCGCGGTCGTAATTTGAAATCTCCGAGGGTTGTGGGAGGGTACGCCTCATTATTTTTCCCCTATTTGTGTAAATAGTTACCTAATTTCGTTCGACTGTATTAATAAGTGTACGTATAGTATGCACGTCCCTAATGGTAATGTATAATTTAAGCCTGTGATATAATAAGAAAAAACTTGTTTAGGTAAAGTGTATTTAAGTATTTACCTATGGACATTCAAGACAAATTGTCCTCATACTCGAATGCTTTGTTTCAAACCACTAATATTTTATTACATCCATATATGAAATAGGGAATAAAACGCATTATAGTTAGTGCACAAGATGTAATAGTAATTTTATGGCTAGACTCAACAGTAATTAGGTAGGGTAAGTTAAGGACGCGATTATTAAAAGTCTCGTAAAATCAATTTTATTTGATTAATTAATTTGTGTTGATAAAATTTATAACATGTGATAAATGTTTATGTTATTGCCGTATTAGTCTGGTGGCGGTAACTAACTTCGAAACCGTTGATATCAGATATGGATATCAGTAAAAATATATGAACATAATCATAAATAATAAAAAAAATTAACCTGTCACAAATTTGTTTTAGCCTCATCGCAGAACACAATACACAGGGCCTTAAAAGTGATTGTTATCCAACTAAATATAAATTTCTTGTCATCTTGCACTGCAATCAATATTTTTAACAGCGTTAATTAATAGCTTTCGTCAAAAGCGTCCTTAGTACTTATTATTTCACAGTAATGTCCCTCAAACATATTTATTTAGCAAACACTATTAGATTGTGCATATTTTTATATAATAAGACGTAGGGTAATTGTCACGTATCACATTTACATCAAAGTAATTCCATATCATAAGAGCGTACCTAAATTGTACATGTTCAAATCGATCATCAACACACCAATATATTTCTACACGCAGCAAAAAAAAATTTAAAATGAAATTTATAAAATTATAGTAACGTGTATATTTTTTCTAGAAATTTATTCTAAATCGCCATTTAATTCCGCTGCCCATGTTTTAAATAAGTCGGTGTTAGATCAAATATGTATCAGTCCAGTAAATATTCGCAGAGGAATTTTTAAATCAATGACACTTGTATCTATGGATATCATAATTGTAATAGATCATATAATTATATGATTTATCATAATATTCAACAAAGTCCAATCATTTTTATATAGAATCAAAAAAAAATTAAAAAATTATAGATACAGGTGTCTGTATATTACTTGCTCATCTGGTTACCTACTAGTTATATAGATTTTAGACTACTCAATTTACATGATTTTAAAGTATTAAAAGTGATAACACTGTAACCAATTAAAAACTCGAGCCATACGCTAATTCCGCTATTGTAGATTTATATAGCCTAATAGGTGCTTCGAAATAATGCTTTCATTTTGCATATATAAATATTTTTCAAACTTTTTTCATATCATAATGTAAATACATGAAATTAATTAGATATATTCGTAAGAAATATCTGAGCTTTGTCGTTTATTATGTATTAGCTAAGACTCAGTATTTAAGTATTTAGTGATTCTAAGGATTTCCCGCTGTCCGGGAAGGTCTTGCGCAATAATTATAAACTAATTACTATTATATGTACTAACGGAATAGCTCTGTAAATTTCACATGTTACTACAATAAGTTAAATTCAAAGTGTAGCGTTAAGATTTTATATAATAAATCTATAAAATGTATCTTTCAGTTTTGTTTGTGTTTTATTATGACCCCTGTGTGAAAAGGAAAGCCGTTTGTCGGAATTACGCGGCTATCAGAGCTAACACGGGGATAAAATGTTTAAAATAGTGTCGATTCATCAAGTCGCATACCGGGTTGACATTTTCGTCATAACAACAGAGCCGGCACCCTCACGAGTCACGACGACGACCGTCGACCGAGGGACCATAAAAAGTGAGGGCGCGTAATTATATAGTGCCACTAAACTAATTTCACGATACATTGCCGACGAAATCTGTGCTTGGCACCGCCTTGCCTGCCGGCGAAATGTGATTTTTCTTTCATAACCAAACGGCTGATTACTATTGTTATGTGTTATTTCGTATGAATTGCTAATTCTACGTGTTTGCGACGATGTTGCCGATAATATTAAATAGCTGATGAAGGGAGCCGTGTGACCTTCTGTATGTCAAGGCATCGCGTGAGCGTCGATGAAGTGTTTATAATCACCGTCCTTTATACATATAAACGATATTTTAGTCCAGTGATACGATAATCAAAAGCACATTATATTCTTAATCATAGTCCGTGTTGTGTTTAACTACACAGGTTTCCAAAACGATAAGCAAATGCTTGGCGTGTGCGGGCATAGTGCTTGGAATTAGGCCATTTGAATATTTACCTAGCGGAATCTAGATTCACGGCATACTGCAGTTCAGTGACGTAAGAAGCTAATTCGTTCTGACATGGTTTGTAGGCTTATTGCGTGAACCATTACGGTGGTCATGCAAAATATTAGATTTTCAGCTATTTATAGAAAAGGTAGGTAATGTGTGAGTTCGGTATAGTAATATAGTTTATTGCATTCAAAATCTAAACAACAAAATAGAGATGAGGTGGGTTATCTGAGCACTGAAGCGTCCGACGTCATGTCAAATGGGAAACATCGACGCGCCAATGATTTCAAGAGCCAAAAGCTGGGAGTTTGCAGTAAACAATTTAAAGCAGATATCCCGTACCAACATTGCGTTGCTTTTGGTCATCGAGTGGTACAGACCACAATGTCGAAACCGTATTTGTGGATTAGCATAAGTTAACTTATAAACTTCAAGATATATATTGAGCGTTCTATACTGACAAGCATTTCGTACTCCTAAAGGGTTAAACACTGGTATAGATCTCACGATGCCGAAGAACTTAGAAGGTTCATAATGATATTCCATACATACATACATAAACTCACGCCTGTATTCCCCGAAGGGGTAGGCAGAGGTGCATTTCTGCACCCACATTTCGCCAGGTATGTATTATTCCCACGTAATAGGTGGCGAGCCTGTTGCCGTTTTTCGGGCACAATTCCAGACTCCGTGCTGCTACTGAGAATTTCCTAATGGAAAAACCCAATAACACTTTGCCCGACCCGGGAATCGAACCCAGGACCTCTAGATCGCTCGGCACATACTTGTACCGCGAGACCACGAGGCAGATTATAAATAATTCGTGCCTCGTCAGAAAACCAAATGTGGTTATCTCATAGTACTCATAAGTCATCGATAACTACAAATCTTTTTTATACTAACAAGTCAAACTGGTCGAACGGTAAATTAATGGTAGTAGTCGATATAGTATGGTCATAAAGTGTCTAACCGATCGACATAATTACGACTGCATTAGTAAGCGGATAAACACGGCGATCACTCCTATCACCTAAAATTGCAGCTAGTTAATTGAAATAAAATACAAAGATTATGGCACGGTGTCCTTTTGGTGGTGGGGTTTTTAATATTATGGTTTTACCGAGTCAGAAAAAAACAAATGACTACAATTATAATATAACAACATAAATGAAACTACTTGAGTACATAGTTCTATACATACATACTCATGCCTGTATTCCCCGAAGGGGCAGGCAGAGTTGCATTTCTGCACCCACATTTGGCCAGGTATTTATCAGTCCAGCGTAATAGGGTGTGAGTCTATTGCCGTTTTTCGGGCACAATTCCAGACTCAGTGCTGCTACTGAGAATTTCCTAATGGAAAATCTCAATAACACTTGGCCCGACCCGGGAATCAAACCCAGGACCTCTAGATCGCACGGCACATACTTGTTCCGCGAGATCACTAGGTTTTTCTTCTATTAAAAGTCTGAATTGGAGTAATAAATATGTAGGGCTAATTTCAGTACCTACACAGTCACATACGCTCAAAAACTTTGGCTAAGTTTACCCTGTACAGGTAACTAGAATTTGAATAGTGCCAAATACCGTACACAGAGCGCTAGGAAGTGACGTCCGCGAACATGCATTGTGAGAAACTAACGCATGACAAGTTACAAGTAGTTTGTCTCCAGAAACGGCCTGAAGATTAGATTTCAGATTACGTCATAAGCCGGAGAACGGGAGTTAGCAGATTGATCATATTTCTTCCCAGTTTCAAATACATTGTAATGGTAGAAATGTATGTATGTACTGTGCGGCCATTTTGGTAGGCAATAAATGAGACGTATAAAACTGGTCTAAAGTACCTAATAGAATGGCATTTTGACGGCATCAGAATAGTGTTTTATGATTGGGATTATTGTATCCTTTTATTGTTTAAATACTTCGGTGTTTTATATGGCTTGGCTGGTAGCCTAATAAAATTTGTATTTTTATAACGGAAAGTTATGAAGCATCTTAAAATTAAATAAAATTCCTTCAACTGACACACAGAAATCTTTAAATAAAGAACAAAGATATACGTTTCGAAGAATATTATATTCATAAGGAGCATTTGATGACAGTTTCCATGGCATATTTGACTAGACACCAGCCTCGATGCCGAAAGAGCTTGATCCCTGCAACGGTACTTATATTTCTGTTTTTGAGTAGATTATCGACCGTTATTTATCTCTCGCATGCCAAAACAGATTTGACAACATGCGTACAAGACGCAATCACCTACTACAAACGGAACACGCTTAGAAGATAGTCCTATTACATATTCGTATATAGTCCCATGACGGTGAGTTTGACCCTCGCAATGTGAGAACAAAAGAACAATGTACCAGGAACTTAAACAAATAAACGGTATTTTTTTTTAAATACAATTCCACTGGGGGTTCTACAAATGCAGTATCAAAGAAGACTTCAACTGCATCAGTGGAGCATGTAATTCATTATTTCACGGGCGGGACGGCGCGTGCGGCTGTTGATTTCGCCAACATTAAATAATTATTTACGGTGTATTTGAGACCGAGTAGGGCCATCTTGTTCGGTGGATGATCCTGTATGGCGATGGAAGTTCACTTAAAGTGAATTATGCAAAACAATATTGCAAATAAATAACATGTTTTTGTACTGCCTCATTGTTCCCACGGCATAAGTAAGTAAAATCGAGATCCCGCTAATTATAAAGGTAGAAAAGTGCTTCAACGTTTTTAAATTACGATATTCTCGTAGCTAAATGGAGTCCACAAACATGCCCGGTAAATGGAACAGGCTTCTCGGTAAATTTACTGGCGCAAAATTTTAAAAATGCACCTTGTGCCTAAAATTATCCCGCTAAATAATCTATAGTGCTAAGAAGTAACAACACGTACCATTGTATGTTTACATAATTACCTACATATACTAAGATTAAAAAACGATAATATTTAATGTTATTCACACTCTATATATTATCTAAATAAGCTGAAGATAATCTACAAAGCGACTACTAGCGACATCTTGTATTCTTATTTTAAAATGTAAACAGGCGGTATGTTTAAGACCATCAGCGCGACGAAGACAGAAACGCAGCGTGGTCACGCGTGTAATCCCTTATTAAGTACGCTGTGGGTTCTGATGCCCCACTCTCGTAAGCGCATTAGCCGAATTAACAATTAGTCATGCCTACGTCTGCCCGCAAAGTTTGCACAAATTTACATAACAATAATGCTTCCACGTACCGACCTATGGTGATTTTTAAATTAATTGGATTGGGAACCGTGGAAAATTTCAACGGACCACCCCTTGCATTGTGGCCAGTTTTAGAATGTATGTGTTTTATGTGGTGGGTGAGCACTTAAAGGTTTTGTTGATGGCATTTGATATGTACTCGTATATAATATTGCAAATTAAAACTGAGTGTATTTTTGTGCCGACTTCCTCGTGGTCTCGCGGTACAAGTATGTGCCGTGCGATCTTGAGGTCCTGGGTTCGATTCCCGGGTCGGGCAAAGTGTTATTGGGTTTTTCCATTAGGAAATTCTCAGTAACAGCACGGAGTCTGGGAGTGTGCCCGAAAAACGGCAATAGGCTCGCCCCCTATTACGTGGGACTGATACATACCTGGCGAAATGTGGGTGCAGAAATGCACCTCTGCCTACCCCTTCGGGGAATACAGGCGTGAGTTTATGTATGTATGTATGTATTTTTGTGCTTGCAAATAAACAAACGAACGTTCGCAACTGTTTCCTGGTGACGGGATGTCTGTACCGTCCCGCATAGCAACCGTCGTAAACAAGTAAAGGATACAATAGTGATATAAGTACGAGTAGGTACACGCCTCAAGTTAAGCCTTTGTACTTTTTCGGATAAATCTGCAATTTTATCAATCATTGAGAAATTATTGTTATCATTTCTCTTTATTTCATATTTTATGCCTAAGCTACGTTACATTTACCATCAGATAGCATTATAAAATAAGAACCATGTACTAACTACTTACTCATGAGAACCTGTTAACAATACTGTCTGTTTACTTAATTAATATTTATAACAGATATTTCTATTATCATGTTATTCGCCGCTGAATAAGATAACTGCCAAGAACTTGATTTGTAATATTAGTAAAATTTCAGGTAAAGTGGAATAATGTTTGTATGAATTAATGCAGTTGTCCAGTTCTTGGCGTTTGTATATACTATTATCGTAGCCACAAAGCTTATTGAATAAAAATATAAGTCATCAGTCAACCGAAAGTATTGTTGAAAGATATTTTTCGTATTACTAAAATATATTGCGCAGTATATGGAACTATAAATAACATCGGAGCAAATTTTATTCACGCGATAATAGAGCTGGCAGAGAGCAAGTGAAGCATCACGAGATACAGGCTGATACGCGACTGTGTCGCGCGATTCAAATGGGCAACGATAAAAGCGCAAAACTAAATCGAGAGCGGAATGAGCAAGAACAATGGACAGCTTAAATTGTAGCATTGTGAGCCAACAACGGGCCCGCGACACGTTCGCAAAGAATAGAGTCATTTGCCTCTAACAACGTTAATGCCAGTCTGACCCTCATACCATCAGTTTTTGTTTGTTAATCTACAGAAAAGGGCGTAACTCATTTTGTCAACGCGTAATTTAATTTCACTTGAACCCCAACACGGGCGGACACCGCCGCAGGCGACGCAGGACATGGCCCAAAATGTAATCTGTTTTGTTAATTTATTTGCTTATACGTTTCAGAACTGATTGGCGGCAAAACATTCGGAGTAGGATTGGTTGAGATGACCATTTTGTAATAGGCTATAAATTTCCTGCCCCGAAATATCACAATACGCGCGGCCGGCCGTTATTGTTAAAGTTTAATGTCCCCTTGCAAAACCAACGTGGATCCTTTCGGCCAAAGGTGACGGGCCGCCTTTTGGAAATGCTTAAAATGCAATTTTACGTGCGTATTTTTATTTATGGGCCCCAAAAATGTAAAATGCAAACGTTTTATTGCGGGGCTTATAAAAATACGAAGAACAAACAAGTCCCCGTTATTCCAAGACAGGGGGAAGTCGCGGCATATTTGTACGTTTACAGGGGTGCATCCAAGCAGAAACGTGGGACAGGTAGATTCAGCGAAACATCTTTTTTATTTGACATAGATTCGGTGTCTAAGACAAGACGTAACGTTATTAGCGTAATTGTATCGAGACGAATGTAAACAGTATTGAAAAGTCGCCAAGTGGACCCTTTGAAATGAATTGGAGATTCAAATGAGCGATAAATTTGATTACTCCTCTCTACAAAGAGATTTAATTTTGATAAATCAACGCTTATTGTTGTTGAGATTTATTATATTTGCTTCTGGAACGTCAACGTTTGTTGAAATAAAAAATAAGCCATGGTAATAAATAGGATGAATAAGTTGTAATGTAATCTTGATCGCATGCTAAGAGTTATAAAGTTTTTTCTCGCGTAACTTTGAAGCTCCACAGTCACTTAAATCCTTTACTAAAATCTTTGTTTGAATCTTTGTTGAAAACTATAATTAGTTGATGATGAAACTTATATATTAATTGAATTTTGGTTTATGAATTAAAGGTGACTCACTAACAACATGCACACGTCATTCCGCTAGTAATATTTAATAAATAGGTGGTGTACTCGTAACATTTCTGACAAAAAAATACGATTTTATTCGTCGCCAAATGTCAAGATTCTACCGTTAAAGAAATTTCATATTTTCACGTGAACATCCAAAATCAAATTATCTTTTTATATAGGTAAGCTGGCTGAGCCACTTTCAGGACTTTGTCTGACGTAATAGCAGAATTAGTCTCTTTCGAGGCGTAACGAAATGAAGTGTGTTGAAAAATGTGAAACATTTAAGATGCAAAATTTTATAATAAGAATCGCTGAGATTACACCTTGTGCTCATCTATTTTTAATGCTGCGCCGGCAAGTGGGACATTTTTATTGCCCCCGAGCTGTAGATTAGTTTTGTTCTGTGAATTTGATGCATTCACAATGAGCTCGATCATTCAACACCAGGGGAACTTATAAAGTCGGCCGACAGTTGTGCCTATCTAATATGAATATGAAATAGTGTCACACCACTCGCTCATTACCTTTTATAAATCATATTCTTCGACTTCATTTATTTTCTGTCTATGATGGAATTCAAATTCTTCTTTAAATTATACCAATGCATTAATAAGAATAAAACTGTTTTTAATTATAATATTATTATAGAAATAAGCAAAATTAACCACGGTGAGAATCACTTTAAAATGTATTACACTAAATTAAAAAGTTCATTAAAACAATTAAGACCGAATTTTTCGATGACTGATCATATCTCTTGCGCTATACTACTTAGACTTTAGACTAAGCCTTATTTATGTATACCGTAGGCTTTACTAATAAAAATTACTATTATTTATTTTCCAATTAACAATAGAGGAAGGGACACACAAGCTCTTCCACTAAACAATTTTGAAACGTCAGAAATGAAATTGAATTATAAAATGAATAATGTATGAAATCGATTATTTCGAATGTAAGTATCGACAGTGCACTAGTGACATTCTGTATCGAACGAGAGAACAAAAGACACGAATACGAACATGTGCAAAAAATATCTGGCGTATGCATTTGGGAATTTCGCGTGACAGAAAATTTAATACGAGGGGAGTCTAATATTAAACCTCGGGGACCCATCACTTTTAATATTTGGCCGGAGTCCTAGAGGGCTCCTAAATTATTTACAAAATGGAAAGGTAATGGTCGAGGAAGAGTGCGAATGAAGGTATGCAAATTTTATAAGCACGTATTGTTATCCATAAAATACTAGAAACATGTCAGGGTTGCGGTTAATCGGGGAGCGAAATAAATAATGATGAAGAACAGGCCAGTGAAGTATTTTCACACATTACCAAACGTAATGTCGCCGCAGAAAGTGATTTTGCTTGTACTCGGTGATATTTATTATTTGGCACAACAAAATGTACAAATTCTAATTTCGTCCTGCGTTATTCGCCCCGTAAAGCGTATGGGTGTGAGCGTGCTCTTAATGCCGAACACGGCTCCGAAAGTGTTAATGTTGGGATGATCTTAGCATTCGCGTATGCTGTTACGTCCGTCGTTTTATTCCAGCATTACAGGTTTAATACCATTTCATTTTCACGCAGAAATTTGATAATTCTTACTTCATTAGACATAAAATTGTATTCTTTTTATACAAGTAACAAAAACTACCTCGTTTATATAGAACGAAATGTTTTTTATGAGCATTTTAATAGTATATCCAACGGTTTTAATAAAATACACTTTGTAAGAAAAAATGCCTCAAAGCAGTATAACTTGCATCAAAGCGAAAGGAAGATTATTGTGAGACTATTTCAAAACTATTTACTATTATATTAAATTTACTTAGCTTACGAGTATGTCCGCGATTTTCTTTTAATTTATGTTTCTCTTTTACTTTTAAACTCTCTTTTAGCTTCAATTTCCAGAAGCTTTGAGTAAGTAAAATAGGAAAATTGAAAATCATTATTATTATTTTTTTCTTGCCCACTTTTAATGGATTGACCATTTTGATGATATCTCGACAACTTTAGCTTTCCCTAGAAATTTCTTCTCACTTTGTAATATTAAGACTGGACGAACTGGAAACAATTAAATGCAATCTCACTTGAACTCACAAAAAATGTCGATAATCTACATACGTGCATCAACATATACTTATTTTAGTCAAATTCAGCGCAGATTAGATTGTTCCATAGCACAACCTGTAGACTTGTAATTACCCGATAAATTAGCATTCAGATAAGCAAAACACCGCCAACGTCTGAATACCTACGAGAAACAAAATTGAATACAACGGACCTTCGTTCCATCGGCTGGTGATTTATTGGGAAAAAATCAGGATTAATTCGCACACGTGCTCGCGTTTAGGGCGAAGGGGTGAACGGGTGTAACAGGAGTCACGGCCCATAGCCCATAAAGAGTCACGCATCGCGGCCGCTCGCTAATGACGGGGTGCCGAACTGCAGGGACCTGCTACTACCGCGGGATTTGGCTCCTATTTTAATGCGATTTCAGAAGTTTAATAAGAACATCCGAGGCTCAATTATAAATCCGCAACCGCCTTGTTAGGGAAAAACCTTATTGGTGTGCGTTAAGTCTGACAAAGCTCGAAGCAATGGTTTTTTTTTTTGTAAAAGAGAGTAAGGTAGCTGTGTTTTCGGCTAGCGATCTAACTATTAACCACGGCTACTCACTACTCACGCTTAGGCTGCTCACGTCTTTCGTCTTTCATTGAAGTTTTATTCGAAAATAATTGTATTCGCGCAGGCTGTCGAAATTTTATTTCTTCTTAAACTACTTACGTCTCACTGCTCGAATCAAATCCTTTACAACTAACAGGTCTTTGTTCACTACCCTGGCCTAGTGCGGGCAGGCGGACTACACACCTAAGAAATTATTTTTGGAGACCTATTAGGTGTACAGATTTCCCTACGATGAGTTCCTTCATCATTGAAGTCAGTGACAATTCTATTTATTTATTTTTTTGTACTACGAAATAAACTTTAATTGTAAGTTCATTAATTCTAATTACTTGATCTGCACGTCAGGTGACTTTGTTGTGCTGGTGAATTAATAAAAAAACGATTTATTTCTATATATAACGCAAAAGGTAATAATCATCTTATCAGCGTAAACAAATTAAGTGCTGGTGTTATCTTTGGATCGCGCCATTCATTAATACATTTAGTATTACGATAAGTTAATAATTTTGAAATCAGCTGGTTGGAAAATTCTCTGGTTGATCGATAATGTAGCTAATAAATCGTTAACAAAGTAATTCGTAAATAAATTTAGAATACCCCGTAGTCTTGCGGCACAAGTACATATGAGCCGTGCGATCTAGAGATCCCGGGTTCGATTCCAGGTTGAGCAAAGTGTTATTTAGTTTTTCTCTAACGATGTTCTCAGTAGGAGTACAGAGTCTGAAATTGTGTTCGAAATACTCGACCCCTATCATTTGGGATGAAACACAATAATGCGGGTCCAGAAATGTACCTCAGCCTTCGGGGAATACAGGCGTGAGTGCATAAGTATGTAAATATCAAAATCAACTCCTCAAAACGTTATCATATACTTTATTTATAGATTCTATGATATCTTATCTCCTGACATACTGTTCTCGCAATTACGGATGGTGCTCAAGCTATTATCAATTTGCAAAGCACTTAATGTCCACTTCAGGTATGCTAACAAACTAGCTATAGGTAATCTGAATGTGTGTGTAATCGGAATTCACAGTTGAATTGCGCTCAACGTTCCGTTTCGTACATTAACTTAGCTCCGACGTGGCCACAACAGTGCAAATCCTATTTGTGCTCTATCAGAATACTATGAGCGTGCCGTATATCCTATTTTTGCCTCTCGGATAGCCAACCAAATTTCAGTGGTGACAGGTGGTACTTTCATAGAACCCCAAAAGCGTTATACGTTAATTTGTAATGTCTAGTTTATAATTGTTTATTGTGGGGTCAGGATATTCTAATTTATATGTCAAATTGCTTTTGTTAAATAAAGATTTAAAGATTAAAGATCATTATTCGGAATTTTTAAGGCACACTGGGTTTTGGGCTTCTAAGGAAGTACCGCCACTGCCAAATGAGAGGGGGTAGAACGTCTGTTTGAGGATTTCTTTTGGCTGATAGTAATCAGATCTTGATCGTGACCTTTATAATCACCCCATAAAAGGGCCAATTCTGAACCCTGCTGTTTAGAGGAGGCTAAGACTAATTCCATAACGCTTGTTTGTAATCCAACGTGAAGCACATAAACTATGCGTGATTTTTGGATACATAGTTTATGTAAACAAAATAATTAATATAAGAATAAAGTTTTTCGATAGTCGACAAAGATCGCAATTTAAAGACATGATAGATCTGGGACTTTCGAAGTTTAACTTCGAATTTAAGTTCGAATACTTTGTAATTTTACTCATATATTTCTAGTAATGCTAGGGCCTGTGGAAGGCAATAAAAGATAAAAAAATAAAAATATATAAACAGATAAATTAATAAGATTTACACAGGGTCCAAATACACTTAACATACAACCTCTTAAAACATGGTTATAATATAACTAGCAATAGGAAAATATAATTATAAATCATCTAATTTATTAGTAATATCAATAGTAGATCATAAATGTACTATCCAACTATAGAAAGTTTAATATGCCACACACGCTATTCTATTCCCTATATGATTAAAACAACAACAAATTTATTTCATGTAACTAAATATCGATTCATTCAATCACAACTTATACCAAAATAATCTCAAAAACTTTTTGATATAATAGGTATACCGACAACAAGAACAAATAAACATCGAGCCGAGAACCGAACACTGTCCCAGCCGAGTTTCCCCATCTAAGTGCCAACAGGTGCGTGCGTTGCATCTGCGGTCGGCTCCAGCGCGTTCCAGACACCTGTCTGGTCACATTTGCGGTGGCTGAGCGATGTACGTGGCGACCACACGCCGCCGACCGTCCACCGTCACCGACCACCGTCCGGCACCGTTGTATCAATGCCATTACAGCACCGCACACGCTTAGAATGTTGTGCTTAAACGTCTTCTCGAAAGCGAATTGTTGCTTTACTGTACTCGTAAGTATATCCTAGTATAATAATGTTAAATCGAAAGTTAGAGAAAACTCTCAGACGTTTAATAATAACTACATTTCAAAAGTAAAAGAAGTGTTCACATACATAACCTCACGCCTGTATTCCCCGAAGGGGTAGGCCGAGGTGCATTTCTGCACCCACATTTTGCCAGGTACATATGTATCAGTCCCACGTAATAGGGGGGGCAAACCTATTGCCGTTTTTCGGACACAATTCCAGACTCCGTGCTGCTACTGAGAATTTCCTTATGGAAAAACCCAATAGCACTTCGCCTGTCCCGGGAATCGAACCCACGACCTCTAGATTGCACGGCACATACTTGTGCCGCAAGACCACGAGGCAGTCAAGAAGTGAAGTGAGCATGAGATTTGAAATCAGGAATCCTCTAATTTGGCTATTGTTGATGCACCTAACACGTTTTGTCCGTCTTTAACACCTTGCTTTACTTAAAATTAAGTGCTGCTAAAACGCAAGAAGAAAGAGTATCTACACCAAACGGAATCGTGTATTAGATGTATTCTTGTTCTGAACATAAGTCATCGTAAAAGCTAAAAGCTTCCATACATAATCTTTTAGGTACGATACACTGAATGCAGTATTAAAAAGCATTTCGCAATGTTTGCTAATTCCTCGCCAGAAAAGAACAATCGCGGCGCGTGAGTGCTGTGTGTTGTGCATTATGTTAGCCGATGGTCTGATTAATGGGAGAGAGCGAGTTGATACCGCTTACTATATTTCGCTGAAAGATTTATGAGGTCGAAGAAAATCATATTTAAGCATGGTTAAATTTAAAGTTGCATAAAACATACCTATTTTCAGCTTACAAATTGACACTCTAAAAATATTTAAGGTTTACGTGTATAATATTTCGTTGAGGTTTTTAAAATAATATTTTTTCAATTATAATCTTTAGTTTCATTTCTGGACATGTAAATTAACAATGAGTATTAGAAACGTAGGTACAATTCTCCAAACAAAACTAACTTGTATAAGTTTATCACGTAGTATTACGTGACATTATTGTCCACACACTCAATGACACAATAGTAGGACGCTTTAATATTTATGCTAAATTACCATTAACGTCTCCCTCCCTTAGGTATAGAAGCAGATAAATTAGTAGCTGTATAACATGGCGACAGTAGGAATTTCCACCCAGAAAGATGAAGTTACAAATAGCCTACAAGAGCCTTCAACACCGAATTCTTGTTTTAATTGAATGCATGAAATGTATTTAATAAGTTAACGTCGTTATCTACACATCCACTTATAACATAGACCACAGGCAGTTAAAACAGTGGAGATTAGGGAGAATAGACTAGTATAGCAACATGAGCCTGGCTTTCTACTACAGCTTTGTACATTAACTTCCTTTATACACCTGCATTTAAAGACGTGCGATTGTTTTATTTGTTTCCACGAAGGAATAACGAAACTGTGTGCAAAAAACCGACTTTTAACATTGTACCGCAGTGAGGCTTTTAAATTAATATAAGACTTGTTTTCGTTCCTTTTATACATGTGGTGGTACAAATTCGTGTTATTTAATTTGTATACCTGTTTGTTTCAATTTTAATTAACTTAGGTGTGAATTAGAGATGCTAGCGCCTCTAGTTATTATTAAGATACATTTTTGCAGCATATTATTTGATATAACCGATTGATCCGAATCAGATTTTTGTTGATCAGACTGAGATTAAATGTAGAAACGTACTTGAATGGATAAAAAAATGTTACTACTAAACTACAACTATAACTAAATATTGTCATGTTGCTTTATTAGTAGATACTAAACTAGAACTTTTTTTTTTATAATGTTTCCCTTAAAAATCTCATGTTAAAATTACATCACACACAAATCGGAGTCTTAAAACATTAAACACACATATACACCTTATAATATATCGTTAATTATATTTTAAGTCGCACGTAATAAAGAACTAACATTTAAAAAATAACACAAATCTAATGCTGTATCTTCATAAGAAGTCTCTTAGAGTTATATTCCTTCATTTATTTTGGGTTGTTAGTAGCATCGCGGCACGATTCTATGGCATTTCCTATGTAATTTCCTTTTCTTAACGTTGCAATGTAAGTCGGTAAATGAACCGCGGCTTCATCCCCTACTTAAAGTCCCTCGGTATCTTGTCACCCATCTGACACGTCATCGCATGATGTTTACAATACGAGATAAGCGTAACGGATCTTTGGACGCCCTACGAAGTTTGCCAAGAAATAGGGACGGTGGAGAGGTCATTGTTCCCAAAAAATAACTTTTTTGTTATTTTTTTAAAATGAAATAGCCTATAATTCAACCAGATAGACAATAGTTGAATAACCTATACCTACATATAGTCGATTATATGACGTATGATAACTATGACGACGGATGCGGATCCCAGACCAGTACATAAGGCTCCCCTTTTCCCAATTTTAAATCACAAATACGTCCACATATAAGTTTTTATCAATCAATAGTAAAGTACTTTCACAGTAGCAAACTTTATGTACCTACTATGATTCAGAGAAGGAATAAAATGCAACAAGTTAACATTAAAATTAAGTTTCAAAATGAAGGTCGTCCGAGGTCATAACGCCTACATTCTTCGCTCCTCAAGACATACAACTAATTTTGTTCCATATTTGGCGTAGAATTAATTATTTTAATTTTCGAAAAGCGAAGTAAGGCAAACCAAAATAAGATTTCAATATACATACATACAAATTAATATTAGTTAAAAGATTAAAATATTATTACATTAATAAATAGGTACCTACTCGTAGTGCCGTCTCTACACTTTTGTTGTTCGTGACGGAAACCGCTCCTCCGGCCAGTAATGCGTTGACCTAGGTCGAACTGCTTGCTACTGCAGTCATTACTCATTGAAAATTATACCAGACTAAGTGGTGTTTCGGGTATCGCCACTCATGCGAGCAGCAATGTATACAGAATAACATCTTGGAATGAAGTTTGCGTGTATCGATTTATTAGCCCTGTTGTGTAATTTATTGGATATTTTGCCGACGCACTTTCTTTTGTTGGAATTATTTTTGCTAGTTTGAGAGAATTCTTTTGTACAATTTATGTGTTGAATTTTGATGTGATTAGAATAGTTTAGTTAAATTTACAATTCTATTTTAATTAATGTATCTTTCGACTTGATACGTTTTTGGGTAATATATTTTACTATCTATTTTTTATTTGGTAACAATGTTATGAAATCAAAGTCTACCCAAAATCACACAATTTCTCTGCTTGTTGAGCTTCAAGAATCTTCCCCTTTCGCCCGCGGTAATGGTTGTCAAAACAATTTATCATCATTCATTAGCCGCCCTTATAACAGATCAAGGAGTGACGTGTGCTGTCTCTTGTGGTCAGATTGGAGTGGGTTTAAGTTCAACAGTTGGAGGGTCGTTGTCAAACTTTTGTGGTACCAACTAATCATATTAAATGATTTTGTGGCACGAATTGTCGGATTTTCTATAACGCACACAAAAAATACTAAAACCGAGAAAATTGTGTGCTTAGGTAATGATATTTTTTAATGTTTTGCGAATATATTTTTTTATGTATTTGACTAAAATAAATAATTATAATATTTGTTTCGGGTTGGGAGTTTGTGAAACCGATTCTTTTTTAGTAGAATCTTATCCCAACGATACATTATTTGTTTTTTAGTGTGGGGTCAAAACTATGTATGTCCCTGTAAATACAAAATACACCCAGTATTTATCTTTATCATATTGTTCGGGCTCGTTTACTTAAAATATTATCGTTTGTTTTTAGAAACGTTGAAGATCCCGAAAGGCGATTGATTTTTCTCTTAAACGCGTAAATTCGTGGTAAGGCGAAACACTTCAAATAACTATAACACATAATAACTGCACTTCAAATAATTGCAGCATTTTTCATGCAAAATATCCTTCATAATTCACTTATTTAAACTTTTTCCTGTAACGGTACAAACCTTCCTATAAATTCATATTATGATTTAAAAGCCACTCAACGATAACAACCAAGTCTTGGAAATGACACGAACCCAACTCAAAACCCACATATTTACATCCAAAGGAAATAGTGAAAGTATTGCGAAACTACAAAATAAATCAAGACGGAGCGAAATATACAAAGTTTTGCAACTGTGGAAAATTGCGTTCTAAATTTATAACTCGGCGATACATTACCTATTACTTATAGCTACTTATTCCATATTTTCCCAAGAGTGATTTACGCGGGTAAGTCGGCAAACCTCGGGTTTAACTTTGCTAATGGTACGGACAACTGACTTGTGCCACAGTGCACGAAAATCAGTGTTGAAATAAAAATACAGCATTTATTACGTAAGTTACTTGAACACTAATAAAAATAATGACGCGACGATTATATCTTGTCTACTGAAAACTATCGTATTTATAAAATAGTCAATCTATCACGTATATTTTATCTTTATTAAATTTAATCACCCTGTCAATATAAAATGTGGTAAGTATTATTGATTTTATTATTGCCACTTTGGATGCGATTTTAATTTTCTTCTCAAATCTATTCGTGATGTTAGGTAGAAGTAGAAGTCAAGAAAGTATACGGGCCTCTTTCAACCGATTATTCTGGATGTCTTTTGAAACTTATGTCTATTAATTGTCACGAACTAAAGATACCCTAAATTAGAACACTTATTCTGCTCTAATTTTTTTCTTTTGTTCGGTTTAAGATCTGTCGGAGATACCGGTTACCGTTTCCAATCATATTTGGGCGAGCTTCAGACGATCTCTAATAATTCATGATTATTAAAAAGGTCACGTTGAATCTAATTCGCGTTTTAATTGAAACTACAGCACGGAATTAAGCCCATGAATCATTATTTATAATTGATAGTAATTTTCAAATTTACAATCTATCATATAGATAACATTGACATTAAATACAATTGTGGCGAAATAGTTATCAAATATTTGATATATCACGAATAAGCATTTCCAAAATAATAAAAACAAATCATTATTTGTGCGATGTTAGTCTACACCCATATTTATACTTTTTGTAACGGTCTTTCAAGTAACAATAATTATTTTCGTATTAACTAAGTGAAGTCAAAGGTATATTCCGGAATTACCTACGAACACAAACAGGGCTTAGCAATCAACTCTGCAAGAAATGGATACGAATCTATACGAATTAATAAATACGAATTTTCGACTTTCATAACTGATATACCTTTGCACTGTGCTTGAACTATTATAGACTGTCCATAAGAGCATTATTCCCCAGAGATCTGATCTGCGGGAAGAATAGTCGAGGGATTAGACGGCCGCATCCTTTCGTGAACCACCGGCTTATTATCAAAGACTCTCGATTATTGAAGACTAAGTAACAAATACTATTGTGAGGTCTAAACTTTAATTTCAACGCAGAGAAACCTGAGTAATACCATTGCAGTCTGTTGTATTAAAGTAGAAATTTCATTTCGGCTTTGGTATTTTTCTTGTAAGTTTATTGTTGCGACGCAGAGAGTTATCTAGTAGAAGAGCGAGAAAGAATAAAAAAATGACATAAAAATCAGCCAGATTACATCTGCAGGCTGCTTCCGTATATTTTCTATAAATTTTAGTAGTAACCTTATCTCTAACAGCGAAAACCACAGTCACACAATGGTAGTAATACAATTTAACCGTCATCTATTCTAGTGTATTATAGACTTTACACTTCTTAACTAAGGAAATAGCAATCTTTTAAATGTTAAGTCACATTCTACACTCGACATGGCAAAGCTCGCTTCTCGCTAAAGCTTGCTTCTAGTAATAAATGATTCCTCTTCAAACTATGGAATAGTTATCTAACTCCCATACTGCTGTAATATTTGGTCCTTAATTTATAATTAAATTATCAATTTATCTCACCAGCTTAATTGCGCCGAAACACAGCAGGTAGACGTTACGTGATCCTTTGTATAGCTTCCACCAAATAACGTTATGTCACAATACCGTACCATTATATCGATTCTTTTTTACAGAAATAAAATAAATTTTCATAGTTTTTAATACCCTACAATGTACTTCCACAAAAATACAGGAGGGTAATTAACACACAGTTTTTTCTTTGTACTGTTTTAATATTATGTTATTGTGGTATTGTGTTATAAAATCAAGTGGGATTATAAATTTACGAAATACTACATTGCCGCCAAATCAAGCAGAAACAGAATACTCTTCACATCCAACTTACGTAATTGAAGTTAGCAAGACGATGACCAAGTGAACTAACAGTTCTAAACTAGTACAATATTCGCTAACCGCCGAGGGCCCACCGTCCATCCAAGTCGAGCAAATTGTTTACGACAACCCAGTTTTAAGGGGAAACTATTTAATTCAGTTGCCGTGCCATCCCGGACAAGTCGGAAGTTGGCGGGACAAGTGGGGCCACTCACTCCTGATGTCCGGTAAAGGCCTTGTATAACTACTTGCGAGTTGAAAAACAACCTGCTCGTTGCTATACTACTTGTGTTAATACTCATATACTTACTTACACACATACATACATACATAACCTCACGCCTGTATTCCCCGAAGAGGTAGGCAGAGGTGCATTTCTGCACCCACATTTCACCAGGTATGTTTCAGTCTTACGTTATTACGCCACCTATTGGTGGCGAGCCTATTTCCGGTTTTCGGGCACGATTCCAAACTCCGTGCTGCTACTGAGTGTGTCCTAATGGAAAAACCCAATAACACTTTGCCCGACCCGGAAATCGAACCCAGGACCTCTAGATCGCACGGCACATAGTTTTTCCGCGAGACCATGAGGCAGTACTTACTTACTACCTATATCGTTAATGGCGGAGGTGTATTTCTTTGCCAAAGATTCGAGAGTTGATTTCTCCTGTGTATTGAAATCAAGCCTCCTAAGACAGGCTTCGTTTTGCTACTAAAAATAAAATAATGCAAATACATTGTGCTAATACTTATCCCATAAAAAACAAAACTTGTAAAAAAAACCAAGTCTCGCAACTCAGTTCTTCTGCCGTAAAAAGTTGTGAGATCCATATGATACCAAGTCGATGAATTTATTCAGTCCCCGTTTAAGGGAACTTCTGTCTTAAGTTATTATGAACTTGTCTTACCAGACACCATCATATAGTGACCATATCAATATTAAAAATCTTTTATTCATAAATCTATTAATAATAATTAAATTCATCGACTTGGTATCATATGGATCTCACAACTTTTTACGGCAGAAGAACTGAGTTGCGAGACTTGGTTTTTTTTACAAGTTTTGTTTTTTATGGGATCTCATTTCTTTTTGTAGGTAGTCCTACTTTTTCCTTTTCGGTACCTTCTACTTTTTGAGTATTAACAACGGATTTTCTTAAAGCCCACTCTCTGCCGTCTGAGCTTTGCTTACTTTTGTAGGTAGTCTTCCTCCGCTACATACGAGACGAGAGCGGCCGCGTCGTGATATTTATTTTAAAATAATAATTATTTTTTGCTAAAATGTTTTAGATCGGGGTTTTTTTTTTCTTTTGAGAGTTTCCGTTGCATGTGCTGCGGAAACAGTTAAAGTTTCGCTAAAATAATGTATGACAGAATTGTTCCCCTTTCAAAGTTCTATAAAAAAGTACTTGAAAGCATATGTCTATCTTTTAAGGTTGGCTCACTATAACCTTTTTTATGCTAACCAAATTTTTTCTAAAAGCATTATTTGTGAAGGTGTTTTTATAAACATGATATTAATCCTTATCCAAATAAATACGTTATTCATCACAAATATTTAATTTAAAAGAAATTTTCCCTATATATCATTTGATTTCAATGAGTATCTTATAAGATATCGCAGTTTTAAAATAACACCGCAGCGAAAAAATTATCAAGCGAGCAATTATGATGTACAAGGCGCTGCCGGCCGGCCGGTGCGCGGCGGCACACGTTTCACGTCCATTTGACCGATTTGAATGATTTTTTGGTATGGACATAAATGGGACTCTGTGGAGTAATATAGACTACTATTTTCTTTCTGAACCCAACCCTGTAGTCTACGCGGACGGAGTCGCGAGCAAAAGCTAGTTATACATATACAGGTACACTAATTCATTAACTGCAAATGTAACTTTGTAATCTTATATATTTGTATGGGATTACAAAGTTATTTATGCAGTTTGTGAATCTAGAAAACTAGACCGAAATTGCAAGATATTTTAATTTTTCCTTAAATTATACATTAAACACTAATTGTGTTCCAAATTTGAAGTTTCTACGTCGGCTAGAAGTGCCTTAGAGTTTTGATGATCGGTCAGTGAGTGACCAAAACCGCGAAGTTGGACTAGTTATAATTCTAAAACTACTGGTTCAAATTGAACGAAATTTTAAATATACATAGTTTATACCATTCTTGCTTGGTAACTAAAATTTCAGGTTTCTAGGTTTATCCACAACGAAGTTATAGGGTGTCGAAAATGGCCTGAGTTGCTTCGAGAAAAGTATAGTACGGCCGTGCCGCTTTTTCGCTCGACTTGGCGGGGGCACTGCCGTGCCCCCAGATTTTCAATAATAGCAATCGTAAATTCGCCTAATATTTATAATTTTAGAGCATTACAAGGTATTGCTTCAATGTAATTAAACTTAGAATACGCATTTATACGCACCATCAGTGTCAGGAAATCGGATTATATTTTAAAAATTAAAAGTTAATTTTTTTTTTCTACGTAGAGCAATGGTTTAAATCTACGCATATACGTTCCTATATAAAAATACACGGGCACGATATAACATAATAGAGACACTGGACTTGTCAGTAAGTGAAATAGTCTGTCTGATTTTATTTTATTGTCATCTTGCGGGACACTCTCAGATCATTTTAACTTGGCATTACTTAATGAATACATACATATATGGTGCATTTAATGTAAAAATGGATAGTTTTAATATTTAATTTGAAATCAACAACAATAATTGAATTTGAAAACAACAACAATCTGTTAATTATTCATTATCGTCATATTAACCGTGTAATTTTGTTAAATAATCAAACCTTTCACACGTCGAATATAATAACGTATGAATAATGTATTACCGTCGCGTCAGTTTGTGGAAAACAATCAGTAGACGCCGTAATCAATTTGCAACGTGTAAAAAACAATTGATATTTATTACATCCAATGAGTTAATTCACGGTGAAATTAATGCACATCCTGACTGACTCATTTATCCTCTGCTGATTTAATGTACTTACGTCGTGTGACATAAGACCAATGGTTCATATAATTTATACGTTTTATATACAACATTGCCGTCATTACAAAAACAATCGTGTTACTCCGAATATAACTACGAAATGTTAACCCGAATTCAATGCAAGCCGATATGATTTCGTTTAATGAAAGAATTAGTCGTTTCTTGCTTATCCATATTATACGGCGAAAATTACATTTTCCGTCGGTATGCGGTATGGTATTCTTTTATAATGGCACATGAAGAAAATAAATTGGTTAAAGTAGCGCATATTCTGTAATTCGCGAGCACAACCGTGGAACTTTTACGATCATTCATAAATAAATATAATTAATATTTTCATTTATTTAACTGGAATCGTGTCATGGCAGCGTGATTGTAATTGTGGTAGAATCCAAATTGACTGACTGGGGAGAAACGTTTTATATTATTATTTCAGAAAATATCTATGTTTACCTTCACAGCTATTATATTTGTTACGTAATTAAAGCGGTTCGTTCTATTTTATGTCTAAATAACTAAATATAAGAACATTTTCATCTAGGTGAAAAACCTTTATAAATGGTTACCAATTAAATTTCACCGCTTCGCTTTGGCTATGTTGAATTCATAATTCCCAATCTTCTCTTAACCTATATCCAGACTATTATGGCATTTGGTATGAGCAGATATTTATGGTCCAAGGAATGAAAATGAAAATGTACTATCAAGATTTAAAGGTATTAAATTATAATTATATTAATGTATTACTAGTTTTGTTGTATGTCTAAATAAATAAATTAAAAACATTTTCATGAGAGTGAAAATCTTTATAAATAATTACCAATTAAATTTCACCGCTTCGCTTTGGCTATGTTGAATTCATAATTCCCAATCTTCTCTTAACCATATATCCAGACTATTATGGCATTTGGTATGAGCAGATATTTATGGTCCAAGGAATGAAAATGAAAATGTACTATCAAGATTTAAAGGTATTAAATTATAATTATATTAATGTATTACTAGTTTTGTTGTATGTCTAAATAAATAAATTAAAAACATTTTCATGAGAGTGAAAATCTTTATAAATAATTACCAATTAAATTTCACCGCTTCGCTTTGGCTATGTTGAATTCATAATTCCCAATCTCCTCTTAACCTATGTCCAGACTATTATGGCATTTGGTATGAGCAGATATTTATGGTCCAAGGAGTGAAAATGAATATGTACTATCAAGATTTAAAGGTATTAAATTATAATTATATTAATGTATTACTAGTTTTGTTGTATGTCTAAATAAATAAATTAAAAACATTTTCATGAGAGTGAAAATCTTTATAAATAATTACCAATTAAATTTCACCGCTTCGCTTTAGCTATGTTGAATTCATAATTCCCAATCTCCTCTTAACCTATGTCCAGACTATTATGGCATTTGGTATGAGCAGATATTTATGGTCCAAGGAGTGAAAATGAAAATGTACTATCAAGATTTAAAGGTATTAAATTATAGTTATATTAATGTATTACTAGTTTTGTTGTATGTCTAAATAAATAAATTAAAAACATTTTCATGAGAGTGAAAATCTTTATAAATAATTACCAATTAAATTTCACCGCTTCGCTTTGGCTATGTTGAATTCATAATTCCCAATCTCCTCTTAACCTATGTCCAGACTATTATGGCATTTGGTATGAGCAGATATTTATGGTCCAAGGAGTGAAAATGAAAATGTACTATCAAGATTTAAAGGTATTAAATTATAATTATATTAATGTATTACTAGGCCAGCATGGTGGAACCCTAAACCCTCTATTGAGTAGAGGAGGCCCGTGCCTAGCAGTGGGACGTATATGGGCTGATGATGAAATTATAATTATTATTTATTTTATTTCACAGATACCTCACACCATAGTAAAAGACAATGTTGTAATAATACTTATTATATAGCAAAAGAATGAAACTAATTTTTACGTCTATGCTCAAGTTTTTTGTAACTATGGGTGCCGCTTCTAACTCTTTTGATGTAGCGCCATCTTGCGGTATATTTTTATACCTCTTAGATTACTGTTATAGCAATTTTGCTGTAAGATATTCCACTACACATGTAGAGCTAGAGTACAACATTACAATTTCTCTCCTCAAGTTAGGTAAGAATTGCCAATCAGGATATTATTGTAGAAATATATTATTTAGTTGCAGTTAAAATGTAACCATAAATATAAGAAATAATAAAGAATAATAAAAAGTCCATTCGTATTAACACAAAATAGACAAAAGTAAACATAATTTTAATAGAAGTAGAATAGGTTTCAATTATAATTACCAAAAAAAAAACAGATAACTTTTTTGGATAAAATTTGTTTATTTTTATGCATTTAATGACGGTTTTAAGACCAACGCCGCTTATCAACCATTGCATTTATCTTAATTCTGTATTGCTACTTTAGAATAGGTGATCGTGAAACTTAGTCTATCAAAAATTAAGTACGTAGCAGATTGCTAACAAAAATTTCCTGTATGTGAACTCTACTGAAATGTTTCCTGTCTTCAACGACAAATAACAGATGGCGCTATTGTCATTCTGCGACAAAGGGGTATGAATTTACACACACAATATATAACATACTATAGTTTAATAATATTATCAATAACATAACACATGAAAAATATAATATCTTATTACATAATATGGTGAATTCAACGTAGTCCAATAAACTGACTATTTTATAGTCTAGAAATATGTTAAATATTAAATAATCCAACCCAGTGAGAGCACATACATGTATCTTTTTCATTTCTCCAAATTTATTTACTAACATTTTTTTTTATTTTGCATCATATTTTTATGTGTAACCCCTTGCAATTTCCCTATTCTTTACAGCTTTTTTAATTATTTGATCCAAAAAAATAATCGTATACATATATTTAAAACGAATGGGTATGTACAACTTAAACAATCCATTTTAAATTATATATTTTTTTAAACGACAATGGCATCCGCAATGTTGAAGTTACTGAAAAATGAAGTAAGTAGGTTTGTTTTTACCTATCAATTGACCAGAATTAACTTAAACAACATACCTACCTAGGAATTGAAGTTACAAGTTTTTTTTTAGTTTATCATGATTTAACTCCATCATCAGCCCTTAAACATCCCGCTGCTGGGCACGTGCCTCCTCTACGACTGAGAGGGTTTAGGCCTTAGTCCACCCCGCTGGCCTAGTGCGAGTTGGCAGACTACACACCTAAGAAATGATTTAATTAACTATTCAACATTTCCAAGTAACTTTTTAGTCCCAATTAACAAATATAATTCAACATGTCATTATTAAATATTTTACCGAAATCCCAAAAATGAGTGAAGCAACTCATTACCCAATAAAACAATAAAAACACAAAGGGATAAAATCAAAAAGCAATGGCCATAAAACGGCGGGCGTCGGGCGAGATTGATTGATGCTTTAAACTCTGTCGCGCGATGCGGCGCTAAATCCGGATGAAAACTTTAAAACGGGCCTACATTTTAACCGACCCGCCGCCCGTAATTGCTGTAACAAGGGTGCTCTAACGTTATTTAGTCCGTTGGTGGCTTTAATGTCCCGTCCCTGTCACGTTTCGAACGCCTTTTGTGTTTAATTATATTCATTTTCAATACTTTATTGTCAGTGTTTTTGCAATTCTCTTTATCGTGTGGATAGATTGTTGATAACGTTTGGTTGTAAATTGTTAATCCATACTAGTATGAATGCGAAAGCAACTTTGTGTCTTATGCTCTTAAACCTAAACACCTCGATCATTTTGAATGATTTTTGTTATGGAGATAGATAGGACTTTAGGAACGGACATAGGATGCTTTTTATTCCGTAAAAATGCAGTGTTCCCATAGAATGATCAAAATTTCACCCGGGCGGAGACAGAAGCCTATCAAGTAAATTTTTGCAATGTTGTAATTTTTATTCATGATAATATACCTACATAGTTTAAGTTATACATTTAATAGACCAGAATAATTGTACCTACTAGTAAAAGTGATGATGACGTAAGTTACTATTACTTATAAAGTTAAATGACTAATATAATATTTTTTGCTACCAAGTTTACCTCCACCAAAGGTATCCTTGTTACTGTTGGATAAAAAAAACCGACTTAAATAGAATGTTTATTTAATTAAGACAAAAATTATTTTCAATAAGGACAAAAATAAGTTTTTAATACTAACAACAAATTAAATTAATCTTATCAAGCAAACATCTATGTTGATAATACGGGCTGGATTTATCAATATCACTGTATATATTCGTGTAGTAAAAATTATTACGAATTATAATAGATAAGTTGTACTGATAAAGAACAAATCTCTGAAATTAATACGCAAAACGAATTCTATACGATTACACATTAACAAAAATATGAATCAGTAAACAAAGAAAATTATAATTTCACGTGATGCAACATATCGACAAAACAGTGCATACAATCCGAGTAAACACTGTTCTGTCAGTAATGTTTGATTTTAATTTAAATAAAGCACCTTTTCACTACCGCATATGCTTTATTCCGAGTTTATTTATCTAGAATTTATGATATATTTCTTAGTTTTTAGTAGAAGTCTGACGGTTTAGCGTATATTTTATTGCAGCTTTACAAAAACGATGTGTATGCTACACACAAACTTATTACGTAATCTGACTATGGGCATGAATATTCAAATCATTTTAATATAATAAAAAAAACAACTCGCAGTTTGCAAAAAAATATTATAGTCAAAATCGTGGAGTTGTCTGCTCCAGTCCAATATAACCATGCACAGAATTCTAATAGACACCTCATGAATACTCAAACAAAGCTTACAAGATAAATGGCTGTATTACCGGCTGTTGGAGCGACAGCAAAATAGTTTACGCATTGTCGACGCCCCAACTCCGTGTCAATCAGACCCAGATCGATGCACGAGTTATGTGTAAATTGTAGCTGAGCCGAGCTTACGAGCTGCTATAATCTCCGCTACTGTACCAACAGCACGCGCTCTTATGTTCTTGGAGTTTAATTTAGCTCTAATCCTTTTAGTTGTAATTTATGATTTGTGGTTATTTGCGAAAATTTATGAATTACACCCGTGTCCTTTTCGAAGAAAACTTGTAGATTAGAAATGTCATTAATCATTACATGCGATCTTATGTACATTTAGAATAATCCGGCTGGAATATTTTCCAGAACATAAAGTATCTTGTCTGTGTTGTATGTTTAAATCCAAGTAGTAAAGTATGTTTTATATATTTGTAGCAAATATATGAGAAAAAAATTCGAAAAAATATATAATTTCTGCGAAACTTCACTGCATCGCCCGCTTCGTTCATTTGAATTTATTGATGATTTTATGGTAGTCCGAATTTAGACCATTTTAGACACCATTTTAGACACCAAAATAAAATATATACCTACACAATTAGTCATTTTATTCTTTTTTTTGTTGTGCCGCAAGACCAAAAATATTACAAGCAAAATATTATAAATACACACAGTAAATATGCGTTGATATTACAACACAACAAACATAATCAACTTGATGGACGCCATGTACCGATTACATTTATCAAAATATGATTATGATAATGCAAACGTGAATTACAATCATCATAATGATAGAACATTATGATAATGAAAGCTGATGCAAATCCTCAGATAACCAGTTACAAACTGAGTACGGCTGATCAATCAGCTAAGTTAAGTTAAACTAATAGTTAAGTTCATTGAAAATACGATCCACGGTACGGGCTGACAATGAGTGCTTACTGTCCTACCATGCATGGTGAATCGCATTGCACCGCTCGGCTCCAATGTTACGGCCCCTTGACATCCTGCAATCACTCGTGGCAGACATCTCGAGTCGATGTCGTATATCGAGCACTCGAGTGCAAGTATCGAGTGAGAGTCGAGAGGCCTGGTAATGTGAACTAACGTGCACTTGATCGTCCGCCGGTGAAGACCGAAATTCGATTAATGTTTGAGCCCGCCACCACTCACTCCGTTTCGAGTTCGCTACGACTAATCGAATCTCAATTCGGCGAAACGGTTTGCATACTAGTTCTTTCGACTTAATGTGAATAATTTAGTATTAAGTAAGGACTTTTTAATGCCGTGGAACTATTTAGAGTTTTGTCAGAATAACTTCTTCGGAGAAATGTATGATTCGGTTTTCTTAGTTTATTATATAGGGGTTGCGTCGCTTTTTTTTTTACAAATGTAAGCATCCATTTGAAATATGGCATATTTTGGCATTTGTCACTAGGTTCCAGTTATATCATTGTTCATGTTTTTCACAATCAATTCTGAAAGGCTTTCTTAGTCTTCTATGATCAAAATACAACCCACATTTAAAATAGCAAATATCATCATCATCAGCCCATAGCTGGGCAAGGGCCTCCTCTGCCATTGAGAGGATTTAGGTCTTAGTCCGCCACGCTGGCCTAGTGCGGCTTGGCGAACTACACACCTACGAAATTCCTAAGAATTTTTAGATTTGCAGGTTTCATCACGATGTTTTCCTTAAACGTTAAAGTAAGTGATAATTCATTGTGAATACAGACATAACTTTGAAAATGGTGTGTGGAGGTGTGTGCCTGGTGTTTGAACCTACGACCGCCGAGATTCTCGATCGCGCGCCAAAACCTCGAGGCCATCACTACTTATTAAATTTATTTGCGACTAGCTATTATATTACCCACAGCTGTTTAAATAGACTTTGCAAAGGAAAGTTGTAAAGTATCCAAAGGTTAATAATACTGTAAGGATAAAACATACCATATAAATTATTTTTACGATATAAACTATAGATAGCATAGGAAAAAAAAACCGCCGACAAAAATGAAACATAACCAAAGTGACATGGCCGTAAGTGAATTGAATCTAAATACAATGTCAGCATAACTAAAGAGTTTCGACTTTAGACTAAACAGAAAGGCCAAAGTAAATTGATCTCTGGTACTGCCTACAACGCTTTGATTGAAGATGGCGAGAGAGGTCTTGGCCCGAGTGGTGTGGGTCTAGCCTAAGTGGGCAGCTAATATCATTGGGTTGTTCCGCGAGAGCGCTTGAGTGACAGTCCCCTGTGCTCGCAGAGACTGAAATTGTTTGTAGGAGCGCATTGCGGGCAAACCAGCCTATCAACTATGAAACATAATCCAAAAACATTCCTATAGTTTTCGTGAATATTTCGCTGTCAGATTTTCAAATGTAGTCCTTTCCTTTTTGACGTTAATATTTTTTCTATTTACTTACGTTGCTTTTATATACTAAATGCAACGTATTAATTTAAAAGTTTTTACAATTGAGGTGCAGGTGGTATTTTGATTCCCAAAAATTCGCATTTAATACAGGGGTGGAAATACGACTACTTATTAATGTACGGCTTTTATTATAACTTATAGACGATTAAAAATAAATGTCGAAAAACCTAGTGCCGTACTAAAGTGGTGGTACCGGAAGTTAGTCCAAATTTTTAATTCGCCGGTAATTTTAGGAGCAAAATAGGTCATTTATTACTGTACGGCATTTGTGTAATTCTTTTTGTATACATATACAGATACTTTACCCATGAACGCCGTACAAATTTTCCAGTGCAGGGGTCGAAAGCCAAGGGTCGCAAACCTTTCCCTACACTATGGTGTAGGGATATAAGGTCATTGTAAAATGTACGGCATCTTGTTCAAAATGTTATTTAATACGGACAATAATGTGTGGTAATTATGCCGTCTAAAAATTATAGTTCATATTTATATAAATAAATAAGTATCTTCATTTCAGGATTTACCGAGTTATTACTGCTGTAAGGTCATAAATTTATGTACGGCAACCTTTTTTTTTATATAATGTTATTAAATATTACCGTTGTACCTTATAGCCGTTCATTATAAATGGTAACAAATAAAAATATTAGGATTTAAAAAAAAGGAAATTTCCGAGATTTATAAGATTTTTCAAATGTTCCTGTAGTAATTTGGGAAGTAATATTTTCAAAGATTATTGTTATTTTACTTGTAACAAATATAAATAAACAAAAAACCATATGCCGTACATTTTACGTCAGATTATTCTTTACAGCTGATCAAAACTTCGATAACATTTGAGATGTCCCTTGAGGTCATTAATAACTATACGGCATTTGATAAATTTTGTTTTTAATATTAAATAATAATAAAAAATTATAATGCCGTACATTTTAAATGGAACATTACGTGAAATACACCAATTTTCTTCAAATTTTCTTATTACGGATAAATTTGTCAATTGTTTGTAGCACTGTTGGTTATACCCTTTTTCTTCTATTACAGACAGCGGTCTGAGGCGGTGGATTAATCTTCCATTTTATAGAATAGCGGACTATCAAAATTGTACGGCATTTATTTTTTATCGAAGATTTTCTAAAGAGCTAAAAACCTATGTTATTGCCGTACAGAAAAAAGTCACCAAGTTACTCTTTCCGGAGGGAAGTAATTTACCCCATACACCTATGTGTCCCACAAAAAATGTACGGCATGCTAGAAAATATTATCTACTCATGAAGTACTCTGAAGATAATTTAATTTTATGTTGTTTCATTTCATCATCATTTATATATAATCAGAAATAAGAGTTGCGTCCCTTGGCTTTCGACCCCTGCACTGGAAAATTTGTACGGCGTTCACGGGTAAAGTATCTGTATATGTATACAAAAAGAATTACACAAATGCCGTACAGTAATAAATGACCTATTTTGCTCCTAAAATTACCGGCGAATTAAAAATTTGCACTAACTTCCGGTACCACTACTTTAGTACGGCACTAGGTTTTTCGACATTTATTTTTAATCGTCTATAAGTTATAATAAAAGCCGTACATTAATAAGTAGTCGTATTTCCACCCCTGTAGCAGAGAAATTCCATTTACTCTCGTAATCACCTGTACCGCTCAGAAATGACGGCATAGCGCTCAGAGTTATTTTATGATATAGTAACAGCCTTCTAAGCGCAATTCACGGTGGTTCATTTCACAGGTTAATTTTTACCATGGGCTTGTAGTCTAATAGTGACATTATACTAAATGACTACTATAATATCTATCATTACCTCATTGGCTAAGCGGTATTAACTGACGAGTGTAATCGAGACAGGATGTAATTGTAAGTAAGGCAAATTATTATGAAGCTGAAGAATTTATTGTTTGATTGAACGCGCTTAATCTCAGGAACTACTGGTTCAAATAAAAAAAAACGGTTTTAAATAGTCCATTTATCGATGTAGGCTATAGCGTAAAATGCTGTTGCACAACTTTTATAGACTATATTTCCCGCTAGGAGTCATTTAAGTGGAATAGGATATATAGGCTCTCGTCTTACAACATACGATGTCATGGTTCATATTACCTAAAGATAAAGTGTGTACGAAAAACGTTTCCTCAATTACCTAAACATGTTCAAGTGGGAAAAACCAGTCGAAGAGTTTATCAATACGACTATCAACGATGCATCATAATAAGTGGCTCTTATAAACTGGCAAAACACATCAATATGTGATTAGGTATAACATTACATTCACAAAATGAAACGCATGTAGGTATATGCGTTTAAAAATCCTATATTAATTAAAAAAAACAATATTAAGTTTCGACTGCCAAAGTGTCTCGCCGTACGATGAAGAGGTCTTGGGATTTTGCCGTTAGCAGCTCGGTATCTTGAAACGTAAACAGTAAACGCAAAAAAAAACGTTCCATATTATGCAGGACGCAAAAACTGATGAACATAAATGTAGGAATATATTATACGTCTATCTATGTACCTTCTTGGGAATCTAGATGTGAACGAGTATAGATTGACAAGAATTAAATACAATGTACAAGTACAAATACGTTTTTTTTTTTCATTATAAAATAAGGTAAACATTGACATAATTAATTAAATCTAGGTAGTATCACTGTTCATTCAAAGAAAGCCGCTATTTGGATAAGATATCATTAACAATTTTTATCATAGAAATTGTAGTATCTTGAGAAAACCTGTACATTACTTAACAGTTTTGTACAAAATAGTCCACGAATAATATGGCATTGGAAAAACTGGTAAATTGAATGCTTAAATATCTAAGCTGTTAAAAAATTTAGTGTTCAGTGTATATATGAATATTTAGAGAAGTAGAAGTGCCGTGCCTGTATAAAAAAAAAAAAGTAAATTTAGCCGAAGATTTAGTCTGTTTAGTAAAAAAGGCTGACGTATGCAAAGACCGGTATAACGCCAGTAAGAAGTATAGAAATGTCAATGATTTTGTACAGTACAGGGTAAACAAAGAGATTTTAGTCTTACAGTTAGTTAGATCTAAGAAATGGAATTAGTATGAAGATACTGACGATAAAAAATGTGTGAATACGTATGTGCTCTCAAAATGTATCTGAAGTTTCATCTGATATGTTTTTATCTATCTGTTGATTGATAACTCAAGTAAACATGGTAACTACGACGGAGCGTTATTTTTTATTTGCTCTCAATATTGGTCAGTCTTCTTGATGAGAGATCACTTGTTTCTATTTATTAATTTTGGAGATACTATCATTTTATCCTAAACATTGTCAAATTCAACAAAGGCGTCAGACATTCCAACTAATTGATCACGGCTATATTATTGGAGTCAAAACAAAGATGGCCAATGCTTATCCTAATGGAAGTGCCGAGTGCCAGAAGTGGTAAGGAGCATAACTTAAGCTATATTGTGAGGTGTTTTCTGTGTCGTGAATTAACATACAACAGTTGTTGTCATTCGAACGTCCCAAAATATTTTTTACCGGATCTGCCAAATTATTGTGTGGGAGATGAGGATATGGATTTTATTACTGATTAGAAGGTAATTAGTCGTTGAGATGCTTATAGAATAACATACTAATATCATAAGTTTTAATAACAATTTTCTTTTTTTGGTAGCCCCATACCACCCATAATTTTTACTCGTAATATTCTTTATATATAATAAGAAATGATTTATAAGTACAAAAACCATAATTCTAAACTGATTATTCATTACACATTTTTCTTAGCGCCATCTATGTTGAAGGTGTTGAACTAACTAGTTCCATCAGAATCTCTGTTTGCGGATACGTTTGACTAGATGGACTGAAATATAATGTTACTTTGTTTATAAATAATATGCTTTATATATATATTAATACGTTCTATTTGCGAAATTTTAATAATATAAAATTACCTAAAATAAGCTCATTTTAAAGACAGAATTGCAAAGTAAAGCGTGATTATCTTTTTTGGCTGTCACATACAGTTATGTACTTCATTTATTGATTTATAGACCTACTATGTAGCCTTGATTTTTCAATTATTTAAAATGTTGTGCTTAGTATGTTAACAATATTTATGGCCTTTTCAGTCTTTACAAGTAGCATTTTTATTAGTAGTATTATTTAACATCATTAGTAAGGTTATCAGATACTGATAAATAATTGAAGACGCATGCTGAGACTGACTTGAAACGCATAATAATAATATTTTTTAATTTAACCTTATTAATTAATGTAATAATGTAAACTTGTTCTTTATCCATAAACGCAAATACGCAAAATTCACTCAAATTCTATCGATGACTAAAGAAGTCTGGAAAGGAATTATATACCTACCTATTTTTAATTTTTTATAAGAGTCTTTGTAATGTTTAAAATTGCAATCAGCGAACATATTTTTATCAAGCCGCACTGCATTTATTTTTAGTGCAATCATTTTATCGTTAAATTAGTTATTTCTATTCTTTTATTATATTATACAATATTATCAATTATAAAGTATAATATTGTTAATAAAACAACTGGCCAGTATTCTTGTGTTTTAAGGACTGCTTGTTTGAAAGTTCGAAAATTTATTTTCATATTTCTCCATCTATCGAGGATAGTTATAGGCTATATATGTACATATGTATATATCCTGCAACGACCAATAAGTACGGGGCAGCAATAAAAATGTGGCAGAAACGAGGATATATATTTCTTTTGAAGTGTAAAGGCGCATACACGTACGTCAAGAGGACAGTACCTAGGTCGTTATCATAAATTTTCCAATCGTCACATTTCATAAGTAGCACTTATGCTTTTAAGCTGAACTCTATAAATGTCTCAAAGTATTCCCATTTCTTCAGTTAAGAACTCGATGAGAATGACGCCTCTCGCAATAGTTCTGCTTCTCGTAAGCTTGGTGAACGCGGGTGAAGTCTTCGAAAGCAATACTGCTTTTGGGTACCTGCAGAATTATGGCATACCTGCAGCCGAAGAAATCCGTAAGGCAGAAGAAGAAATAAAGGCGCCAAGAATTGTGGGAGGCAAGCCTGCTGTCCAAGAACAATTTCCATATCAAGTCAGTTTGAATAATTCATAAAAAGCTCTTAATAATATTCGACCAAACTATGTGTATTTAAAATATTAAATTAGTACCTAATGTTTTCAATGTTAAGTCTAATTTGTGAACAGCGAATTTATAATGTTTTGGATTTCAGGCTGGTCTTCTTATTACATTGCATGGTTCTAACGGAACAGCAGTTTGTGGCGCTTCACTTCTTAACGCAAATAGACTTATTACTGCTGGTCACTGTTGGTATGATGGGGTTAATCGAGGCCAGTCCGTAGAAGTGGTGCTTGGTTCAACCAAGCTTTTCACTGGGGGTACTAGAATTCAAAGCAGCAACGTTACTACGCATCCTAACTGGAATCCACGACTTATCACCAATGATGTTGCTATAATTTATCTTCCAAGGCGTGTCGGTTTTTCAAGTAAGTAGAAATGATATTTATAAATGACATTTGATTATTCTATGTAGCGTGTGATGAGTAAACAACTATTCGCTTCTGTTCTACTCATAATTCTGTATTTTCTTAGTTTAAATGTGTCAATTTTTTTCAAGAGTAGCATATGGTCCAAATGTAAATAAAAATTACCGATATTACCACAACTGCTATAAAACAATTGCATTAAATTGGTGACAAAGTTTGATGGTTACTGATAACAGAAACCTCACATACTAAAGAAATCAAAAAAATAATATACATATTTATTATTTAACATTGCCCATTCGAATTTGAAAAAGTAGATTAAAACTTTTCTTAGTAAATGGTCAGCAGTGTGACAATTAAGAGCTGATATTATTGTCACTTGCTCATACAAGAAGTGGTTCTCTTTATCACTAAAATAATTTAAAAATCATATAAATAATGAAACTCTTACTCATTACCTTTCACTAGTAACTATTTCATGTTAAATATAAATACTTATTGTACTTAGAATTTATATTTATTTATATTATAATTCTTTAAGGTACTATTGCTCCTATTGCTCTACCATCTGGAGAAGAACTTCAAGAAGATTTCATGGGTTATAGTGCCGTTGCTTCCGGTTACGGATTGACTTCTGACGGTTAGTGCATAAAAATATACCATCATCATCTCTAAATGAAATTTAACTACATTCTTTTGTGCCTTTATCTTTGAAAAAGTGACATAACTTACCTACTAATGTTTTGCCTATTATTGATACCGTATAGAGGATGAGCAAGTTGGGAATTGCCGTGCTCCTATTTAGACCCAGATGTGGTATTGAACAGTTCATAAGAACCCAATAACACTTTTCCCGATACCATCAAGGCAGTCATCCTAAATTTTGTATTTACCAAAAGAATACAAATTTTCATTTATCTGAATCATCAATATAATTTGTTGTTTTTTTCAGGTGGCGCTATTCGCAGGAATCAAACTCTGAGCCATGTGACCGTCAGAGTGATTTCGAACAGCTTGTGTGGGGTTTACTTTCCCACTGTTGTAAAATCTAGCAACGTCTGTACCGTTGGGATAGGTCAAGCTGCTGGTACTTGTCGCGGCGATTCTGGTGGACCACTTGTAGTCGCTAACAATGGCAGGCTGATTTTGGTAACTATTTTCTCGACCTTTTTTATTTATGATGGTTTCATGGTTATGTTTTAAACGTATAGTCTGCATTTTTTTTTTCTTCTTTATTTAAGAGCGTTTATGCGGTTTTAGCGTAATTTGAGCAAAAACTACTTTTCGAACCCCTTAAAATTTATGAAAGACTCATCGTACAAACATGTTAATTACCAATTATTGGTATTTTAATAGTTAGTGAAGAACATTTTAAGATTTACGATATAACGAGATAACTGAACGAAATTTTTCATTTATTCAATTTTAGAGTCATTTTCGATGCTCAAAATTCGGGTTTATTTATAACATATTTAATCAAAATAAAATGTTGTTGAATTGAAAACATCCCCAAGCAAATAGTGAAAAACATTTTAACATTTTGATCCCTTGTTCAATTAATTAAAAATCTAAGGCATTCGAAATGTTGAGAAATTACTGTCAATACAGTATTGTTTTTGACCGATATATGATACTTAATTTAATAAAACAACAACTTTTTATAATATAAGAACATGTACTTGAAAACGAACAGTTTTTGTTTGAAATAATTTTTACTTATTAAATTTTTCATAAATATTTTACAATGTAGGTACTATAAAACGCTGCGCACAGTGCAAATCACTCCGTCGCAAGTCCTTTCAGAGAGAGGACGTATTGCTCTGCGCTCCGTCGATTTTTAGTTTCGTCGATGTTTTCGCGGTTATCTCAATGCCTTCCGAAAAATGATGACAATCTAAGTGATGTATTTGACATTTTATAGATTCAATAAATATTACTTCATATAATTTCATTTCATATCATTAACTACCGACACTGGCGTTAGTGTGAGACATATTAACCGAAATTCGACTAGCCGCACGAAGCGTAAACGCTCTTAATACATTTTATCATGCTTATTTTTCCAACCTCTAAAAACCATTTACTATTTCTCTAACTTCTTTAGTAATTATCGGCAACAACTTAGTTTTGTACGGGGATGTTTATGTAACTGTGCTGGTATCTTAATGAGGGGATTGTTTTGACAAACATCTCAGCAGTATGGTTATTCATGGGTTCACTGTTACCCGAATGTGTATTTGGTTATTTTTTAATGTTTTCAGATTGGAGTGACGTCATTTGGTTCTAGTTTGGGTTGTGAAATCAATTTTCCTGCAGCCTATTCACGCGTGACTTCGTTCATGGATTTCATCAGCCGACATCTTTAAACCACTTTGAAAAACACACGGACAATGATGCATTAATAAATAGTTCCATTTATTATTCTATTTTATTTTTTTAATTGAAATTCATAGTGCATTTTCCTTTAATTGCACACTAAATGTAACACACAAAAATGTGCATTTTTGATAGATATTGTTTAAGCTCCTCCCGCATTAATACATATATGCGACCTCCCACTCCGCTTCGCAACTCATAGCGATACGCACGCGTTCTAGTACCAACTGCGAGTAAGTGCGTTGTAACTTTGAATCCAATGACCACAAGAGCAGCGGCAACGAGCACCCTTCATGTCTCTGTTATATAGCCAATCAAGACAAAGAAGCAGACCAATTTTTTTCCCTACTTGGAAACCCACAAAACCCAACTGTAGCGAAATTTTCATCTAGCATATGAACATAAGGACATTACTGTGCCAACTGAAAAGTATAATCGTAGTTCAGGAAACTACGAATCGGATGATATGATGATACTCGAATCGGAACTCATCGCTGTTATTATCGTGTGCCAGTGATTCATTCGCCACTTGCTGTAAACAATAAAAATAGCTTGCAGGGGCGTTAAATTAATGTTTAAAATCCGACATAAAATCAATCAACTTAAATAATATTATATACAGACATTAATACCATTAATAATTTTGACTTTGGTGGCAACAGCTATGTTGTAACAAAAGAATGATAAATAACTGTAGCATGTCGTACAATAGGATTAATTATTGTGTAAAACATGTCAAGGTTAGGATTTTTAATCTTAAGGTGAACTGTTATTAGGTAATGATTTACAGTCCAAGTTTATCAATAAACGCATGTTGGTACAACTAGTTGCAAGATTCAAAAATAATGTAAGACTCTTTAAATAAGAAAATATGTTCACTTGTTTAATCTTTGAACTGATGACCGACCATCGACAGCCCCGTGGCGCAGTTGGCTAGACACCAGCTTGCGAAACGAGAGGCCGCGGGTTCGATCCCCGCACCGAGACAAATGTTTGTGTGATCCAATATTTGTTTCGGGTCTGGGTGTTTGTGAGACCGAAAAGTCTCTCGTAGTTTCTGATACCCACGACACAAGACTCGTATCTTAATGTGGGGTGAGAACTATGTATGTGACTGTTGTATATCTTATATATAAAAATGAATCGCAAAATGTGTTGGTAAGCGCATAACTCAACAACGCCTGGACCGATTTCGCTAATTCTTTTTTTGTTGTGTTTGCTATTATTAGGAGAAGGTTCTTATGAAAGAAACAGTTAAGAAAATTGCGAGGAATATGGTAGAAACAACAATTTAATTTTCTCATATAAACTGTTCTACCTAATATTCTGTCAAACATTTTATGTTTATCCGGTAAAAAATAAAGAAAATAAAAGTTAAACCCTTAAATGTTGACCGATTCTCAGACCTACCTACAATATACACACAATATTTCATAAAAATCAGTCGAGCCGTTTCGGAGGAGTTTGCCAAAAAACACCGCGACACGAGAATTTTATATATATGGCAAAACAACGTTTGCCGGGTCAGCTAGTATAAATATAAATAAAATAAAATTACGGTATGTACTGTTAAAATTTATACATATAAACGCGTATTGCTTACCTATATATATTTAAATATATATATCTACCTGTATTTATTTAAAAAGGGAAGTTCTAAATTAGTTTAAATGTTTATTACCTCAGATTTAATTTACGGACACAATATCCATAAAAAAATATTTAAAGGTCGCCATACTAGCAGATTAGTCTCATTTTAACACGCTTTTATTAGCTTCATACATATGTATGTTGTTGGTATGTAAAGGAAACCAAACAAAGTAAAAGTAACGGAAACATGATTTTGAAAAAAAAAAGTTTTAATAATTGTCGTAAAAAAAATCGCTTTGTGGAGCCTTTCTTATAATCTTCTTATAATCTTTATAATGCCAATGTTCCACTGCTGATCCTCATGAAAATACACAATTTCTATGCCATATGAGGATGCCGTTTACATATTTTATCATTACCAAGAATGATACAAAACTACTATGCAGTAAAAATAATAAATTCCAATGGCTGAAAAACAGTGTTCAATTAAAATAATCATTTTGTTGTTGATAATTTTTTATCTTACTCCAAATAAGGGAATTTAATGATAACAAGATAATTGCTGAAATGTAACTATAGGTACCACCTGTTCTTTTAATGCGATGAATAATTCGGTACTTATGATGCAATAATCGTTTTATCAGAATCAGAAATGATACCATCAGCTAGAGAAACAAAATTATCGATATAGCCCAAAGGATTAGGCAGCTCAAGTGGCAGTGGGCAGGTCACATCTGTCGCAGAACAGATAACCGTTGGGGGAAACGTGTTCTGGAGTGGAGACCACGGTGCGGCAAACGTAGTGTAGAACGCCCTTTGGCTAGGTGGGGTGACGATATCCGCAAGGTGGTCAGCGATTGGATGAGGAGGACCGAAGACGAACCCAGTGGCGTGCCATAGGAGAGGCCTATGTCCAGCAATGGACGTGAAGAAAGGCTGTTGATGATGAAGATGATGAATCGTTTTATCAGCCCTGTCTTATTCCGTAAACCGCATGTGTTGTGACTGGATATGCATTGTGCTTGCAGTTACTTCGTTCCCCTTTCAATCACGTTTTTTCTTATTTTCTATCGGCTCTCCTAACAAGCTTTTTAGTATCTGATTTGACCAGCGATGGCTGAGACTAAAGAGATGTCTTTAGCTCTCAGTTTACTGGACTAGCACAAAAAGCCAAAAAGAGCATGCTTCACTTATAGGCCTCAACTGTATTTATATAGGATTTACTAAAAATAAAATGCTGATATTTAATTTCTTTATTTTATGGGCACTATATTCCTAATTTAAAATCATGACATTCTAGTATTAGGTAGGTATAATACCTAAATAGATGTTACTAATTGAGTTAAAAAAGCTATATATAATGATTAATTTTAAATCCAAAATATTTTTTGTCATAAATGAAAAACAAGGCTTTTATGTAAAGAACTTTAATCGTGATGGAATATTATGATTTTCATATTTAAGTCAAATATATAGTTGCAAAAACATAATAATAACAAATTTAAAATGAGATAACAAAAATATATTGTAAAGTCACATTATACATCACACGCTATAGGTATTACGCATATTTAGATGGTAAAAATATTATTTACTAACAAAGGAGGGACGAAATATTTCGGTCTCTATGCTGTTTCTAAATGGATTCGCAGATAAATTCATTTCTGAGCGTCATATCCAGTTAAAACGCATACATATGGCAATTTATTAACAACTAATAAAAGTTTATTCCGACTCAGAAAATAACTGATTTTCGTCAAAATTTAAACTTACTCATGCATTTATGTTCACTTGCTTACCAGATGTTATGATACATAAGTGTTTCAAAATCCCCTGTAGTATTTGCCATCAGAAGTTACTTCATTACATTGAATGAACAAACATTTATTTGTCTTAAATAAATAAAAACATGCATATCCACAACAGAACTATTTATATCAAGACTAAAAAACAACAGAAGATCAACCAGCTTTCATATTAATGCAATTATTGTATATTGAAATCATAGTAACTAAATAATTGACTGCCTCGTGGTCTCGGGGTACAAGTATGTGCCGTGGGATCTAGAGGTCCTGGGTTCGATTCCCGGGTCGGGCAAAGTGTTATTGGGTTTTTCCATTAGGAAATTCTCAGTAACAGCACGGAGTCTGGAAATGTGCCCGAAAAACGGCAATAGGCTCGCCCCCTATTACGTGGGACTGATACATACCTGGCGAAATGTGGGTGCAGAAATGCACCTCTGCCTACCCCTTCGGGGAATACAGGCGTGAGTTTAAGTAAGTGAAGTAGTAACTAAATAGGTAATATTAAGCGAGTACATCATATGATAGTGATTACCGAAATGGAAGTCACATTTTCACTCGGCGCTATCTATGTTCGTCGTGTCTGTCGTCGTCGTTCCTTACCCCAATTCGATCTCGCACATCCATCATTAAAATCATGTTGAAATGAGCCTTAAGCTGTTATCTTAAACGAAGCATACGTCACAAATGAGGCATTATCTCAACTATATAAATTAAAGATTGTGTTGAACCAAAGTAATTTCTACTCTTGGGGAGCAGCACAATGAAGTCCATCATAGCGATTCTGCTCGTAGTGGGTTGCGCCTACGCAGATTATGTCTCATCCGACAATACTGCGTACAATTACCTGGAGAGATTCGGTATTCCAGAAGCCGAGAGGATTCGCAAAGCTGAAGAGGCATGGCTAGATTCGAGGATTGTTGGAGGTGTACCTGCTACCCTCGGACAATATGAATACCAGGTGTGTTAAAGCCATTTTTACGTATTACAATAAGAGTGAATCACCACTTGAGCTTATTAAAGTATAACAATTTTTTTTAAACGAAAGATTAATTGTAATATACTTCAATAAATAATTCAAATATATATATGTATTTTTAATATATATATTTATATAATATTAATATATATTAAGAATTGAATCAAAATTAATATTGAATAGTGAGTGAAAAACATCAATCAATATACATAACTCACTTCCTGTTATGGAAGATTAAAAAAAACTTGATATAAATAATGAAGTATGCATCTCTGCCTACTTATTCAGGAATACAGATGTGGAAGTGTATAATATGTATGTATAAAATAAATTTTGAGAGCAGCTATATGGTTGTAAATAACTTACACTAATTCATAAATTTAGAGCAAAGAACACTTAACATCATATTTTTTTAATTACGTACGTCTATGATTCCTAAAATGATATATTATAGAGATGTATCTTTACATCAACGTCGCCCCAGCCAGGCAGGCATGTTGCTGTTGACCGAACCCGTGCTGCTCTCGAGGATTATTTAACCAATTAATCCCAATACCATAGTTCCCGACCCTAAAATATAACCGAGCGCCCCTTGATCGGCTGTAACCGCAGACCGAACGAAATAGTCGTAAACTTTTATTTATATTTTTTTCCGATTATAATTTTTGGTTTTTATACTTCTAGGCTGGACTTCTGATATCCATAATCGGTATGGATGGTACTGGTGTTTGCGGAGCTTCATTGGTCAGTGCTGACAGACTTATTACCGCAGCTCACTGCTGGTCTGACGGCGTCCACCAGGGTTGGCGCATTACCGTAGTCCTAGGCTCTATTACTCTTTTCACGGGCGGTACTAGAGTGGACACAAGCGTTGTTGCTGTGCACCCTAACTGGTTCCCATTGCTAGCTCGTAATGACGTCGCTATCATCTACTTGCCAACGTCTGTTAGTTTCTCAAGTAAGAGTCACATTCTTTTTTTTTATTGAAATTAATGTTTTTTTTAAATTAATTATAAATTTTAATACCAGTCGCTAAATTACTTTATTATTGTTATATATGTTGATTCTAGACACCATTGGTCCCGTCGCTTTACCGACTGGCGATGAACTCCAAGAGGACTTCGCGGGATCTACCGCTATCGCCTCTGGATTTGGCTTGACTGCTGACGGTAAATATTTTGTAACAATATGTAATTCTACATATCTCTAAAATCTTCATCTTAAAAAAATATTTAACTATGTAGATGAATCACATAGTTATCTTAGGTGTATGAATTATTATTAAATGTATAATATAGATGAACGAAGGCTTAGTAGTAAAAACAGATTTTAGAACCTAACATTCCTACTAATCAATATAAGCTCATATATGTACGTCCCACTGCTTGGCACGGGCTTCCTCTACAACTGAGAGTGTATAGGCCTTAGTCATGCTAATAATAAGTGTTATTTAAGAACTTTTTAAGGAAATTGTTTAATTGTTAAAGTAAAATTGTAACTTATCTGGAAAATAAAGAATAAGTAATTATTATTTACACATTTGTTCTAAAATACTGTTTTATTTTTAGATGCTGGTCTCTCCACTGGCCAGTACTTGAGCCATGTCAGATTGAATGTCATAAGCAACAGTATTTGTTCCGCTGCTTTCCCCTTGATCCTGCAGCCGACTAACATCTGCACAAGCGGAATTGGTGGTGTTGGTACGTGCCAAGGTGACTCCGGTGGCCCACTTGTCGTCACTAGGGACGGCAGGCGCATCTTGGTAAGTTATAACACAATTCATCTAATTTTTAATTAATAATTATATGAGCAGAATTGGTTGGTTGATTCATTATAATGTAAAAACGATATACAGTATTACAGAGGGCGCGTAGAGAAAATAACATTTCACATTAAAATTTGCTAAAGAAGATAAAAATGTATAAAACTGAATGGTCACATGATTTTTAAATGCCTCATAAAAGCGCTTTACTCCAAAAATGCTAATTTTACAGAAAAATTCATGAGACATTTTTTGTAGATAATTTCACGACAAATAATTCTTAAGATGACCTCTTTGACCGCCGAGCAATAGATCGCGAGATATTTGCGAAAAACTGATTTTCGGAACCCTTTGACCTCTATAACTTTTTTAGCCGGCATGATATCGATGTCGATTTTTCACATCTACATTATAACACCGTAATAAAGGTGTATACAAAAATTCAGCTCACTAGGAATATTAAAAATTCATTATTAAAAATTCAGCTCAATAGGAATTATTCCGCAGATAAAACCTAAAATGACTGGACTATTATGAATTTCAAACACTTTTAACGACGATTTAGATTGTCTAGAGTTCTAGACTCTAGAATGATTCTTTTGCTGCGGTGGTTGTAACAGTTGTTTATTACCTTATAGAAGACGAAAAACGGAATCTTTTAACTCGCGTAAGATACATTTACCTTTCATGACGTATTAGGCCCCGCCCGACATATCAAAAAATATTAAATGAAGAATCTGTCTATTTTATGACATCTTACTTGTATTAGAAAACGGTGCTCACAAACTCAACAACTGTAAAGGTCTAGAAAAGTAAGATGTGCTATACCTGACAACATATTTATTATAACTAAGCATAGCATTTAGCATTATTGTAAAATTTTGGTAGGTATTTTAATATTGTAAGTTTTGTAGAAAGTCTAGCACTTTCACAAGTTTTCATAGTTTCTCTACTTTAAAATTAGATTGCAGTATAAAAATTTTAAAATCATATAGGACCTATATTAATTTTGTAATAGCAACGTTACGCAAGTAAGCAACTTACTTGGTTTTCATTATTCCCACAAAATATTTTGTGCATTATATATTTATGTACATAACCGAATATCGATATTGGCTAATTTTAAACTTATTATTGTTGCTCAATTTAAATACCAGATTGTTTGAATACTTTCGTTATAGAATCTAATTCAACCCTCTTATATCTATGATTAGCGTCATTGTTCTTTAGATCTTCAGTAGTATATTCCTTAAGTAATGAACTAACGCGTGACGGGTAACATCGGGTAACTGTAGACACGCTGGTCTCATGCACATTAATAGACTATATGCATGTGTAGTTATCAATATAAGAGCATTATCAAAATGATTTTAGGGTACTCAGACGCAGGATTCGTCATCTATATTTAGCCCTATAAACCAGACAATGCTGGCTTTGGACCACTTCTGCAACAGAAAAGGTTAAGCCTAGACTATCACGCTATCACGCTGATAAAGAAATACTAGTAGAGAACATTAAGGCGTGCAGGTTTCATCACGAAGGTTTTCTTCACTGTTAGCCGTTAAAGTCTGTGATACTTATTTGTAAATACACACATTACTTCGAAAAGCCAGATGTGTCCCTGGAATTTGAACCCCCAGCCACCGAGATTATGTCACGACCGCTCACTTTACCTTTACCTTTACTTTTTAGTGCATTTTAATTTGTTTTGGAATAGGTTTTTTTGAAGGCGGTTTTTGTTTTTTTCAGATCGGAGTTACGTCATTCGGCTCAGCTATGGGTTGCCAAACGAACTTGCCAGCTGCCTACGCCCGAGTGACCTCATTCATTCCTTTCATCACCCAACACATTTAAACCGTCTCTCTATTCCTATACTGTAAAATTATCAAGCCCAATATATGTATCTCTTTAATGATTATTCTTTGTTTGTCTAAGTAAGTTATTTGGTCAAGTAAGTTAACTTAAATGTGTTTGTTATTGTATATTATCGCTTTTAACGGCAAATAATGGAAATAATAATATTCATGTATTATAGATACAGCTCAACTATAAGCTCTTCTTCTAGAATATTGTCACTGTAATTGAACATTAATATTATAATAACTCTCAACTGGCTCGCACCTTTAGAGGAGGCCCGTGCCCAGCAGAGGGACATATGTGGGCTGATGTTGATGATGATATTGATGAGAACAAAGCAACAAGTACACGGCACCGCGGTCGCCATACTTGGTGTGAACATGGCCACCAGGGGGTTTTGGTCGGTATGCCTGTGTAGGTTAGGGTTACCCAGCCCGGCTCTAACATCTGTGCGGACATTACGTCTAGAGTTTGCAATTCCGCGTTCCCGCATTCCCGCATTTTTTTTGACTCGGCAAGGTAATTCAGCTTTTACTGAAGGCCTATTAGCTCCATCACAACAGCACGGGCGCGTCAGTCAGATCGATCAACCGATCGAGCGAAGTAAAGGATTAAAATTGGTTTATTTGTTTGTTTAGGTAAGATAAGTCCATATTAACACGCAGGAAACCCTATTGATTGCAAACCCCCTACCTAACCTCATAAAAACTATGAAAAAGTACTTTTTCTATTAGATATTGTATGTATGTTTCTATTATTATTATTTTTTAATATAGTGTAACTAAACTACAGGTAATAAAGCATTATTATATGCATTATGATCGGCATATGCATATTTTTGCATTTTTAAATTTTACTGCGGGAAAATATTACTGCGGGATTGCAAACCCTAATTACGTCGCCGAGCCCCGGGCTGGAAGGCCGATGACCCTGACATACGCTTCCCGCCCCCTTTCCCTAGGGCTGGGGGGAAGTAGAGGCATAAATAGCTTTCCCCTCGAGAAAAAAGTACACTTTTGTCGACTAGTAAGGAGCGATTGTGCTCATGTCTTCTTCTCACTTACAAGAAAGTGGTATTACTTTTGCGCCCGCCACTGTTCCGCCCGCCACTGCTCCAGGATCAACAGCGGTACGCACAGTATTGACGCCGAGCAATGAAGCTCAGCGAATCTAAGGGGACCTAATTTGTCATAATCCCGCAACGAAGTCAATCAGAAAGAAAATATAAAGGAGGATTTGGAAAACAAAGAGTTGTCCACTTCCCTCCACAGTAAACCTCACCTAGGTGTGTCTAATTTGTACCTATAATCTACACATTCCTTGAGGTGAAATGTAGTCGCATGCAGTTGTTACGTCCGCCTGACGGTGGGAACAAATAAGAAAAATAATTACAAGGTTACAATTTTTTTATTGATAAATAAATAAATAAAAACTAGTATTATGACTACACACCCAGGGTGTGGATTCTTGGCACAGGGAAGCCTTCCGGTCTTAAATAAACCTATGTGCGCTGGGGACTTATCTTTGGTCTTTCGATCCCGTGACGCGCGGAGGTCTTCGGTGATACTTCGAAAGGCCCTCAGCTGCAGAGGTCAGCTGGAGTCGACGGCAATAGCGATGCCGGTTGGTGCAACGATCAGTACTTGTACGTACAGCCGACGTTCCAAATCGTACTGTGGACTCGCAGCCCGTAGTTCACTCAAGCCAAAAGGTAGACCCCCAGTTTCCTGGAACGCGTCGAGACGACACTTGTAGCGCGAAAGATCCGACACCCAGGCACTAGACGAGACCAGGAATGGGCGTCGGCATATTTCGCGAAGCAATTAAAAAAATAGCGGAATGGAGTGGCGACATTTAGGTCCGGTTAAAAAAAAGAAAGAGAAAAAAATATTTAAACGAAATATAGTCATATTTCAAATGCCAATATATATGCCGGACGATCACCATTCCATTACGCGATGAGTACAAAAGAAATAATTACACTTAAACTTCTACACAAGTACAGTTACATATGAATACAACGAGTGAAGTGAATGACCTTTGATATTTATTACGCCGGTACATCGAGAAATTCCTTTTATCTTAATATCACGCCAATCTAGAAATTAAATCACCCAGCTATGTATTTGTGGTTTATGTATAACATTACAACAATTATAAACATAATCTGGCTTTAAAATCTAAACAAACTAATACAAAATTTCGATGGCAATTTTTAATAGACTACTGATTACACAAACTAAAAGCTTATTATTTACAAGTATGTATTTAAATTTAGGATTTTAACAAACTAAAAATTTTTTAAGGATAAAAAAGTTATTATTAAGATAACACACAAGCCACCGATGTTAATAACATACGCGTGGAATACACAGTGGGAATTAATTATCGCGACCATATTGAATTGGACTAAATTAATGTAATAAAAGAATGTTAATGAAGAAAAAATACCGCGGCGAAACATACTCAAAACTTATCGGTAAGATTAAATAGATAAGGTTATATTTCACTAATTTTAAGATACTCGCTGTCACATTTCGTTACATTGTTGAACCACTATCAAGAAATATATATAGCCATAACAACGATTTACACTATTAAAAGGTTGAAGAAATCACTTGTTGAATAGTAATCGAATTAATTCAGACACGAAAATTAAGTTAACAGCAACCAAAACTATTGGAATTAATTATATTAAACTTACCAAGGGGGTTGAAAAATGATGCAGTCTGCTTTTAATTTCTTTTTCTTTTTCATTTTAGTATAGCACCGATTTTACTACTTTCCAAAAATTCGAACTAATCACAACTCTCTGGCGTCGAAATTTCTCATTCTTCTCCGCGAATTCGCTCTTATATGCTAATCGGGTCGGCCTACTCAGGAAGGCCTGAGGCGACAATGCGTACTGCCAGATTTCTCGATCGTTCCGTATGACATGAGAGAGATATATTATGGAAAGAACGGTACAACCGAAGCAAGTCATGCCCCAACTACCCTCTATATTTTAGTAAATCCCTGTGGGACTGAGACAGCAATTATAGAAACGAGCGAGATGGAATCATTCGCAGGAAGTGTACCCGTCGTTCGCTATTGTATTTTTCTCGAAATATCTGGTTGTGGCGTTTGCTATCCGGTTTCAAGAAAGAATTTGATTTCCGGTAACAACGAATACCTTAGGTATATGGTCGTTATGCTATCACTAGTTAAAGCGCGCGGCTTCCATTCAATTGTAACAACTAGTTATTTGTTTGTTTGTGTATAGTGATTATTTGTATTTATTTTATGTTTTTAAAACTTGTTACAACGTAACACACTACTAAAGCAAAATCGTAGCCATAGGTATCCATCATGTGATTAAATTGTGAGAGGCTCACATAAAAATTTTAATTAGGTACCTATAATAAAAAAATGGTTTGTGGACATTGCCCCGCAAATAAATATAGCCTAACCTACTTCCCTTAACCTTTTTATAATCATGTAAGCATTATTTGTTAACAAAAATAAATCATTATATATATATATTTTCAAATGATAAAGAGTTCAACTATAGCAGTTGGTCTAATTTCTAAATTTTTGAATAGAATCATAATTATTATAGTGACATAATCACCATTTGAGATCAAACTTACAAAAAAATGTCATAATTTATTCCAAATAAATATAGCCTTATTTTACAACATATAATAATTCCGTTTTATACAAAATGAATGCAAACAATTACTCTTGAAGGAAGGAACAAATTAAAAACAATTTTATATTTACCAGAACATAAATATTAATACTATGACGTAAAAGTTATAGATATTGGTAAATAATCCTTTAGTAATCAAATAATTATAATTATCAAAATGATAAATAAGGCATTATGGCACGATATAAGGTCAATCAATCAAGTTATTGAAATGATAATGATAAAAAGTACAATCGTAAGCAAAAACAGTTTGCTGTTCACTTTTGTATCTATTTCAGGCCATCCAACTATTAGGCATGATCCTTTACGGCCATAACGGAAGTTATATCCTATAAGTACCTAGAGATCTTTTACTTCATCTTCTTAAACTTATCAAATCTCTTAATAAAGGTTTTGAAGTTATAGGTACTTCTTATGGCGCGTTTCTTTTTAAATACGTTAACACACGAATAAACTTAAACGAATAATCAAATTAATCACAGCGAGAAATTAATAAAAAATATTTATGAGTGCGTTCAGGAATGTAATATCTATGTTGTGTAAACTAAGAACTATGTATGTGACTGTTGGGCGTATTTATAAGTTTTACTTCACTCTCAGTTGTTGTATAATAAATTATAGTAAAGTTTTATATTAGAAAAAGGTTTTGAAAGTTTACTTTATTTTTTCATTGATTGTACCTGTTAATCTGTTACATACATATATATCTACATACATTTAATTGAGTAAACGATATTAAAAATTTATATCATAATTAATTATAAGCTTATTATAGACAATGATAGGTAAAAATGATTTAATTACTGGTTTAAGCCGGCCTAAGATAATAGTCGAGTATAAACAAAATTAAAATTTTAAGACCACATTTATCACTTGGCTAAACGAAAATACTCTGCAACACTCAAAAAATCAAATAATTCTTCCAGCACTTGTACGCTTAAGTTAATGTATAAAGCTGTTAAATTTATAATTACATATGCATGCCTGTAAAGGGAAGCGCATCCAAATCCTCTCTTATACAGTCGAAAGGGCCCAAAGATCGGCCGCAAAAACCATTCACATACCGAATCTTAGACTACTGCAAAGATGTGGGTGTACTTACTGTACGCCAATTGTTTATACTCAGAACCTGTGTCAACACTCACAAAAATATTAAAAATCTAGATTATAATAATGAACTACTAAAGAAAAGGGTTTATAAATTACCATTACCTACCCACTGTTCAATCTTCCTTCGGCCGGCGATTTGGAAACTTCCTCGGGGTACACTCCTACAACTCAGCTCTTAGACTCTGCCCACTATAAATGCCTATCAGTCTCTAAGGCAAAACTAAAGTTAATACTGTTGCCGCGAAAACTTAATTACGAAGACACAGAAAACGTCTTAAATGTAATTAATTCATAAGGATCATGTCTCTGTTGCTTTTATATCTGTTTTAAGATTTTAAAGAAGATTGAATATTTTGTTCCTTAAAATTGTAATAGGTACTAGTTATAAGTTGTTATTAGTTTGTTTCCAAGTTAGCAAGTTAAACATTTTCGTATGACGACGAATTATAAAAAATTAACTTTTTGTTGGTCCCCAAGATACAGACTTATTAAGAACGAAAGTCCAGTAGCGTCGGATCTGTTAAAATCGGCCTATAAAATAAGATCCTATAAAATCGGACGTTCTATGTGTACGCGCCCTTAGTCTAGTTTGATGCCCTCTGGCAAATAACACAGCATATTTTTTATGCGCAAAAGATATTTTAATATGTAAAGTAATAGATATAAGAAAATATTGTATTTTGTGATAAATAAAGAGTATTATTATTTGATTGTAGGTAGACAATACATCCTTAAAGCGCAGCCATTATTTTAAGGAAGACTTTGTTTGTGTACGTTTTTTGGCTGTTGATTACATGTATTTTGAATGGGTTGGTTCGTATTCGTAGACATAAAACAACTGCCAATTTTATATTTTTGCCAAGCGGCACAAGGCAGGCGTGATAGATTGTGGTGTAACCCCTCTTAGATAAAATTTAATGTAAATTAAGGAAATCCTATCCCACCACACACCCGCCACTGTAACTCCTGTGCTCCAGGATCAACAGCAGCACGCACTGTATTGACGCTGAGCACTTAAGCTCAGCGGATCTAAGGTAACCTACGAGTAATTTGTCATGATCCCGCAACGAAATTAATCAGAAATAATATACCTACAGGAGGAGTTGGAAAACAAAGTGTTGTCCACTTTCCTCCACGGCAAAGCGGCAGACAAAATTTTAAACTATAGTAGGTTTCACCCTCACGTAAAAAAGACAAATGCAATTGGTGAAATAAGACGCAAATAACATACCACTGGTAAATACCTATATTATATTTAATGAATAAATAAATGTAACCTAAGGTATACGTTGTCAAGTTAACTTCCAATTATAGGCACGGCAAAACGCTGAAAAGCACGGAAATTCTTAGTGGATTCAACGAGGTCTGTATAATAAACAACACCAGGCATTACGTGCCTACATACTGTTGATTGAAGATTGCCGTGACCCGTTAGTAACTGCGACACGTAATGATCAATTTCAAGCCAAGTTTTTGCTAAGCGATCGCTGACCGAAGGAAAATATTTATTTTTTATTTATTTATGCTTTTTACACATTGCGTATAAAGGCGGACTTAATGCCTAAGGCATTCTCGAACAGTCAACCTTTGGGTGATGCAAAGATAAAAGGTAGGTGCATAAACAGTAAAAGGGTAAAATAATATACAACAATAATAATAAATGGAACAACTATATATATTAACATAAGTACACAGATAAGTAAATATTTATAGATAAATACAAATACACATACAATACATAAAAATATATATGCAATATATAATATATACATACATAAATATTGATAAAGATGGCGTCCCTTTATAGACAGGCTCCATCGGTTTTGTCATTCTTCTATTAATTCCGAGTAAGTCTCGGGGTATGGTTTAAATAATCGAGTAATTTTCGAAAGGTCGCGCGATAAAAGAAAATCTTTAATTGAAGAAAGCGTAAAGTATTGACGGAGTTACGTTTATATATTATAACTATATCCTTTTTGTCAAGGGGAAAATCCTCTTGGATTCCTACCCGACGAGGTAGACGGGGTGTGCCTGATTCTAACCAGCTAAAAACTCCACGCACGTCATTCATCTACACTATGAAGATACTCCGGGACCTCAAAATGAACACGTCAGAGTAATTCCAGTGCATTGTTAAAAAAGCTCTTATTGCGGTAAGTACAATCACCCTACGTAGCCAAGCCTCGTCTCTTCCTTTAAGCAGACGGCTCCAGATGATTTTCACCATCGCTTCGACATCTCCTTCTCGAGATCGATTCTAGTACAGGTTACAAATATAAAGTTTCTGAATGCATGTGTGCATGAATTACCTAGCCTTTCTAAACTCTCAACTTATGCAACTGAAGTAATTGAGATACACGTGACTAAAAGTGAAAGTCCAAATATATTCCTTATATGCCTAATAATGATATATCAAAATTGATGGAGTGAACTTAAAATATTAGAGGCTGATATATTTATTTACAATGATAGATCATATGCCGATGACGCTATAAAATTACAGGTGAAAAATTGGGATTTCCAAATTACCCAACTATATATTTATCAATATTATGTTATCGAAAGTCACTCACGTGTTTCCAGGGCTTTACTTGTAATTATTAAATCTTTATATATATGTCCAGACGATAATTTACCTAAGAATAGAATAGATCAAGTAAAAAACGAGTCGTCTATAGTAAAAATCACAGAACAGTTGAATAAGATTAGAATTAGAAGATTAGAAAGGCAAGGTGTTTAACACGGCCGCTCCAATTCAACAAAATGCCGACTTGTGCTATAATAACCTGGTGTTCGAAGAGTGATACGTCTTAATATCAAAAAAGGAGGCATTTAATTTTATCGGCCAGTATAAATTTCATTAATTTCATAAAAAATAGATTTATACAAATAAAGGTTTGAAGATCCCAGTAACAAAAATAGGAAATTTGATTAAACGCCGCTTTTAATTTAAAGCTTGAGTTTTGTCGATGACATACCCTTTAACATAACCTTTAATTAAAGAAACGATAATTAAGAATTTATTTATCTATTTTATCAGGAAAACAGAAGATAAAGTACTTATACCTCTCATGCATAAATATTATGTTTAAGATGTTTACGAGTATTTAAAAAAAAATAAAGGGGGTGAAGTTGGCAGAAATTAATGTGATAATATTATTAGAAATATCACGTAAACAATGAGCGGAGCCTTTTTCTTTTTTTTTTGTCGAGGGGAATGCTTATAATGGCTCTTCTTCCCGCCAGCCCTAGGGAAGGCGTGCAGGAAGCGTATGTCGGGGTCACCGGTCTTCCAGCCCGGCGCGCGGCGACGTCACGTCCACGCAGATGTTAGTGCCGGGCTGGGTCCCTAACCAACCCTAAACTACACCGGCATATCCATGGCCATCTCATTGCCAAGTGGGGCGACCACGGTACTCGGGCGAGAAGCGCCCACTGTAATTCCGCAGCCGCCCGGTGCGCCTCCGAGACGTAATCGTTTCGGCCGTCTCGAAGTTGTAGGGGGCGCAGTTGCACCCCCACTAGCTTGTTTCGGGCGCCCCAGTTGTGGATGGGCGCCCGCGACATACACAGGACACAGTGCCGCTGCACCTCTCGGAGTCTCTTTCAGTGAGGACTATAGACAATTACAAGAAAATGTCACTGCTACTTTTGTAATAGACTATAGACTATCAGACACAAATGATTAGCTCATACTGTTAGTCTCTTAGAATATTCTAGGTGTATACAAGTGTATACAGACATAATCGTTTGTACTGACATTAAAAGGCGAAAGATTGTAACTAATAAACTTCAAAACTACTTGACAGACGTGAATAATTTTTGGTGTAGACACAGCTACTATCAACAAAAATCTTAAAATATGTATCAATCAAATTATCATAAATACTCAGCTATATAATAAATGTATGCATTTCAGCTGGTATCTTTCCAGAAAAATTAAAATTAACAATTATTAAACCACTGTTTAAAAAAAATAAGAATGACATAAATTGTTATCGCCCCATAGCCCTTGTACCAGTCATATCAAAAATATTTGAAAAAGTGATGCATAATAGTATCTACAATTACTTTGACTCAAATAAATTATTCTGCGATGAACAGGTTGGATTTCGAAAAAACAAATCTATTGACATAGCAGTGTACAATTTCCTTCATACTATATTAACTAACATGGACAAGGGCAAACAAGTATATGTGCCCTATACATGGATCTTACAAAGGCATTTGACTATGTAGATCACAAAATATTGTTAGATAAGTTACCTATACACCTGTGGGGTCAGAGGTAATATTTATGATTTAATCAAATCCTACTTAAGTAATAGAACCCAAGTTACACAAATAACACGAATATGTCCTATAGCAAAAAAAGTTATACATTACTCATCAACATGTAGAACAGTAACAACAGGTGTGCCACAAGGAAGTGTATTGGGCCCACTTCTATTTATTATTTATATAAATGATCTTCCTAAAGTAACAAAATACAATACTGTGTTATTTACAGTGTTATTCACAGGGGACAATAGATCAAATGTGGAATCTGAGATAAACTTGACTTTTAATAATATTATAAACTGGTTAACATCAAATAAGTTAAATATTAATCTCAGTAAAACTAATACAATGACATTTAGATGTATAAAAAATAAAATAACAAATATGAATATAAATTACTTGAATACTAATTCAAGAAGTGGAAACTACCAAATTTTTAGGGTTGAATATTGATAACACTCTAAATTTTAAAGAACATGTTGATGTGATATGCTCCAGACTGAACACATACTCTTATGCGCTATATAGGCTTAGACAGACGGTCAGTTGTGCGAAACTTCTTGTCGCCTATCACGGATATGTTGTGCCTCTTATAAAGTATTGTGTTATTTTTTGGGGTAACTCTTCTGAAAAAGAAGCTGCCTTGAAGGCACAAAAAAAATGTATTCGAGCCATTACAAATATTAAGCAAACAGAAAGTTGCAATCTAATGTTTTTAAAGTTAAATATACTAACTTTACCATGTATATATATACACATATTAGAGGTTATATTATTTGTTAAGAAGCATATGTACTATTTCAAGAAGATAAATAGTAAAAGACACGAGTAAAAAATATGTTTACCAGCTAATAAAACAGCATTACTAAACAAAAGTATTTTCTGCATGGCTCCTCGTGTATATAACCATTTGCCTAAAGTCATTCTGGAGATGTCAAATTTAAGTGAATTTAAAAAAGCAGTCAAATCTTTGTTGTTGGGTAAAGCATATTACTCAGTCTCGCAATATTTGCAAGACGAACAATTGTAATTACCTACATTTCTTTTTTATTTTATTTTTATAATTAATTTACTTTTACCTTTACTTTTACTTTGCATGCCTTGTGGGCAGGATATGGTTAATTGCACCTTATTGTATTATAATATAAGAACTATTTGTAACCCATATTCGCAAATAAATGATTTTGATTTGATTTGATTTACTTTTTTTTAAAAATTGCGGTTCGGCGGTTCTAACCGCTTTATTTTTACTGATAAGATATTTTATAATTGTTTCATAATTAATTACGTCGCAGATAATCTGAGACTATACTTAAAAAGATATTTATGAATCGTTTCATATCAATAAAACGCGCGGAAAATTAATTTCTGAACTTATTGTTTCATCAGTTTAGAAGATTGGTCACAATTGTTTTAGATTTATGTACTTTAACAGAGAACATTTTAATCTTCCTATATCAGCCCTTATTCGTTCTACTGCTGACCTCATCTACTATTGAAACAGATTATGCTTTTATCGAATCTGGTCTAGCTACTAAACTTAGCATAAATAAAGAATAAAAGTATACAAGTATCTTCAGGTTTTTTTTTCACAGTTAAAGGTCAGGTCCTTTTATCTAAGTTTAGTAAGAATCAACACATAATTACGAAAAGTCATAGATGTGGATTAGGGATTTGAAACCTTCATCGCTGATGATATTAAGCAAACCACGCGAACTATTAAAAAATCCAATTTATTGGTGGACATAAGTTGAGTCCCACCAATATCTATTAGACAATTATTTTAAGCTTTATTCCTTGATGTCGACTTCCGTTGCTTGTGGTTAGTATATTTATATTTTATTTCGTTGCCTAGCAATATCAGAATGACATTAACTCATTACATAAAACTCATGAATTTATCTTCATCAAACCCACATCCTTAGTTCTTTTTTTTTTCTCGAGGGGAAAGCTGGTTATGGCTTTACTTCCCACCGACCCTGGGGGAGGGTGGACGGGAAGCGTATTTCGGGGTCACCGGCCTTCCAGCCCGACGCGCGGCGATGTCACATCCGCGCAGATGTTAATGCCAGTCTGGGTCCCTAACAAAATCCCTAAGCTGGCCCACCACACACCCGCCACTGTAACTCCTGTGCGATAGGATATGGGCGCGAGTAGGTCGGAGCGTAGACTTCATCATGCGACGCCTTTCTAATTGGACATTGATATTCAATGAGCCTCTAACCATTCAGTGATCACTGCCAGTTTTCACCCTGTTGATCACAGAGACATCACTGAATATTCGTCTTTTCGTCGTCAAGATGAAATCTATCTCATTTCTCGTAGAACCGTCAGAGCTCAGCCAGGTCCATTTCCTGTGAGGCGGCTTCTGGAAAAAAGAGTTCTCTAGAAAGTCGGCCAGCCTCTGACCCCTGGGATTCCGTTGTCCATGTCCAAATTGCCCCACTTTCAACTCTGCATCGCTTCTCATGCCCAACTTTGCGTTGAAGTCTCCCATTACAACATTGAAGTAGGGCTTTGAAGTATCTATGGCCCGACTTATGTCCTCATACATCTCCTTTACTTCTTTATCTGGATGTGTCAAGTGACAGGCAGGGGATGCCGTGGCGGAATTCTTACACCCCCTATCTACAGAGCGGAACCACACTGGGAGTTGATGCTAGTCCGGTGTGGTCAAGGCTACGGTCATTCCTTATTTTATTTTTAGTAGTGGCGGTACTTCCATAGAAGCCCAAAAGCCCAGCTTGCCTTATAAAATTCTGAGTTATTTAAACTTTAAGTCTTTAAATGAGAATGGAAGTACCGCCACTTATATTTAGACACGAAAGGTTGATACCTTTCATCTAGTTCGTTCGAGTTTGTCTGATAACAAACTCATCATCATCATCACCAGCCCAAATACGTCCCAAACCCCAACTGAAAGGGTTTAGGCCTTGTACAAACTCACTTTCGCGTTAATATCAATTTACGTTAACTAGAATCAAAAAATACCCGAGCGTGACTTTGTGATCTCGTCAACCTCTCTTCAGACGCAACAAAGGTTAAATGACAGAAACCATGAAGGCGATTCTCTATCACAGCTGCATTAGCTAACGAGTTCAGTATGACTATATCCGGAATTGGCAAACTGAAAATAAACCTACGTCTTATAACATATTATAACCTTATCATTAAAAGCACAACTAAAACAGTAACTAAAACCGATGAAATACAATTCTGTTGTGCAATACAATTATTGACAAACTCATGTAATGCATCAAAGTAAGACAGCGATTCCATTGGAATAACAATCAACCATACTAATTAGATAGAAAACCATCCATCTTCGATATCCATGTTATTATCAAAATTAAGTCATACTTAAAAGCAATTACCTATTGATAGTGAATATGAGTCGATTTCATACAATAACATAATAGGATCATGCCTTGTAGTTTATGCAGTATTCATTATTTTAATGTACCTATATAAATTAAAATACATCCTGCGAAGGCGAGGCCCCAGATCAAAGCCCCCAGTAGTTAGGAACTCAGAATGAGAAACCGCCTTACGTACCTACTGCGCACACTGTTTCTGTATATGGGTTTAGTATCAATCTTCAATTTTAAAAAATCTGAAGATCTTGCTCGAGGCCTTTGGCACTAAAACACGAGAAGAAACAACTATAAAAATGATAGTCGAGTAAACATCGCGCTGGTCGTTAATTTATTTAAAAAAATCCATATGTAATTCCTGATAAATGTTAACCTTGCCGATCTTCTGGTTATTTTTGTTACTATTTTTGTTTCCTTTGTCAACTTTATTCGTGTTTGCAAAGACAAAACCGTCAGTCTCCTCAATTGGTCACTTAAACCAAAATGTAGCCAAAGTGCGGAAGCTAGTTGGCACATCGAGACGGTGAATAATTCGATATAAAACCGCTCGTAAAGTTCCTTATAGCAGTAGGAAGTATTTGGCGGATCTGTCACAGACGTGCGTGCAGTATTCTATCCCCAGGTGCGCCTGCGCTTTATACAGATTGAAAGATGATCGGGGCCGAAACACCGGCGCACCGTGTTCACTGTTTTATGTTTCACTCTGCGTGCGTTAAAATCAATTACAGCCTCGATAAGGCTTCTTGTTTTAAGAACGTAAAAGAGCTCAGAAATTAGGATAATGGATCCCAGTGGAACACTCTACCCGTGGCAAGTTTTTTTTTTTTAAATACAGCTATGACAACGTGAAAACACCGTTCCTGATGCTAAGCATGATTCTATTCATATAGAGATTCAATTGGCTAGAAGTTCTCCAACCCAAAACCAAAACCCATCTCTTGTCACTCAATTCCGTATAATCATATATAAAATGTCATGTCACGTTCCGGGGTTAACTTTTCTCAGCCGATTTCGATTGTAAAGGTAAACCTTATGCGTACAGGATCTTCAACATTTAAGTATTACCATTAAATAATAATAATACACAAAATTAAAAATCTACATACATACATAAACTCACGCCTTTTTTCCCCGAAGGGGTAGGCAGAGGTGCATTTCTGCACCCGCATTTCGCCAGGTATGTATCAGTCCCACGTAATAGGGGGCGAGCCTATTGCCGTTTTTCGGGCACTTTTCCAGACTCCGTGCTGTTACTGAGAATTTCCTAATGGAAAAACCCAATAACACTTTGCCCGACCCGGGAATCGAACCCAGGACCTCTAGATCGCACGTCACATACTTGTACCACGAGACCACGAGGCAGTTATTCAATAAATAGGTACAATATATGAGATCATGGTTCAATGGTACAGTAGTAGTAGTCAGCGTAGTTCTTTAGAACATGTTACAATAAAAATTAAACGCCAGTGTGATTATCTTGCCGTTAATAAAATATAGAGATAAATGTACCGCGTTGGAAGTTATACCACACGACTGAAGTAAAACTTATAAATACGCCCAACAGTCACATACATAGTTCTTAGTTTACACAGCATACCTATTACATTTCTGAACGCAATCATAAATATTTGACAACTAATAAATATGTCAATCCCTTTTTATTACTATATTCTACATTTTTAAAATCTAACACATAAAAACTTTTTTGTTTTTTTTTTCGATCCGAAACATATTAAAACCTTTCTGATCCATTGGACACTTACATTTAACATAGGCAGCTTCAACGTCTTACTTTTGTGTTACAGTGATGCGCGCGCATCTTAAAATTTCACTCTCATCATTTTTACATAACGCGCCTAACGAAGTATAACTTCAAAAATATTTGAATATGTAATTAAATAGCAGAATTAAACGAATTTAAATAGTTTAAACTCATCTAGTAAAACTTGTAGATATTGTTAGTCAGTGGACTCTACCACTTATTGCTTACGATCGAGCGTTGTTGTATTCATTTAGCGAACGTTCTAAGTTTTATAGAAGTTTCTTTAAGGAAAATCTCATTTTCAACAGGGAGTTTTGAAATATCCCGAGTATATAGCAATAAGCTCGCTTTCTGTTACTTGGGACTTAACAACAATTTCATGAACGCGGTTGTGGAAATTAATCTATCTAGCCTTCAGAAACACAGGTACGTACATTCTATGAGATTACAACAAAACGCAGCAAAAAGCGAATTTCATACTTACATACATATGACTTACGGTACGGTACTTTCTTAGAAAATACAATTTCTCTCACTCTTTAAACTTTAACATTTTTCGTATTTTAAAAAAAAGGCAATAAATCTGCTTACTGTGCCGCAGATCTTCAGTGTCATAAGCATATTAATAATAATAGGAGGAGATAATAATTTACTACTAGGCAGGCGGTCAGCTCATCTTGTTTCGTAAGCAGTAAATAAAGCGTCTTGGTGGCATATTGTATAAAACCAGAAATGAATGTAAGATCTCAAAAATATAAATAAATTACAAACACATGCCATGTGTATGTTTTCTTCAGTTTCACGTGGAGATAAAGATATTAATAAATTATGATGAACTAGCTTTTGCCCGCGACTCCGTCCGCGTACACTACAGGGTTGGGTTCAGAAATAAAATAAGTTGTAGTCTATTTTATTCCACAGAGTCACGGTAATACTATAATACAGTAGTTTAACTCGGCCGTATTTTTGAAATAAATACCTACAGCCGCGCGGTACGTAAACATGCGATAGGGCTGCGAACCTGCAGAATTTTAATTAAATCTGCCTACTTTGACTTTCTATCTATTTTTGTGATTGCAAATATTATTATTTTTTATTTAAACAAATAAAATATTTTGTGAATGGAATAGGAAGTGTTCAATAAAAATGCATGATATTTTTTGATTGGAAGATTTCATGCAACCAAAAACAGCACTTGTCATATTAAATAGGCACTTGCACTTATTTTGTATAAAAATCGCGCGATTACTGCTTAAAAAACAACACCGCCCGTTTGTCACTGCGGCACATTCACGACTGCCTGCATGCCTTGCGCATGCCGCGATCGAGGCGCGTAGGTATAACTCGCGTTTCGCCCGTTTGTATGAAGTTAAACTACTGTATGATAGTATTACCGTGACAGAGTCCCATTTATGTTCATACCAAAAGTTGTTCACATCGGTCAAATGATTAAGGCGTGAAAGCGTAGCAGACATATAGTTATTTTCTCATTTATAACATATTAAGGGATTTTTTTAACAAACTTTTAATATAATTCTTATATTGTGTATATATATATATATATATATGATGTAATGATGTAATAAAAGCCATATAAAAAAACTTTCATCATTCTAGCTTCAAAAATGATGAATTTCCATACAAACTTTCAACCCTATTTTTATTTTACTCCCTTAAAGGTTATTTTTTTACAAACTTTGAATGTCATATTTATTTATATCTAATTAACAGCCTAAAAAATAAGTTTCAAGTTTCTAGCCTTAAAAATGACAATACTTCAATTCAACCTTTCATCCCCCCTTTCAACCCCTTAAAACCCCTTTTCCGCAATAAAAAGTAGACTATGTTCTTTCTCAGGCTCCAAACTATCTGTGTACCAAATTTCATTTAAATCGGTTCAGTAGTTTTAGCAGGAAAGCGAGACAAGCAGACAGACTGACAGACAAAGTTACTTTCGCATTTATAATATTAGTAAGTATTACAAGATATAACCTAAAAAATTATGCTAAAGATTATCATGTCAGCTCAATATTATCTTTTAATTATCTCGATTCGCGACGTATAAATGGTGAAATCATAACTTTCTGTGGAGCACACTACGTGACGAAATCAACGACATGAAGCTAACCGTGGTAACTGTTTTGGCTCTGGCCACTCTCGCCTATGGCAGAAGCGTTGACTTCGAAGATGGGCTAGAAATTATCACGGCTTACAACTATCATGAGAGGTTCGGAATACCGTTAGCTAATGAAATCCGTGAAGCCGAAGAAGCTGAAATCAGCGGAGCAAGAATCGTCGGTGGCAGCACGTCTTCTCTTGGCCAGTTCCCGTACCAGGTAAATTTATGTTTCACATTTGCCGTGCTAGTTAAAAGCCATTTCTGTTACTTACGAGATACTGAAAACCATTCTAGTTTACGTGTATCTAAATAATTTAGACCCTCGTCGCAATGAGTCGTACTCCACTCTATACATCCTTCTGTATTACCTCTAAACAAAGCAGCGTCTACTTTGTTAAGATGAACTAAAACTAGAGTTATTCTGATTGGGTCGTGGCTTTCCTACTACCGTGTTCCCTATATTACCGTCTCGATGCACTAAGATTGAATTTCGCAGAATTACTACCTAATAATATTCGGATTTAGTCACACCTTTGTTCAACTTATCATCATCACAATATCCGTATAGGTTTTTTTATGATTTTTTGCCCGGATTACGTAAATAATGATTTTGGTTTTTAGTTTATAGCTGTACTGAAAGAGATTTGTGTATACCTAGTCCACCCATAAATTCTTTTACAAATGAAAATGCATTTTTTTTTAAATGTAATAATGTAATGTTTCGGTCTCAAAATTAGTCCTATCCTATGTCTCCTCATTTACTGTATGCAAAAACGACCATTAAAATAACCGATTAGCTTTAGTTTTAGAGATACAAGCTACTTTTTATATTTTGTAATCCTTTTTTTTATGATTTTTTGTCCGGATTACGTCGGATATTGATTTTATTTACGAAAGTAACTACTGGATTACGAAGAGTAAATTATTTAAATAATGATTTCGTTTTATAGTTGCTGACAAACATTTGTGTCTACCTAGCCCAGCCATAAGTTTTGTTACAAATGAAAATGCATTTTTTAAATGTAGTAATGTAATAATATTAAATTTTATACCTACATATTTATAAAAGTCTCAGCAAAAAAAATCCCATTCGAATCGGCCACCTTTGGCTTTTATACAGGCCTTTAATCTGTTTGGCCACGAATCTATGGATTTACGCACTGGTTCCAAGGGAAATTTCGCCACTGCTTGCTCCAAAGATTTCTTAAGAGACTCAATGTCGCCAGGTCGTTTAGAGCAGGCCATGTCCTTTAAAACTGACCATAATTTGAAGTCTAAAGGGTTAAGGTCTGGGCTAGATGAGGGCCAGCCTTCAGCTATTATAACGTCCGGAACGTTGGTTTCAAGCCAGGCTTGGGTAGTTTTTAGCCTTGTGACCAGGTGCAGAGTCCTGCTAGAAAGCCCACGGTATATTTTTAAAAAGTGTATTACTGAGAGGTTTCACAACATGATCTAAGACTACACTTTGGCTGAAGTTTTCACTCCTTTTCACAGAAATGTAGTTTTGTGACTCCGTGATAAGACACGCCCCACCAAACCATCACTGACGCAGGATGATGACCACGTTGTGTTATTGTACCTTTCCGACTACTTGAGCAGCTGCTTTAGAACTGTTAGCGTACACGTTATCATTTTGCTTATTGTAGTGTTCTTCAATAGTAATTTTTTTTTCATCGGTAAAGACGATATTGCTGCGCCTTTCACCTGCGTATCGCGACAGAAGGCGTTTTGATCGATCCACTCTCTTTAATTGTAAAGATTGATTCAGGACATGTCCTGTATATCGACAATAAGCACCGAGCTTCAGGTCGTGTTTTATAATACGCGACAAAGTCCTAGCGGGAATCTTCATTTCTCGCGATAAGATTTTTTGCTTCCTAATGGGGTTTCGACGAATACTGGCTTCAACAGTATTAACAGCCTTTGTAGTTCTAACAGCACGTGCCACCCCGATATTTTCTGGTCTTCGACAGACAAAGTTGTTGTATTTGTTGATAGTACGATATACGAACATAAGGCTGATACCCGACGGCTCCATTCTCACTTTGTGCATGGCGATCACTGCAATCCTATTTTCTTTAGGTGTTAAATTTCATATTGTAATTTGATAATTTACACGAAAAAAATATGTGAAATGGCGCAAAATCGAAAGAAGTTTTAAAATAATATACGTGTTCCAAATTCAAAATAATTAAAAAGTTGAAAAAAAGAAAAGTTTTTATGTAACAGTATTTATGGCCAGACTAGTTAAATTCTAATCTGATTGTTTTAGGCCGGTCTCCTCATAACATCAGCTTCTGGTCAAGGAGTCTGCGGTGGTTCTCTACTCAACCGACGCAGAGTTCTGACTGCCGCTCACTGTTGGTGGGATGGTCGCACCCAGGGCACTAGCATTACCGTCGTTCTCGGATCCGTCCGCATATTCAGCGGTGGCGTAAGACTGAACACCAGAGACATTGTCATGCACGGAAGCTGGAGCCCGAGCACTACTAGAAACGACGTTGCTATGATTCGTCTACCCAGCAATGTTGGACTATCAAGTAATTTTGTATTTATTTCTTATATATTCAGAAAACTTTCACTAAATCACATTAATTTATAAATGACATAAAATGTTATTTAATCTCTTATTTAATTTACAACCTTTAGACACCATCAACGTAATAAACCTGCCTTCTGGAAGTCAGCTGAACGAGAACTTCAGCGGACAGAGAGCCATTGCGTCAGGCTTCGGTCTTACAAGAGACGGTAAGACTTTTTGCTATAAGAAATCTACATGCCATTTACAGCCATAAAAACAATAAAATATTATTTAAGAATTCTAGGTTACATATTATTGAAGACGTTTAAAATTTTCATGCTCAATCAGTTTAATAGAGTGCTTAGCAGCAACGTTTTTAAGAAGTGAGAAGTACATATATGCGTAAGATTTTTAGACTGAAGTAGTGTTTCGAAATGGTAAATAAAAATTATATTAAAAAACAAAAACGACGCAAGGTAAATGTGTAAGCTCTTTTGTTTTCAGGCGGTAGCATCGGCTCTAACCAGGGTCTCAGCCACGTCACTCTTGATGTCATCACTAACGCTGTGTGCCAAAGGACCCCAGGTATTGGAGGGTTCGTGCAATCATCCAACATCTGTACCAGTGGGGCTGGTGGCCGCAGCACTTGCCGCGGTGATTCCGGCGGTCCCCTCGCTATCACTAGGAACAGCAGGCCTCTCTTGGTGTGTATTATTTTTGATATTTTTTTTAATATGCTGTATATTCCATAGGGAGGTATTGTGCTTATAAGTCAATACTGATAAGCACAATTAAACTAACTGACCCTTTGGTCTTTGGACTTGTTTGCCTCTGTGGACGTGCTAAATGTTATACATATAAATATGACGACAGCAAAAGAAATATTATCTATGTACAAAAGTATTATCATAATATCTTAAGTATGTGATGACATACATCAAGATTAGTTTAATGTCAATACTTTGGCTTATGCGAGGTGTAATAAGTATTATGATATCCCTTGAATCAAAGATATTATTACATAAAAAATTGATCTCATCAACGCGCATCGCTTTATTTGGACCTAAGCTTGTCGTACAGTAATTTGATCATGTTTCTGAACTTGGTTATGTATACAACTTCGCCGGAATACCCACGTTATTTCTCTCACCCCGTTTTATCTCAAAACTCGTTTTTAATTCCTACATGATTCTCATTCAAGATTCTTGAGGTCGTCAGATAATTTTAAACTTAAAACACCAGTCCACACCACAACTTTATGGACTACTCCTTTACTGTCAAAGCTGCTAAACTGTGGTACTCACTTCCTGTGACAAAGAGATTGAGACAAATAGCGACCCGCCCCGGCTTCGCACAGGTGCAATGTTAATTCTTAATATACTACTGGTACCGCCGCAACCGCTATGTCCCTGCATTTTAATAATATATACATATTAACTGCATGATATAAACTGCAGTCTAAGCTTACTTCTACGAGGATCACTTACATTTTATGTCTTTTACAGATCGGCATTACATCCTTCGGACACGCATCCGGTTGCCAAAGAGGACACCCAGCTGTCTTCGCCAGGACTACCTCCTTCATGGACTTCATTAACAGAAACCTGTAAAAAATAATTGTTTATACAAAGAACCTAAATAAACGTAATATACATAACTCTTCAGTCTTCTAATCAACAACTTAATTTGACACATATATAACCTCACGCCAGTATTATCCGAAGGAGTAGGTAGAGGTGCCTTTCTGCACATTTCTCCAGGTATGTATGCCACCGCCCTGTGGTTGGGGGCGTAAGTATTCCGCCACGGCATCCCCTGCCTGTCGTAAGAGGCGACTAATAGGGGTTATCGGGGTTGTTAGGCGTACTACGGGGGAGGTACGCCCTTACAAGAGTTGTACAACTCCGGGATGTGCGGCAGAGTGCATGGCCTCGTGAATGTCGCGGAAGCTCACACAATGTGAGCGTCCAAAATAGGACCAAGTGGGGGATATCTGAAATCCCCCTATCGCAGAGGAGTCCACATTTGGACAGAACGCTGGGCGCAACGGGAAACAATTAAGGGCGTTCGCCCTATATTTACCGTACCGCCCAAAATGCGCAAGACGGCCATCGAGAGGTTTTAGTCGGTATGCCGGTGTAGGATTTTGGTTAGGGACCCAACTCAACCAAGCGACAAATAAGATCAATGGTAGTTTTCGAGTTTTCCAGACCGAGCAGCACGGAGCACATCCTTCGTGAAGTTTAGGCAGCTAATGTGATAAGGTGCAGAACAGGATGTGCAAATAATACACGAAGTTTCATCACTCTTCCGCCCTTCTCTTATAATTTTATTACATGCTCCGCAGTGCATTTTGGCAATTAATTTTCTTCACGCCCTCTAGCGGATCAATCGTGCAATAAAAATCGAGTGGGTGCAATAAATCCAATTAGTAAGAAGATGATATAGTTCACAAATTGTAGATGGCGCTTTTTCGGAGCGTGCACGTTATTTGATTTTAACAGACACCAAGAGATGGCGCCACTAGTTGCCTGATTTAAGGTTCAGAATTTTAAAATAAATCCCTTAATAGACTATCTTCTTTATAGAGTATAAAAAAACACTCACAGTAGTTCCAGTCTATGTATTATATAGTCAAAAAACACATTACACTGGTTTCAATGGTTATAGTCGATTAATTTCAGTTTGAATTTTGGTAACGGCCCGACACTTTATTTTGAGATTTCTCACAATGTATTAGTCCGATCGAATTAAAAACGTTTTGTTATACGAACGGTGTCACTGCCAAAGCGATGAACAACTTAGATCCGATTGATAACACGTTTTAGTATTTTATTTCGTTTTAGAGAAACGGAGCTCACAGACACTGGTGTTTTGCTTTAGAGCGCCCTCTGGCGAAAAAACAATAGTTCCACGCGTTGAGTTGGAAGGCCGGTGACCCCGACATACCCTTTCTGGGCCTCCCCCGAGGTACCGAACAGGGAGCTTAAGGCGCTTTCCTCTCGTAAAAAAAAAAGAAGGTATGTATGCCAGTCCCACGCATTAGGATCGTTTACGCAGTTTAAGCGTAATTGGGGCAAAAACAGTGCTTTTAGAACCCCTTAAAATTGATGAAAGACTCATCGTAACTACATACATGTAAATTACCAATTATTTTAGGAATATTTCCATCTAAATAGTTAGTGAAGAACATTTAATGATTTTGGTGTAATTTTTGATAAATAGCAAGATAACTGAATGGAATTTCTAACATGGTCGAGTTTATGCTCGTTTGCGTTGTTGTATTGAGCACCTACAGCAACAGAGAATGAATAAGATCAAAAGCTTGAGCCAGAGCATTGCCTTTGGAACTCCGCGATGGAAAGTCCTTACACGGTCGAGTTTAGGATCGCTTATTTTCTTTTATTGCGCACTTCCCAAAATACACCATTAGCAGGGTCAAAAGCTGGAGTCGAAAGATTATTTCTCGAACTCCGCGACGGAAAATACTAACATGCTCGAGTTTGGGCTCTTGGGTACCTTTGAAAACAAGCAATAACAATAAAACAACATATTGTTTTATGTACCTCCTCAAACATGTGATGTTAATTAATATCTGAAGGTGGATCCTCAATATTACCGCCTCTTAGATAGGGTGATAGAAAGTCATAACATAATCTAATTTGGGTTCTTTAGGTTGCCCTAAACTCCTTCCATTACACATGATAGTCTGCACATGCAGTCACATGATAGGTGCTTGTAACTCACCATAATTTTAAAATAATAATTTACATATATACGCTTGTATCATATTGAATAGATTACATATATAATTTACACATCCCGAAAATTTCCTTCTTTTTTTGGCAAATCACTGACTACGAAAATTGAAATTTGCTTTACATATCTTAGAAATTTAATGACGAATCGTTGATAAAATTAAAGAAAAAAACATTAGGTTTTGGTTTTTCTTTATATTCAATCCAGCGTTTGTAAAAAAATGTTGTATAATAGCGATAATTCACTTATGCATATTCTTGTATGTTGACCACAAAAAGGAATTATCCATTACTCTAAAAGCATACCATAATTTTCATCTTGTATACCCAGGCCTCAATTCTGATAGTCATCACAATATCCACAATTATTGATTGTGTCGACCAGCGGGTGACCTTCGTTTCTCGCTGGTCGGTATTAATTTTTTGGACTCCACTGTGCTTACCATCAGGTACAGTGGAGTCACTTTGCCGTGCCAGTTAAAAAAAAAATTAAAAAAAAAATTAAAAGCGCCTACTGTGAAAAGCACCTACAATTTTTCGCTCTACGTAAAACGTAATTCCGCAGTATAAAATATAAGATATTACATACAATTAAAAAGAAACGTTCTACCAATTCTTTGTTATTTCATAATCCTCCCGGAACCTTATGTTACCTGGGGAAAAAGAACTGAAGTAGCGAAAAATTATTATTATTATTTCATGGAAAAAGGAGGCAAACGAGTAGGTGAGCCACCTGATGTTAAGTGGTCAACACCGCCCATGAACACCCATAAGGAATCATCGGTGTGTTGCCGGCCTGTGAGGAAATTATAGGCTCTCTTCTTGAAGGCCCCCAAGTCGTATCTGTTTGGAAATACCGCCGTGGCAAGCTGATTCCACAACGATGTTGTGCGAGGAAGGAAACACCGTTTGAACCGCACTGTTGAGGAACGCCATTCATCCAGATGGTAGGGATGAAACTTTATTTTAAGGCGTGTGGTGCGGTAATGAAAGTCAGCAGCAGTTATAACGATTGCCTTATAAATAATACACACAGCTGTGTCCTGCTCAATAATGAATGTAATTGGTTGCATAGCTACAAAATACGAATATTTTGACAGCAAAATTGTAAAACATCATTTACAATACTGTGATGTGATGTGATGTGTTTACAATATTTTTATATACCTATTCATATGTGAAATTATCATTAACGGTGAAGGAAAACATCGTGATGAAGCCCGCACGCCTAAAAAGGTAGGTAGGCTCTCTCACGTATTGGAGGCCCGTGCCCAGCAGTGGGACGTATGTGGGCTGATGACGTAGAATTATCTTAATCCTTTTATTCCCGGTGGAGTTAACAGAGATGTATTCCTACATCTACGTTTTGACGGCTATTTGTTTTTGTAAAGGCAAAAATTATTAACACTTGTGGTAGTGGATGGGTGTAGGTATAAAAATGAGCACTCACTTCCAGGAACTAACTATCGCATATTTATAAATAAACACTAAATACAGACAGAGTAGAATAATAATGATTTTTTTTCACGTACCTATTATACTTGATTGTACACAATATATAAATATAAATGAACAAAAATACAATTTAATGTATGTGTTATTTTGATCCGTATGGAGAACGACCAGAGTATAAAATGTACGCCAAGTGGCAACACCGTACCTGATAAGCACGATGCTGTCCAACATATTATAGCTAGCCACTCGATACTCCGATGTGATGTTTCTTGACGGTACGTTTACCTTTAAAATCTGAGACTGTAGGAAGGGAGGACTGTAAGAGGGAACACGTGTGCTGGGAAACTATTCCACAACTTCGTGGTGCGGCAAAGAAATTATTTTGCGAACATTTTTATTCGAGCCGGGATGTCCACAAAGCTGTCACTTCTAGAAACAGTTCGTGATGTATTAGAGCATAAATGATTCGACTCGTAAGTGCGTTTACCGTTTACCGCACTAACCATCGGTACCAGTGCGCTCAATTGGCCGGTCCGGATAAAGAATAATACAAATATTTAAAATTGTTAGTACACTTTATTCACAAGCCAATGATGTGAAACGGAATGTTTAATCAAATATAATGAGGATTACAACTATATATTAATTACAGCTCTGAAAATGTTTAGTTGATAAAGATTGAGAAAACCATTTCATAGCATTACGTTTTGATGAACACTCACTTTTTGTTTTTGGTATTAACCCTTATGTGAGTGACGAGGTACCTGGGTACCTTTAGCATTTTCAAATTTAAATAAAAGTATGTTTTACGCCCTGTAGGTAGCTATGATTCCCTGAGAGCTCTTAACTATTTATAAATTTTATATTTTTTAATGTTTTGGCCCAGTCAATAATTTACAATGTTTTGTGGACACCAAAACTCATTTTAAATTCACAATAGAGTGACAAGGTACCCGGGTACCTCCTTGTGTTTTGTATGACTATGAAAAAAGTTTTTTTATTATTTTCGTACAAAAATTAATTAACACACATACAAACATAACCTCACGCCTGTATTCCCCAAAGGGGTAGGCAGAGGTGCATTTCGCCAGGTATGTATCAGTCCCACGTAATAGGGGGCGAGCCTATTGTCATTTTTTTCGAGCATAATTCCAGACTCCGTGCTGCTACTGAGAATTTCCTAATGGAAAAAACCAATAACACTTTGCCCGGCCCGGGAATCAAACCCGAGACCTCAGGACGGCACATACTTGATGTATTGAGTCCTGAATTTTTATATTAAGCCACGAGATCTAATACAGTGCATTCTCCAACATTTATATTTGACGATTCCATCACTTGACTTTCCTGTATATGTTTGTCCATTTAGGGGGTAGGAATTATTTGCATCACAAGCCCAGAATAGTTTTATGTCATACTTTTCAGGTTTCGATGGCATGTAGGGGAGAGTCCTACAGTACCGGCCGGCATCCAGTACCGGCCAGTGGCAATTTCTACTATCCTACAATAGATGGTGCCGAGATGATCATAGCAAAAGCATGATGCGCTCTTATAAGAACTATGACCCGCGCGGCGTTTATTTGTCGCGACATGTTTACCGTCAGTGCAAAGAATTGTCTTGCGCGTAATCGACGTACGCTACGAAGTTAAAGTTCTGTGGGTTAAATTTGAAGTTTACAAAAGTATTTTAAAACAAGTCAATACAGGTATGTATATGCTACTTATATGACTATTCAAAAATGTGCTTGCAATATACTTTAGTTTGTAATTTTTTTTTTCGCAATCAAAAATAATATTTATTCCGTGTCTTACAGTACCGGCCACAACGTTGTCCTCCAGTACCGGCCATTCTTTAAGTTACTTTTTTAAATGGTTTATTTTTCTTACAGGTACATAATAATGCCAAAAGAGAAAAATGATGATGAGACAAAGAAATAAAGGCACCTGGGATCCTGAACTGTTGATACTGAAACTCTGACTAACCCTCTTCAGCAATCTCACTCTCACACTGAAACAGGACACAAACAGAACAAATCGACCGAGGACTTTAAGGTTGCACTTACAAAACTCTCATCGGTTCCTGATGCTTCGATAAGAAGAGCTACAGAACGACGCCGTAAAGTTGAAAGAAGTGAAATTATAACAAGTTCTCTATACAAAAAACCCCTAGAAGAAAAAAGAAACGATAAAAAAGTGCTGAATCAGCTAAGCGGGAAAAAGATTTTCTATTGGAAAAAGCTCTTACGTAAAAAGGTAAAAGTTTACTGTCAAAAATCAGCAAAGAATAAAGAGAAAACATGGTCCGTTCTAACAGACCGGTTAAAGAAGAGACAATTCGTCCTTTGTGCCTTGAATCTCATGAAGAGGATTGGATTCAGTGTGGATATTGCAAAGCTTGGGTCCATGAGGCTTATGCAAATGTATCGGAGTTATTAACTCAATATATTTGCAATTATTGTGTGGTATAAATATTAATACAATTAGTGGCCGGTACTGGAGGACAATTTTTGATAGTTTGATTTTTCCTTGTGTTCAAATTGCAATAAAAAATTGATTATTTCTAAACATATTGATGGTTTATTATTTTTATTGACTGTATAAATAGTTCCTTTACACATATCACGCAGCATTGAACATGTAAACTAAGGTGTTTTAATTTTTTTATGGATAAACCTTAAGGTGACGGTACTGGAGGACTCTCCCCTATTGAGTAAAGCACTTCCGCCCACGATATCCATATTCCTGTTCGTCAACAGTAATACATTCACGAGGCTTGTAGATTTTATTCAAATTTAAAATGAACATAGTCAACAAACAAACATTCAGGGCGCGTTCCATCATTATCAAACCTTCTGAAACGTAACAGCATCTGAATCAATCATGGTGTTTCGGTCGCTTGCTGATATCAGGGTAATTTTCCATCAGTTTTTATTGTATGCTTCAGTAAAATTAGTCCCTTTCCAATTAGTTTCCCTCAAGATTATGTCACAATGTCCAAGGAAATGTTCATTGGACAATATATTTTAGAATATTTCTATTTGATTGTAAAGTTTACTGAAAGATGCACCCCGCCCCGTTGACGAATAATAATGACTATTAGTTTATGTCCTAGGAAGTGGATCAGACTGCCACCGCGTTCCATCTTTTGCAATAACAATATTTTCAAACGATACTCCTTCAAAAACGCATTGGAATCGTAAGAGTCTATGTCAATTTCCATTCCAGCTTTTTGCTCAACATCCGAAATTTCCAATCTATCCTCTTCAACCAAAGGAATATAATCATGTTCATTATCAGAAGCAACAATCTCACCTTCGCCACTAGAAGATTCTGCTAATATCGCTAGTAATTCTGTTGAATTATATCTTCGAACACGTGGTCATTCCTTAGAAGTACTCACTCTAATTTCATTATGAAATAATTATAAATTCATAAAATATAAATAACCTCGTACAATGCAAACAAACATATACAGTCAAGTATCCATGTCAAGCACGATGCATTGAAAGTGTTTCTTGCGTGCCGATAACCATGTACCGTTGTCCACCCTTGTTGTGTTGTCCACCCTTACTCCGCTTTGATCGCTGCAGATTATTAACTTTTATCTTAACTAAAATAATAATATTCCAATTATGTAAATATAACGTAAAAACAGATCTTGATTGTCTACATTACGTATAAACTGTATGAAGGTACCCGGGTACCTCGTCACTCTGGTAAAGGTGTTTTATTTGTCACTCACATAAGGGTTAAATAAACCAACCCGGTCTACTTAACATTTCTACAAATGAAAACTAGGAAGTTTACTCACCATTTTTTTTTGTCAGAATGTTACAATAGTCTACTATCATTAACTACCGAAGCTGTAAGCTTGGAAAGTTGATGTTTATTTAGTAAAACTAATAAAATCGTAAAACTAACTTCTGGAGGCACCATAGGTCCCGATAAGACGACCGTCTTCTTTTTTTTCATCCTGCATAAGTTGGATTTTGATTATACCAGATAAACATAAAATATGACGTCAATAGTAGAATTATGAAACATATAAAGTTTTTAATACCATTAACACATCAAAGATAAGACCGCCAATTGTCTACTATTTTTCCCTCTGTGTTCTTGTTTTGTTAATTGTCTCCATGTATACAACAGTGTTAATAAATAAAAAAAATCATCGTTACAAACACAAAAACAAAATTACGCCCTTTTATTTTTAAACAAGTTTTTGACCATATATCGTCTATTAGTTATTGGAAACTACGAGGGACTTTTTGGTCTCCAAACACCCACACCCTAACAAATATTTGTAAATCACATGAACATTTCTTAGTGCGGGAATCGATTCCACGGACTCTTAATTTACAATCTTGATCTAGCCAACTGCGTCATGAAGGCTTTTAGTGAAGAACGTAATGATTTTTATACCTATGTACCTATACCTATGGCATATGCGTCTGTTATAAGTCCCAAACCTTTTAAGGGAAAATGAATGAAAAAAGTTACAGGATACACTAGAAAAAATATTGCAAAATTATTTTGCTATTACATTTATTAGCCCATTAAAATAAATTGTGTAAATGTCCTGCTGTATCTGCTTTATTATAATATTAGTGGATAAATGAAACGAAGGAGGTGATCCTTGTGAAGACAGCTGAGAATCCTGATTCACAGCCAAATGGATGGTTGAAGGATGCCAAACCGATCTGTGACATAATTAGTTTTTTTTTACTACAATATATTAGAAAAAAAAACATCCGTGTAAAACCCGCCAAAGTGTCACTTCGGATGTGTTTAGGGATAAACTTGTACATACACGATTTCATATATCTAGTTAGTGTTAGGCAGGCATCATTTCATCGACTTAGACAGATGCTAGTAATTATTTTTCTCCAGTCGATGTTCTATTTATAACGCACACCTGTCATCAGTGCTACACTGGAAAACTTTGCCGTGTTGGTAGAAAAAAATGATATTGGTTTAGGCGCACGGTCAGATATATCTCGGAAGCCGTATGTTCAAACCCCAGGAAAACTGCTCTGATTTTCCGAAGTTCTGTGTGTATTTTGACGATGTAGAAAAACTAACACAAACACACACCTGAGCGTTATTGGAACCACACAAATATTACGCAAGCAATTTTTTTACGATAATTATTTACGAAATAAGTTTTTAAAATAATATACGTGTTCCAAATTCAAAATAGGTAATTATAAGTTGAAAAAAGAAAAGTTTTTATGTAAAAGTATATATATGGCCAGACTAGTTATATTGACATCACACCTTACAGTGGTCGCAGTGTTGTGCGGAACACAGGCTTAGTCTCGATTGGTAAGAAACTACAAAACTGTCTCTTACAATTGGTCATATTTGTTTCAGCGCATCGCCACACACTGGCGATTTTTTTATTTATTTTGGCACGACAACGTGGTTGCATTTGATTGAAAGCACTGTACTATCCATAGCGAATAAAATAATTATAAAAAGGCAGTTTACTTCGTTTCAAATGGCTCTGTTCGGAAATTATGAGCTAAAAGTCTAAGTTCAATACAGGTATTACATTTAGTAGCAAGCGTAGTCCATTATTTTTTTTATGATTTATAATTTGAAATTAGGCCCGACAGCTACTAAACTTTACAAAACTATCTAAATTCTCTTTCGATTAGTAGCTTATCTGCCTTCGCGTGTAGCATATATTTAAAATATATTATTCGTAATTAATGATGATAATAAGATTTTTTCAAGATAATTTTACAATTGAAATTAATCAATAATAACTTTATACGGATAAAAGTATTATATGTATATAATACTTACGTGCTTACCGATATGAAATGATCTTATCTGAAGTTTTTTTTCGACTACCTCGTACAAATGTGTGTCGTAAAATTGAATTTTAAATTTCTGGATGGATTTGTGCAGGCCGGCATGATTGTGTCGACCAGCGGGTGACCATATCGTTTCTCGCTGGTCGGTATTATTTTCTTGGACTCCACTGTGCTTACCATCAGGTACAGTGGAGTCACTTTGCCGTGCCAGTATAAAAAAATAAATAAAAAAATGATGATATATGATGATATGATACATCCTTGAATTTATCGTTAAGTTTATTATCTAAGCGCTCCGGGGAATTTTCTACCTATTCCCACGAAAATTGCACTTGCAGAGTCCCTCCTTTTTCCTCTCCTTAACTATGGCGATGCGAGCTATCTCAGTTGTAGAGGAGGCCCGTGCCCAGCAGTGGGACTTATATGGGCTGATGATGATGATGAGCTATCTCGATCTCACTGAAGCCCAGTTTGAAAAACTTGAGCGATTCCAGAATTTTTGTATTAGATTCATATTTGGACTTCGCAGATATGACCACGTCTCTGAATTTCGAATAAAACCCAAGAGGCTATCTATGCGTCTTCCCCGAAATACTCATATTATTTGTCTTTTTTATCGTATTCTTTTTCTTCCTACTTCACCTAATTACCTTAAGCAACGATTTCACTTTCTAAGCGGCACCCATTCACGACCTGTTAGATCGCTAGAGGATTTGACGCTGGAAATTCTTCCAAAAACGTAAAAAATTGTCAGAAAGCACTGCACGCTTTTTTATATTAAAATGATTTATTTTATTTATCGCTCTATCCTTAATTTAAACTAACCTAATTACGATAAGCGACGCATCGCGCCTTAGCAAACCTACCAAACGTACCTTGTTCTTAAGGTCGGTGTTAGGATAGTCTTGAGAGAAAGCGCCATGTCAAATTTAATTTCTATCCAACGTAACCGATATGGAATTGAATAATAATTTATAAATACACCGAACAGTCACATACATAGCTCTAACCCCACATTAGGATACAAGTCCTGTGTCATGGGTATCAGAAACTACGAGAGACTTTTCGGTCTCACAAACACCCAGACCCGAAACGAATATTTGTGGATCACACAAACATTTGTCTCAGTGCCGGGGCTCGAACCCGCGGCCTCTCGTTTCGCAAGCTGGTATCTAGCCAACTGCGCCACGGGGCTGTCGAATTTTATCATTCAATACAATTACTTATCAGTTTTAATAATTAAGCGATTAATTAGACAGTCTTATCAACTAATAACAGTTTGTTGATAACAAAGACGAATCGCCAAAACTGGAAAAACCATAGTTGGATTATGTTGATTTATGTGATTACGTTTAAGAATACCTGTTTATCTATCTTGGCAAACAAAAATATTTCATTGTTATAATACTTAATGTTCAGGGTTACCATTTTAAAGTACCGGCGCTCAAATTGAGTATTTAAGATGGTTCTTAGTTTATTCTGTATCTAATAATAATATTGTCCTTTTATACCTCATTTGTAACAATTAATAAATATAAATGTGGGATAAGATTTAGTAATTTAGTAGTTTTGTTTAGTAGTTTTATTTGTTAGTAGATATTTTTTCATATAACTGGCAACCCCGTAGTCAGTTACGTTCGGATTAGTTGGTTAAAGAATTTGAAGATAAGACGTATGGTGTTTTGTGAAGATTTTCTTGTAAGATTTGCTGTTTAAAAATAAACAAGGTGATATCCACATCAAGCTAATTAGTTATCCCACATACATATAAATAAATACCTGAGAGTAAGTCTTTGAGTGTTTTTGGGTTGTTTAGGTTAAGGCCTTTTTTATCGAGGGTAAAGCTGATGATGGCTCGACTTCCCGCTAGCCCTGGGGGAGGGCAGCGAGAAGCGTATGTCGGAGTCCCCGGCCTTCCACTCCGGTGCGCGGTGACGTAAGGGTAAGACCTAACTCCTCACAGTTGTAGTGAGGGCCAGTGCCCAGCAATGGAAGGTATATGGACTGAAATAAAATTGAATCTTACGTAATATAATAAAAGTAATCAAGATATACATTCATATACACCCAAACGTAAATATCATATCATATCATATCATTCTAAAGACAAAGAATAATTTTGAAAAGAATGAAACTTTAAACTCAAGATTTCAGAGACGGCGATCGTATGAGAGAGATGCAACGCGTCTCATATCTGAACAGATTTCAATGTAAAAGAGCCATAATGTTATAAAATTTTAGGTGCTGAAACCTGTAACATTATATTTTTGAAACCCACGTAATCATTAATTTATGTTTTGAAGGAAACTGAACTACCAACTGTTTATAAGGAGTACTAAAAAAATATTTACTTAGTTAAAATCATACAAAATTTAATATTAGAATTCAAATTTGTAACTTATATTAGAAAAATAGGTATTAGGAAGCCACACAGCTGATCTCTCAGTGCTGATCACATGTAATAAAATGGTTAACAAAAATAAAATATCGAATGATATAGTTAAGGGAATTAATGAGACATTAGATCAATAAAAGTTTTAAGATAATTGAAACGAATCGAGAAACTTATATGTTAAGGCTTGTTTGTCTTGTAAATAGGAATCAGTTAAAATAATATTGAGACCAATTTGTTATTTCTATTCGTTTTTTTTTTTTGAATAATTTAAATATTATTCTGATCCCCAAAGAAAACATACCTTACAAAAACGTAGACATGTCTCTTGAGTCAATAATAGTAATTTTAAGTGAGCTTTGGAAGTAAATAATAAAATGTTAGGAATTTTAGGAAAAAATATGAGAATCTTTAAAGTTTTTTACACCATACTACTATAAATTACTAAAGAATTATTCGAAAATAAATTGATTATGTCAGAAAGAACTTATAAATTTAAAAGTCCAGTCCATCGCGTTCACTAGAGCTACGTGAATAAAATAATGTTACATGATTGGTCGCTACGATAAATCCATACTTAATATTATAAATGCGAAAATAACTCTGTCTGTCTGACTCGCTTTCCTGCTAAAACTACTGAACCGATTTAAATGAAATTTGGTACACAGATAGTTTAGAGCCTGAGAAAGGACATAGGCTACTTTTTATTCCGGAAAAAAGTGTTTTAAGGGGTTAAAAGTAGGGAGGAAGGGTTGTATGGAAGTATTGTTATTTTTAAAGCTAGAAGCTTGAAACTTATTTTTTAGGGTGTTGATTCGATATAAATAAATATGACATTCAATGTTTGTAAAAAAAATATAAACAAGGGGGTAAAATAAAAATGAGTAAAATAATAATATAATACGAGTAAAATAGACTACAACTTATTTTCTTTCAGAACCCAACCCTGTAGTCTACGCGGACGGAGTCGCGGGCAAAAGCTAATTCTACATAATTGCTAACAGATTATTATTTGCGTACGAATTAAATACATTACGATAGTCACTTAGAACAAAACCTCACAATCATCGCCTATTATCACCATTTTATCTGGATTCAAAGGGTATAAATAATTACAAAGAATTAAATGGCCATTATAGAGTAAAAACCGTCATCATGAAATTCACAGTGGTGACTCTTATGGCCTTAGCCGCAGTGGCTTGCGGCCGGAGCGTGGACTTTGAGGACATGCTGGAGGACATAAGCGCCTTCAATTATTTAGAAAAACACGCTATTCCGCTCGCAAATAATATCCGTGAAGCCGAAGAGGCCGCTGATGAGTCCAGAATCGTTGGAGGCTCAACAGCCTCAAATGGTCAATTCCCGTATCAGGTTAGAAAAAAAACTCAATACATCTTAGTATGAGTTATTTTACAAGGTAACAGTAACACCGTGTATAGATGCGTATAGGTGCGCGATTCGAGGAATATTTTATACATCTAAATATAAAACAAATCTTTTTATAAATAAATACAAATATTATAGGATTAGGATAGGATTGTGCTTAAGATATAAATACAATATTTCAAAAAAATGTTTGACCTGTGGTTATAATAATTACAACGTACCCAGATTAGTCTCCTGCTTATTGATCTCAAGACATGCGTGCATCATTTAATGAACCATTAGGTTTTAAGAATTTTATAGTGTTATTTTTTAATTAAAGGAAAATCTATTGCGAATACCTTTTAGAACATGAGATCTATTGAGTCATAAATATTTTCTACGAGCCCTCTTCATTCATGGTATAGAGGTTTTACACAAAACCCATTATAATATTATATCATTATTTCCAGGCTGGTCTGGTAATTACTTTACCTCAAGGTCAGGGTGTCTGTGGTGGATCTCTGCTCACCAACCGTAGAGTCCTGACTGCTGCTCACTGCTGGTGGGACGGCCGCAACCAGGCTACGAGATTCACTGTCGTACTTGGATCTAACCGCTTGTTCTCTGGTGGAAGCAGACAAGACTCCAGGGATGTCGTCATGCATGGAAGCTGGAGTCCGAACACAGTCAGAAACGACATTGCTGTTATTAGGATGTCAAACGCCGTTGGATTATCAAGTAAGAAACTTATTTACTCATTACACAACCTTCTCTATGTTTGTTTTTAACATTATCTGCTGATCAGAGCCTGATTTAAGATTTAAGCACAGGCGAAATGGCCGAGTCTGGAAACGTGTTTTTTTTTACAACTTTATATTATATGATACGACGAAGAGCCAAAGTTTCCACGTATTAATCCCAAATTTAAAACAACCGAAGATATGTACATAAGCTTGTTTTTAATGAGTTAAACACATTGAGAATTTACATCCACAACACGAAAACATAAAAAATAATAACATTAAATGTTATAAATCCATTCACAGACTCCATTGCAACCATCGCACTGCCCTCTGGATCTCAACTAAACGAGAACTTCGCCGGACAGAGAGCTACTGCTTCTGGATTTGGCAGAACTAGTAACTGTAAGTAACTTACTGAAATATTACCGGTAAAGAATTGACCGTCTGACGGTTGATACAATCCGTGGTAATCCAATTACATTTGAAAGCTGTACAAACATGGAATAACGGTGCTTTAATTACTCTTATATAAAAAGTTTAGCAGATGTGAATAACTTTGTTGGAAATTTGATTATTACAAGAAACCACAATAAAGTAAAAGTAAGATTTAGGAATTTGCTAAACTAGAAAAGTACAAGCATGTATACGCAATTAAGTTGGTTAGATCTAACATGAGTATTATTTAGTTTAAATAACGTACCTATTGTCCACATCTATTCATTATTATTTTTCTAAAATAGTCCAAAAAATGTTTAAAATCCCATATTATTATTTTTTGACTATTTAATTAGAAGGTTAGCGTTACTCCACCACGCTGACCTTGAGTGTGATATAATATTATATTTTATAGCCGGTTCAATCGGATCAAACCAAGCGCTCAGCCACGTCGCCGTTGACGTGATCACTAACGGCGTGTGCACTCAGACCTACGGTTCCATCATCCGAGCGTCCAACATTTGCACCAGCGGAGTTGGAGGCCGCGGTATCTGCCAAGGTGACTCTGGCGGTCCTCTCGTCATCACCAGGAACAACAGGCCACTCTTGGTACGTCTTATTTAACGCCGTTTTCCCCGCTTGTGGTGGGGTGGTATTGTCTTGAATTTTCAGGTTTTACGTAAAATTAGCTTCTTATCTTGGTTTTACCTAATCAATATCTATGATATTCGATTGTTGGAACACCACAGATATTTTAAAGGTTTGATTTTCGATTTTCTATATTTATAGCAATGAAAATCTATTTTATAAAGTATATATTTTTTCCAATAGATTGGTGTATCTTCGTTCGTCCATGCTTCTGGCTGCAACCGAGGTTTGCCAGCTGGTTTCGCCAGAGTAACATCTTTCAATGATTTCATCAGACGAAACATCTAAATCTGGTTATAAAATAGTCGTCAAAATGTGCTAATAAATATTTAAAAGGAAATAAGTATTTTACTGTTTTTGTTTTATTATATTAAGAACGGAATGTAAGGGAGTAAGACTGACAACTTAGTGCGCCAAGCCAACCTCTCCTGCACGTGGTACATCCTGCCGATCAGCGAACGAGGCTCTGGCGACTGACGAACGGCAGTATACCTGTTCCGAAACCCCACAGACCTGTGACGGGCAGCAGCGTCACCGGTGCGAGAAACACTGATCGCCAACCCGCCTACCCAGCGTGGCGATTATGGTTATAACTTTCTATGGTTAAACGCGCACAACGGCCCCCGGTTCGCGGTAGCCCCGCTATTCCTAGCAATGGCGGGGGCCATGGTTCCGGCGGGGCAGGGGGTGCTAAGAATCCCCGGGCTACGGTAGGCCGCCAACACCAACTAAACTTGGCTACGTTTAATAGACGCACACTATGGCTCGACGAACATCGGGCTCAACTTGAGGAGGAACGATGCAGCATGAGCTCCACGTATATCGTGTTTGAGCATCAAAAGTATTCTATAAGGATACACTTTAGTTTAAGTCTTATACAAACAATATAATCCTCTTTTCCTATATGTATATAATATCTGTACTGACGTGTTTAATTATTTAATTACCAGCTGGTGTGTTAGTTGACGACCAGTCCCAACCTAAGATAAACCAAGACGATACGCGATAATCAACACCTTGAATTAAAAAAAAAAAAAATAATAATAATTGATGAGTTTTTATTTGGCTCTGACATAGCTGAGCAACTGAAAGCATCAAAAACAATTTCAAAATCAGGCAGGGATTTGAGGCTGTCTATTTCAGATCATCGATCTAAACATAAGACGGCTTCTGCAGCTCAAGCTTCTACAAGCCGTCGTGGGACTTTAAACTCGAGGGGGGCGCCGCACACGACCGCCGAAACGCGAGCCCCAACATCGGAGAAAAACGGCGGCCGCAGCTCCAGCTTCGACGACGTCGCGCGCCACAGCTCGAGGACCACGCAGCGTCATCGTGGGAGGAGGAACTGAATTTGGTTTTAACCCACGAGGTACCCAATCTTGTTGCAGGTAGATTACAATATTTTTACCAACAATGGACCCAGATAACCAATGACCCTACTATTTTATTTTGGGTCAATGGATACTAAAATCCTATTATAGATAAACCAGCACAGTTTACCAAAAAACAAGTGCTATATACAAGAAGAGGCCATAATTATTGACGATTGTATATCATACCTCTTTAGTAACGGTTTTGTGTCACCATGTGAACCATGTAAAAATCAATACATATCAACAATTTTCACAGTTCAAAAACCGAACGGTAAGCATAGATTTATCTTAAACTTAAAAGATTTAAATAAATATATAGACGCTCCACATTACAAGATGGAAGATTACCGTAACTACGGTTTTGAAACTTGTTGAGCATAATGACTACCTAGCAATAATAGACATCCAAGATGCTTACTTTTTAGTGTCAGTGGATATTGAGAATAGGAAAAAATTGATATTCCAGTGGCGGTCAAATTAATTTGAATTTAACGTTCTGTGTTTTGGTCTGTGTACTGCTCCATTGGTTTTTACAAAACTTCTAAAACCAGTGTTATGTAAATAACGCTCCGCTGGTCATCTATCAGTAAATCATTTGGATGATTTTTGCTGCTTTGGCCCATCATATGAGCAATGTATAGATAATGTCAATGCGACTACAACTCTTTTAGTACAACAGTCATTAGGATGTTTAATCACTTAGGACAAAAGTAAAGTTACGCCAAGTAGATCTTGCAAATTTCTAGGGTTTGTATTTGATATGGCTCATATGACATTATCATTACCAGAGGAAAAGAAATTCCATATAAAAGATAAAACTATTAAACTTCTAAATACCAATAGGTGTTATATTCGGAAATTTTCTGAATTTGTTGATGTTTTTACTTCAGCTTGTCCCGCGGTTCGATACGGTTGGGTTTACACAAAATGCTTCGAGCGGGAAAAATATTTAGCTTTGGATAACTTTCAAAATTATAATAAACATATGTACATTAAAAGTTATTTGCATAATGACCTAAAATGGTGGAAGAATAACATTAAAAATAGTTTCTCTCCAATTAGAAAAGACGAATATGACAAGGTCATATACAGTGACGTGTCCAGTACTGGTTGGGGTGCTGCCTGCAAAGGCGAATCCGCTGGAGGCAACTGGAATAAATCTCAATTAAAGCATTATATCAATTACCTCGAATTAAAAGCAGCTTTCTATGCATTAAAAACATTTGCTTCTCATCTCCGCAATTCTAATGTATTTCTACGTATTGATAACAGTAGAGCCTTAGCTTATATTAATAGAATGGATGGTGTCAGATTTACGCACCTCAATTATTTAGCGCGAAAAATCTGGCAATGGTGCGAGCAACGCACCTTATATGTATGTATTTGAGTCGTACATAAAGTCTGCTACAATATTGATGCAGACCGTGCATCACGTCAGTTAAATATCGATACAGAGTGGGAACTCGCTGATTATACGTTTACATACATTCTGCAAAATTTCGATCAACCAGATTTCGATCTTTTTGCGAGCATACAAAATCACAAATGTGACTCATATAGTGTAATTCGTGGAACTCTAGTTAAAAGAAAGTTTACCTACCAATTAAAATACTTTTTATTATCTGCTTGTATTTCCATAAGAGAAACAGAGATAATACATTAAGTGTTTAATTATTTAGATATGTCTTTAATTCATAATTCTGCCTTTTTCTTAAAGTTCCCAGTTGGGAAAAATCAAATTTTTAAGGCTCTAAACATCTGCAAGTAAACTGGTAATCATCTTCGAAGGGATACGAAGTATAATTAGAATCGAACTTCACAAGGTAAGTTCGTTTAATTCTTAATTATTGCTTCTGAGTATTTGTGGACCACACAAATATTTGTACGTACAGCATAAAGTCCATAAATTATCTTTTTTATAATTCGGCTGATCACTTTGGTGATCAAGTCTCGGAGGATAGAAACATACATACATACATAAACTCACGCCTGTATTCCCCGAAGGGGTAGGCAGAGGTGCATTTCTGCACCCACATTTCGCCAGGTATGTATCAGTCCCACGAAATAGGGGGCGAGCCTATTGCCGTTTTTCGGGCACATTTCCAGACTCCGTGCTGTTACCGAGAATTTGCTAATGGAAAAACCCAATAACACTTTGCCCGACCCGGGAATCGAACCCAGGACCTCTAGATCGCATGTTTATAAAAATTGATAATAAATATAATACAAGGTGTAAACAGACCGTGATCGAAAACTAAGACAGGAAATTGTTACGGTGATTACAAACACAATGACGTTAAAAAAGTTACGACAAAAAATATAAAAATTGTCGTTTTCCTAACAACCATAAGTATTAAATGTAGGTATGTGGTGATTAGAAAAACGGATTTTTTTTACCGGGCTGATACAGTACAAGTGGCCCAAATATTTTATCTTACATAAAATATCTTAATCTATACGTTCGTAAATAATTTATTCAATTTTGCCGGATATCGTTATCCACCCGAAAAAAGTGCGCCAATCATAAAGTGAAAATCCGGCATAATGGCACAGGTGCCTTGTTACACAGTTTGTGTCTTGTTTCGGGTTCAGTACGAGTACCTATATCCAGTTTCAGCTTGGCATAATTGTAGTGCCCGGTGCCCTCACCAGTCGTAATCGCGTCCATTTCTTACCAATCGACACTTCATTCTAACCAAACTTCACATAGCATCAGAACTTATATCATCACTCATCATAGTACTAAAACAAAAACTTGTAAATTATTTTCGTATCAATTTGTTTTTCATTTTATGGCATTTTAAGTACCCTAAATTTTATTTGATTGAACATCAATTCATTCATTCATCATTCATACATTACCTACACGTATATACCTACACTATACATTACCTAGGTATTGTTTAGAATACTGGATTATACAGATTGCCAGTAACATATATGTCGCCGCGAAGATTATTAAACTAATATTTAAGTTAACTTTAGAAATATTTAATTACCATTCATTGGTTAATTTAAATATCACCAAAAATCTGTTTATTCAACATAGTAATTTAGAGAGGTCTCATTAACGTAATTAAATAATCTTTTGATTTTATTAGTCTTTATGTTGACACTTGTTTGTTGAAATAAATCTGAAATAATTCTAATCAATATTTCATAACTTTAGGACCCTGAAATATAAAAAAATAAGGGTTAAAAATATTAAAATTAATTATAATGATTTGTGACATTATCAATTTGTTGTTAAAATACTTTGCTGATGACGTTCGCCAATGCAGAGGCGACCGAACCTTTATAAAGGCGAGTGTTGCGCGTGGAGCGCTCTCTCGCCGCTGGTATTGCGAAGGAAACATTGTGAGTAGAACCACTGTTGGTTTTATTAAAAATTATTTGTTGTTTGTGGTTGTGTTTGCTTATTTCGCTTTGATTATATTTCCCATAGTTTGCAATAAATCTAATTACAAATAGCAATCATAGTTACAAGCTAAATATTGCCGCATAATAAGTATTAGGCGTAATGTAGTAAAGCAGAGCCGATGACCAAACAAAGGTCAAATGGCTGATATTTGACATATACAATTAGTTGAGTACCTTGCTTCCAATACAAAAAAATACATTGGCTAAGTATTTACTAAATATCCTTGTGACAGAAAAAAATAAAATGACCATTGACATATTATAAAATAATGCCGATAGATTCTCTCTAATGTTTTTTTTTGTTTTCTAGATCGGAGTGGGTTCATTCTATCATCCGAAAGGTTGCTCGTCTGGAAAGCCGGCTGTTTATTCTAGAGTGACGTCCTTCAATTCCTTGAATTCATCACGAAAAACCTTTGAAACTCCAACCGGAACATCCGGAAATCGAACTAGTTACTTCTCAATCGTACTCAGTACATTTGTCCCTCGAAATCAATAAAACAGTTCTCACAAAACTTCTGATAAACTAATACAAAAACCATTACAGCGTTTTTTACTAAGTAAATACCAAAATGAAAACGCCTAGTTCATTAAAGTTGTTTTTATAAATTTAGGATAAAACGATTTTACATAACCTCTACTTATGATTATGTTTTGTAATTTTAATGAACTTAAGGTTTAGTTTGTGTTGTGAAAATGCGGTGTAAGCAATTTTATCAAAGACATGTCCCGATATATGTATATCTTGCTATAAGCTATCTTAAGGAGTAAATTTCTCGCTAGCGTGTCGTACGTAGAATGTAGGTGCAGAAGTCATGTGATACGAAATAACGGCTCAAACAGCACGTTCCACTAGATAAGATTAAATGGATTTTACTGAAAATCATTCATTAATCTATACGTCATACCGATTTTTATTATTGATTATATCGTTTAATCGCACACGTAGGTACATTTATCAATTGCACAGTGAGTAGTCTGAAAAATACGGGAAAATAGTACGCTTTTCTAATGTTAACAAAATCTCAATGCACTACTGAACTTAGGCCTCTCCAAAAATGGCCTTTGCGGTCTCATGAATCTGCCTGATATCATAATCAGCCAAAAGACGTCCACTGCTGGACATAGACCTCCTCCAAAATCTTCCAGAGCGCTCTGTCCGAAGCGGCCTGCACCCAGCGGCTTCCCGCGATTTTCGTTAGATCGTCAGTGCAACTTGTGGGTGGACGTCCAACGCTGTGCTTGCCGGTATGCGGCCTACACTTGCCACTTCAGCTTGCTAATCCGTTAGGCTATGTCAGCAACCTTCGTTTTCATACAGATCTCATCATTCCTGATTCGATCTCTTAGGGAAATAGCAAGCATAGCCGTCTTCATAGCTCGCTTTCTTATGAGGCTCATAGTCATTGATGGCGGTATAATCATCACATTTGTGATGATTCACTTAAACCCGCGACTGCCAAGATTACGACATGGCCGCGTACCTAATCCTAGGGGCCATCACAACTTTTAATGTATATTTTTCATAAAAAGCTGTTTGAAGTTGAATAAGCTTATCTATAAGGTAAATTATTCCCTTACTTATTATTTATTTTATTTATTTAAAACTTATTTATATACTTTTTGTACACTATACAATAATATTATATACAACATCATTGAAAAACAACTAAGACAATAAGTATAGGCACAATCGGCGGTCTTATCGTTGTAGGTACTTTTATTTAAATTATTTTTTGTTGACAGAAAATCACTTAGGCAATTATTAGTCAGGTTTTTAATAATATCTCCAGTATCGTGATAACTCAGTATCAGATAACAGATTATCATTGTAGTTGTTATTTTATACAATATTTATTCGAATTACGTTTATCTTCTAGAATGTATACATATCTTAATAATGCGATGATGGCAATTAAAGTTAAATGGGGAATGAAGTTAACATAACATTTATACCTCGTTAATACTTATTTTATGTAACAAAAACTCACTATATCCATAGGTTTTAAGTTTAGGTGTATAAGTGTGTAGTCATTGCCGAAGAAAAATGAATTTTCCCGAGATAAAAAGTCCACTACGTCCTTTCCTAAAGTCATATCTATATCTTTAACAAAAATAATTCAAACTGGTCCAGCGGCTTAGGCGTGAAAGCGTATTCAGATAGACAATGAGAAAGAGTTACTTTCGCAATAGTAATATTAGAATGTTGGTTGAGATTAGTGGGGAAGAGAGAGTAGATTAGCTTGTGCGATGCGGTGTAAGGATAAATTGAATAAACAAAACATTTTAACAAAAAAAAATACTCAAAAAAAATTCCATAACAAATAAATATGCACTAAAACGAAGGAAAAATTGCGTATTAAACTTAATAATTAACTTACTTTTTCTACTCATCAATACGTAGTTACGATCTATGTGGTTTTATCACGCAAAAAAGTATGTATGAAAGAATGTTAGGGGGCGCTGTTACACCCCCACTAGCTTTATTTGGGCGCCCTGGTTGCGATTGGGTCCGTGCCGCCGCCCCTTTCGGGGTCACTTTCAGTAAAGACACACTGCAGCGCGTCCAGTGACCCCAAGGTCCCCATTAGTCGCTTCTTACTACAGGCAGTGGAGACCGTGGTGGAATTCTTGCGCCCCTTTGCCACAGGGCAGGGCGCCGGGTCTAGTTGTTTCTGTTGAGATGACACTCCTTACCTTTACCCTCCATATCTACAATATTGTTTTTAGGTCACCTGCTTTTATTTATTTTTTTACTCTGTAAAGTGTGTGTCAAACAAAGTTTTTATTATTAATTTATTCAGTCCCTACTAAATGGACCTTCTGTCTTAAGTTATTACGTAATTAACTAACCTTACAACATCTTAAAGTTACCATATCAATATTAAAAATCTTTTATGTTTTAAATGAAACAGTACGAAAACTGATGAAAACTTCGCTTTGGTTTTAAGATCAATTTCCAGGGGGCTTATTAACCTTAATGGAATATTGATTCCATCTATCTTTAACAAATTAAATATAATCAAAGTTTATGTGTACTCTAATCACTAATTAATTATTTTTATCTGAAAATAATCTCAACTCGTTTGAATATATAAGTGTCCAAAATTATATTGTTGTAATTGTACCGACCAGAGAGCGCAAAAAAAATTCAAAATGAAGCTAACGTTAGTCACCCTGCTGGCTCTGGCCACCGTAGCCTATGGTAGGTACATGGACTTGGAAGATATGCTAGAGGATAACACAGCGTACGGATACCTCGCTAAGATCGGTTTGCCGCTCGCTGAAGAGATCCGCAAAGCTGAAGAAGAATTTACCAACTCAAGAATCGTCGGAGGTTCCGCCTCATCTCTCGGCCAGTTCCCCTTCCAGGTATCCAAAAAAATTATGTATTTTACAATTACTACAACTATAATTTAAAAAGCTTTGTATCCTAAAACTACTTTTTTAATATTCAGGCTGGACTTCTTGCCAGTTTCTCGCAAGGCCAAGGAGTTTGCGGTGGTTCTCTGCTCAACAACCGCAGAGTTCTCACTGCAGCACACTGCTGGTGGGACGGCCGCAACCAAGCTACCAGTGTAACCGTGATTCTTGGCTCCATTCTACTGTTCAGCGGCGGCACAAGGTTGACAACTAGCAATGTTGTTATGCACGGTAGCTGGAGTCCTAGTTTAATCAGAAATGACATTGCTATAATCCAGCTGCCTTCAAGCGTTAGTTTTAGTGGTAAGTATTTTGTAGTGATTTATGTTCAAATGAAAATCAAACTCGTCTCGTACATACTTAAAGTTATTAACTTTTTTTTTATATTTTATATAGGTAATAATTGTGTGTGTGGGGTAACACGGATTGACAGAGTGAGGAATGAATACGTTAGAGGAAGTTTGAAAGTGGCTCCTGTAATAGATAAGCTGAAAGAAAACCGTCTGTCGTGGTATGGTCATATTATGAGAAGGGACAAAACATATGTTGGTAAAAAAGTAATGAGTATGAAAGTCGAAGGATGGACAAACAGAGGAAGACCAAAGAAAAGATGGATGGAGTGCGTCAGAGAAGATATGAAAGAAAAACCGGCCAAGTGCGAGTCAGACTCGCGTGAAGAGGGTTCCGTACGCACAATGCCGTAGTATGGGCCTACGCATTACTAAACATTTATTTGTCATACCGCGGGCGGAAATAAATTGAAAAAATAATATCTCCTAAAATATTGGCCGTAGAATACTAATTGTGGGCTTATTTTTTTTACTAAATATTCATCTACAAACCGATTCAACAAATTTAACTTGAAGTTGAAATATATGTTCTCCCACACATTTCACCTGCAAATGTAAATTGGTACGCACAATATTGAATGATTTACCATGTTATTTTAATATCATGGACTTCTTATAGGTTTTCCTATAATCTATAAGTAGGAAACTAATTTCTGTATTTTTTTCAAAATTTTAGGTTCAGTAGTTTAGTTTCGGGGGGGAATGGTCGATTTTCGTCTATTTTCTTAAATAACTTGGGAACTATATATTTTAAAATTACAAATAAAATACATTTGAGATCTTCACAACAAGACCTTCCATTTGATATGTCACACGATGCCGTTTTAAATATATATTTATTTAATTTTCCTCCTTCCCCCCAAAAATGACCTCCCATATGCAGATTTTATCTATTCACGTCACACCTCTGCGTTTCGGTCACAGAAATTGATATGTGTACCAAATTTAAACTTAATCGGTCTAATAGAGTCGGAGATAATTGACTATGAGCGACGGACAGACGGATACACGAGTGATCCTATAAGGGTTCCGTTTTATTATTCAGACGAACGGAACCGTAAAAAGGGGTGACTGAAGACATGAAGACTGATAGGGATGTTTGGAAGGATAAACATACTGCGCCGACCCCAAATAAAATTGGGAACAGGGCAAGAGAAATGTATACAATAATCATAACATGTTTTCGTACTTTTTAATAATTCTTCCCTTTTCTTCATTCTTAGACAATATCGCGCCGGTTGCTCTTCCTTCTGGATCTCAACTGAACGAAAACTTTTCCGGCAGCTCTGCTGTTGCATCAGGCTTCGGTCTTACACGTGATGGTAAGTAATTTTATCATAAGACACCATTTTATATTTCCTTACCCTCGTAGATTAGTATCTCTATTTCGTATATGCATGTATTTCAAAATATTTTCACTCATCGTCGGTTTAACACTTTTTGTACATATTATATTTTATTTCTCTACTGATACTCTAAAAAGTTATTATTATGACATTAAGCATAAAATAATATTATAATAAAAAGTCATAAGACACAAGAAATTTAGTTCAAAAAGCATATTTTTAACTGCCTCGTGGTCTCGCGGTACAAGTATGTGCCGAGCGATCTAGAGGTCCTGGGTTCGATTCCCGGGTCGGGCAAAGTGTTATTGGGTTTTTCCATTAGGAAATTCTCAGTAGCAGCACGAAGTCTGGAATTGTTCCCGAAAAACGGCAATAGGCTCGCCACCTATTACGTGGGACTAATACATACCTGGCGAAATGTGGGTGCAGAAATGCACCTCTGCCTACCCCTTCGGGGAATACAGGCGTGAGTTTATGTATGTATGTATGTATGCATATTTTTAATACTACAATAATTATTTTTTTACTGGTAGTCGACATAATTATGTTTAATGCTCTTTATTCTGCTATACATTAGGGGTGTGCGAATAATTCGAACTTACGAATTATTCGACCCGAATCGAATATTAATAAGCGTAACATACTCTTTTTGCGTTGAATTTTTAAGTTGTCTTACAACAAAAAATATTAGTGATATTATGAGTATCAGATTTTTTGTTATACAATAGCGAGTACACAAATCACGAAAGCCTCGTATTATTTTTTAAAATTTACGATTTATTGAGAATATTATATAATTCATTTAAAAAACCTTTTTTTTTTAATTTGAATTATTCGAATAGTTTGAATTTTTCGAATAATTCGTACATTCGAATTATTCTATTCGAACGATATTCGCACACCCCTACTTAATCTTATTCACTCATAAACTTGAAGCTATCCAATGTTCGAGAACTACTGCCTTTTTTATAGTGTATATATAGTGCATATATAGCGGTTTGTCTTCCTATATTTTATTACAGATGAGACGAGACAAACGCCAGAATTACATACAATAGTTTTCAGAGTAATGTATATAATATCTAAAAATAAGGCCAATTGACTTCTTCACTTAAATGCTACTTAACACGATCATCAATTTTACATCTAAATAAGTACTGATTTCACAGGTGGCAGCATCAGCACCAGTCAATTCCTGAGCCATGTCAACGTTAACATAATCTCCAACACCGTTTGTTCCTTATCCTTCCCCTTTATCATCCAGTCCTCCAACATCTGTATCAGCGGCGCTAACGGTCGCAGCACTTGCAACGGTGACTCCGGTGGTCCTCTTATTGTTTACAGAAACAACGTCCCAATTCTGGTACTGCTTTTACTACTTACTTTCTAAATCCCTTTAGGAAATTCATGTCTTTATGAAATAGTAAATGGATGATTAACAGTCGATTCACCTTACGTTCTGCAAATGCTGTGAAAATGGATTGCAAGAAATAAAAAAAGGATGGAATGGATATAGGGTATAACAACTTTCGTATCGAAACATAAAAAAAATATATACTTTTAGGCATTGCGACAATGTTCAAGGCAAATCTCTCGAATACCTATCACCACTTACGATTAAATAAATCAATGGCAGAAAACGGTATGCGCCATCAACTCTCCTTTTTTGTCATCTTTATGACTTCCCAGAAAATTTAAATATGAAGGTAATGCAATTACAAACTTACATTTTTGGATATGCTTGCAGACTTACGCTCAGAATACGATTAAACCACCTAATCGGGGAAAGACTTCTTGAAAGTAACTTGTAATACGTACTTTCTAATTAACATATAAACCGTTGATATTTTTTATACTAATATATCTTTCCACAGGTTGGTGTGACTTCCTTCGGATCTGCTCGTGGTTGTCAAGTTAACTCGCCTGCTGCATTTGCCAGGGTTTCTTCTTTCATAAGCTTCATTAACTCAAACCTTTAAATACTCAATTTCTGTGCGAAATCTAAGTTAATAAATACCTTTACTCGTACATAATGAAATTTTGTTTTAAACTTTATCTACATATAATAACCAGTGGCGGTACTTACATAGAGGCCCGAAAGCCAGCTTGTCTTACCAAACTCCGTATAATAATCATTAAGCTTTAAATCTTTATTTAAAAAAAAAACAATTTGACATGTAAATAAGAATATACTGACCTCACAAGAAACAATTATAAACTAGACATTACACGATTGGGGTGTAACGCTTTTGGGCTTCTATGGAAGTACCGCCAGTTACTTCTTAACAGGTGCTTTTTACGTAGTAATAGTCATGATTTGGCATATAGAAGTATTAAAAGGCAACCTATTCAATGAACTCCAACTGAAAACATCGATATCCTTCTGCATATCATAGCAGTCACAGATGTTTCCAACAGAACGATATACTTTTAGAGCGTCAGCAAATAAAAATTGTTATCGTTTTGTTAATCACGTATGTATTTTATTTATAATCCTCTTTATACAAGTTTAAAGGCAATATACCTAAATATTATCTTATTCCAGGTGTAACATACATAAGGAAAAATAAACATTTAAACGATATCTGACTGGTTACTCAGATAAAATTAATACACCATTTTAATAAATAAATCTGCACTTCAGCATTGTAATGTAATTAATAAAGTACCTAGATACCTACTTATTTTATGAAACAAGAACTTACTACATCCATAGGTTCTAAGTTTAGGTGTTATTATATGTTTAGTTGTGGGACCAGGCTTCGACCGGGCCAAATTTGAATTCCGTGCTTATTGATGGAGCTCATTGATTTATTTTTTAACACAGTACTTTATGACCGCTAGAGGGCGCCACATTACATTCAGTGACACGTCATATTACCAGTCCTACTGAGTGGTTGGGGAGCTATGAGGGAACAGATGAACATACTTACATAGCCGGTTAAAATCATAACCCTCCTTTGTCTTTGCCGTAGTCGGGTAAAAAAAGTCCACTCTGTGATCTCTAAGCACAAACTCTGAACTTTTGTTCGGTACTCCATTCTGCTATCAAGTAAGTCATTTAAAAAATGCAAAAGAAATACATACTGACCATAATTAAAAAAGTTTAAGTTATATATAACGGCGTAAAACTATATACTGAGAGCTATGTCATCGCTCTTGCATAAACAAGAATGACTCACGGGCGGTCGCCCCCCTCAGGTGTCGATCACCCCATTATTCTGTCTATAAAAGCCGCCCGTTGCAGCGGAGCGAATCCGATGTATTGGGAAATTAAAAGGAAATTTGATTGAAGTGGATTGTGAAAATCACTTCTCAAAATGAATCCTCCAATAATAACGATGTCACTGCTATTCTTAAAAATACTGGGCTTATCAGCCTTGTCAGTTGTGAAGTTTTCGTAAGGAAAACTCAAAATATGAATAATTATCATGAAACCAACAATGTTTCCCTAAGGAAAACTCAAAATATGAATAATAATCACAAATTAACAATTGTGACGTCAGAGTTGGTGACGTCACACATTTCAAAGCCCATTTTCCTCCGATATATACATGCATTAAGTTTCCATAACAAATAAAAAAAAATTAAAACGAGAAAATTTTCTCATTTGAATTTGTTATGCATGAAATTTGCCCAAAAAACAGTATAGGCAGGCGGCGTCGGTGTATATATCGTGCGCCGGCGCCGGACGCGGGGACGAGCGGCAGGTAGCGGACCGCCCGCTATACGTCACCCATTGTCCTTACCGGTGCACGATCGCGGCCCCGGTAGCTAATGGCGGACGGAGTGTCCGATATTAATTTATTTCATTTGATGTCCTATAATGTGTGGCTGTATGCATGTATGTATGTGAGTAGCCCATAACAGCAATAAATATTACGTTGGACTTTACTGGCGAAACGTGGCTGCCGAGATACCTACCCTCTTTGAGGCTAAATTAGTATGCACACACGTTCATGCCGGGGCAATAAAACTGTATTATATATAAGTATTAGTGACGGCAATCCTTAGAAACAAAATTTATCTTTTTGGACAATAACCCAGATGTTTGGGCGAATCTTATTTTTTGGTGGAAGGATAGACCTTACTTTATTTTTGTTAAAATATATTTTTTATGATTTATCCCCACCGACCCTCACTCGGGGAGACCGATAAAAAGGTCGGTTTATTTGAATGGAAAAGGACAGTCTGCCATCACTCGTCACGAGCACACCTCGATCCTAGACGCATAAATAGTTATTATTTTACTCCGTCTGTATTTAGTGTTATGTCGTATATTGAATATACGATAGTTAAAAGTCAAATACCACCAAAGTACTATCAATTTAAGAAGTCAGTGAGTCGGCTTTAGAAATTAAATATTTGACAACTAACATAATAAATATGTCAATCCCTTTTTATTACTGACACTAATCTACATTTTTAAAATCTAAAATATGCAATTATTCGAATATTGTGGATATACATTTATGTTGTCGATTCGAAAACTTTATTTAAATAGGTTCTTTATTTAAGGGACCTTTAACTATATACACGGGATAAACATTAAATGTTTGTCAGGACAGGTAGAACAGTTTGTATGGGAAAACGAAATTATTGTTTTTACCATATTCCTCGCAATTTTCTAAATTGTTTCTTTCATAACAACCTTCTCATGACAATAGCTAACACGACAAAAAATATTAGTTAATTAATAATTAGATTATAGTACCATACCTCGTAGTTGGTACATTTCCATAATTTTTCATTTCAAGAGTGAATACTACGCCATATTGGCCTTGACGGCCGACCGTCACGCGACGCGAGTTTGGGACGAGAAAATATTGAAATATCAGCCTAGTCTCGGATTGAATGTGACAAAATGTAGTAAAATTATGGTCATGTGGACGAATAACATGGTTTATATGGTAGGGAAAATAATATTACATCCAGGCGATGATAGAACGGGCCGCTGATTTGTAGTATAGATTTATAACAGGTACTACCTATACAACAGTAGAACATAGGAAAAGGTCAGGAAAAAGACTTAAAGGACAGAAAACGGAGAAAAAAGGTTTGTCCTTTTTTGGGAATGACGGAATATTATACAGATTATGATGAAACGAAGCAGAGAAGTGTGAGAGGAATAAATTTGCACTGGTCTTCGACAGATTAATTCGCCAAATTATTATCAGTAAAGCTTATAAATAAAATATTATCGTTTAGTATATCACGTGTTAATTTATAATCCTCTTAGTGCAACTTTAACGGCAATATAAATGTTAAATCTTGTACCAGGTGTAACATTTAGGAAAAAATATTTTATATATATCCGACTGGCTATTGACATCAGATAAGATTAGTACACCATTTTAATTAATTAAGCTTCATTTAAGCACTGTTCATTATTGATGTACTGATTAGATTATTGGATAATCGACCTCATTTGACTAATTAAAAATATTCTGGCGTCAATGCGACAAATACTTATAAAATACTAGTGGACCCGACAGACGTTGTCCTGTGCACAATTTTAAATTCAAAAATTCATTTTCTTTTCCAATCTAAACCATTCTCAAATCAACCTGAAGACACACAAAAAAAATTATCTGCCTTCTTTTGAACAAAGAAAATGAATTGTTTAAGATTTTGAAGTTATGTTCTGATATGCGAAAAATTAAAATCTCAGAACTCGAACGCAGCGCCACCTACCGGGTCCGAATGCGAACCTAAAGCATTCTCGAATCCACTTGAAGATATAGTACACAAAAAAATTCATTAACATCGGTCCAGCCTTTAAAAATTAAAATCCCAGGCATATCCGTTTGGATCATCGACCTAACTATAAAATGAGAAACTTGAAACCTTACAATGAGAATCAAACCAACTCATCTTTAAGTTTTCCTTTGATAATTATCGTTGCGCGAATCACATTACTCAACAGTTTTCTTAAAATAAGCCGTATTTCACTGCATTGTTTAGGGTGTTTTAGATTTCGAACAATGATGACTACCGAGCCCACCCTCAGTTGTAAATTGTAATTCAGACACAAACAAGGAGTTTAAAAATTCAGTTGGATAATGAGGCTATATATATATATTTTCCTTAGTTACACAAAATAAATTTCTGAACGCACGCATAACTATTTGACAACCAATAAATATGTCAATCTCTTTTCATTCTATTCTGCATTTTTAAAATCTTAAATACACAATTATTTGAATATTATGGATATATGTTGTCGATTCGAAACCCTTATTTAAATACGTTCTTTAATTTGAGGGGGCCTTTAACCGTATCGACGGGATAAACATAACATGTTTGACAGGATTTAGCAGTGATGGCCTCGAGGTTTAGGCGCGCGGTCGAGAATTTCGGCGGTCGCAGGTTCAAATCCCAGGCACACACATCTGACTTTTCGAAGTTATGTTTGTATTCCCAATGAATTATCGCTTGCTTTAACGGTGAAGGAAAACATCGTGATAAAACCTGCACACCTAAAAATTCTTAGGAATTTCTTAGGTGTGTAGTCCGCCAACCCGCACTGGGCCAGCGTGGTGGACTAAGGCCTAAACCCTCTCAATGGTAGAGAAGGCCCGTGCCCAGCAGTGGGACGTATATAGGCTGATGATGATGATGATGATGATGATGTTTGACAGGAAATTTGCTAGAACAGTTTATATGGGAAAATGAAATTGCTGTTTTTACTATCTTCCTCGCAATCCTTACTAATATTATAAATGCGATTGTAACTCTGTCTGTCTGTCTGTCTCGCTTTCCTGCTAAAACTACTGAACCGATTTAAATGAAATTTGGTACACAGATAGTTTGGAGCCTGAGAAAGAACATAGGCTACTTTTTAATGCGGAAAAGGGGTTTTAAGGGGTTGAAAGGGGGGATGAAAGGTTGTATGGAAGTATTGTCATTTTTAAAGCTAGAAACTTGAAACTTTTTTTATGGCTTTTATTACATCATCACATAATATATTATATGATATACATATGTATGTATATATATATATATATCATATAAGAATTATATTAAAAGTTTGTTAATTTTTTTCCCTTAATATGTTATAAATGAGAAAATAACTAGACGTCTGTTACGCTTTCACGCCTTAATCATTTGACCGATGTAAACGATTTTTGGTATGGACATAAATGGGACTCTGTGGAATAAAATAGACTACAACTTATTTTCTTTCTGAACCCAACCCTGTAGTCTACGCGGACGGAGTCGCGGTCAAAAGCTAGTTATGCCATAATTTCTCACCGCTTAAACCTTCCCTGGACTACGACAAACATTTCAAAACCAAAATCAGCTAAATTGGTCCAGCCGTTCTCGAGTTTTAGCGAGACTAACTAACGGAAATTCATTTTTATATATATAGTAGGTAGAAGATCATATAAGGAGAACGAACTGAAGCGATACTCAATTTCTTAATTGATAAATGGCCGAATGATTGAAATACCAGATATCACGAAAAAATTATAAATACACCCAAAAGTCACACACATAGTTCTGACACCAAACTGAGATTCACATATATGTCATCATCAGCCCATTTACGTCCTAATGCTGGGCACGGGCCTCCTCTAGAACTGAGAGTATATTTTTATGTCGGTTTATTAATACGTAGTACCGTCCATACTAGCTTATTTCTCTCCTTGCAAGGTTGTCTGGCTCTTAGCGATAAGACCAATTTAAGTCACCTGCTTTTATTTATTTCTTATGCTTACTCTGTACATCTGGTGTAAAAATAAAGAGTTATTATTATTATTAATTTATTCAGCTTCATACTTGCGAGACTTTCTGTCTTAAGTTCTTACGTAATTAGCTAACCTAACAACATCTTATAGTAACCATATAAATATTTAAAAAAAAAAAATTTTTTAATAAAATAGATTGAAAACTGATGAAAATGCCATTTAGATGTTGAGATAAATTGCCAGGTGACTAATTAACCTTAAAGGAAGATTGCTCCATCCATCTTTAACAAATTAATTATTATCAAACCTGTAGGTGTACTCTAATCTCTAAATAATCATCTTTATCTGCGAATAATCTCAACTCATTTGTATATATAAATGTCCTGAATCGCCTTGTACCGAACAAAGAGCGCAAAACAGTTTCAAGATGAAGCTAATTTTGGTCACTCTATTGGCTTTGGCCGCCGTAGCCTATGGTAGGTACATGGACTGGGAAGATTTCCTAGAGGATAATACAGCGTACGGATACCTCGCCAAGATTGGTTTGCCGCTCGCTGAAGAGATCCGCAAAGCTGAAGAAGAATTCACCAGCTCAAGAATCGTCGGAGGTTCCGCCTCATCTCTCGGCCAGTTCCCCTTCCAGGTATTCAATTTTATTTTATTTTATAATTACAACAATATTTTAAATAGTCATCATCATCAGCCCATATACGTCCCACAGCTGGGCACGGGCCTCCTCTACAATTGAGAGGGTTTAGGCCTTAGTCCACCACGCTGGCCTAGTGCGGGTTGGCGGACTACACACCTAAGAACTTTTAGGTGTGCTGGCTTCATCACGATGTTTTCCATCACAGTTAAAGTGCGTGATAATTCATTGTGGATACACACATGACTTCGAAAAGTCAGAGGTACCTGGGGTTTATTTAAAAAGTATTGTAGCCTAAACCTGCTTTTTTAATATTCAGGCTGGACTTATCGCCACTTTCTCGCAAGGCCAAGGTGTTTGCGGTGGTTCTCTGCTCAACAACCGCAGAGTCCTCACTGCTGCTCACTGCTGGTGGGACGGCGTCAACCGAGCTACCAGCTTTACCGTCGTTCTTGGCTCCATTCGACTGTTCAGCGGCGGCACAAGGTTGACGACTAGCAATGTTATTATGCACGGTAGCTGGAATCCTAGTTTAATCAGAAATGACATTGCTATGATCCGACTGAATTCAAACGTTGGTTTGACAAGTAAGTATTTTGTAATAATTTATGTATTTTGCAAACAGTTTGGTTTTACTCGGGTTCGCTCCACCACCAATGCCGGCGTGGAGCTTTTTCATAATATTTTTGAAGCTTGGGAAATTTCGCGAGATACTATAGGAGTATTTTGTGAGGCATTTGACTGTGTTCAAATGACTGTGTTTGGAAATTAAGCCATTATGGAATAAAATGTTTTCAACTTGAATTGTTTAAGTCATATTTAAGTAATAGAATTCAAGTTGTTAAGGTAAATGGAAAAAGATCTCCCGGGTCTGTTGTTACTATTGCTGTTCCACAGGGTTCGATTATATATATATGGGCCGTTTCTTTTTTAGGTATACATGAATAACTTTCCTTATTTTATAAGGGACGATTGCGATGTAGTGTTGTTTGCTGATATATAGTATATAAAGTTAAGCGTAATTATCCCACTCTTGATGTAAACTGCACTCTCACTAACATTGTGGTTTGATTGAATATTAATAAAATAAAATATTAATAGTCAAAAAACTAATTAGGTTTATAACACCTAATGTAAAATAATATGCCCATGCTAACATTTAAATGAATGCGGATGAGCTAAGCCTTGAGGATAATATTAAGCTCTTGGGAATTATGTTAGACCTCAAAATTCAGGTGGTCACCATACGCCAAACAACAACATTGGCTCAAAAACTAAGTGTAGTAGTCTTTGCAGTGGGCAAAATACGTCAGCTGACCGACATTCATACAGCTAGGTTGGTTTATTTTGCTTACTTTCCTAGTTTGATGAGTTATGAAATTCTACTGTACGGTGGTGCTGCTGATATAAATACAATCATTTTACTACATAAGCGAGCCATCAGGTCTTTATATTCGCTTGGCTCCAGATATTATTTAAGAGAAAAGTTTAATAAAATTTATAGTATGACAGTATCTCATGCACGCAAATCTCTTGTATGTATGTCCATAAGTATATAAATAAACTTCAAAAGGAAACCGAAATACATTAGAGAAATACTCGTAATATAAATAAGTTAGTTACTTATAATACTAGGCTCCACAAGATCAGCAAATCTTTTACTTTTATAATAAAGTTCAATTCATGTATTAAACCTCCTTAAATTTAAGGAGATTACTAAAAGACAGTTATGTAACATAGCCTACTGTACAATATCAGAATATATGGAGGATAACCAATCCTGGGTATAATTAGTAATTAATATAATCCTAAGACTGGGTCTTCTTCAATGGACATAGCAGTATATACATATTTACTTATTATTTTGTAAGCAATTAGGTATGTCATACTCGTTGAAATGTCTGTGCTTACGGCGGCGTCATGTGCCGGGTCACTTTCCTATGAAATGGATGACGAGACCGATGGCTGGTACATGCGTCATACTCGTGAACGGGTGCTGTTTGTGTAGACTGCTCTGCCTGATTTGCTTATTTGTGTTAATGAACATTTAATCACGATAAATGTCCGCCAACCCGCACTAGGCCAGCGTGGTGGACTAAGGCCTAAACCCTCTCAATGGTAGAGGAGGCCCGTGCCCAGCAGTGGGACGTATATGGGCTGATGATGAAATGTCAGTTTCTCCATTCTAGATGACTCTATGTTATTCTGATATTCATTACAATAGTCTGAGATTGTATTAGTGAGCTACTCTTATTCGGAAAATTTAGTCTTTGTATCAATATTGTTAACTATCTCTTGATTGGAACAGAGCAACACTACAGTTTCTTGCCCGTTCTTCTCTAGTGACGACTGCCTTCCGAATAGGGTGGTAAACTAAATTTTGAAATGACTGAATCTAAGTGATAAATTTTCTTTACATAACATAATCCCATTTTTTGTCATTGCTTTTAAATGTTAATTTAAATCCTGAACGTTTTATTTAATTTTATATGATTATTATTTAAATTAACAGGTTTTCGCCCTTTTTATTAATTCATCTCTTTTTTTCTTTTCTAGACAATATCAGGCCCATTGCTCTTCCTTCTGGATCTCAATTGAACGAAAACTACGCCGGCAGCTCTGCTACTGCATCAGGCTTTGGGCTTACACGCGATGGTAAGTAATTTTATTATATAAAGACACCTTTTTCTATTTCCTTACCCTCGTTGATTAGTATCTTTATTTTGTACATGCATGTATTTCAATATATTTTTACACGTCACCAGTTTAACACTTGTTGTACATATGTGATTCTATACTAATGCTCTAAAAAAAATATTATTTCGACGTTGAGCATAAAATAAAATTATAAAAAGTCATAGGTTACAAGAAATACAGTTTAAAAACCATAATATTTTTATTACTACAATGATTATTTTTTAATTTTTAGTTGACATAACTTTGTTTAATGCTCTTTTTTCTGCTATGCAATATTTTTTAACATCTTATGCACTCATAAACTTGAAGCTCTCCAATGTTCGAAAACTACTGCCTTTTTTATAGTAGCATTACTATATTGCGTTTTGTTTTGCTATATTTTATAACATATGAGACAACACGCCATAATTATGTACATATGATAATTTTCAGAGTAATGAATATAATGTCTAATAATAAAGCCAATAGACTTATTCACTTAAATGCTACTTAACACGATCATCAATTTTACATCTAAATAAGTACTGATTTCACAGGTGGCAGCATCAGCACCAATCAATTCCTGAGCCATGTCAACGTTAACATAATCACCAACTCCGTGTGTACCCGTTCCTTCCCCGGAATCATCCAGTCCTCCAACATCTGTATTAGCGGCGCCAACGGTCGCAGCACTTGCAGCGGTGACTCCGGTGGTCCTCTCTTTGTTACCAGAAACAACGTCCGAGTTCTGGTACTATTTTTACTTCTTACTTTCTAAATTATTTTAGGAAATTCAGGTTTTTGTGAAATAGTAAATGGATGATGAACAGCCGATTATGTGTAAATGGATTGCAAAAAATAAGAATGGAAGGAGTGGATAAAGGGTATAACAACTTTTGTATCGAAACATTTTTTAGGGATTGCGACAATGTTGAGTGAACTCTCTAATAACGTTATACACTGTCAACTCTTCTTTTTTGTCATCTTTACGACTTTCCAGCAAATTTAGACAAGAAGATAATGCAAACATAATCTTAAGTTTTTGGAAATCATCCTCGCAGATGATAAGGCCTAAACCTTCTCAGTTGAAGGAGGAGGCCTGTGCCCAGCAGTGGGATGTATATGTGCTGATGATGATGATGATGATAGCCATCCTCGCAGACATACGCCCGAAATATGAGTATACCAGCAAATCGGGGAAAAAGACTTCTTGAACGTAACTTCTAATACGTGTACTTGCTAAGTAACGTATACCGTTCATATTTCTTACACTAATATTTCTTTCCACAGGTTGGTGTGACTTCCTTCGGATCTGCTCGTGGCTGCCAAATTAACATGCCTGCTGCATTCGCCAGGGTTACTTCTTTCATGAGCTTCATTAACTCAAATCTTTAAATACTAAACTCTGTGCAAAAATTAAGTTAATAAATACCTTTTCTCGTATATAATGAAATTTTATTTTAAACTTTTTGTATATATGGCTACAAAATAGTGATGGACCTATATGACCTATTTTGTTCAATAGTACTATGGCGGTAGGAACACGCCAACTTAGATTTAGTTTTTTATATTAACTCGCTTATTATTTGTAATTTTAACTTTATTTAAACATGCATTGCTTTTATTCTATGATATGACTGCAGACGTTTAACCATAAACATGTGCGAGTCGTAAAAATTGTTAACTTAGCGACAATTTTTATGTACGGTATTGTTTAATATTAGTTTAATGATGCTGTTGTACACTTAAAAGTTGTTAACTACTCTAAATGTAATTACACGTTCATGCCGGGGCACATAATGAAATTTTATTTTAAACTTTTTGAATATATGATGGCTATAAAATATTGATGGCATCGATGTTTAGGCGCGTGGTAGCGAATTTTGACGGCCGCGGGGTTAAACCCCAGGCAAAGACCTCTGACTTTTTGGAGTTATGTGTGTATTTATAATGAATTGTCACTTATTTTAACGGTGAAGGAAAACATCGCAAAGAAACCTGAACACCTAAAAGTTCTAAGGATTTTTTATGTGTGTAGTTCGCCAGCCCACTCTAGGCCAGCGTGGTGGACTAAAGCCTAAACCCTCACAATCGTAGAGAAGTGCTATATGGGCTGATGATGATGAATGACTATAAAAGTAGTGATGATCTCGACGCTTAGGCACGACATCGAAACAAAAATCTTAACGGTCGCGGGTTCGAATCCAGGCACACCTCTGACATTTCAAAGTTATCTTAACGAATTATCTCGTATGAAAATAACGGTGACGTATAACGTAAGAAAATCTGCACACCTAAAAATACTGAAGAATTTCTTAGGTATTCCGCCAACCCGCACTAAACCAGCGTGTCCACCGCTAAAGCCTAACCCCTCTGAGTTATAGAAGAGGCCCGTGTCTAGCAGTGGCGAGCCTAAAGTTCGAGGTTTAGGCGATTAAAACAAAAATCAACGAAATAAGTTAAATACGACTTGATTTTTGTTTTAAAAACGTTGTAGAATGTTATCATCATACCTGTTTTTTCAATAGTAAGAAGTCAGTGAGTCGGCGTTAGAAATTAAAAAATTAGAGTGTGTGCTTAAGACCGCAAGCAGAAGTGAAATTATAAATACGCTCATCAGTCACATACATAGTCCCTAGTTTACACAACATACATTTCAGAACGCACTCATAAATATTTGACAACTAATAAATATGTCAATCCCTTTTTATTACTGACACTATTCTACATTTTTAAAATCTAAAATTATGCAATTATTCGAATATTGTGGATATACATTTATGTTGTCGATTCGAAACCTTTATTTAAATAGGTTCTTTATTTTAGGGGACCTTTAACCGTATAGACGGGATAAACATTAAATGTTTGACAAGAAATTAGGTAGAACAGTTTATATGGGAAAATGAAATTATTGTTTTTACCATATTCCTCACAATTTTCTATTTTTTTCTTTCATAAGAACCTTCTCATGACAATAGCTAACACAACAAAAAATATTAGTTAATTAATATTTAGATTATAGTACCATACCTCGTAGTTGTTACATTTCCATAATTTTTCATTTCAAGAGTGGATACTACCCCATATTGGCCTTGACGGCCGACCGTCAGGCGACATGCGATAAATGGACAAAAAAAATTGGGGCGATATAATAAAAGTTTAAAAGTTTGTGACGAGAAAATATTGAAATATCAGCCCAGTCTCGGATTGAATGTGACAAAATGACTACCTTTCATTTCTCTTGCTACTTCTCCATCCTTGGTTGCCTGTAAGAGATCGCCTTGTGCGATAAGGCCGCCTATTGTACTTTTCTTCTCTACTATACTCCTTAGTTTTAGTGTTATGTGTACAATGAAGTTTTAAATAAATAAATAAATAATAAAATGTAGTAAAATTATGGTCATATGGACGAATAACATGGTTTGTCTGTTTGTGGAAAATGCGAATGGAAAAAAGGGAAAAAAATATCACATCCGGGCGATAATAGAACGGGCCGCTGATTTGTAGTACGTATAGATTTATAATACTACATAACAGTAGAACATAGGAAAAGGTCAGGAAAAAGACTTAAAGGACAGAGAACGGAGAAAAAAGGATTGTCCTTTTTTGGGAATGACGGAATATTATAGACATTATGATGAAACGAAGCAGAGAAGTATGAGAGGAATAAATTCGCACTGGTTTTCGACAGATTAATCCGCCAAATTATTATCAGTAAAACTTATAAACGAAATGTTATCGTTTAGTAAATCACGTGTTAATTTATAATTCTCTTAGTGCAACTTTAAAGGCAATATAAATGTTATCTTGTACCAGGTATAACATTTAGGAAAAAATATTCAATCGATATTCGACTGGCTATTGACATCAGATAAGATTAGTACACCATTTTAATTAATTACTGTTCATTATTGATGTACTGATTAGATTATTGGTTAATCGACCTCATTTGACTAGTTAAAGATGTTCTGGCGTACATGCGACAGAAATACTTATAAAATATAATATAAGAAGAACGATCTGAATCGATACTCAATTTCTTAATTAATTATCAATTGACTGAATGATTAAAATACCAGATATCATAAATAAATACACCCAAAAGTCTGACACCAAACTAAGATTAGTATCTGAAACTATGAGAGACTTTTTGGTCTCACAAACACCCAGACCCGAAAGAAATATTTAGGTATGGATCACACAAACATTTGTCTCGGTGCGAGAATAGAAACCGCGACCTCTCGTTTCACAGGTTGTTAACTAGCCAACTGCACCAAGTGGCTGTAAATATTAAATAAATAATAAATAAATACACCCAACAGTCACATACATAGTTCTGACCCCACACTAGGATACAAGTCCTGTGTCGTGGATATCAGAAACTACGAGAGACGTTTTGGTCTCACAAACACCCAGACCCGAAACAAATATTTGTGGATCACACAAACATTTGTCTCGGTGCGGGGATCGAACCCGCGGCCTCTCGTTTCGCAAGCTGATGTCTAGCCAACTGCGCCACGGGGCTGTCATTAAATCGTATTATATTACAGAGGTAAGTTAAAGTGCGGGGATCGAATCCACGGCCTCTCGTTTCGCAAGCTGGTGGCATTCAGAAGCTTTCAAAACAAATAGAAATCGTTTGGATATTCCCCAAAGCCCCAAATTACATAATTATGAAGAAAATATTAGTGTTTTTGCAATCGAAAATTGAAATAGCCGGCAGAAATAATACTGCCTAACAAAAAAGTTATCAGGTACTTTCAAGGTAAATGAGAAAATAGATTAAAACAATTAATAAATATTTTTAAGCGGATCTAAAACAGTTATCAGTTGCCTTATGGAGTTTATGATTGCGATTGAGCATGAGCCAGTAATTATCGTGTAATCATTATTTTAATCCTACTAAGATATTTTTTTTATTAATTACTCGTAGATATAATTGTTCCAGATATAAAACAATAGGAAAGTTATACCCTTAGATTTATCATTACAGATCATGTGACGATCAAAAAATTATCAAATTTAAAACTACCATGATACGCGTCATTTTCTTTTAATTATGTGTTTATATTGTTTTGGTGACGAAATTTCTGCATGTAAATGCTACGTCACAAATGTATTTGTAAGCTTTATTATATTGAATTTCATGATTTTCAATATCGATTGACTCCTTGCATTCAACATCTACATCGACAGCTTTAATATTAGCAGCTTATCATATTGTCATACTGTACCTACCTAGGGATAAAACGATACGAGTAAATACAAGTAGGTACATACTCGAGTACTTTTAGTATCGATACTTTGAAATGAAGTATCGAGTAGGTATCGGCCAAAAGTACTCATATCAGTAATCAGTAGGTATACCAATGTCACTATTTCATTTTAACATCGATAAAAAAAATCCATATCCTAAATTGAAGTTTTTGAATGAATCCTAGTCTTAGTTTTGTGTAGTTGGCATACAAGCACGCATATATTTGAACGTGGTAGGTACCTCTGTACCTTGCGAAAGGCTCTTTTCCAAGGCAGGCACAACAGTTACTGTTTCCAAAAATCGCCTAACCAGCAAACATTTGGTAAATTAATATTTTTGGGAAGCACTGTAAAAACAGGCATTTTTTTATAAATTCCTATAGATATATATAACCTTAGTGGTATCGTTTCATCCCTATACCTACCTACATACTTATAGGTACTGATAGCTTTTACAGCCCCTTATTGTGGAGTAAATTTATGCGTTCGAAAGCCATAAACAAAACACTCGTGGATGCATTGGTGAGCAGGGAGCGCGAACCTGACTACGTACGGCCTGACGCCACCGAACACCAACACCAATTAGAATCTGCGATGACGAGACCTCATCATTGCTACGTCACTAGCCGGGTGCCTAAAATGAAGCTGATTAACGATGGTAACGGTTTCAAATATATACAGGGTGTATTCAAACCGTGATCGGAAACTAAGGCAGGTAATAGCTAAGGTGATTACAAACCCCCTGGCGTTAAAGAAAATTCCGTAAAAAAAAAAAATTGACGTTTTCATCATTCATTTGATCACGGTCTGAATACATCCTGTACCTATATTATGAATATCTGAGAGACTACATGTCTCTGTCATGGCTCGGAAAAGTGACTGCACTGGCACCTGAACGTATTTTCTTAAATAGGCTTAAAGGTTCTTTAATCGCATTATAAATAGCCCCGTGTCAAGCTGGACACCAGCTTCAGAAAATGTCTAATTATGATCCACAGATATTTATTTCGTATCTTAGATCCTAGATGTTTGTAAGACCAAAAACTCTCGCCGCTTTTGATATCCACGGCAATAGACTTGGATCTTAGTGTGGGGACAAAACTATGTAGTTACTTAATATGTACACGTAATACGAGGTTTGCGTTACGTACATTTTATTTAATTCATCTTTTTTTTCAATACAAACACATGACGTTTGCAAAAGCTTGCGATAATTGATTTAACAAACAACTAACTAATATCCAAATGTTTTGTTATTATGCATAAATATAATTTCTTAGTCCTACTTTAACATAACAATAGAATGTAAATTGATTGATTTCAGCAGACAAAGTCTCGGAGTAGAGCAGTGATTTTTGCTAAATTAAAATAAAATCTGCAGTTTCGCATTTAACGTTTTTTTAGCTGCCAGGCCTAGTCGTGGAGTGCACCGCTTTTGCGAAGTAAATTAGTCATAACACAGCGCAAATTTAATTAGCGTGATAATTGCCGCACCAAGCGTCGCTGATCGCCAGCAATACTCAGCTTAGGGCGATAGGTTTTCCAGCTATCGTGCGTAATGCGATGAGGTGTTTATAAATACAGCAATTTTACTAAACATCTGAAACACAAAAATAGACACTGTAACCAATGTTTATGTGGCGTAAGGGGAGGGTTCCTTACTGTTTCTTAAAAAAAGCACTTTCTTTGGAAGAGTTTTTGAATAGTCTGACTGGGGAAACATGAGGCTAAACATTGATTCTCGCGTTGAATTCCTGTGGTTCATATACATTTATTTTAGATCAAGATGTTTATGAGAGTAAATTTCCCTATAAGTTTTCCAAACCAAAAAAACAAAGCTCTATGTGTAATAAAAACTATATGGTGACCGTGTTTGATCAATTCCACCGGCTGTTACTATGTATTTTTGTGGACTACTTATATGCTAAAATCTGAATATTTCCTAACGGACATATTCCATAACAATATGTCATTACTCAGAATTCATGCTACAATACCAGCACATTAATATGCTGTAAGAAAGATTGCAAATGTTTTATTTTATAAATTGTATTTTTAGTCTGCGTCCGAATTAAGAATAGACCAGCTAGACTGGGTTAAAAATAGCTTATGTTACTTCCCAAAATCCCATACCAAACATATTCATATGTCAAATATTTTTTAAGTTAAATCGTTAAAAAAAAGACACAAAAAATTCATTCTGTCGAGGATGAAAGTATCAAAACACTACTATCGCGTATTTCAAACGTAGGTATAACCGTTAAATCTATAATCTCGCGAGCAAGTTTATTAAACGTCACTTACATGCGGCTCCAGTCGGGAGCAGAAAATTGAGACAACAATACACATCTTCCACGTGTTAGAGCGAGATGGATGTATTTTAGACCCCCTATGTTTAATAATGTACGGTGCCTTTCTTAAAAACATGGTACCAAATGTCAGAAATTATGATTTTCTGAGTTCCGAGGTTATATTTGTTTTGTAAACACATATTATTCAGTAAATTTTATTGATATTTATATATTTATGACATAGGTACATACATAACCTCGCGCCCGTATTTCTCGAAGGGGTAGGTACTTAGGTAGAGGTGCATTTCTGCACCTACATTTCGCCAGGTATGTATCAATCCCGTACGTAATATGGGGCGAACTTATTGCCGTTGTTTGGGTAAATTTTTGATAATATATTTTTACATCAGTGACCTGGATAAACTTAGTCCGGTCATATACTTTTCTTGATCATACTGATGTACATGATCAAGAAAAGTTTGTAATTGGTACAAAAAAACTTAACTTATAAGCCTTGTGCAATAAGACCGCCTCTTGTACTAGTCTAATGTAATGTACTACATTGTATTTTTATAATGTGTACAATAAAGTTTTTTAAATAAATAAATAAATAACTTGATAAAGATCTTGACAAGGAAAACAAGATTTTTTTCACAGGCGTTGTCGCTAATAGGATTATTTATTTTTCTGTCCCTTTGTGATTTGCTTTACCGAATTTCATTATGTGGATAACTCAATCACATTATGTTGGGTCCATTAAATAGATTATTCTTACAAAGAGAAATTGAGAAAATGTTGCTTACCTGTTTTTTTCCATGCAGAATTTATATATGCATACGAGTACCTACATGTCTGAAACGAAAACGATAAATTAGTTAAACAATTTCAACATATTTCTCGTTTGCTTTGACTATACTGACATTATGGTATATGGCCGTTTACAACTTACCAAGTCACTAATCTATTACTGCTGTATCATCCACGGATTCTCTACAACTGCGAAGGGCTACCTATGCCTTAGTCTTCTACCCCTTGCTCGAGTCTGCTGAACACATGAACTCATGCTTGAGATATTTCTTTCGGAGAATTCTTAGGTGTACAGGTCTAGGTACTAACGATGTTTTCATTCACCGCTCAAGTGCCAGATAGTTTCGACCGCACGACTAACACTACACATTATACCGTAGATTTTTTTTGTATCTCTATCTAAATATCTTACATACAAGTTATACCACACGACTGAAGTAAAACTTATAAATACGCCCAACAGTCACATACATAGTTCTTAGTTTACACAACATATTATTACATTTCTGAAGGTACTCATAAATATTTGACAACTAATAAATATGTCTATACCTTTTTATTACTGTCACTAGTCTACATTTTTTAAATCTAAAACATATAAACTTTTTTTGAAAAATATTCGATCCGAAATATAGTAAAACCTTTCTAATCCATTTCACACTTACATTTAACATAGGCAGCTTCAACGTCTTACTTTTATGTTACAGTGATGCGCGCGCATCTAAAAATTTCACTCTCATCATTTTTTCATAACACGCCTAAAGAAGTATAGGTACCTATAACTTCAAAAAAGTATGATACATATTTTTAAATGTTTAAGTTTTTTTTTCTGTTTGACTTAAATTCGTAATCTGTATCTATATATTTAGTATACATAGTATTATAAATTCGTAAGTAACTCTATCTGTCTGTTACGCTTTCACGCCTAACCCGCCTAACAAATTTGGATGGTTTTGGTCTGGAGATAGATATACCTTGGGAAAGGACATAGGGTACTTCTTATATAAAATTGGGCTGGGTTGAAGCAGGGCCCCATACAATTTAAAACACATTTATAAAACATTGCTGACAAAGTTATAACAGGCGTTATAAAGTTACACAAATATAAAATGATGATGTTGACTGCCTGGTGGTCTCGCGGTGCAATTAGGTATGTGCCGTCATGCCGTGCGATCTAGATGTCTTGGGTTCGATTCCTGGCTCGGGCAGTGTTATTGGGTCTTTCCATTAGAAAATTCTCAGTAGCAGCACGGAGTCTGGAAAAGTACCCGAAAAACGGCAATAGGCTCGCCCCCTATTACGTGGGACTGATATATACCTGGCGAAATGTGGGTGCAAAAATGCACCTCTGCAGGGAATACACGCGGGAGTTTATTGTTTATTGTTTATTTATATGAGTTAATCGGGCCCAACCGCTAGTTCTCTAATGAGTAGCAATCTGCATCAACCTGCACACATATTCCCCGATGTTCCCTCTAGCATACCCTAAGGCCCCGTTCGCACGGGAGCTTTTTCAACGCGCGTTAAAAAAGCGTTCAAATGCAACAAATGCATTCCCAAGTATCTGTCCACACGACGGCGTTTTTATAACGCAACGCTTTTTTATCGCGCAGTGTTGCATTTTCGATTTTGGGCGTTGAAAATAGAACAATGCAACTTCATACTATTGTTCACACGAGCGGTAAAAAAGCGCCGGCGCTGCAGTAGGTGCGCACTGCCAAAGAGTAAGTAAAGTGTCTTGTTTATCTGCGTTTGTCAATGATGTCGTTATGATTAATTTCGTTTTAATAAATATAATTGTATTCTTTTAAATATTGTTTTACTTATCTCAGTGTAACAACCAGCGGTTGTACAGATGGTACCTTGAAATTTATTTGAGGGCCAACCATTTTCAACAATATGTCAAATGTTGGTGTTGGGAGAAACGCAGACATGCGCAGCGCCTAGTATAATTGAATAGCAATATACATGTACGCATAATTGCGCGTTAACTAATAAAGGTTCTTGGTGTTACGGTCGATAATCTCATAGTGCTCGTCATTGTTAATTAAGTTAAAATAAATAGTTCTTTACACTTGACGCTTAGCAGGAACGAGCGGCAAACATATTGGCTACAACATACATATGTGAGACTGGATTTTCTCACCTGGTCATGGTAAAAAATAAATCGACTTGATACCAAGTTAGAATTAAAGTTAAAATTGTCCAAAAATACTCCTAAAATTGACACCATTTGCGACAAGAAACAGGCAAGAAAAGATATTTATTTTGGCACTTTCAGAGGACTACGAGTTTTTGATCAGGAAACGCATCTTTCAATTACCGCAAAGGCATGTTAGTACAGTTTTTGCCAAAAGATTTAGCTGCTATACACAACCATTTGTGTACAACCGTATTAATAAGTTATTTAACACAATTCATTTATCTAGTAGTAGTTCCGCACTGTCCGCCAACCCGCACTAGGCCAGCGTGGTGGACTAAGGCCTAAACCCTCTCAGTTGTGGAGGAGGCCCGTGCCCAGCAGTGGGACGTATTTGGGCTGATGATGATTTATCTAGTAAAGAAGCTAAATTTAGAATACAAAAGAGACTGTTGAACTGGACATACGATTATACAGAAAAAATTATGAAACCTCTTTTCTTTGAATTGTAAACTCACATATTTATTATAAACCTGATCTCATATAATTTTAGATTAAGTCCTAATTTTTACTGTAGCATATATTATGGTTCCTGTGTTTTTTTATTTTTTTATTTTCACTTTGTTATTTAATTTAAAACTTTACATTTAAATTACACTGGAGATATTACATTGTAACGAGTAACTAAAGAACATCTCACGATACAGGCTCTGCCTAGTGTGAGATGTCTCTTGAAAACTTGACAATAGTATTTATGTAATATGTTATAGATTTTAAGAACTACTTTTGTTGTAACACAACATATTAGAATAAATAATATATTATTATTATTATTAGATACTTTATCTTTGAATGAATGCCTTCTGTTTCCTTTTTCGCCTTCTAGCGACAGAAACCGCTACTGCTAGTCAATTAGCGCTAACCATTCTCAAGTCTTACTAGAGCGCGAGGCGAGACAAAAGTGATTAAAAAGCGCTCGTATGAACACTCAAATTTAAGGCGTTAAAAAAGCGCCGACGCCGGGTTTTAACGCAACGCTTTTTTAACGCCCGTGCGAACGGGGGGTAAATACAGATCAGTATTTGAGTCATAAAATTTATATTTGCGCAAACATTCAAATTTAATCGGTGAAAATGATACGAAGCAAATTTTGACAGAATGATATACAGATACATAAGTGATGCAGATGATCCGTTTTTTTTTGAGGTACGGAACCATAAAAGCAGAGAATTTTAAGCTATACAGACAACTTTTTTTAGTAAATTGTTAAAATATGAGATGTTAATCTATACTAAACCTAAACCCTCTCAGTTGTAGAGGAGGCCCGTGCCTAGCAGTGAGACGTATTTGGGCTGATGATGATGAATCTATACTACCCGATATCAATGTAAAACACGGATTAGTAGGTAATACATATTTCTTTTTACATATGGAATTTGGAGAATCTAAAAGTCAAGATATAACATCATAATTACCTGGATCGCTTTGTATTTATGACACCAGTGGGCGATAAAAAACGACGACAGTTCTATAGATTATTTTTGTAATATTTCAAATTGTTGTTAAAATTTTGTCCATGGGTTTGCTCGGTTGTTAGAGCATTATTGTGACAGAAAAAAACCTATTCAAAGTTCAATCGATTCAAGGAACTGATATTTTAAAATATTAATGTAATATAATAAAAAAATATTCAAATGTAATAAATTTAATTTAATATTTCTAAAATAGCACATAACACTCAAATCGATATTGTTTTGATTTCACTAAATATACTGAATGTTAATTTGTTAACTTCATTGGTACCTAGGTACCTAATAATAAAAACGTAACGCGTCCTTAGTTTATGAAGAAAGCAATTCTGCATGCAACTAAACGACGTAAGCGTCACCTTTTCTGACATTACGGTATTTGACAGTGACAGTCTGACAAACAATTGTGTTGTGTTTAATTTCTATAATTATTTTATTTTTTTAAACAAAATGAACGAGACTGAGGACGACTTGACTACGTTTTGTGATTCAGCGGTAATTTTTGTGAAAAGATGTGGTTTTTTTTTGGAGAAATGGTGAAATTGTTGTGTTAACCATGTTGATTTCACAGACAGCGCTAGTAGAAGGGTGTCGTTTGCCCGTTCGCATGCAAGGAGGCGACGACTGGCCTTTAGCTGAAATTATAAGTATTAAAGAAACTCACGGGCAGAGAGGATACTATGTACACTATGTCGACTGTAAGTTGCTTCATTTTAAAAACATGTATCATTGTCATGTTTGAGCACTGCACTGTGTTTTCATTGGAAAGTCTGTAATATTGTCAAAATTTGTGGATAACCATGTTGTATACCGTTAGTAAGGCATCTGTAGAGGTGTTTTGAGTAAATTAACATGTTTAAAAGGTAGTCAAGCTGTTAAAGTTAATAAGAAATAAAAATGTGCTATTGAATAGTGTAACGGAGGAATGGCCATGAATAGTATTTCCTAGCGAAAATAGAATTTTATTAACAATTAACTTTGTTTCTCTGGTAAGCACATTGCCAAGTGCTTTTCCTATTTGTTAGATCATTACAATGTACTCCAATTGTGATAAATCTGTAAAAAATGAAGACTATTATTGTGTATTTTTTTTAGCAAGAAAATAAAATTCCTGTTTGTTATCAGTTTTCAATTTAAAAACAAAAGTAAATTGACAAAGTCACATTTAATGAAATGAAATTAACCATGAGTTACACTTGTGATATATGTATTGTTGTTGTGAAATACCTTATGATGATGATGATGAAGTTTTGCTTTTAGATTTTATCTATCTATTTGTCTATATGTTCCACTGCTGGGCAGCGGCCTCCTTTACAGCTGAGAGATGCTAGGCCTTAGTCCATTGTGTTTACTTAGTGCTGGTTGGCAGGCTTTCATACATCTTATATATTTGCTCATATACATATATGCTTGTAGAAAGAAATGTTAGCTTTCATAATAAACATAAAATTTTAATTTACTTTTGGTTTATTTAGCGCCATCCATTAATCACAGGAGGTTTGAAAGGGGAGGGAAGGGGTTTGAAAATAATAATGAAATATCACAAGGGGGAAGGGTGGGTGTAGTAAGATATCATGTGTATTTTTTTTCATCAAATGTGCGATATCTACACTGAAAAGCCAGTCATAAAACAACCTGCAACCTTATTAGAGTCTAGACATTTTTATAACAATCCTTAATTTCAGAATAAAATTAAATTAAACTTTATCTAAAGATAATATTCTAAAACTTTTAAGATTCATTGTAGATACTAAAAAATGCACATGATTTTGCGTGGGGGAGAAGGGTTAGTCTTAAACCTCACTAAAGGGAACGGAGGGGCTAAAAATGCAAAAAAACATCATGTGATTAATGGACGGCCCCTTAGTTGGTATTTCAAACTTCTATAACTTGAAATTATGAAAAAGTATTGCTTGTAGTCCAACTCTCATCTGTTATCTTATCTATATCTTTTTGTTATATATGCGGGTGTTATTTATCCTACCTATGTTAATATATTTAATAGTTATATCCTTTTTGTTCTATGTATACTAGTACAAGTGCAACCAATACTAACAGTTGTGTGGTTAAAAATACTGTCACTTACATCAAAACACTATTTTGTATCTTTGAAACAAATAGTACACTTTTCTTGATATGAAATTTACTTGTTATAAAGCTATAGAAGCAATGAAACAGTGTTTGTCATTTTGTTGGTTGCATCAGTATACATGAGATGTATTGAAACATTTATTTTTATGGATTCACATATGAAGATCTACTTTGTTGACAATCACCTTACTGTTAAAATGAGTTAATTTATTTAAAAAAAAGAAAATGATTTTATTACATTGTATATAACTTTAACACAATATGAGCTTCTCATGTATTATGTATGTATGTATATTTTACTCATAATAACACAAGCCACACTGCTTTTAGGATAGAACAGTTGGACTTTATAAGCTATCCAAGCCCTGCTATGTAGTTAAAGTCAACTATGCAGATAGTAAAAAAAAAATTATACACACTTTCTCAACTTCTTTTAGTTAACAAACGTTTGGACGAGTGGGTGGGGGAATCATGGCTGGACACAAGAAAAGTACAGTTTCCTAGAAGGGATGGAAATTCTACAGGAGGCACAACAACACCGAAGAAGAACCATATTGGATCAGGAGGTGGCGTGATGCCTAATTTTATTAGTATGTTTTTTGTTTTTGTTTGCTATTAGTTGGTTTTGGTAACTAAACTTTTTTTTACTGATATGTTTTAGCAATTGCCTCATAAAGTGATGCTGTTATCAATTTGAGACAACCCTTATCTATTTATAGAAGGAATCTTCAAATCCAAATAGTTTGGTAAACATTATTGGTTCAAAATTTGATTATTTTCTAGATATATATATTATTACTGTTTTTTTAATTTTGTACCTTACTCTGGTTTATTTCATAGATTTACTTTCTAGATTATCTACTGCATTTTCATCCAAATATTTGTATGTATTTATATATTTTATTATTTTCGCTTTTTAATTTTTGTTTAACAATAAGTTTATTGGTATGTTTTGTTAAAATAGAAATGTAAGAAAACTTTACTATAATCAAATAGAGTAGTACTGAATATATAATTATCAGAATGTTAGAAAGATTTAATAGTTAAGCTGCTATTTGCTCTACTATTGTGATGCTATTGATCATTGATACAGTAACAAAAACATAATCTCGAAAAGTGCATGTTGTCAAAAAAATATTCTAAATTCTCAGGTGGTGTTGACACTTAATTGCATTTACATCTTCATGATACCATATTGATGTAGGATGTAATCAAGAATTCATGACTTTCCTAATTGGCTGTTAAAAATATTATTTTGTCTGCAGATGATAGTGTCTGCAACGAAAATCAGAAGTCTAATGTACCAACAAGTAGAAATAGCGCAAATGAACCGAAACAAAACAAAATACATGAGAAAGTCAATTTTAACAATGCACCCAATGGTACCACACACAAAAATGCACTCGGTATGTGTCTTTATGTTATTTGTGTAAAGATCAGTAAGTGTTTGTCTGTACCTCCATGCTTTGTATGTAAGCCTGGTACATTTTTTATTATAAATAATGCTTTTGCGATCTTTTTCTTTTCTGTGTGTCTAGTTTGTTAGTTCTTCAGATTTCATGTAGCAGAGTAGAATGGGAACTACATATTTTTTATTTGGCATATAGGTAGTTATATTCCTGGATTGGGGGTAAGTACCTATATCTTAGGCATAATTTAAATGATAAATTCGCAATGGTTTATTTGCTAATTGATTAGTGCTTTTGGCAAATTGATAAAATATTTTTTCTATTTGAATTGATATGAAATAGTGTATGGAAGAGTGGTAAAAATTAAAATTGATATTGATGCATTTATCATCAATACCTATATGTCGTCTGTATGCTATGTTATAGGCGGAATATTTACAAGTGTTTATAAAAGGATACAGCCCTGACCTTTGCGTTTGGTCGTAATAAACGATACGTCGTTGTTAACGATGTCGCTGTATCCAATTTATAGTGAATTTGGGTAGTATTTGACAGCCCCGTGGCGCAATTGGCTAGATGCCAGCTTGCAAAACGAGAGGCCGCGGGTTCGATCCCCGCACCGAGACAAATGTTTGTGTTACCCTACAAATATTTGTTTCGGGTCTGGGTGTTTGTAAGACCAAAAGTCTCGTAGTTTCTGATACCTACGGCACAGGACGTGTATCCTAGTGTGGGGTAAGAGCTATGTTTGTGACTGTTGGGTGTATGTAGGGGGGTTAATAATCTGTATATGGCTAGGTATGGCTACGGAGCCGCGGCAGCTGGTATCGCGACCCGCCAGCCCCACGCTGGGCAACGAGTCCTCCACCCTCGTCAACGGAGGTGCGGTTCTTGCTGCAGCCTTACAGAAAAAGATGAACAGGAAACGGAAAGCTACCTCATTGGACACTGAAGTGCCCACCCCGGTCCGGACGTCCACTTCAGAGGTTGGTGATATATTTAGCTGTATATCTTAGTCCTAGAAAATCGTCCTTGTTTTCGTAAAAAAAAATCGTTAGGTTGGTAAAGTGAATATGTAATATGCTAGGATGAATAGGAAATGTACGAGGGCAGTCCGATAAGTACTTAGCCTCACCGCCCGATGGCACCACTATCGTAAGATAAATTTACCATCATGTAGCACATCTTCGTAGACGGCTATTGTCAAAATTTCAGCCGAATTGGATTTGTAGTTTTGTTTTGACCGCGTGTGTAAGCGGACGTGTCCGCGGATTTTCGAAAAATGGAAAAAGAGCAATATCGGCCGGTGATTTGATTCTTGTTTTTGGAAGGGAAATCGCGCAGCGATATCAAAAAGCGCTTGGATGCTGTTTACGGTGACTCTTCTCCTTCAATGGCGACCGTCAAAAATTGGTTTAACGAGTTTCAACGTGGTCGCACGTCAGTTTTTGATGAGCCACGCCCAGGTGCCCCAAAAACGGCTACCACGGAGGATAACGTGAGAAAAGTCCCGATCTTGTATTGGCAGACCGCCGATTGAAGGTGCGCGAGATAGCTGAGACAGTAGGCATCTTAAAAGACCGCGTGGGTCATATCCTGCATGAAATATTGGGCATGAGAAAGCTGTCGGCTCGATGGCTGCCGCGTTTGCTCACTTCGGACGACAAGCGCATCAGTGACACAACTTCAGAGCAGTGTTTGACACTGTTTAGGTGCAATCCGAAGGGGTTTCTGCGTCGTTTCGTGACCGTCGACGAAACATGGATTCACTGGTACACACCAGAGACCAATAAACAGTCGAAACAGTGGACTTTACCCGGCGAATGTGCTCCGAAGAAGGCGAACACTGTCCCATCGGCCGAAAAGGTGATGGCCACCGTTTTCTAGGTTTCACAAGGTGTGATTTACATCGACTACCTGGAGAAGGGCAAAACGGTCACAGGGCTCTACTATGCCGAACTATTGGGCCGATTCAACGCTGAATTGTAGAAAAAAACGGCTCCATTTGGCGAAGAAAAAAGTGCTCTTCCACCATGACAACGCACCGGCTCACACCTCCGCCGTCGCAACGGCCAAATTGGTCACATTAGGCTACGAACAGCTGCTCCATCTACCGTATTCTCCAGATTAGGCCCCGTGTGACTTCTTTTTGTTTCCAAACTTGAAAAAGTCCGTCGCCGGACAGAAATTTGAGTCGAATGAGGAGGTTATCGCCGCCACGGAGGCCTACTTTGTAGACCTCCAGAAAACGTTCTTTTCAGACAGCTTAAAGAAGTTGGAGCATCGCTGGGTCAAGTGAATCGAGTTGAAAGAAGACTGTGATGAGAAATAAATCGCCACTTTTCCAAAATTTTCGTTTTTCTTTTGTAGGCTAAGTACTTATCGGACTGCCCTCGTATGAGTAGGAATTTTTAAGAGTCTGCGAGATCCACATCCCTTCTCTAAGCCAGCAAAATAGACTAAGGTCTAATGCCTAAAAAGTGCAAGAGACCTGTGCTTAGCGCCGAGATATGAGTTATTGAGCAATAGAGATATGCTAGTAAACAAAGTCTATAAAAAAATTGCAACCAATCGTTACGCAGCCGAGTTAGTAGGTCGAACACCCCTTTCGACTTCCCCCAAGATACCGGAAAGGAGATTTCCTCAGTAGTACAGAATCTTCAAATCTATTCTGCAATCAACAACGGTCTTGATAAGAACGTAGGACTGTATAGACATGGTTGTGAATGAGAAAGTATGTATGAAAGGACTTGGACATTGAATTGGGAAATTTACTAAAGTATGCTTACTGCATGTAAGTAGGCAATAAGTAGGTGTTATAATTTACACAGCCAACAATGATATCTTCATTCAGCTACATTCTGCAATTTCGCTTCCAGTGCTGATTTTCACTAAAACGATCAAGTGACGTACGCACGCAAGGTAAATCATCATCACCATCAGCCCATACACGTCTCACTGTTGGGCACGGACCTCCTCTACAACTGAGAGGGTTTAGGCCTTAGTCCACCACGCTGGCCTAGTGCAGGTTGGCGGACTACAAATCTAGGAAATTTCAAAGAACTTTTAGATGTGCAGGTTTCCTCATTGTGTTTACCTTCACCGTTAAAGTAATTGATAATTCATTGTGATTACACACATTGCTTCGAAAAGTTAGAGGTGTGTGCCAGTGACGGTACTTCCATAGAAGCCCAAAAGCGTAACACGGTAATTTGTAATGTCTAGTTTATAATTGTTTATAGTGGGGTCAGGATATTCTCATTCATATGTCAAATAGCTTGTTAAATAAAGATTCAAAGCTTAAAGATTATTATTCGGAATTTTGTAAGGCAAACTGGTTTCTGGGCTTCTATGGAAGTACCGCCACTGGTGTGTGCCGCTTGAACCCGCGAGCGAACGTCGAAGGTTTTTTTTTTTGCAACGTACGGGACCTGATTTTTTTTTTTGGAATATGTTCAAGGGTGTCCCCTGAATGTAAATCCAAATTGGCGCGGGGGGGGGGGGGGGGTTGGGTTCACTTCAGCCGCCATCTTGGAAAACACGTTTTATCGAATATCTCGCGAACCGTGCATCGTACGACAAAAATTGTAGAAATCATTATTGTAGATAATAATATTTGCCATCTTTTTTATTTGAAACTTTTTTTGTATGTTGTCTGTTGCTGCGGTGCTTGGACTAAAGGTTTCCACTGTTAGCCGGAGCCGGCGGCGGAGAGGGCGGCGGCGGAGAGCGCGGAGGCGGAGGGGGCGAGCGGCGCGGCCACGCCCACCGCGCGCCCGCGCACGTCGGGCAGCATGCTGGCGCACGGACACGACGACCTCGTCACGCGCATGAAGAACATCGAGATGATCGAGCTGGGACGGAACCGCATACGCCCGTGGTACTTCGCGCCGTATCCACAGGTACGGATCTTCCACCCAGCAGACGTTGTTTTATTATTCTCTTGTCCTGTCACAATTCTATTTGGGGTCAACGCAGTTAGAGAAGAGCCCCGCAGTACTTGAATATTTAGGACCTTGGCCCACACTAAATTTGTTGCTATATTAATACCATTCTCTTTGCCCTGTTCCCAATTCTATTTGGGGTCGGCGCAGTATCTTTCAGTTCTTATCTTTGTATTTTACAAAATAATTAAACTCCAAAAAATTTTTTTTTACAGGAAATGGTCAATCTTCCATGTATATACATCTGCGAATTCTGTTTGAAGTATAGAAAAAGTAAAAAGTGCCTGGAAAGACATTTGGTAAGTAAAAACTTTAATGCTAAATAATTTTAAAATACAAGCCAAAATTGCCTTGTTAGACCTGTCGCATGAGAGTATGTGATAGAGCGGTCCTTGGTTTAATTCCCAGACGGGACCATGTGATATAGGTTTCTTCCATTAGAAATTTTTCAGAAGCAGCACGGAGTTTGGAAATGTGCCCCAAAAACGACACATTTCTCTATTAAGTGGGACTTAAAAAAGATGGCGAAAGTTGGGTGCAGAGAAACCCTTAACAATACAAGCGCGAGTGTGTATGTACATCTATCAAAATATTCTCTCATGAGAATATTGCACCTAGCACCAAGTCTGTATATGTTCCCTAAACGGCAAAACTTTCCCTAACTAATAAATGTGGGTCTTTCGCCTTTATTAACTCATCGGGGACAATATTTATAATTTTTAGACTCTTAATGCAATAATTATTTTTATTAATTAAAATACTTGTATTATTCCAGATAAAATGCAAATTAAAACACCCGCCCGGGAACGAGATATACAGAAAAGGCAGTATATCGTTCTTCGAGATAGACGGTCGTAAGAACAAATGCTACGCGCAGAACTTATGTCTATTAGCTAAACTATTTTTGGACCACAAGACTTTGTACTATGACACGGACCCGTTTTTATTTTACGTCATGACGGAATTCGACTCTAGAGGTAATCATTGTTTTTTCTCTCATCCGTATTTATAACTAGTTGTCCCGGCAGACGTCGTCCTACCCGGAAACGCTTTAAGCTATATGCTGACAGCCGCGCCACCTACCGGGTCCAATTGTGTTTTGAAATACTCCAGGGACCCATTGGAATATACATAGAAATTTTCATCCCAATCCGTCCAGCCGTTTGACATACCAACATAGGCGCCATCTATCAGGTCCAATTGTGAATCTAAACCATTCTCGAATCCACTCGAACACACACAAAAAAAAAACATCCCAATCGGTCCAGCCGTTTAAGAAGAGTTCGATGGCATACAGACAAACATTCATTTTTATATAGATCAAATTTTTTTTGTATTGAATTAAAGTAGTAAAAAGTAACTAGTAAAGATATACTGAAAAAAGATGTTTAAATTAATTTTAATAATATAGTGACAATTGACAATCTATATTTGAAAATGACATTAGATACTTATGCCTTTACAAAGTTAGTCAAAATAAAAAAACGTGTAAGTTAATTTTGCATTATTATTACTTGGAAAATGACGCTCATGTTTCAGGGTTCCACATAGTAGGATACTTTTCCAAAGAGAAAGAGAGCACGGAAGACTACAATGTAGCGTGTATATTGACTTTACCTCCATACCAAAGAAAAGGATATGGAAAACTTCTAATAGAATTTAGTAAGTATTATTCTTTACACTGAAACGAATTCAGTCATAACAGTTTTTTTTTATATGTTTGTTTTCTTTTTGGGCATGAATAAAAGGTAGGAAAGATGACTATGTTTAATACTTACTCAGAATCATAACTTCTTAAAATATGCATTTTGGATTGAATAAAGAAGTTAGATAAATTTGAAACTGGAGTCGGGAAAATATGAAGTAGCTATGAAAGTTTAATGTCTTTCAACCCTATCTTACAAACATTATTTAAGCGATAATCAATTTTCAAGATACATTCACAGAACATAATATTTTTTTGTATAGTACTTTACATTAAAAATATGAATGTTAAAAACACGAAATAAGGAGCTTTGAAAAATATTGATTTGTGAAATGTGTATTTCAGGTTACGAATTGTCAAAGTTTGAAGGCAAGACTGGTTCGCCTGAGAAGCCGCTGTCGGACCTGGGCCTGTTGTCGTACCGCAGCTACTGGGCGCAGACCATACTCGACATACTCATGCACATCAAACCCGTGGGAGACAACGAAAAACCCATCATTACTATCAAGTAATTATTCAACATTTTTATTTGTTTACGACTATACTAAAACTCGACTGCCTCGTGGTCTAGCTGTCTCGCGGCACAAGTATGTGCCGTTCAATCACGAGGGTTCTTTCCCCGGGCCGGTCAGTTTTTTCCATTAGGAAATTCTCAGTAGCAGCACGGAGTCTGGAATCCCGCCCGAAAAACGGCAATGGGCTTGCCCCCTATTACATGGGACGAATACACTATTGGCGAAATATGAGTACAGAAATGCACCTCTGCCTACTCCTTCAGGGTGTACAAGCGTAAGTGTATGTATGTATGGATTGTATTTTATCTAAGACAGGGTTTCTCATAGTGGGGTTCGCCATTCGACGGCAGGGGGTTCGCGACAAGGTTTACGTAATGTTGACTTGATGCCTAGCAGCCACGTGAGCACACATACTTATGTGAGAGTGGGTATTCACACCTGGTCATGATAAAAACTAAATACAGAAATCAACTTGATACCGAGCCAGAATTAAGGTTAAATTTTTCCTAAATTACTTCTAAACTTGACTCCATTTGCGATAAGAAACAAGCTGACCCAGGGCATTAATATTAAAAAGATATTTCTTTTGATATAAAAATCTTATTTTTTTCAACAATTTTATTATTTTGTTTGGGGAGGGGGACTAATTAGTTACTTAAGACTTAAGGGGTTCACTGTCACCTGGAAACTTTAACAGGGCTTCGCTGTCACCTGTAAACTTTAACAGGGGTTCGTGAAACCAAAAGCTTAAGAAACCCTGATCTAAGGCCATCAAGGCCTTGAGGAAAAGGTGTAACTCGTGGGGTTCATTTTGTAGATATAAATTCTATGATTTTTCACAGTTATGATTGCAGTCACTCATGAGAGTACTCCATTACTCAATTCACCAATTCAAACTATACCAGTATGGTGGACACGCATATTGAATAAGAATCATTATTAGAGTAAGCTCGAGGCCAAAAGTCCTGTAAGAGCTCATTGATTATCTTACTAACACACTACTGGGCTGCGGTAGCTTAGAACATACCTATTTTGCACTTCGATGCAAAGAAATGATTGCAGTATACACTGTATTTTTTTTTTTTATAAAGGCTGTTTATTTTTATCTACCTTGGCAGTTTAATTTCCGCTTAATCCGATAAATAGCAATAGGCTCGTTCACTGTTACGTGGAAAGTAATTGGCAGAATATGATGTTGCATATATATGTACTTCTGCATACAACTTAGGAGATAAAGTCGAAAGAATGTATATTATTCGACTAATCGACCAAAGAGATCAAATAAAAAAATCATTAATACTTTTAAATTTCCCTTTCCAGTGAAATATGCGAACTGACCAGCATAAAGAAAGAGGATGTTATTAGCACACTGCAGAATTTAAATCTCATCAACTATTACAAAGGCCAGTACATCATCTCAGTCAATCAGGTGATTCAAACAATCCATGTACTAAAACTCTTGAAAATTTTTCAATTCCCGTGATCTGATATCTCTTTAATGCGGATAGGAAACGATGCAGCAACACGAAAAGGCCATGGAGAAAAGAGCCACCAGAATAGACCCCAAATGTTTGCATTGGACGCCAAAAGATTGGTCCAAACGTGCCAAGTGGTAAGGTTTACTCCCATACCCCATACATTTTCATTTCATCAAAGCTATGAGTGTTCTTAACTGTGTAGGTTGGATGATATAGTTTGATCAAACACAACAGACTTAAAGATGTTTGATTGTATGCAATGTCTTAGATAAAATTAAGCTTTACATGTGGACTGCATATTTGTTATAAATATTTGTTTTTTGTTTTTTTAGTTCTTTTTAGGTTTTTTTTTAAGTATTGTTTTAATACTAAAATAATTGTTTTAAAAATTAAAAAAGGAAATTCTAGGTAGAATACTTGACGAAGAATTTCATACTATAATGAATTTATAATTTTTCTTTTGTCACCAGTGTTTGAAGTGATAATGTAAAGGAGATACGAGCAATCTAACTAAGGCTTCGGAAAGTACGCAAATTGTTCATTTTGTATCTAACATTATTATACATCAGGCTTCTAACATAACCATATCGTATTCGCGTCATTACTAACACTTCATTCATATTCGCATGACCGTATTCAGGGCCAGTGGCATCTAGGGCAGAAATTACTGTAGCCAATAGCACCCATAATAAGCGCGTAAATAAAGGTAGAAATCGCTTGTCAACAGTAACGCTGTTTAGTCGTTATAAAACTAGGACATAAAATAGCTAACGTGCTAGTTAGTATAGCAGCGTAGTTTATTACTCATCAGTGACAACATAAAGTAAATGATGGTAGGTTAAAAAAAGTGTATTTTAATAATTTCTAACAATAGCAATTACGATCTCACCAAAACAAAATGATCATCTTTTTTAACTGGTACGAAAAAGTAATTTATCACGCCTGATGGTAAGTGTAATGCGATCCAAAACCCCTTTCGACTAGCAACAAACGACTTCGATCAGCCCGCACCAGTCGCCGCTCATTAAGCCTGCCTAATGATAAATGTCAACCGTATAAACAACCTTATTTTCTCTGAGAAATTAGTACCATCCCGGCCGATAACACGATTCAAATCGTATTCCAAACTGACTATGACTTGGCAATATTAATAAAAAAATTATTAACCCGCAACGTAACTGAAACAACAATCGGCTATCGTTATTAAACACGGACTCTACCCTGAAGTTAGGTACGCTTTACGTTGCGGTATTACATATTATAATTAATTCTAGTTATAACTAACGTGATATTTATTCGTATCACCATTCGTTCATCCTGAACATTTTCTTGATTCCTAGGCCTCGGTGATCCTGCCACATAAATCGATACATGCGCTCGAGAGCTCCCGATTCGATTCCTGAGATGATCGAAGTTTTACTGCTATTTCTGTTAGAACTTTTTCGGTAACCCGTGTTGCTACTGTAAGTGTAGAAGTACATCTCTGTAAGCCCCTTTAATTCAACTTATTTTTCAAATGCATACTTTCATAACTTAAAAAACTGAAAAAAAAAATCTTTACGTTAATCATTATTTAATGATGCAGTGTCGTAAACTAGGGTTTAAGTTTACTTTTTATAATTTTAAAAGTTGTTGGCAACGACAAATAATTGAAATCGCGCTAAGGTTCTGAAATAAAATGAAATAACTAATATTCGAAACTCGACAGTGTTTTTATACAACTCTCTGATAATGACACTATTTACTGAACAGGAGTGCTGTACAGTGACGGAGATGCTATTGATTATACATAAAATTGGAATCATATTTTTTACATTTATTTTAATTTAACAAAATTTGAGAAATTTTAATTATCTATTCGTGGTATTTATTATCGGCTTCTTTTCTTTAAAAATAGTTATAAAAAAATAATTCCGGATTTTGCTAAATTAGACGTTCATATTTGTTTACAAGTGTCTTTTATTTAGTTAAATGTTGTAGAACTCCCAGCATCGCTTCATTCTTCGGTCTGCCCCCGTTGCCAATCCCTGTAACGGTACCCATTTTATGTAAATATTTTCATAGATTGATTACTATCAATCACACTGTTGGAAAAATGTAATCAGGATTAATGATTCCAATTTTTTATTTGAACCTATGACTACAAGTCATTCAAAAATATTATCCCAATTACATTTTGCCCAACTATAGTATATGAATAACATATTTTTATTTAATTTAAATATGATATTATAATAACGCTTAACAGCTTTTAGACATGCATCAGTAACAATAACTCATATTTTTTTTTTTAATCATTAAAGGATCCTTGTATTATGTCATGACTGATTTTTATAGTCGTTTTTTTTAATGAATCATGTTATCTACGTTTGCATTTGCAAAATTCTCGGAAATTCCTAAAGAGTTGTGAATTCAATAATAAATATTTATCATGCATAATATAAAAGGAGTCTTTTGATTTAGAACGCATGAAGTTAGTCATATTTATGTATTACAATCAATACACCGTTTACAGTCCATCTTAAGAAATACAAATGTTTTTTGATTACTGGAAGATTAAATCTATTTTTTTTAAATGTATTAACATTGATGCGTTGTTTTTTATTTCTATATTTATATTAGCACCATCCCACAGCTGACCACTGAATGTGTTGATGCAGATTGCTTCCAAGTTCCAACAGGTCCCTGTGAAAGTCTTTAGGAGAGGCCTATGTTCAGCAGTGGATCTCTTTTGGCTAATGGATGATGATAATATAAAAATAAAATTAACTACGGTATTTTTCCTGGCAAATTTGTATTTCTTAAGATGTTTCTATACGTAGTTTGCTTTAAAAATTTATATATTTCTCACAAGGTATCATCAATACAATTGCCCAAGTATAAAATATACCTTCATAAACATTATCCAAGCTTGATTTAAAAGCGATTAATATAATTAAATGAAAAAAAAAAACTAAATTGATGTGAAAATGAGTTTTAAAACATATAAACGAGCACACTCGGACAATTATGTAGATGCACCTACCCTATTTTATCGTTTGGAAATTTACTAATATTTACCATGCAATTTCAAAAAGAGCACATCTTCGAGAATTTTCAAATGTCAGGTAATTCAAAATTGTAGTCAAAATTAAAAAAGTGTGAAATATATATAATTTAATTCGTTATTATTTATATTTAAATTTGAGTGATGTATTTTTTTCCCAAACGACAGACGTGCCCCTTTTCAAATTGCATGTAATATGTACCTACTTACAATTAGTTTGTTAGTATTCCGCACTTATGAAATATATCAAATGAATAGAGTAATTTCAGGCTCTATAGAATTATTAAGTCAATTAAAAAGATTATGGTATACATTTGTCAAGGAAATAAATGTTCATAAACTCGGTAAGTATTCTATCACCAAAAAGTAGAAGGATATGCAGAGGATAAAATATAGGTATCTTATAGTAGACAAAATATCGAAATTATTTTGATTATTAAGATCTCATAGAAATGTACAGGACAAGTGTAGGTATGTCAACCTTTATTTCCGTACACATCGCATCAAAAAGGTATTAAATTGTCGCGTGGTGACGACAATTTAAATCCTTGTCAACATTGGCCGTAATCCTCTGCATGTGAATTTAATACTACCGGTATTATCATGTGTGTGATTTTAGGTAGAGGAACGAGACACTTCAAGGCTCATCTCATACAATCTGCGGAAGTGATAGTCAACGAAACGATGTCAATATTGTACAAATCTTATGACGTAATTCTCAAAAAACATAAAAGCAACATATATTAGCGGACTTCGTAAACTTTACGACTAGGTATTCGTGAATGGCTAAATATAATTGCATAGTCAGTGTGATTTTATTATCCCACCGTAAATATGTATTTTGTTATTTATACATGTATGATTCATATTTTAATTCATTCACGCATAGAAAATCATCTCGGTGTTGCCATGTTATGAAACTTATATAAAAAAAAAAAACTTTTAGATTCATTTTGACACGATAATTTTTGCAAAAAAAATACGCTGTAGTCTGTTATTTCATGTTGCATTTTTTTATTTCATCTTAATCATTTGCCCACAAAGTTAGCAATATTGTATAATAAGTGGGATTTTAACAAAATGATACAAGTGAAATTCATTTTACATTAGTTTTGTTTTTGAGAATTTCTTCATAGACCGTGAGTTTTCTAGCCTCGATTACGCCTTTTTTTTAAATTTGTAAATTCCTTTTGTTAATACTCTCGCTACGTTTTAGAAATTTAAGGAACACAATGCGTCTTAAGCTCTTTATTGTGATATTGAATTATATCATTCTTTGAAATGCATTTTTTGTTTCATTCATAATTTTCAACATAAATTGTATTAATCAAAATATTTTCAATTCCAATTATAAAAACTTCTTCAACGTGTAAAAGGGTCTTTTTTTTATAGACCTCCCTCAAAAATTAAGTACCACATATGAAGCTATCCGCATTTACCTTTTACATTAAAAAAACTGATCTAAAAGATGCTAGGGAATAAATTTGCCCAGAAAGTTGATGACCCCTATCAATATCAGGTATATAACGTAATGGAGAATTTCAAGGATCAAATAAATCAAACGGACGTGTTATGCAATAACATGATTTATTCTTCGATATATAAGCGCAATAATTTTGCTTTGACTGTCAAAATATTTATAATCAAGAAGCAGGTACAAGTGATGTTCACAACACTTACGAAAACTAATTCTTTCATCATTTTATATTCAAAGTTACCAACAATGTGATTTAAATCGAGAAGAAGCCAAGTATAATTTTATGACAATATATAAAATATTTCAAATCACTTTGTGACTTGGAAATAATTTCAAATACATTTTAAAAATTATATATCATACAAAACGTGAATAAAGTATTTATCAAAGCATTAGTACATAGCACAGGCTTATTAATATAAAATATACATAACAACGTATTAAAAAGTGAAATTCTTATCGAAATATAAATTACAAAGTTAAATTTAAATCTGTAACAACAATAAATTGTTAAACAAAATGTAATACTAACCGTTTAACTTACAACCAAAATGTTATGCAATAGTAATGTACTATCATAACAACCCACTTTCGTAGGAAGTAGAGATACAAGAACGCTGCGCCGTCACATTCCAATCAGAATTTAAAAAAAAGTTGCAGGCTGTCATAGCTTTTAGTATACACTATTGTCATAAGGGATCTTGGCTTATTTTTAAGCTCCAATTAAATGATTAAAGACGACAGGAGAAGATGCCACCAGATGTTGTGAAAGCAAAAAAAACAGTGTCATAAATTGTAATTTTCAAAGTAAACGTTAAGTAAGTATATCAAATTTAATTAAGTAAATAAATACGAACATATAATAATTTTTGAAATAAATATCCTGTATCAGAATGTCACAGACAGCAAATTTAAAAAGAAAATAAACTGCAAAACTATACCTTCTTAAGTTAATCTTATGCGCAAGATTACTACGACGGTACATTCACGCTACAAAAGCAATACACGACCAATTCATAATTATCGATAAAAAATATTCATCAAAAACATAGTCTAATGGAAGTCTAAAGAATTTCGCAACAAACATTAAATGGAGACTCAAGAGTACTTGTTGCACATTATTAACATGTTCTGTGCTCTGTTTACGCTTTACAATACGACCAACAATATAAAAATAAATGCTCGCGCGACTGACCGCTCACACTACAGAGCCATGGCGGCCGCATAGACTAGGATCACTGGTTGCAGAAGGCACTGTTTCTGAATGAATTCTTTTCTGAATTCAAGCCTGGATTTCAGCCCTCGACTTATCATACAAGCATCATTTTATTGTATGGCAGTACAACTCCAGTTGCCATACAAATATTATGCAACGACGTCTAAGCCAAAGCGCAGAGAATATCGTCATTATAAGATGTTATCTCCAGGCAAGTTATTTTATATATTAAAACACTAACATTTATTACAATAAAATATTAATATACAGAACAACGAAGTAGTTTATCTTTGAGAATACAGAGGCACTTTACAATGGTGTGTCGTTATAATTTAACGCTTGTGAAGCGATTTTATTTACACACGGCAAGGTTGTAACACTAAAATAACATTAAATATGTTTAACGGAAGTATTTAGTGTTATTTCATTTGCTTGCCGTGTGTCAACAGACGTACCTATAACATTAATATATAAAATTGTCAAATTCTGTAAACTGTATGAATTCTATTCTTTCGTAACCACTAATAATATTATATCACGACTTATCCTCAGTTAAAGCACCTTAAAACTAAAACTATCTTATTATTAATAACATATGTATATAGCGGAATATATTTCAATATAATCTGTGAATATTAATAATCTGTAACAAAAAATATATAGTTTTGGAATTTTTACAGGAGGTATTGTTTATATAATTGTACTGGAAGTATAAACTATGTGATGTAACGCTATTTGGGACTAATATATTGGAGTCACAGAAGCAAAGACTAGACCGCTGTGGTAGTTCTGATGAAAAAATTTGATATTATTTTAGACGACATAATTTTAAATACAAAGGTCAAAAATTTTATAATATCCGAAGATTAAAACATTTAAAGCTCGCTCACGAAGCAAACAAAAAGCGACAATAAAAATTAACATGAACAATTACTTGCGCGGGGCTTCTCAGTCAAAAATTGCACCATAATTAAATCAGATCTCAGAACTTAAATACTTTAAACAGATCAAAGCAAAATTATGGAACTTAAAACATTAAGACGAATACGGTAATGGTTAGAGTTTAATAACTAAATAAAATATTATGTGAAATGTCTAACCTAAAAAACTGTCTCACAGTTTCATTTATATGTTACAAAACAATAATAATATGAAAAGAATGGTTCCGACAACTGAAAATAAAAAATAACCTGACGAGTGTCACAGCACCACCTCTCTTTGTTTATAATATACTTCAGCATTTAAAATAATATCTGTGCGACTACTATAGTCACCATTACTAATTTTACATTGTTGTTCTACACAGTAGACATACAAGTTCGTTTCGAAATATATTCCCCGCCCTTTATCGTTTTTCTGGCGTTTTCATGCATAGTTTAATAATTACGAGATACAATGTGATTTTGATGTTAAATTGAATATCACAAACTGAAATCGATACATTTGAGACCTCATTAAAATCGTGATTCAATATCTCAGTCTAAAATGACATACGTATAGGCACCAATTTGAATATTTAACTATAAGAAATAATCGCTTCGTAAAATTTTCAAAGGTAATTTAAATGTGGGCTTCAATGAGTATAATGCAAATCAGAACTAAATCACTTGAAAATGAAGTCAACATCTTAATGTAATTTAAATGAACTAATGGAAATTAATGATTATTCAACGGTGATACTCTATTTCGAATTTCATATCCAATGCTTAAATTATACGTATACATGTCGAAAATAATTTGGACCCGACAAAATAATGAGTTACTCGTACATAACAGATGTTAACTAAACGAGGCATCCGTCGTTGAGGCTGTTGTTAAGTTTCGCTTGCGCGTCTGGAATCGTGCCGGGGAACACGTGACACTGTTGGTTACTGGCCAGATTGTAGTTCACTTCTGGATCGTAGTACTCCTGTTCGGTGTCAATCGGCACGAGAAGGTTGGTAGCTTTGGGGAGGTATCCGTCAGTGTTAACGAAACTCGGCTCGGAATGAGGCGGCAGACTGAGTACACTGTCCGGTCGGCTGTACTCGGGCTCCATGAGCTGCGGCGGTACGTACATGGAGTCGAGTGATGATATGGTATCTATGGAGGAGTCACCGATGGGTGTGGCGCAGGTGTAACTGGAAGCGAGGATATTCGCCGACTCCGGTCTGATGTAAGGTGAGTGCGCCTCGTAAGAGACGGGGAATGTGCTCGGAGATTCGAACGTTCGGACCATGCTGTAGCACGCTGTGGGCGACGTCCGTGTCGCGGGGTTGTTGTTCTTCACACACGACGCCGCATGCAGCGACAACATGTCGATCAACTGACGCTTCTGCACTTCTAAGTCCTGAAATAAAACGCTTTAGTAAGTCTTGTGTGGGTTTAAAATGGACTTCTTATCTGCTCGCCCGCTGCTGGTACAATTATCGCTAATGGTTAGTCGACTTCAAGCGTTATCAGTCGCCAACGTCACGGGTGATAATATAATTCATTCGCCGCAGGAAGTGTTTTACTTCAAGAATAGACCGTCAAGAAAAATCCTAAACGTCAGTTTCGGTCATTTTTATTGCTCTGATACGATCACTCAATCTAGCATCCGTCGTACAGTAATTCCTAGTAAAGAAAACATTGTAGAAAGCGAATGTCATTGGAATACTGATCAAAGTCATAAACTACAATCGACAGCAAAGTTCTGTGATGGAATTTAATAGAAAGTTAGAGGATAGTCACCCTTACGTTTCAAAACTTCCCAAATATTTTTATTGCATGTATTCGGTAAATAAGCGATCGTAACAACTCATGACATAATTATAACAACTGCCAATTACGATCACTTGAAAATGATAGATATTAGACTTGCATTTAAAAACAGTAAAATAAGAGAAAAGGATAAACTAGGGCAGCTTTACTCACTAACAAGGAGCATTGAGTGTTCGAAAGATGACTCATGACGAAACGCAACCCCAAAATGATTACTTCACATTAATTTTACATCAAATTTGTGATTACAACTATTGTATGACCTCCACGTTACCACGTTTTTTTCTTACAAAACATAAGAATAACTCCTGCACCGTGGTCGCGTTTACAAACATACATTTCTTATGAACAACCGAACTAATATTTGCTGTCATGACATTCGCCACACATTTCGCCTAAAGTCTCAACAATGTTTAGAATTTCCGCTGTCTTTTCCTTCTTAAACGTCAATAAAACTAACGATTCATAGAAAAGTAGATACTATGATACGACCACACTAAACAAATTATGAATTAAAATGATAAAATCTCAACGACTCACCTTCAGCTGTGCTTTGAGATCGATATTCTGATTCTCAAGGACCTCACTCTCGGTGACCAAGTTGACAGTACGCTCGCGTTTCTTCATTCTGCACTTTGTGGCAGCTATTTTATTCCTTTCCCTTCTACGCCGCCTACGCTCCTCGTCTTCCGGTGTCAGCTGTACCGAAAAGGAACTGTTTATTGCTTTTGCCTACATAAATTAATTATGAACTTAACGATAATAATCCAACCAGTTCTGTTATCAGAGTAATAAAATGTTTTAGAGATATTTTAGTAACAAACATTTTTAAAATCATTATAGTTGATTACCATTAATTAGATTGACGTTATTATTTTAAACAAGTTGCACAACTATGGCTATAAGTTTCGTTTACAGTGTTAAACCTAAAACAATTTGTCAATTTGTTTGAAGTGTTGTGTATACGCATAATTTTCTCACTACCCTCCGATATGACCTGGAAGTTGCGCCAATAATAATTTCGCATTGCCATTTAGAAATCAGGAAGTAGAGTCACGGCCGCGGACACATTGCGATGCCTCCATCGTAAGCTCATAAAACTTCAATCAGACCGTTGAATTACAATGCAGTGATGGTCATCATAAAAGCGCGTTAAGATCCTATTCGCAATCTTCCGTGGCCATCTTTATTTATTCACTGGACGAGACTGGACGGCGGAGCCGTTATGTAGGTAAGCCAAGACACTCAAGGAAATGATTGAAACGTAATATCGTACCTGCTATCAAATTGGTACTGTTATGGCTTAAAATAGATTTTTTCACTTTTATTTTTTAACTAAAAAATACTTTCCTCGTTTTCTACTAAACAAAAATAGAATCTGAACAATTAAACAACACAAGGCTATCATCAAAAATTTTATTCCCTGAAATAATGTGATCGAGCGATTAAGAGCAATCTAACTTACGAGTAGTGTAGGATAAATTTGAGAAATATCAGAAATTTATCAGAAGCGTGATACAGTACTCGTATGTACGTTAAATAAGTAACTATAATTAGTAAATTATTTTTATAAGTCTTAAGTAATTCATTTACAGTGCACCTAAAGCAGAAATGTTTCGTTCTTTTCAGAAAATCGTTATTAGAAATATTTAGTTAAACCCAAAAAGCATAAAGATAAACGAGTAACCTGTGAGTTGATTTATATTGGCTTTTCCTTCCTTAAATATGACAAAGCAGGATGTTCACGTTTTAAACGAACTGAATTATTAATTCATCACGTGTTTTAAGAACTTACCAATACTGAAATTAATAAATATGCATGAAGTACAATCGAAAATTCATCAAGAAATTTTGTATTGAAATACTTTTTGAAAAAATGAACGTTCTTCCTATAATGGAAATCCAACAAAGAAACAAAAAGAGTAATTTGTTTAAATAAAAAGAATTCAACAATGGATTCTTATTGCATACCTAAACAAATACGAATGAACAGAAATATACTTTATTGTACTGAGTACGTGACTGTCGACATACCTACTGGGAACATAATTATCAATATTCAATATAACTGGAACTTTGCGGTTTTACTATTCACGTGTTTTTCTATAAAACAATTGATGAATTTAAAGATATTATTTTCATCATTAATAAATCCTATTATTACTAATATAGTTTTTCTGTCGGTTCGCTATTTACTAAAACAGGAAAAGAAAAGTAGTACTTACTGAACAGGATGACTATCTACTTATACAAGGCGCAACTTAAATTTGACTGACGCTTATTCAGGAGTGGAATTGTTAATAATACCTTCTTGTATAATAAATATCTGCCTTAAGACCTTGCTAGCATTTGCAAGTGGCTTCGGTCGGGTTAATACCGATTCTGTCAATTAGGTACCAAGTTTACAACCGTCTTCAGTGACTCGTACATGGCTGTTTCAAAATTTAGCAATACCTAATAAATTATTTGCTAACACCTTCCAATGGTTTAGGTTTTACAAGAAATCGATAACAGATGTAATGAGAGTGAATTAATTCATAAATGTTAATTTCTTATTCATTTCAATGAAAATACACATATTGTTACGCAAAATATGAATGCAATGCGTAACAAGAGGCAAACTATGAATGTTATATTAATTCTTTGAAATCGGTTTTCCTTCTGCAAAGCAATGTAGTAAAATCTCCATTCATTATTTAACTCTTTTACTTTAATGAGTAATATCTTTATAATATTAATCCCAGCGTCAGTATTATTACTCATTCTCACTTACAAGCATTAAAATTTATTAGATTAAGTAAACGACTGTCTCTTTTTTCCCGCGACAAAACTGTGCGGAGTGTGTTCTATACTCGTAAATCCCCGGTTTGATTTTTGTCTACCCTTCATCGATATAGGCGCAAATGATAGTCGAGCATGTCATCAACGTTAATATAAAGTTATTTAGAAATCATAAGAATAAGAATCATAACCGCGGAGCAATTTTTTACCCACTTATCGCGATCTGCTGTTTGGTCCATACGTTTTTTCCCAGAACTAATATAGTTTAATCTTTATTAAGGACCTGGTACCAGAAATTAATCACAAATAAATTTACTTACCCCTTCGGATTTAGGCTGTTGTGTGGCGCTACTATCATATTCGTCGTCACTGTCCTCTTTCTTCAACCGTTTCATTCCTACGTCGGTGTCACTGCCAGACATCTTCCTCTTCGATTCTATTGACAGCTTCAGGCCCGCCTTTATTAGCTCTGAACACGTCTGGAAACAAAACACACGTATTTTAATTCTTTGTGCACGGAACACTATTAAATACAGGCGAACAGTTTTATTCCTAACACTTGTATCAGCCTGCTTTAAGTATATTGTCTTTAAATTTTTATTTTGCTTTGAAAATTTGTATTTTAGCGCGAGAGAGAAAGAGACAAAACATCGTATAGTTAAGAGTGGTCTGTATAGGCGTAATTTTTTAATAAAGACCGTAATCCTAATCATAAATTAAAATGTCCTAACACCAAACAATGATCATTAATATGTTTAAAAAACAAATGAAAATAAAAACTGAAACTAAATAAACTAATTATTTCCATACACAACACGTAAAAAATACTTTAATAAAGATGTCTGAATTTCAGGTTAAGTTTTGTTGCATCAAGTTGACTCAAGGCTATGTATTGTAAAAACATGCATCAATGATAAGAATTCTACCAATTTGCTTCGTTCGACTCTAACAAAAACATAAATAACGCCATAAAAAGACAAAATAATGTAAGAACGGTATGTGAATCGAATATATTATCGTGTTATTGCTTCCCGTGGATAATCCGATGGTATCGAATATTTTGTACTCGGTTTTCGCGCGCGGAATAAAAATTGCTGTTTTTATTTTCCACATCAATCAGATCGTAAAGTATGTATGTTTTGACTAAAAGATCACAGAGATGGTGTAATAAATGTAGGTCGTGCGTATATTTTTTACAATGATTCATGGTCACTTTACCTTGATAGGATGATTTCATCAAGGTTGCTTTGAAGATGTGTACTCGATATACTAGTTATCGATGGAATGTAGGATATTATTGCATTTTTAAACTGTTCCACAACTGCATAAGTCAATTGAAATGTGAGAAAACCAGTTATTACAATTATTATCAGAGGTATAATATTTTTCTCACATTAATAACATCCGCCTATTGTTGAGCTAGCGTTTGGTATCGTGCCTACACAACTTAGACAAAAAGTATGTTCTATAGGCAGGTCTGCTATTAATGACGCTAATTTGAATACGAGGTCAAAGGAAACCAACTCTTGACGCAGATTTACTACTTATTATTTCGATTGTGTGCATCTTGCGCATTGTTGGCAATGAAATAATGCGATAGCTCTTGCCAGGCAGACAACTAAACTTTTACGTTCTAAAACCTGATTGGTATGACATTAAACGCGTATTGTTCAGAGCGACTTATGTGGTTAATTAAACTAATTTAACACGCGCTATTTAGAGGCGTACTCCCGAACACCATGAGATGTGAATTGAATTTGACCATGAATTTTTTTGTATAGTTCAGTAGAGCCTACTTTTTGTAGTTATTGTTGGTAAAATGTGCCGGAAAATATTGAATAGCGTTTTTTTTTATTTCTCAAGGTTCAATGGAATGCGAGTTTAAAACCATTAGAGATGTGTCGTAGAATTAGATTTACTTTAAAACTCAATTTAAAAGATATTTTGGTTGCTATTGCAATGATACAAAGTCAATGTAAATAGTAAAATCAAATAGCCTTTCAAGAACTTTTGCATTGATATATGGTGCGAAAATATTGTGACTACTGCACTTGTTGCAACTATAGAATAGGTAGTAAGAGAAAAAGAAAATTAAATATCAAAGAGGTCAATGTCAAGTAGTAGGATGGAAGTGGAGAATAAATAGCGATTGTTGAGACTTCCCGAGTCTCACTGGTCTCACGAGTTAATTCTCTAATAATCGTCTAATAATTGGTACGACTAATATTAATTGAATTTCACACCATTATAACAGACATTATCAACCAAGCTATGGATACGATGCAAATCAATGTCGACAGTGGCGGATTTACCAGCAGGCTGAGTAGGCTCCAGCCTAGGGCGGCAGATTTTAGGGGGCGGCAAATTTGCCCCAATTGTTTTTTTGTCTTAGAGAAATAAAAACCACCTTCAAAAAAAACTATTCCAAAATAAATTAATATGCACTAAAAAGTAAAAAAATAATTGCGTATTCTTATTTAACTTAATAATCAACAAACTTTTTCTCTATCTATGTGTTTACCATGCAAGAAGGTAGGTAGGTACCTATCCACTGCAAATTTAACTGAACACATACCGCTGAATAATAAACAATGATCAAAAATATTTTTTAGAGTTCTCCTACGTAAAATGAAATTAAAAATATTAGACTACTTAAAAGTCAAACGAATTATTACGATAATATACTGTAGTTACAATTATTGTTATTTTTGGAGTCGCTGTCAGACAAAGAAGATTTGTAATGTAACTACATATGTATGTACGATGTTATAGGTGAGATGTGCTTGGTATAACTAGGTATTGGTATTCTGTCGCAGTATATTGTCATTCGTATAAAAATTAACATGTAAAAAAATATATTTCTTAAAGTATTCGCGTATTATTATTGCGAGGTATATTGTAGTGTTTCCTTGGTTCAGCGAATCATTGGAGCTGTGTATAGAAAAACGCCAAATTAAAAAAAGAAGAACAAGAAAAGTTTATCAGTAAAACGATAAAAATTTACAGTTTTCTTAAAAGTGAAAGGAGAAGCAGTATTGTAAGACCAGGAACTTCAACAACATGCAGTGATACACTACGATCTGAAAAGCTCGGAGTTCAAGCTCGGACTCTACGCCTGTGAACGCTGGTGTACCTCAAGGTTGTGTGCTATCCCCGACTCTGTTCCTTCTGCATATCAATGACCTGTTACTTAATAATAACATCCCTAGTTATGCGGATGATAGTACCGGCGCGGGGATGCCATATATGCTTGTCGCGCAATTTAATTCCTCTCAGGAACAAGTCAATGAGTGCCGGAATAATCGACTATTTGTTGGATCAAGCTGCAGACTGGGGCGGCCAGAATTTATTCCGGGGCTTTGGATCGTGATCCTTGGGGGCGGCCGTACCGGTGGGCATTCAATAAATTGCTTCCACCGGCGGCCCCCTCTCACCCAGTTTCCGACCGGAGCTCTTGAGTGAAATCGTTGTTGCTTTTCAGCCACCCCGGATTTTACTCCTCCACCGATGCCACCACGCCCGTGGGCGGTGAGGGACGGATCGTTGGTGGGATCATTTACGTGTTCGGCAGGGGAGACCTCGGAAGTTCCAATTCCAGGCGTCCTGAGGAGCTTCAGGCAGCAGTACTGTGGCTGCGGAGAAAGAACACCACCCCGGGGCTCAACGGCTTCCCAGGACATGTGTGAGTCCAAGTCGTCGAGTACCTGGGTGAGAGGTTCCGCGGCCTCTTCTCCGCGTGTCTAGAGCAGGGCGTCTTCCCATCGCGTTGGAAGACTGGGAAAATGGTACTGCTGAGAAAGAAAAAGCGTCCCGCAGAGTCGCCATCGGCCTATCGGCCTATAGTGCTGCTTGACGAGATAGCCAAGCTCTTTGAGCATATCATTCATTGCCGCCTCGTCGAGCACCTGGAGAGAATCGGACCAGACCTGGCATCGTGCCAGGCCAGTATGGGTTTCGGGAAGGCCGATCAACTGTCACCGTAATTCTGCGGGTGAAGACGCACGCGGAGGAGGCAGTGGCCCAGGGCAAATGCATGGTGGCGGTGTCACTCGACATCGCCAACGCCTTTAACACATTGCCCTGGCCCTGTATAGCGGAAGCTCTTCGGTAACACGTGGTGCCGCCCTATCTCCGACGCCTAGTGCACTCGTACCTTTCCAGCAGGGTATCCGGGCGCTGACGGATGGCACCGCACAGAAATGTCGTGCAGTGTCCCACAGGGGTCGGTCCTTAGGCCCTTTCTGTGGAACATCGGGTACGACTGGGTGCTCCGTGATGCCAATCTCCGGGGTGTCGGCGTAGTTTCTTACGCTAACGACACGGTGGCGACAGCGTGTGCCGGGACCTTTCCGGAGGCCGTCAACCTCGCCGCGCTAGACACAAGCCACGTGGTGAGGAGAATTCGGGGGCTGGTCCTCGCGGTGGCCCTTCAGAAATCCAAGGCCATCTGCTTCCACGGGCCCCGGAAGCAGCCACCTGCAGGGGCCTATTTGACGATAGAGGGCGTGGATACCCCATCCACTCCACGATGAAATATCTTGGTTTCGTGTTGGATAGCCGGCGGAATTTTTGCGCCCACTTCGGCAGATTAAAGCTGAAATTGATTAGGGCAACGGGTGCGTTATCTACTTTGCTGCCCAATCTCGAAGGTCCCGGCATCCCTTGCCGAAGATTGTTCGCCGGAGTCGTGCGATCAATGGCCTTATACGGTTGCCCCGTTTGAGCCGAGTCCCTGGGCAGACGTTGCGTGGCCCTTCTGCGGCAACCGCAGCGGCTAGTTGCGCAGCGGATGATCAGGGGCGCGATTACCCACGAGGCGGCCTGCGATTTGGCCGTTTTCCTTCCCTGTGATCTTGACGCCAGGACCCTCTCGTCAGTCTACCACTGGCGAGTGGAGGCGTCTCGTCGAGGGGAACGACCAGCCCCAAGAGAGATAGAGGCTGAAAGGACCTCCCTACGCTTGACTGTCGTGGAGGAGTGGCGTTCCAGGCTGGATAGTCCCATGGCTTGTCCGTCGCAGCACTGCGTCCTGTCCATAGCCAGTAGTTGGATAGGCGCCACGGTGTGATGATGTCACAGGTTCTGTCGAGACATGGTTGTTTCGGCTGGTTTCTGTGGCGGGTGACCAGAAGAAAAAGTCCGCCGTGTGTCACCACTGTGACAACTGCCCGGAGGAAACAGCCCAGCACACTCTATCAGATTGTCCGGCCTGGGATGAAGAGCGAAGCGCACTCCACGCAGCGGGGGCAGTGCGCAATGACTAAAAGTAATCCCGAAATGTGCGGCAGAGAGCGCGGCCTCTTGACTGTCGCGGACGTTCACAATAAGTGAGTGTCCAAAATAGGGTGAGTGGAAGGCATCTAAAGCCCTCCCAATTTTGAGGTGTCCATAATTGGATAAGGCGCAGATCCAGCCTCATATGGAATTTTGTTCTCATCTCTAGACTGGAGCCCCTCTCTACCAATTTATTCCATTTGACCGCATTCAACGACGTGCCCCTCGAATCATCGATAACCAGATTCTTACTGACAAAATTTATCCCCTGGCATTGCGAAGAGACGTTGTGACTATTTGTCTTGTATCGCATTTACCATGGGAAGTGCTGCAAGGCCGGCAACGCACCAATAATTTCTCTGTTTTTATGGGTGTTCATGGGCGGTGTTGACCACTTGACATCAGGTGGCTCACTAGCACGTTTGCCTCCTTTCTCATAAAATAAAATATTTTTTAGTCTTTTAAATCTAAAATATTTTTTTCACCTTTTTTTGTCTGTGTAGGGCAGTAATTCCCAAAGTGGTCCAGGTGGACCCTCAGGAGTCCACGGTAGACTCGACGGGGGTCTACGTTGGGCGTGACAAAAAATGGGGGTCCACAATCGTAAGCGGGGGTCCATGAAAATTATTTTGGTTTCGAACTAAAATGTTGGCTTTACTTCTCCTATCAATATAAGCAGATTCATATTTTAAAATTGCATATTCCATAATCAGTACAACGCGTCTTTTTTTTTTTAATGTAGCTGCATGGGGGCCACCGGATCCATCAAAAATTTGAAAGTGGTCTATGAAACAAAAGGGTTTGGGAACCTCTGGTATAGGGTTTCGAAATGAAGAGGTCAGAAGGGGCGGCAAAATTTGAATAGCCTACAGGCGGCAATTGTCTTAATCCGCCACTGAATGTCGACGATGTCCAGCAAGATCTTTGTCGTGGTTATCTATTAACCTAAATATTAGTTGCAGGTAGATACGGCCATCACGATAACATCACTCAGACCTGCATAAACCTCTTTTGGAACAGAAAAAAGGATATCGCAATAGTGACACAAAATAATTAGGAAAGTAATTGTTTCATGAAACGTCTTTAAGACTTTTAAATTCGATATTTATAAAGTTACTATTCAACATTAGTTTACATTATAAATGAAATCCTTTTTGCTTGGTGGTTATTCTTCGTTAGAATGAGTTTTTTTTTTGCCTCAGTTACCTGTACCACAATAAGCCATTTGGTAATTTTTACGGCTTGTTTATGCTAATTAAGATCTTTTTATAACTTGTAAATGAATTAGGTACCAAAATGAAGTGGTTGCTACACATGACCACCTATGGCACTAGCATGTTGTATTACCAGAAGAACAAGAGGTAAAAATTGCGAAAAGGGAGGTTATGAAAATAGTACGAACCTATATGATATCTTTACTATTCCACTTTAGTAATCCTTTTTTTTAGGAATAATTATAGCCTGCATTTGTAGTAAATAAAGTTGCTTGTAATGATAACATATATATAATAATTGATTAATCTAAAGTTAGTTTGAAAAAAATATATCTCATTACATATTTCATCATGTTTAATATTTCTATAAAAAATATCAGTCTAATCTCTACGGATCGTCTCTACGATTGAGAGATGTAATGACCAAAGAGATAATTTTTCTTATCTCGGATCAGATTCACAAATACTTAAATAAAAAAAATTAAAGAGAAAAGAAAAGAAGAAGTATAAAACGACGCAAGTTAATTTCTTTAGATTAGGTACATAATTTTTCCTTGTTGCAGACTATTTCACAATGTTATGAATATTGTACATTGTGCAAATGAGATAAAAATATTTTTGTCACAAATCTAATCATACAATTTAAGATCATTATTTAGTATTCATTATTATTCTGTCTCGATTATAAAAAATATATAAATCAAAAAATACCCGAAGATTTAATATTGAATACTTTCTGTGTTCGTTGTATGTGTCTTTGTAAGATTTTTTTTTATTTAATTTTATCATTGTTTCATTCCAGAAACACTCCACGAGTGTTCGATGCTTTATTATATACCTTATTTTATACTTTTTGAGATCATCATAATTAAAATCTAGCAATGCTACTATATTTTTACATATGATTCTTACGTTCTTACCTTTTGTATGCTGGGCGTTGTGCTCGAGGCTGGCGATGTGGCCGACGAGCCGTTGGACATCGAAGAATTCGAGTCATTACAACTTCCGCCCTGCAATCACATAGGGAAATGAGTCTCCTGACATTCACAACACAAACTAATGGCGCATTTTACGCCCCGCTGACCGTGCGCCATAATGAGGGGATTAAACAAACAGCTTGGGAAAAACTCCATTGCTCACTCTACCATTTGCGAACAAGTTTATAGTGTATCTACAGAATTTAAAGAGACCCTCCGTCTAGTCATAAACAGTGGTTACGTCTTTTCTAAAATTATAATTGGTGCGCATTTAGGCCTAAAGCGCAGTAGTAGCCTAATCTCAGCGCTAATACAGACATAATGAACATTAGGTATATCGAAAGTCAGTACTGAATATAAATATTATAGGAAATTCTATTAAATTGAAAGTATTTCTTTTATTAAGAGTCATTTTTCGAATAGTGTTAAACGGTTTTTATTAGAAATTTTTCAACAAATTTAAAATACGAAAAATATGTAGATCAGAGTTAGTTAGTCCGTCGAAAGAGTTTGTCTTACTTGAACCGACGGACGAAAATGCAATAACAATTAGAATGAATAATAGATCAATGCATGTTCTATAACGATAATTACCAATTAATGCACCTCTGTAGGAACCGGCGTATGTAGATTGTTAACATACTAAATTACTTCCTGTAACAGTCTGCTGACTACAAATCGTATTTGGCAGGGTTTAAAATTTACTGCAGCACCGTCGACATAATTACATGGACCCATTGTTTTATTCACGCTCCAAATTCTCTGTCATTCATAAATTTCAGTAAATGAACACACTTTCAATGACCACTGTTAATCTCGATTGAATAATATAGTTACTACGATAGAATGTCAAAGAGCATACGGTTTTGTTGGTGATAAAGTAATGAGCTCCGCCCATGAACACTTACGGGCTAAAGATAAACGTAGTATAAATGTTTTCTCTTGGAAAATACGCCAAGAAAAGCTGATTCCATAGGATATGAGAGAGAAAAAAATGTGCTTTTTGGAAATCGTCCCATTATTGGATTAATTCTAAAATTGCCTTAGTAATCAAATCACCAGCGATCTTGCGAGCGAGTTGGTAAAGTTCAGGTTCCTAAAAAAAATTGAAACCTAATATTTGTCTTCACAATATAAACGGGTGATAGTACACACATACCATCGTAAAGTCAGAGGTAAGTGCTTTAACCTAACTTAGCTATCGCGCCCTCATCCCATTCACCTCGATTTCTACATGCGTACTGAATTATGAGCAGAAACAACTAAATATAAAGCAGATAACGGTGAGGCGCCGCGGAGTCTGGTTCTCGGATTAAACTGAGTGAAGCGGTCCGGCGCGTACATGGTAAGTGTTAGGTGTCCAGTATTTATAAAGGAACAGTTACGTAGTGCACCCGATACTTGGCAACAGATCAAAATACTTGCAATACTTATTTACATTCTAACAACAGCGTGTGGATGTGACCTAAGTGCTGGAAGGATGCGTTGAATCGCGATTACTTACTACGTGAAAGCACAAATAAGCAGCGATATGCTATTACTGGTTCAACGCCCTTTATATCAAATGCGATATCATGTGACATACCCTTAAGAAAGGCAGAGTGCCGTTAACGATGCATTGCGTCGTCTGTTCGTAATTTAGATATTTGCTACTAAAATAACGCTATGTACAAGGTAATGTAGGGTGTAAAGATGTTACAGTGCAAAAGGTAGAGAAAGTAATTGTTCTGGAACTGTACTATATAAAGATGATAATTTAATAAAATTATAAAAACCTTCGAAGCGAGTTGGGTAAGGTTGTGGTTAAAATTCTACAACGAAATAAGTTTCATTCTTAAGTAAAGCTTAAATGAGGATACACAAATTATAGGTCTATGTATTTAAAAAAATCGACAATTGAAATTGGTGGTAGTATACATTATATATCTTACAAAAAATAACTAGGAGCAAAAAAATCTAATTGCATTTACTGCTCCACGCTCGTAACCGTCTCAAATTATTTTATTAAAATGTAAAAAAAAATATTAGTCATCTGTTTACTGTGCTCCATTTACATTGGCGAATTATGTTTTAGAAAAACGCAGATTCAAGTGGCGACGGATATACGCAAGACGCAATCAGTCGATAGGAAACAAATCTTTCTGCCACAAACGGCACAAACAAATCTTGCTTTGTTTCGCGAATATGGGAAAGGTGTAGTGAAAATGAGATTATTCCTGTTGTCAGTGTATTCGTAACTGTCCATATGGTTATTATCATTATAGAATCTGAACTATAGTAACCAAAAGTATGATTAGTTTTTAGTCATAAATATGCCGGCGCTAAAATGTGTTGATTGATGAAATACAATCGTAAATGTTGCTCTATTCGGATCGCTATTACCATGTTACATACAAATGTTTGCTGAATTACCTTAAAACTGGAGGTCTTGTCGTAGTTATACTGGTCGAGGGGGTTGGTCATGGTGATGACGTCGTTGACGATCTCCGGCGTGCGCAGCGTGGTGGTGGCCGTCTCCGCCGTGAGCATGTTGATGACGGCAGCGCTAAGGTTCACGCTGAGATTGTATGCGCCTGTGCCGCCCGCCGCGTCGCCGTCTGCGCCTGCGCCGGGCGACGCCGCCGTGTCCTCGCACTTGATCGTCGGCACCGCAGAGCTCATGCTCGACGAGTTCATTATATCCTTGTACGGAGCCAGTTTCGCTTCTTTTTGGTAACTTTTTACAATAAAAATGTCACCTAGCCTTAAGTCTAGATATCACGAATAAACACTATCACTAGATAAGATAAGACTAAATATCACTGCATGTGGTAAACTGGTTAGAAATGGCACTTAACGTCTTCTACACGAGAAGTCTTCACGGGAATTGTTCGTTCACTTGTTGACCTGGAAAGAGAGAGAACATTGGTTTAATTACAGTATTGGCTTGTGTCTGCTTTGTTTACTCAGATAATATATGTTGACGGCGCACGGCCGATGTTAATCAATGTGTACTACTGGTGCAAAGTTACGTCTTAATGGATTTAGGCGTTTAGCGAGACCGAGCAAAAAATAAGCAGCCAAAAATAATTTGTGAATAATTTCTGCATTTAGTAGCGTTGTAGGCTGGAAATAGTTCGCCTTGATATCGACGCATGATCTACAGTTAAGCTTTACACCTTGGTAAGCCTACGCACATAATTATGAAATTGGAATGAATGTAACAGTTTTTGTCTCTGCTTGTTTTTGTTCATCGAATACGCGAATGCAGTCGAAGGGCGCGCAGCATTTCGCAAGTGCATAATTCGGCGGGGCCCGAGTTTCGCAAGAGTTCACGAGGCGGGTTTTTAATTAGGCCTATCGAAGAGCCGCGGCCTCGCGGCCAGGATGCGCGTCCAATAAAACGCCTTTTTACAGGCCCCAATTGAAGGCGAGCCATAAAATTTAAAACTACACGCGGTTTTTACGATGTATTTTAACAGTCTTCCGCGTAGCGTGTCGCTTCCATTGTTCGCACCTACTGTGTGGTGTGCGGGCGCGGTATCGGGGATTAGCAGCAGTCAGCCGTCAGCCGACCACAAGGACACGCATGGATTAAGCAATTAACGAGCAACACAATGTCGATGTTGACACTAGACAACATTATGTGGACGGTGCCGAGCGGAATAATTAGGACACGCATCGTGACAATACCGTTTGTGCGAACAAAACGGGAGCTAAATCCGCTAGATCCGTATATAGCCGGTGGAGTCGAAAGCTGTCTGACGCCTTGACCCGGCCTCTATTCGTACGTATCTCATATCTGTCGCACGTAAATACAATAAAGCACGGAGTCTGCGTAACCTACTTACGGCGCTTTTGCTTATTCCACTCGCGAGCTCTAAGGAAAAATGTGCCACGATGTCAGAAATATTGAGGGGCACGGTACGGCCAGTGAGACAGCCAACCCAAGGTCAATGGTATATAATTCAATTCTTATAATTCAATAGGAAATATCTCATTTCAGAACACATGGTATCGCCAAGACGAAATAAATGAAGTAAATTAGTATAGCCAAATTATTCACACAGTCACAATAATATAAAAAACGCAATTGATTGAGCATTTCAATCGAATTGAAAGAAAAAAGGCATCGTCAATTAGCGTTTAAAAACAATGTGTATGCGAGCGGGCAAGTCGCACTCAATAGATGTCTAGCCGCAATCTATTTGTAATGCGGTGCAAAAAGTATTTTACGCAATGTTAAATCTCCGATACATCAGTAGTCAGTGACTGTGTTTGATGAACAAACAGAACACATCTGTTCAAACAGACCACGATTTGCCAACGATTTTCCGCTCGCACAATAAACATTTGCGTTTAATGGAGAAAGCGACAAAGCGGAGAAGTTAAGAGAATTTACGAGCGAAAACCTCTTTATACTTATTAGAAACGTAATTCGTTGGAAATAAAAGGTCTATTGGTAGCTAAGAATAAACGGGGCTATAGCGTGGGCAGCAATAACCGACAAGTGCCATATAAACGAATATGCAAATAACATTGGGTAGGTAGTAGGACGTCCGCGCCAGAAATGGGGAAAAGAAATATCATAATGTATCCGTTCTGGACTGCGTAGGCTTGCGATTAGTTCTTTATTTATGGAGATAAATTGCACCATCGATTTTGGTTCGACGTTTAAATTACATCTTTAATGCCTTTGGGCAAGTGTAGAGTTAATTTATAGTCAAAACCTTTTAGTTGGAGCAAGAAACTGAAAGAGTAATATAGTACAGTATTTATTCCTTTACGCCAAATTAATCTTATTATCGCTACAGTTATTTTCGATTACCGGCATCATACTGTAATAAAAGCTATCAAACGTTCCTAGTACGTGTCTCATACAACACAGCTATGCACGTACAGGAATAATCTCTCAACATTATACCCCATTTAACGCGCCATAACTATCACGAATATCTTATAAGACGGCACGCGACATCCTCTTCCATCTTATTATGAAATATATTAGAACGAGTGAGACAGACTGTAAGATATTGCCTTGAGTTTCCGAGCAAAAGGGGTCAACTGAAACGACTTTAAAAAGACATAAAACGCAATACACTATAGGTTGTTACGTCTCTTTGTTTCGGAGCCACCAAGTTGGTTAACGAGAAATGGGTAACCTAGATTCGGCCGCACCCGCGGCGTTATGTTTTTATGTGTCAACTTAATTGCTTTTTCAAAGTACATCATTCGTTTATAATGCATTTAACTGATCCATTTACATTATGTGTAGTAGTTAATAAATGTATATATACTAATTAACAAGCCTGGCGGTTAGCGTGTATTAATATAGTTTTTGTTTAAGTATACATTTTGCTGTTTTGTGAAAAATATATAGTGCTGATCTGGACAAAAGCTACTATTCAATTAAGACACCTATTTGTCTATTTAACCTAATATTATTCCTGTACCATTACTTTATTACGATATTTTTTATTTGACTTACAACTGTAATTAATGCATGTAAATTGTTCATAGTAATTAATATTATCATACAACAATGAAGCTAATTTAAACTAAAAAAAAACTACAATAACAAAGCTATAACGCTTTTCGACGTTCCCAAAACCAAAGGAAATAGTCCATAAATTTCGTGTACCTACAAAACTTGTGACAGCCGGTAGATGTTACCGTGTGGAATAAATACAAGAAATCCGTCTGGCCAGCGCGCTCATTGTTATTCACTTGCTGAGAAGGTCGTAATTTTTAACATCGCTACGTTTGGTATTAGTCGTCAAAACAATGCATATAACATTTATTTCAGAACGGAAGTAACAAATTTTAGTACCGAAAATCATTGTACAGATGAATATTAAAATAGCTACTGATTTTCTTGATGTATTTTGTTCAATAAAAACTGGTCCATGAATATAATTACTATGCTTGGAATCTTAAGAAAACATTTAGTGTGTAGTCCGCCAACCCGCTTAGGCCAGCGTGGTGGACTAAGGCCTAAATCCTCTCAGTTGTAGGGGAGGCCCGTGCCTAGCAGTGGGCGTATATGGGCTGATGAAGATGACGATGAGTCTTTAGAAAAGAATATTGGGATATATTGCAACAAGTAATGAACGTGAACGATATCAAAGAAATGTTAATCAGTTCCTGAGAAATCACCTGAGATTTCAAAAATGGACGTTCCCACTTGCTTCAAAGTAGGATGCCCATTGACCAGAGCTCAGATGTACTTTAGTCATACAGAGAGCAGCGGGCAGGAGTAAAATATCGAAATAATTTTGTAGTTACTACTATAAAAATTATCAATTATAGTATCCGTTACTTTTCAATCAACAAAAACCTCGAGAGCACACAATTAAACCTAATTATAACATGAGCTCACCGCCTAAAACGTCAATATCATAATAAAGAAATGCCAAACGTGTCGTTTTACGACGTCTGCGCAAAAAACTCAACCAAAAATCGTTTTAGTAGAAAATCTATCAAGTCGCTAATCTTTGCTGTTTGGCCACGAATGAAAAAAAAACATTCAACACGCCTACGGTGGCCCGCGGCGAACGTACCCACAAAAAGTAGTTATTACAACGAATCAAAAAATAAGGATAAGATAAGAATTGATTCTATAAGGATTGAATAAAAGTTTATCCAGGCTAAATGTCAATTTTGAATTTGCAAAAAAGTTTTAAATTATTTTTTTAAGTCCAACGTTACACGTAATATATTATTTTTCAATTTATTGTTATGTTTTAATGACCGTCATTTTTTTCGCTTACATCTGATGAACCATAATTGATCCCTAAATATACTGCATAGTTTATTTATAAATAGTGCAGACCATATGCCAGCCATTACCAGACAGCCCCGTGGCGCAGTTGGCTAGACACCAGCTTGCGAAACGAGAGGCCGCGGGTTCGATCCTCGCACCGGGACAAATGTTTGTGTGATGTTGATGTGACCGAAAAATCTCTCGTAGTTTCTGATACCCACGTCACAAGACTCGTATATGTTGGGTGTATTTATTTATTGATATCTTCGGATATACATATGTAAGTCAAAGTATGTGAGCGTAAAATCTGGACTGCACCAGTTCTCATAACATGAAATGCAAATTAATTATAATTTGCATCATATATGTAGTACCGTATAAGTAAAGTCCCTAGATAAAAGATAATTCTTGTATCGGTATTGATTATTATTTGGTAAAGAGATACCTTTAAGTGGTATAATTTACTTGCATGTTATCCTTATCACAACCATAAAATTTTGCTTATGCTTCCTGTTCTTAGAACGGTTGTTGAAGATAATAAACTAACACTCCGGTTCCCGGTATCAGTGGCAATTGGTTTTACGAATCGTGATATGGGAATATATAGAGTAACTACGATTGTAATACTGTTGGATATGGAAATACAAAGGGAAATATCTCAGTCAATTTTCATAACAATGTGATCATAGAAGTAAGCATCTACATATGTAGAACAGTTTTAGTATCTCTGTTGAACGAAGGTTTTTTTTGCTAATCATCAATGATATCTGTAACATCATGACGTAGGTCTCACTAATGTAATTTCCATATCGATCTTCATGATCAGCCCAAATACGTCCCACTGCTGGGCACGGGCCTCCTCTACAACTGAGAGGGTTTAAGCCTTAGTCCACCACGCTGGCCTAGTGCGGGTTGGCGGACTACACACCTAAGAAATTCCTAAGAACTTTTTAGGTGTGCAGGTTTTATCACGATGTTTTCCTTCACCGTTAAAGCAAGTGATAATTCATTGTGAATACACATATAACTTCGAAAAGTCAGAGGTGTGTGCCTGGATTTGAACCTGCGACCGTCTATCGATATATCGATCGTATATCGATCTTAATAACGATTTATAGATTAACAAATCCAATAAAAATAAAAGTAAATCAGTGATAGGTTAATCATACTTTTTGTAATTATCGTAATCGTTTACCATGACAACGTTTGCACTTATCTCAATCAAGCTACAGTTAGAAATTTACAACTTTCCTAACCTGGATGATGACTGTGTGGAAACTCAAGAGCGTCTCTTCTTTTCAAATTATAGTTCTGATTTTTTACACCAAGTCATGGCCTAAGCCAATCTACGATAAAATATGAGTGTTTGACAAGCGTTGCCGTCGACAATGGAATGGAAACATTAGTACAATGTCATGTTTGTGAGGGCGAGAGCTCGGTCATCAATTAACCTGTCAAAATGTTCACGATTGTGAGCACTGGATTTGACGTAAGGCTATTGTGCACTCGAGATTTTGTTCGTACACCACGTAGAGTTCGCACTGTAATAGATTTGATAGTTTTGAATGCGAATGTTAAGATACCAATTGAATAGGCTTATTAAAATCAAAGATGGATCTTGCGAAGTAAATTATCTTTAATTATAGATAGGGTAAATTAATTGTAAAGAAATAAAGTTGTTACTCAATGGACAATACTGACATTTTCCATCAATTTATCTGACATAATGTTAGTAATTTATATTTAATTTATAAGATAGAAATACTACCAAGCGAAAGACTTTAACGAAAATAATTTTTTCAATCATAGACAATTATCCTTAAACTTTAGTCATGTAAAAAAGCGTAAATGTATTCTTTGAGAATAACATTATAAATATGTTTTTTAAGGAAGAAGATTTTATATAATTTAGAAACAATAGCCAAGATTATTTTTAAATCCTTGTATAGCTGTATCACGAATCTCTCATCAACTAATTACTATTACACACAAACCTAATTACATGGAAAAAATGTCATTGTAAGATTACTGAGAAGATCTATTAAAGAATAAAATAAGTCACACTTTTAAACTAATTGACGTTCTGGCGAAAACGATTCGTAGTTTTTGAATCGTTTTTAAGTAAGATGAGCCTCCCAGACAAAAGTTTAAAAGAAAATTGAGAACTACATACGTCGTTGTCACCCTAGACTATAGGAAGACTACAGAACGAATTCGCTTGACTAAGGTAGATAATACTTAATAGTTGTACAATAGAACATTTTAAAATAAAATCTGTCGCGTACTTTGAATGAGATTAAAGTCTTGCAAAAATATTTCCTCCAATTTTCTTTTTCACTCTTCTGTGCAAAAAGTCTACTGCAGCACTATTTGTTTTTCATGATTTTATGAATACCCACGGACGTTACCACTTAAAATTAGTTAACCATTTGCTTCGCCAGATCTGTGGCACAAAAATAGACAAGCATGAAGCAGACATTCATTACAATGCACTATAACATTAGTGTAATCCATTAAATTATGAGAAAAACGTGATATTAATGAATAATAATTGTCTAATAGCCCATTGAATTCGTACTCAACATTGCAATGTCAAGTTTGAAGCTCAAACTTATGCATTAGACGTAAGGTCGTGACTGTACTTCATTATTTGCACATTTAATATATTATGTGGCAAAATCTAGTCTCAAACATGACTGTTTATGGACAGTGCATGCAGAAAATGACCTCTCTCGTAAAAGGGTAACCATTTATAGCAATCTAATACGAAAGTGTACCAGCATTTACTGATTTGTTACGGATAATCAGCAAGGAATGTAAATTAATCTCGGTGGTTGTTTACGTTCTTAATTACGGTTTGAACCAAAAGTTTCATTTAAATTACTAGTTTTAACCTTTAAAGGTTATCAATGCCAGTGCCAATTAAAAAAACAATAAACAAAATAGAGTTGTAATTTATAAATTTAGTTGCAAAAGCAATCGGCCATTTATATTACGTTTGACTTTACGCACGAATAAAGCTTTCTTTATCAACAAAAAGCGAGCAAAGAAAGCATTGTAAATAAAACGAGCTAAAATACATCGATGGAACATGAAACAAAAAATAATCGAAATTAACGTTCTATTCTTGAAAAAAGTTCGCCGTGAACAGGCGGAGAGCGAGGCGCTCGCGGCGTTAGCAACAGTGACGTTCGTCCTTGACACTCGGCAGCGGACAAAAACTATCGGCCGTAATTTCGGCGCGTCTCGGTGGGTGTGTTCCGAGTCGACGCACACAAGCACGCGTCCTTCCACGCCATAGAATACATAACACTGACGCCGCATTAGTTCTGCACACATTCGCAACGTCTCTCAGAGGAGCTGGGGTCAATGGCTCGCCAAACATCACGTTTCGCCGTCCACAGAAATGTGGCTTAATAAGGCATCGAACCAAAGTATTGGATCATTAAAATGTTCTGTCCCAAATGTATTATGCAACGTCGTCTCGATTTGTCCGAAAAATGAAACTGCGACAGTAAAAAGCACGCGAAATCATGTTTATACGAAAACCAATGTCAGCCGTGAATAAAATTATCACAAACTGTGCTACTAATAAGTTGTCTGCCTACATATCATGAGACGATTATGAATGAATGATTTTCTTGTATTAAACGCTTACGATGAATGAAACTCAGAACGCACTGATAAACAGATACAGCGAGATTGTGTAACGCGCTTTGTAGCACAGCGCGACCAACAAAAGTTTTACTTACGCATGCTTATTCTTGCTGACCTGAATACTAGTTTGAATTCAAACCTTAATCATAACATATTGCGATATCTAGTTACGGAATTAATAATAAGGTATGTTAATAAATATATTTATTTAATGTTATTACAACAACCATTATAACAACCAACTCTTCATTATGAGAAAAGTTCAATTAAAACAAATGTTACATAAAAAAAAACTGTATGTGTCAGTAAAAATGTCGGCACACATAGTCCTGGAATGTCCCATCTGCCGCCACGCCATTGTTTAATATTGGCGCCAAATTATATTTACTTATATACATGTAAGGAACAAAGGAAGTTTGGCAAGGCATTGTTCGTTCGCTCAATTTTCGAGTCTGGCGCGTAGACTTATTTACAATACATAGGTACACACATGCGAACTTTTTGACTCCCACATGTAAAAATCAATGTGACATTTAGTTTTAAAAATCGTTGTGTCGGTGCTCAGTTTAAAACAAACTATAAGGCATTAACTTTAGCCTTCAATGTATCCTTGTAAAACTCGGTTACAAATTTATAAACAAATATTTTCCGTATTTTTAATAAATTTTATAATCGGAATTGCTATTTTTATATTTCTTGTGAGTTCCACGATGGCTGAAAATACTTATATTTTATATTTATATACTTTTTATAACCTTAAAACATTTTTTCATAACATTCATACTGATATTAGCAGGCATTAAAAAGTCTGTAAACTTTTGTTACCATAAGAAAGTAAGTTCAAGTTACAAATGAAGCGCACGTGTTCCTATACAAGGCTTAGATAACACACATCCAACAGACCTAATTATATGCCGTGTAATGAAACCGTCTAGACATTTTGGGTCGTTGGCCTGCCTTTTTAAATATAAAAATGTGTTATATACGCATTAATTGCTTATAAATATTGAATGTAATGTCAGAAATGATTTACATATTAAAGTATTTTATACTATTTTTGGTAATCCATATATATATTTATAAAGACATAATTGCAATTTGAACCGTAACGTAGCATTTTTATTATATTTTTAAATAGCGATATAACCACCAAACAACCCGCACTAGGCCAGCGTGATGGTCTAAGGCTAAACCCTCTCAGTTGTAGAGGAGGCCCGTGCCCAGCAGTAGGATGTATATGGGCTGATGATGATGATAATGATATAAAAAATCTAGACTTTAACGTCATTTAGTTATTTATTTTAGTTAGAACTGATAATTACAAGCCTATCTCAGATCTATACTATAAAAGAAAATTACGATTGCCTTTCGGGAACCAAACACCAGTCCATTATATGTTTAGACGTCTTGTTTCTCCACCAACTAAGCTACTTACGTCCAACAATGCAGGTTAATGATATACCATGAAACTTAAATATAAACAAGTAATAGATTAGAATGACTTTATAAATAAATCACGATCTTTACTATATAATTTTACCATTAAATAAATTTATTAGTCTCGCCTCTATACAGTAAAGGCGATTAATAAGCTTTATATTTTCCTCTATTATTACATATTCAAGATGCAAGAAGATAGTTATGTCCGCAGCCTTCACCGATTTATAGTCTTGCATAATATATACAGGGTCTTTTGTTTATTTGAAATATTGCTAATGATTAGGAATATATTAAAGGTTTTATATTATGACATTAACAAATAGTTTGCATTTTAAAACTTTTTTAATACGCGTGGCATATGATTAAGAATTAAGACTGATTCTATTAAGGGCTCACTCGTGGATGCTTTATCCGTCTCTAATTTTTGGAAGGAAAGAAATAGAAAGTGCTGTCGTCTTGAGACAAATTGCACAAACATTTTCGTTTGTAAGTAGTGAATCCCAAGGCACATCATTGTATGGTATGTGTGTTGTTGTTTTGTTTAGACCCGTTAAGGACATGGGATTAGTGCAATTTTAAACTTTACATTTAACCTGCCTATAGACGTGAAGCAATAGACTTCTTAGGATACTATTATGTTCTTAACTTTTTTATATACATAACTGTATGTCTGTATTACCATAAAGAGTATTTCTGCACCAAAATTACGCCAAGTATGTATCAGTTTCACGTAATAGAAGACGATTCGAAATTTTGCATTTATTGATTATTGAGTAACTCTTGTATATAATATTTAGATATAATAACTCTTAATTATCGATAACTTAATTATTTCCGTTGCTGTAATGAAGGAACCCGGCCATCAAGATCAATAATACAATTATTAATAATACAAAATTACGGGACAAAGTTGCGAATTAACAATTCATTTTGATATGCAGTTGTTTTGTTTTTTATAATAATAAACTTCAACCAGGTAAAATACAAATAAATAGAATAAAATGTATACCTACCCATATAGAAAATAATCATAAATTTAAATTAAATAATCGTAATTGATTATTTTTCTTAATCAATAGGACACATGACCATTTTAGGTGTGAATGACCTTTTCAAGATGACAAGAAATGGTTTAATATAAAAGATGAACTGTGCAAGGAAGGCACTAGATTAGATGTGCACGTAATGTGAGAAATATGAAGCATTGGCATTCGTAGTTAATTGAATACAACATTACATACATAAAAAAAATAAAAGAGTTAAGGCGTAGTCATAATTGTTTTTCATTACAGATTATCTTGTAAGACATAGGAAACTTTAAAATATTACGAACATTAATATGCGAATATCCTGTCCACGGAAATGTTATAATCTCAATTTTAAAGAAACCAATACGATTCTGACACAAATGTTAATCTGAAAAATCTCCCTCAATTTTGACCACCACAACTGCACAATTCATAGTCATGGCTACGTGTATGAGATTTCAAGCTTGAGTACATCGGCAATAAGCCAATCTCCAGCCATTAAGCGCGGACATAACCTTAACCCGTACGCCAACCGCAAGTTCAGCCATTAAGCAAAGCGAGCACGCGACTCCGCCCTCGCACGTTTCTATACGGAAAACTGCAACTATTGATCACGAAGTGCACTTTGTTAGCTGACCTCGAACATTTTACGACAGGAAATCTATAAAACTATTATGCCTGGACACTCACAAAGCTAGGATAATTACGGCGGCGTATATACTCATCCTATTGTAGTGAACAAATAAACTTGGTAATCGAGTCATCAAGGTCGTGTAGTACCTACTGGGCATTAGTTTTTATACACAATTGTTGCAATGATGTTAATAGTTCGATTAGATGCAGATTTTTTTCCTTCTACATATGATAAAATTACTGTTAATGAGATCCAAATTGATTGTCGATTGCGAGAAACGATTAACAGTTCGAGCAATTATGCTGGAGAATAGGAAACTGAACGTTTGCAGGCTAAACTCAAAAGCTAATACAGTTATTGTGATACGATATATGTTTGGATGCAAATATTTATACACCAGCTTGTTAATTAAGCTCATATTGTTCCTTGTTTATTCATATTCTGTACATAATGGTTAATTTGATCATGATCATCAGCCCAAATATGTTCCACTGCTGGGTACGGGCCTCCTCTACAACTGAGAGGGTTTAGGCCTTAGTCCACCACGCTGGCCTAGTGCGGGTTGGCGGACTACACACCTAAGAAATTCCTAAGAACTTTTAGGTGTGCAGGTTTTATCACGATGTTATCCTTCACCGTTAAAGCAAGTGATAATTCATCGTGAATACACACATAACTTCGAAAATTCAGATGTACCTGGGGTTTGAACCTGCGACCGCCGAAATTCTCGACCGCGCGCCTAAACCTCAAGGCCATCACTGCTTGGTTAATTGCATGGTTAATTTATACCTATGAAGAAATTTACGCTTCTTCTAAAGTTTCAGATTTCGGCAAAGCATTGTGTTCGATTTATATAAATTTCCATGTAATGAGGCATACATAAAATAAATTTGAGGCAAAGTAATATATTGAGGAAAAAAATCATTGGATGACATCAAAGTTTTAAAAGTAAAATTGAACAGAAATATCGATTTATACATTAAAATGTACACTTAGGGAGCTTCCCTTGAATAAGTTTAAGGAATTAATAAAATATAAACTACAAAAAAGCATACTATAAAATTTCATATTTTATTGAAGATAATAAGCCCTGGGAGTTACGTAATTTATGGGAGTTGTATTGTGTTGCTACAGTTTGTATCGTTATGACGTGTATCGTTATGAAATTTATCGTTATGACATTTATCATGTAAAATTGAAACGATGTCAATTTAAAAAAAATATGCTATTTCTATTTTTTTAAAATACATTTCGTGTTGCTGAGGGAGTTTCTTGCCGTTTCTTCTCCACAGCGATAACACGTTTCGAAGCGGCAATAGTTTAGTTTAAAACAGCTTAAAATTGACAATTCAAAAGAACTTGTAAAAGTCTATGTGAATAAAGATAATTTGACTTTGACTTTGACCTACAGTTATATATATATTCCGGTTTATGATTTTTTCCTGTTAATTATAACCAACATTTCCGCTTCATTTAAACTGCATGCTTAAAGTGTTGGATATTAGATAAAGTTCAAATAGTATTAATTTGTATTTCAATTTTAATATTATTATATTAATTATTTTACAAACGAGTTCGAGTATAATATAGTAGTTCCAACACTCAAACAAAGAGGTATTTTGTTTTTGCATATTGTTTTTAGGAGTAACGACTTAAAACAAATTTTCATATTTCTTTTAGAGAGAAAGAATATAAAAAAATAGTCTTAAAATGCACAAAACCACACAATAACGTAACGGTCCCACAAGCTTAAACGATTCAAATTTAGGACGGGGTTCTAAAGAGCACGCATTTTTGTCAACTTTATTGCACATGTACAAAAAGTTGGAAGATTTCGAATGTCACACGCCGGATACAAGGTTTGTGCTTTAAAATAAGAAAAAGAAACTAACTTGCCTTTGGCATGAATTTATAGACGTGTTAACGAAGTGACAAACTCTGTGGTAGGTACCAAGAAAATATGTTTTGAATTAGTTGTTACTTATATTTTCGTGAAAAATGTGTATGTTATCTTAATGCTTTAGGTAACGAGAATCAGTGGTTATCTCTAAGTGACAAAACATTGGCATTTCAATAAATAAACTTTTTATCAAATAAATATTTTATTTGCTGTATTCTATGTATAAATACCTACTTCAAAACTTTATTTATAAAATACTGAATAAATACATTTTATTCCCTTATATAGGTAGTTAATATTCCTTTCATTAGTATTCTTAACGCTAGAATGTAACCACATGCGAAATCAACGGCACTACAGCAAAACCGGTAGGTGCTTAAATCATTCATATATATAAAACAGCAATTTGGTAGCCGGTAAGACGGTACAAAATAATATTACAAATCAATTTGAACGAGACATGCTTTTATTATCATAATTTATAAAAAAGTATGATAATCTGAAATTTATTACCACCGACGAGCACTTTTGATGTTGTTAATACTTTAAGGTTTCCTTTGTGAAATATCATGAAAAATCCGATACGCCTTGTCACATTACTTTACGAAAGCTTAAAGAAACCACTCGACTTTCGCAAATTCTATCATCTTTCGAGAATTTTGTGGGTGTGGAACCGGTTATGGCCGTGGCGAGTACAAAAAATAACAAAGAAAATTGAGACGCAATAAAAAAATCATTCGGTGATCGTGTCGCGATATTTTCGGACTCGGTAAACGTAAATATTGCTTTAACCGTATGATTTATGGATTATTTAACTTGTAATGTTTATCCTGTCGGACGCTGGGTGTCAGCACATTATGTATTTGGCTATTGCTCCGGCAATCACACGTTTGACCTACATCCGTGAGATTAATCAAACAGGTTTTAATCAAAATCTATACATGTATAATAATTAGTTGTGATTCATTATTAGCTTATTCATAACTAATTAGAAACCTTATTGATCTATGCAACTACTTATTTAATCCGGTTTTGATGTAGTAATTTATTGCTTACTAGAATCGTCATTGAATATTATGAAGCTTAATTAAAGTAGCTTGAGAACCGACGATTCTTGGTTAGATAATAGAAATTTGAGCTTCCCGATAAAGGTCGTCTCCAGTCGAAATTTGTTGACCCCTTTGTCCTTTGGTCTCGACCTTGTGGATGGACGTGTGCTTGCGGTTGGTTACTCTGTCTCCAAGAACTTTTGTGTGCAATTTTATATTATAAGTGCGGGTTATGTGCTCCGCCCTCTATCACTCAGCTTGTTAATCTAATAGACTGTCATTAGTTTTTGTTTTTAATTTAAATTCTCAAGCGAAATCCTAAAGTAAAGAAACGAATTGTGAATTACCCTATAAAAATATAAATCTATATTTGATTAAGGCCCCATTGAACCAAGTCCAACGCAATACATTGTCAAAAAAGAGAATAAAATATCAAGCCTGAAAAACGTACATTACAACTTATCTTTAAGTCTATTGTTATTCTTACTTTAAAACAATTCAAAGTCAAAGAGTTGAGCCACGCTTCGTTTACCGGTATGATAAACTCAATTAAGTTATTAGCAGAACGATAACAAAAAAAAAACAAAAGAAGGCACTTTTTGCCTGCCCGCCAACAATGAGTGATAAAATCTGCTTTTAAAAAACATTACAAGTGCACTGCGCTTAGTTTCAGGCTAATAAAAACAAGTTCGTGTCTTGGCATTTTTATTTTTCGACACTGAGAAACCATGATATTCGAACTTTATATTAATTTACCTTACAATGTAGTGAACAAAGCAACTAAAGCTTTCATTACGAATGTATGAGTCGACTTTGTATTACGAATAGTATTCTAAACCCTATATGTTATATTCTCGATTAGGACAATCATTCTTTTTCATAACAAATCCTCATGCAACATTCCACAGATTGACTGACGTTCACTGAATCATTGTTTTTACTCCTGCACCATAAATGGTAGTCATTTATTTCTACCATGTTGATCCCTTTGAGTCGTCACTCATAAGACCCGGCACACAGTACCGATTGAATATTTATCGCAATGACATGTTTTCAACATAATCCTGGTTAATATTTCATGAGCATCTTTAACAAAAAAACTGTGTGCCTTGGGAATAATAAGCGGTCACGCGACAGGATAGTGCAAAATCAGATATTTACGCAGAAACACTAAAAGTTTGACCTATATTGTTTGTCCTATTGCGCTCGGCCCACACCGCGTCTACTTCACAATGTCACGAAACCGCACACATGGATAGTGCGAATTGAGGATACTAAACTGCATACTTGTTTTGCCAAATGCGGGCATATTTTGAATGTCCAATTGAGTTATGTTAAAATTAGATGGACGAAAATGTCCTTTATTTTTAGCTATTTAGTTTGAATTTAAGCTTTAGTATTACTGATATTTTGAATGTTGGTCATGTAAAATTCATGTTTCTGATAATTCGTACTAAAATGGAAACTATTTTAATTTATTCTCGGAAATCAGTTTTATACTGGCTATCACATGTATGGTGTTCATCAAACTGAATTCAGACGAGCTTGATTTTAATGGAAATTAGGTTAAATAATAGTTATCTAATAATAAATACACCTACATAAGTGTTAGAGACATATAACAAATTAAGAAATTAATTATCAGCTAAGGCTCAGAAGTTATACAGTCCAACAAGCTGATATGTTGTAGTTCCAACGAATATTTGTCCGGATATGGACGAGTACCGGACATTTGTATTGGTAAAAATTCCAACAGAAATGCACCTCTACCTACCCATTCGGGGAATACAGGCGTGAGTTCATGTATGTATGCGTGTGTAAAAGCACCTACGACAACTCTCACATTTAACAAGACTGGTGGCCGAATACTGAAACGCTACTTAATCTGAGGGCGACTTATATTTAAGTGGCTGTTATAATTTAAGCGGTATATACTTACTTTAAAAAATGTCATGTAAAAGAACTTTCCGTGGTAATGTTGCCATTTATGGAAATTTAAGTGGGCATTAGTTAATCACAGTCTTAAAACCCATAGATGATGTTTCAGTTTACCGCTTAAATTATAACAGCCACTTAAATATAAGTCACCCTCAGATTAAGTAGCGTTTCAGTATTGGGCCATGGGGCTTCTTAATCTTAGTCATTTTTAATATACATAAACATTTACCTGTTGAAAATCGATACCTATGTTTAGGTAGCACCGAGATTAGACGCCTAAAATTACGTTGTTAAGCATTCCCTTCTCTCTTATTTATGAAAATACATGTGCATTTATTAGTTGAGTTAACCGCAGACAAATATGACTTTTAAATGTGTGTCAATATGTTTAAATTCTTAGTAATACCACTCGAATGTAGCTAGAGCAAGGACATTTTGAGAATGAAAAAATATTATTTTTATACATCCAATATCTGTACTCATTAACCACAACGAGAAGACCTATATTCTGAAGAATTTTAGATATTGATTCTTAATAACTATAAATACAGTCTTGACGCATCGGTTAATAAACAATAGCTCGCTCTAAATATTTTGAGGACATTATTCAGACATATAAGAAGATTATAAAAAGTGTAAATAAATACATATCTCATGTTTTTGTTGATAATATTTGATTTGTTATTGAAATGTAAATTGTTATCGAAAATAAAACACTTGAAGGATTTCAAACCAATATGTTTAATAAAGCACCAGTCAAAACATTTTTAGGGTATATTCTTTTTATCTTATACGTTAAGTGAGCTGTGATAATTTTTCGGTATTGCAATTTTGAAAGTTTCTTTTTGTGTTAACATTTTGCTACTAATTTCGATTATAGATACGATTCTATATCTTTTATACTTGCATGGAAAATATTTAGCATGATAAGTCAAAATACTACGTTCCGGATGTGATTGGCGATTTCTTTCTCTCAACATACATTATTATACCGGCTCTTTCATTGTTAGTAACATAGATTGATGGTGCAAGACAACTCACTTAATTAGATGATTGTTTTAATGCCTCGTGGTCTCGCGGTACAAGTATGTGCCGTGCGATCTAGAGGTCCTGGGTTCGATTCCCGGGTCGGGCAAAGTGTTATTGGGTTTTTCCATTAGGAAATTCTCGGTAACAGCACGGAGTTTGGAAATGTGCCCGAAAAACGGCAATAGGCTCGCCCCCTATTACGTGGGACTGATACATACCTGGCGAAATGTGGGTGCAGAAATGCACCTCTGCCTACCTCTTCGGGGAATACAGGCGTGAGTTTATGTATGTATGTGTTTTACGCCTTATGTGATTGTATTCGGTGGATTAGGAACAAAATTTACAAAAAAGGGACCTCTACAATATTCATAAAGATTAGTGTTTAAAGCAAAATATAAATATTTAAGCTATTCTTAAACTCACGTATTCTCGCTTGCCGTTGCCAAAACCGTGTCAGACCGTCACATTGCATTGTTAAGACTTGTCTGTTTAGACTGCACTATAAGTGATATTGAGGTCGCCTCTGTAAGTAGGTTTTAGTCAAATTGGGATATTTACAGTACAACGGCCTCGGTTAGACGTAATTGCTAGAATCTGATTAATTCCAAGCTTTACGATCTCGCCGGTATGTCGACACTACGTGCTATGCGTAAGGGAATTGCTAAACACAGTACTGTTGTGTCAAAATAAATAGAAAGGGTAAATTTTAAGAAAAATAAGGTTGCCCTCAGAAACTAGTGTATTTTGGTTCATTTTCAATTCCGACGTTTCCCAGTATGTTCTTTCAAAATTGAGATTGAGAAAATTAAAACAACGGATTTTTATCAATATATAGAGTGGATAGTCTGCAGTTTTTGACGGTGTGGATTTAAGTCACAGCTTCTCCTTAGGCATTTATTTTTACTTTACTAACTAATTTCCTAAAACCGTTGATATGAATACTAAAATCGTAAGTATATAACCATGCAAACTGCATTGTCATGCGACTGGGCACGTAAAATAAAAGCAATTCAGCCTCCAGGAATAAGATTGCAATATAAAATTTTATACTATTAGATATCATCATCATTAGAAACAGACTTCCAGAGCAATCTGTTGAAAGCGCTCCTATAGTAATGCAACTATCTTTATGTTATCAGTAGGACGAGAACCCGAGGCGTCGCTAACGATGTCGGTCTAAGGCACTCAGTATGGTGCCCATAACGATTTATAGCCACTACACTCTAGTATGAACCGGAGTACATGCGAAAAGCAACTTAATCTGTTCTCGTGATCAATGTTTTACGATGCGTACACTCTGATATGCTAAGGAAATTGACATACTTTATTCATTAATAGTATCTTTTATACTGGCTGATGGTAGGTGGTCTAAAATGGTAAATTCTGGTATGGAAAAAGGTAACGGGTTTTCACGTTTTTCCTCAAATATAATATATATATATATATACGTTAATTCATAACGTACAGTTAACGTTCCATTAATAATTATCAAAGTATTACTGCCCATTTCTCATATCATGACATACAACACAATAATTGAACATGTACCTACTGTAGTTTTAGTCAGGTCAAACAGTTTTATAGTATTGTAAATATAGGTTTGGCAAGGTTATAATGTCTCCAGGGTCTCGCCACAGCAAAAACGCTTATTATAGAAAATTAATTTGATGACTTTTGGCACACATTTTAATTTTTTTTTTTTATAACTATTTAGGTACAAGCATTTTTATTTGTATAATAAAAGGTGTGTCTAAAATAAAATATAAAGTTTAGTTTTGTTCGTTAAAACTAAAAAAGTTTAAACGGACACGTCATTACTAAACGATTTTCGCATTTAACCAAAAGTGCTAATACTACTTTACCCCTTTCAAAGTAAAGTGCGTGCTGTTTACCAAAACTGTTCAGTTCATATTTGGCGTGTCTTAAAAATGTAGAATTAGGGACCTTTTTTAATTAGCATACCATCAGCAGTTTGGAAACATTTAATTTGAATACATCAACCGTATTCTCCGAATAAGCCAATACTAACCATCGGGTCGATTTTACTTAAAATGTTCTTAAAAAACAATCTGAAAAATAATGAAAACTGTATCAAAATCTTTTGTGTGATAACAAGTAAGTGAGGAAACAAAACAGCTACCGATTACGTTTTATAGTAACCGTATATGAATGTTTATTTAAACAAACAATTTATACATTTATATTTAAGTTTATTTATATCCACGCTAAAAATATTCACAAAGTGACACAAATACAAATGAGCAACACGGATATCGCGTATAAGAAGTGTGTATAATCACTCACATAACCTTCGGAGTGCTACTTTGTTAAGATGTGTGGTGTCGTCGGACAAAATTATCCTTTTTTTATGCTCCTAAGCAAACCAGTGTACAGAATAAATATATTGGTACAGATTGGAATAGTATACTAAATAAGACTTTCTTATGGAGTGGTGTAAATTGATAAGATTAGATAGAGACACGCTATGATAAACTCAAAGTAAGGTATAACTAACGTTATGATCGGCTCAAGCTTTAGTATGATTGATCTGACTCAACAACAACTACGTCTCAGTCTCCCAGAAAACCGATTTGAAGCCATTACTTATTCTTTGTTTTTTGTATTATAAGAGAAAGAATTTCTTACAAATCAGCTAGGTTATTTATTATTCAAGCAAAAATTAACAGTCTTACAAACGTTTGTTTATTTAAATACTATTTAAACATGCTTTGTCTTGTTTCTTTTAACGTCATATGTCCATCAATAAAGCAGGCCAAAGCATGATTAAGTTGAAATTAAATTAAATACCGTTTATAAGTAAGGTCCTTATTCTTATACTGGTTAACTGATCGTCAATGTGTCGAATCAAAATAAGAAACTCATTTTATGTCTACTGAGAACTCAAGCAATGTTATTGCAAATAAACTGGCATCCTTGAGAATCATAGTAAATTGCAACACATAATTATTCCTTTACATCGCGCATCAAGTCGGTTCTAAACGTAATAAACAGTTAATAGCCTCTACAATTAAATATTAAGTTCTTTTTAATAACTCTGTATGGTAAACAGCTTTGTTCGTGTTCATACCTTGAATGATGTAGCTCGAAACACCAATACGAAACAAATGACAAACGCAATTTAAAAAAAAAACGATTTTTTATTTCTAATAACACGATAAGTGAGTAGATACACTGCTACTGATTTTGAATTGAGTATGTTCTGCTTTCGAGAAACGATGAGAAATGACGAAATATATTTAATCAGTCGACAGAATTACACCAGTCTTATTATAAAGAATACAATGCAATTTTGTATGTTTTGACCAAACTTCATTACAATTAGCCGACAACTGTGAGACAAAATGCGGCTGATATAAGATATTAATATTAGACATATATGCTTTATCTTTAAAAAAATGTTGTGTAACACCCCAAATGTTTTTAATTATGAAGCGTCTCCCGCGATTCCCGATATCTCCTCAACTTCTGAATTTTGTGTCAGAATTTTAGTTGATATAATTTATGTTCATTGTCATGCTGTTTGGCTCATAAAAGTTCGCCCCGTAATATCAACTACTTAACAAATTATAAGACATGAAGCTCAACATCCAACTACACGGTAGACACAATAATTTATCACTCCAATAGACACCGGACTCATAAAATGTAAGCAACATTGTTTATTTAATTCACTCGATGTAAACTCGCCGTGATCCCAGAGAGCAATAATTTTATTTGATGTCTGTATAGATAAATAATATAAAAATCGATAACGTAACTGAAATAACTGGATGGACGAGATTGCCAATAAACATCCGGACAAAACGTTTAATGGCCGGATTTTGCTAAATAGTATACTTATATTAGAATATTTAATTTTGTTGATAAGGTCGCTTTGATTAATTGGAGACATAAGCGGACGAATAGTAAATTCAAGTATTACGAAATTATATTTTAAAAACTACTTCTCTTGCTTAATTTCAAGCTCTTCTATTTTGAAATTCCGGACCATAGGAAAAAAAAAATGATTTAGGCGCGTGTTAAAATTGATATAAACAATTTGAAGCCTTTTAACGGTGAAGAAAAACATTGCTATATAGGATATCTGAGAGGTCTCCTGAATAATTCAAGAAGAATATAAATTCTATGAATCTATACAAGGCCACCGTGGTAGACTAAGACCCGACAATTTTTATTTATGATAATATTAATACCCTGCATAGACTATGAATGCATGAAATGGTTATTTAATCATAAGTCGCCAGATTTTAATTAGGTATAATTTTTATAATACAAAGAAAACATTTATTTTACATTTCATGGTACAGGCGAAACTTTCATTTAACCATTAATCAAAATCATACAAAACTCAACCAACAGCCAAAGGCAAATGCACACTCCTAAATAATTATTCCTTCAAATATAGTTACAGATTTTACTCGGGTTTTAATTTCACGAAGCCGAAGTTTCCCGAACACCTCGCGGACGGACGATGCTCTGGATGGGCCATAATATTTGTTCATTGTAATGGAAATCCATTAAATGCACGCCTACGCAGCGACTACGACGTCTACGAGATGTAGGCCACGTAGCAGTGTCAGCTTCACAAGATATAGGTCAATAATTATTGCGTAACACGACGGAGGTTTTCACAAGTTATGTAACAAACCAGGATGATTATTTTTTATTGGTATATTAAAAATATTTAATATTCAAAAGAAAAGTAACATCTCGATTGTTATGTTAATGTTACTACAATCAATTTAAATTAGTACTACTCATTATTCTAATGCTTAATTATTTTAAGTTATGTCTCTAGGAGTTTATAAAATTATATGAAACCTCCTTAGGTTACTTTCCCGCTTCTTGATTAGTTATTCAAACGCTTTCAAATAGTATAGTTATATGTAAAACAATATTACAATGTTATTAATTACTATAGTGGCGATTTTATTGCCTATATTACACTATTAATCTTTACCTACTCAAGTCATAATTGTTATGACTGTATTTGCTGTGAAAATGTTATCTGCCTAAGGCGTTAGGTTCACTTCATAACTTTGTACTAATATTCATAAAATAGACCGAGACTAATATTTGTAAGGCCTTCGGAAAATTTTCAGGCTCTGAATGTTTTTGCATCTAAAATTACTGCATTTTGAACACGCATCTGTTATCTCCTCATCCCTTTTATGTATAAATAATAAGTGGAATAAGGTTATATATTTACAGATTAACTTATCCATTTTCCTGCAGATGATTCTTTTGGCATAAGGTGTTTTCTAATACTTCCAGAAAATAATTAAATTATGTTTCAATGAACCGGTCAAGTAAATCCTGCTTAATGTCTAAGACAAGCCATCGTGATTAATCTACTCTTTGCGAGTAAAAGATTAATATTCATTAGTCATGCGACACTGACATCCATTATAGGTACCGTGTAATTTTTCTCATTCAAAATTCATACTGAAGCAGTTCCTTAAATTACTTTTTTGTAAAAACTTAATAAAGCTTTCAAATGGTTTGTAACAAAAACTTTTTTTATGAAAAACTATAGAGGAAAACGCCATGCTTCAGAATCTCCTACAAGATTCAAATGTATGTAAAGTATTACTCACTACATTGAGAATAAGTCACCGCATAGCCTTTTAATTACATTATCTGGCGGTTTACGTAATATTATATTTTTCACGTTGCATTAAAAAAAAAACACTATCATATAATTTGATAAGATTCGTTTCTCAGAGCGTTCATATGTAAAATAACAGCCAAGGCCAGTGCTAAGTCACCTTGCATAGATGTTGATTAATGGAAATCTTAATATATTGCTCACGAGCGATATTCATCCCAGTGAAAAAACATGTTAATTCCGACGTATATTAATTACGTTACTAAAACCTTCTGTACGTTTAAAACTGTGGAATTGGAATTATATGGTTGGGTAATAATTAACGCATAAATCGAAATCGTATGCGAATTACAAATTGGATTCGTGACAGATTCTCAATGACGAGTTACTCACGACAAACGTTTTCGTTTGTACAAATGTCGGTAAGTGCGACAACCGATTCGCTTTAGACGACGAGTTTTTAACAGCTCAATGAATTGAGCGCTGAAATAATGAATTGACGACCTCCGTTGAGCACACCAGCTGACTGGGACGTGTGAGTTTACTTTTTATTTAGTTTCAGCATTTTGTGCCAAAAGGTCATGTTACATTCTTTTTAATTGATTATTATAAGCAGAATTGTTCATCTTGCACTATTATAAATTCAAATTTACTTCAAGCGTCGATCGATTAATCTATCGATGATAAAAAAAATGCATTAAATTATAGAAAACAATGAATTACGGTTCATTGTTCCGAATAATCAAGGTTTTAAGCGATAAATATTAACAGAATAAAATGTACAATGCAAAACGTTAATATTTTTATTATTACCAATACATTGAAATATTTTACGTTTAACTACATTCCTTTTCATAATTTCATTAATTTTAATACTTATTACATCATCTTTAGTTATGTAACTGTCTACATTATGTTTGTAACCTGTTATATTTGAAAAATAAAAGTAGCGAATCCAACAAGTTATTAATTGACCTGAGGCACAGACTATCAAGACTAGCAATAATTCAATCACGTAAGTATCGCATAGATAATAAGTTGATTCTACGAGGCTAGTTCTCTTGCGCCTGTGACCGTGGTCAGTGCATGCGCGTTGTAGGCGTGGCCTCAGTCGCGAATCAACCCGCTGATTGGCCCGCACAAAAGGCTGTTGCATTTCACCTCGTACTAGTTGCGAATACTAATTTTCGGTCTAATTTTTCGCGGCTCGGTTTCTACTGAACTATATCAGTGGTGTCGTTGTCATGCATAGAGTTTAACCGACGTGGATTTTCCATAACATTTATAACGTTTTACCTTGTGATAAGGCGTAACAAGTACATGTTGATGCGTATTATTCATATAAATATTTTATTTTTTCCACTAAATAATTAAAATTGTTGTTCTAAATCTGAAACTTCCTCTTTAGCGTAAAGTCATCTGTTAGACTTTAGGGCTGAGGCTAGTTTTAACACGAGGATAAATTCATAATATTGCGTCTGTATACAATTAAAAAAATCTTAATAAATAAAATACGATTATTTTCATCTGCGTGGTATTGGCAGGGTATACTTTGTGTGATCATTGAACTTGTTTGAAATTTAAATTCATATATTTAAAATAAACATATAACAAAATATAGTCACAATGTATTAAAACATCCAAGAACGTATGGCGTATTAGATTAATATAATTAGAAAAAATATCAAAGATTCCACTTTTTATATTTTTGCTAATATTATCGCAATAAAACTTCTTAACACCAATAAACCATTAAAGATATAGCAATCACATAGTTCAAAGCAATAATAATAAAAGAGTGTCATTCGCTTTGATCACATCTGCTTGTAATGTTTTGTAACAAAATTCATGTCCGCACACGCTTTTAGCATCAATCAACCATTTGGATAACTCCCACATACCACAATGTTACAACATACACAATTCTGATATTTCCAATGTCTGTCTTTAAAACGTAATCTTTCTCTATATTCAACTTACTTTATCTCACAAGTCAACAAATTAAATACTTTGACTAATCAGCCCATATAAATACGTCCCACTGCTGAGCACGGGCCTCCTTTACAACTGAAAGGGTTTAGGTAGGTTTTAGGTAAATAATATACCAAGGGGGTCGACACAGTTCTCTTTTACTACACAATGATATGACGCATGGACCATAGACTGCTGGAATAAAGCCTCATCCAAAGACTTCCAGAGCGCTTTATCAGAAACAGCCTGCATCCAGAGGTTTAAATAATATACATTAAACACACGTGTCTTGTCGTCGATTTCACGACAAAAATATAATATTGAGTAAATTTACACTTGATTTATTTATTAGCTTAAACAAATAAAATAAACAAATTTAATTAATATTACCTTAGGCTAATTTGCAGAATAAACAATATTTTACACACAAAAGTACATATGTTTACTAGGATTATGAAAACTATGTGCAATAAGAAAAGGGGTTAAAACAAAAAAGAACTACAAGCTAATACCTGATTTGGTTTGCAATTGGCTATGATTTTCAGTCCTTCCGTATTCCTCGTGAGGAACTCATTGAGAGGATTGCCAACAAGTTGATATAATGAATTAGTTTTAAATAATAAAGCATAACTATAGAACTTTTTTTAACTCTAGGCATTTTTAAATTCCGAAATGTCAAGTCAAAGAGGATAAAAACAAAAAAAATATGGGGATGTGATGAACCTAGTGAAGGGTCATAAGACCTTAACTTTGTATTACATTAAACTTAACATTATGCTAAATTCGGTTTTTTATTATATCGTGGCACCTTATCTTTGCTTTGGGTATTTTTAAGGTTTTTATTATCTTTACGATGGTAAATTTTTTATGGCCCCAATTTCGTCTTAGTTATTTTTGTAATAAATATACAAGATAGTAACATTAAAACTTTCTTACATATTCGCCATTAAAATGTCGAGTGCTCAGTAATATCTGGCGTATTTATTATAGCTAGATACAAACCGTTGGTACAAAACTCAAGAACTACCCAAATGAATTATTTTTCAACCAAAATGTATAACAATAAAATGAAAAAATGGAACGAAATCCCGAAGTAAAATACTAATCCGCTTGAGAGACTTTACATATAAAAGATAAACCTTAAGAAGTAAGAATTTTTTAACCTTTTAAATAGCCCAACGTAAATAAATACATGTATAGCAGACGCCCATATATAATACATTCCGACGTGAGCGAAAGAAATTCAAGACCGATGTTTTCGAACGACAATGAGACAAATCAAAGACAAACGACTAGAACAAAGGGTTTCAATAGAGAATAGAGCTATTTCAAAACAAACATTCACTATGAATATTTTTAAGTGCATGTCTAAACAACGTGCTGCTGTAGGCAGTTGATAAATATCGTTTTTAAATGTTTAAACATTTTCAATTCACGTATCATTTAATGTATCAAAAAGGATGTATGCGTTATGTTCCTTCGCATTTATGTCTCATAAAATTCTGCATGTGGGTGGCGCACGAAGAAAACAAAACACCTACATTCATTCACACGTATAAAGTTACCATAATATATTTGTTTAGAACAAAATAAAGATATCAACTTTAAAATATCATAAAAATTCAACCTTAGATAATTAAATTATACTACATGATGACGAATACTCTGCTTATTCAGAAATTTGTATTATTCTGTTTTTTATTTTTTTATACTAGTTTTGCAAATTGAACGAACATGCTTAAGATTGTAAATCATGACTAAATAGCGTATGAATTGTCAAAGAATAAATTTTACCAATAAGCAAAATCGACTTGTTAAAACCAGATTGACTGATCTTGAAACCCTTAACACTTGCATAGGTCAACGAAAAAAGTCCAACACCTCATATTCCACACATTTTTCAAAGAAATATAAATGCTCGCCCAACAAATTCTTTCAGTGCGACACACTATATAGTAACTCGAGTTTCATAGTAATATAAACAAGACCGCAGCAGCTGCACATGGCGACATGCAAGTGCAACGCTGACGGTTACATTTTGATGAGTTGTCAGGGCATTCCCCTTCTCATGTTCAGTGCCACATGAGAATGTTATGTGATTTATGAATCATTTCAATCTTCACGTAATACTACGTCAATAACACCGCAATAACAATTTGTACATCAAATCAGCTGTGATTTATATTTGTATCAGACAGTGAGGAGAGCAGACTAAGATCTCTTCGGAAAACCAAATCCCACCTCTTTCGCTTTTTCCTGATCCATATATCTTATAGAATATTGGTTAAATTTTATTAATTTAGAGCTTCATACAAACAGTATAAAGGTGTACTTTAATGTCATAGGCATTATGTGCCAGTCTTTGTTTGGGAGATGCAGAGATGAATCATGGTAGGTGTATTGCAATACTTTAATTAGCCTTTTTATACATCTATTACTACACCTAAAGTGACAAAATATGACTTAAACCTCCGGTGCCAAAATAAGCAAATCCAATCTAGGGATACATTATAGAAAATATATCACCAAATATTTTGCGATGAAAACTAATAGATCTAGAAAGACATAAATACATAATTCATGATGAAATAAATTTAATGCTGTCAGCGGCAAAATGAGCCAATACACAAATAAATAAAAAAACAAGCCACAATGTTAGAACTAATATTTTACTATTTATTTGCAGTTTCTCCGCTTGGCAGGTCGCCCGTGTGCCTATTAGATTTACGAAAGAAAACAAAAGCTATTGGCCAGCTAATGGATTGCTGGATAGCAAATAATAAAGTTTAACCTTATAGTAACTACCTTTTAATAGATTAATTTAAAAGCAGCAACGAAACAGATGTAGTTTATTTAAAGCTAGAATGGGATTCACATAAGGGAAGTCCTTCTAGTTATTGCCTTTAGCACCATATAAGAGACATATAGCAATCGGTAGTTGATTATAAAATTGCTACAAATCCTAGATTGTCCTGTCTACCGTCTAACTCTTATGCATAAAACTGGCAATTTGTTATACTACCATAAGATTTTGTCGACTGTATTTATGACTACAGATATTCATTACTATCAATACTTACTTGTGTACGTCTACGATTGTTAAATTAATTTCGATGGATGTTAATCTACAAAACTATGACAATGTGCTATTTATATTTTTTCACCGCATAACATGGAAACGTGCTCAATATACGCAACTTATGAAATGTCAGAAATAATAAAGTGATATAAGAATCTTCGTTATTAAAAATTATCGCAGAGATAAATGGCATATGCTTCCCTTATGTCCTGAGTCTGCGGGCGCGGTGCCAGAGGAAGTAGGTCGATATCTGAACAATTTGCCCGCGATTTTAGTATTATATTAATAGTTTTATCATTTAGCCCTATATTTCAGTATTGGAAAGACATTAGTATATTTTTCTTTCATTACATTGTCCATTCAGCATCTGTATTTATAAAACTATAAAAATAATAAACTGCTTTTTTAGTTAAAATTTGTTCCTTAGCTTCTCTCACACATCATCCTTCAACGCAACGCAACTGTAACTCCATAAGTCATACAAATATAATACTATAATAAATTTACTTACATTAAAGTATGTGCCACGTGATCTAGATGTCCTGGGTTGTATTGGATTTTTCCATTAGGGAATTCTCAGTAACAGCGCGGAACACAGTGCCCGAAAAACGGCAATAGGCTCGCCCCTATTTCGTGGGTGAAGACATGCACCTCTGCCTACTCCGGTATTTCCATACAAACGTGAGTGTATGTTTGTATTTAATTATTGATACCGCTCGACGTCTGTGATTTAAAATAAATCACTAATGGCTAGGACTTTATTTTCTCGATAAACAACAAGTTGTTTTGCAACTCTAACAATATTCATCCAATTGTCCTGCATAGGTGAGATAAAATATTTTTAATATTATCCCGTCATTTCCTTAATACCAACTAACTATGTCTTCTTATGGCCAGTTTTAATGTAATATACGGCTGTTTTTATTAATTAATCTGTTTCTGCTCATCGAATATAACAATTTCTGCAATTTTTATAATCATTTGCGCTTATCGCTGGTTCTCATATCCCGTATGGTAGTTTTTCAAATACAAGCGATTTTTTCTTTTCAGTTCTTTACTCTTCTGAGAATTGTCATATAATATTTGTCTGTTCTAACCTAATACAGCTTTTAAAATCGCCCACGCCACTATTTTTCATACAGTGATACTCGATTCGCGAAATAAATGCAGGGTCAATGGCATTTTCGATATCGCGTCCTTTCTGCTTTTACAAAATTAGTATGAGACGGTTTGCCAAATCTAATGTGTCATTCGCTTGCAGATCTCCGCTGTTCATTGAATAGACTATTGTATTTTTGCACATTCTATTTTGTGTTCTTACGGCGAGAAAAATAGTCTACTAAATTGAATCGGGTCAAAACAAAAGGCACATATTACAATAAAAAAAATGTAGATCATAAATAAACACAAACTTAAAACCTATTATGTAATCTATAATACGACTTACAAAGTATTTTGCGGCTTTTATTAAATAAAGACTTAATTACTGGGTTGTAAATATTTAATTTATGAATTATTATCTATGTAATAGAATAAAAAAATTGTACCTGTATCATTGTACAAATGTAAGTAGATTACAAGTTAAATAATATAAAATTAATAGAAAATAATCTGGCAACCATAGTCAAAAAGCTTATTTTAAACCATGACAATAATTTAGCAAGCCTATCACACGGTACATTAGAATAGCATGGATTACATTACCTGCATTTATTATAGGTCGGTTTAATATCGCACGAACAAGTATTAAAATATCCTTGACATTTAAGTAATATAGTTTTTATTAGCTTACGTCCTGACCATAATTAACTAGCACAGAATATCTGTTGAATATGACCATCATCATCACCATCACCAGCATCTCCTATGGCACGCCACTAGGCTCAATCTTCGGCCCTCCTTATCCAACCGTTGCCAGTCACCTTGCGTATATTGTCACCCCACCTAGTGAAAGGGCGTCCTACACTATGTTCGCCGTGCCGTGGTCTCCACTCCAGAACACTTTTACCTCAACGATCATCAGTTCTACGACAGATGTGACCTGCCCACTGACACTTCAGCTCGCTAATCTTTATGAATATCACCAACCTAATTATAATTCTTTATTCTCATATTTTTCTTTGCGTAATACTCAGTTTTGCCCCCGACTTACCAGACCGATATTTATCAGTTTCTAAAACTTATTAACAAACGTCAAGATTCAATTCTTCAAAATTTGTTCTGCCAGTGTAACCTTAACACTTGGTTGCAAAATTTTGAGTGCTTTTTACGTCTTCATTTATTTATGTCAAGTTAATCAGCTTAGTACCATAAATCATACCCTGTAAGGCTCAATTCAGTCTTAAATAATTTGTTGCTAAGCATGTTCCTGTTCAACAAGGTTAATATTACTAACTAAAGACAAAAATGATTATACATAAAAAGTTGCTTGGTACTAATATACGTAAGTTACTGGTTACTCGGTATTCAATCGTCCAGATTGCACATTGTCTTATCTATCGCATTATGACTTATATAGATCGAAGCAGGTATTAGTGCTCCTGAAGCATTGAATGATTATTTACAATCTAATGGTAATCGTCACGATCAAATTAAATATGCCGACCTGGTAAATTGCTATAGTTTGTGTAGTCCTAGCAAACGCGTAGAAGTCATGAAAAATATTTTTTTAAAGTCAGCAAACAGTTCGCGAGACGTTAATTAAATCACAACAGTGAAACAATTTTTCACAGCGCATCGCGCGGTTACTTCATTCGCACCTTAACTAATTGGAAAGCTGCCAGAAAGTAGACCACCCATACTACCTGTCGGTTTACGACTATTGGACTGTTAATAAGCCATTCCGATAGTTTTATGTAAGGTATTATGGATTTTACGATTTATTTCTATATTCCAAAAATATATTTATTATTTTACTCTTGCTCTGTATCGATCAATCACATTTGACAGTTGTGTCGTCACGCCGGCGGATGGACGTAAAAAGAAGTATCTGCGCTGAGATAACATTTTCGTAACAAATGTAATCATTATCGCAACAATTATTTCCTCTGCTGACTTCATATTTATTTAAAGAGGTTATCACACGCGAAGGACTGGGAGCATAGACTCGAACGTATAGGAGCAAAATGTGAGTCAGACCACTATTTGGAACAAGGATGCATTATAAAAGCGGATCGTAAAATAAAATAATGTGTTATAAATCTATTTTATTTTTCAATCAGTGGAGATAAATAAATCAAGCCATTATAAACGCTTATTACGTGAACTTTTGTTGTGAAAAAAGTTCATTATTATTTTAAAGAAACGTGGGTTTGATATCATTTGGACGGGTGCCAACTGGCGCTTATTGACGTTTGGGAAACGAGAAAGCCGTCTGCCGACAGTCGGACTAAACAGCTAATCTGTGGCGAAAACGTACCTACTGGGGAATCATTGCCGCCGCAGTATTTTCGACTCATCCTTAAAATCCGTGGCGTAAATATTGTCCCTGTAATATAAACGCATCAATAAAAAATCATTACAGTTTCCTACATACTTTTCTTCTTACTTAACGTTTCATTTCTATATTCGCATTTTGCTTATCATTATATTTTTCGTAACCTGTTTTTTTTATTTAACTGTTAACGTAAAACATATGAGGTAATTGTCTCCTTACATTTCAAACGACGCATCAATAATCAACCTTTAAATAGCCGCAGAATTTAAACAAACTTTGTAAACAAGTCATCGGTTACCTAACTTGTACAATCGAATTAAAACAATTTGATGTCTACCCGAATGAACTGAAGGAAGTTACTCGGTAATACGGATATCGCAAGCTAATTAACAATACCTATTTAGCATTTACGAAGGTTGAAAGTTAAAATAACACTAAGACACTAGTGAAAAACACAAACAAAACAATGTTACTAAATGTTTGCACAAAGGTGAACTCAAACGGATTTTGAGAATATGACTGATGTTTTATCGCATTTACAGGTACTACTACATTTTTCTGGTACTCTGGTAGTATCTTAGCATACACAGGTAAGATTTAATTTTCTATTGACCATCACCCCCCATTTTAGACTCTGGACCGTAAATAAAAGATCTATAGTTACTTACTCGAATATCATACTTCTAATGTCCTACGGAAATCTTTTTGTTGTCGTACTGCCATAATAATGGATTTAAGTTTTAGCTTAGCTTCATAGTGGAGGAACGTTCAGTATATTTGCTGCATTCACTCTCTTATGCTAATTTACTAAATCCATAACTTATTGACGTCAAAAAAGTATGTATTTAATATTGGCGTAAATTGTACTAGTTACTTATTCCCCAAGTGCCAGTAGGTAAATACAAATTATACATTGTATATTGAAGTTTTCGCCCAGTTATTCCGTGCAAGCGCAAGTAACCATCCACGTGCGTGTCGCTGCCTCGTACACACCCGATATACACATTAAAATTAAATAATGGCTCAAGGCCTGTTATTTTTGTTTTTATGCACTAGCTTTCCGCTCCGTTTACGCGTACATCATTTCCTTCAACACAAGTTCGAATACATAACAATGATTCTATTGAATATTGGGATGTGAATCGAATGGAAACCGACAACCATATTTTCACATTTTACTTTTTTTTTGCCAAATGTTAAAATAAAATATAAGTATGGCCAATATTAAATCGACTCAGACGGGAAAATATAACGATTGTAGTTAAATACGAGGATGCATTACTTAATAATTATTTTGATATTCTACGAAGTGTGTGTTATCCTGGGTTATCCTTAAGTCCTTAAGGTAAGATAAATTGCGCATTTATCCTTCATCACCGTCCTCTACAGTACGACCACTGGCTCTCCTATATTCAAATTTAATAATTTATTATCATCTCAAAAAGTATTTTATTAATGAAAATATATGTGTCGCTTAAGTGTCATGGTACAATGTCTTGTTCGTTTAATTGAACTAATTCAATCCCGTTCATTCATGCAGAGAAACCACTCCATTCGATTTTTATTAAATATGGACACATTATTACGTAACAGTGCATTTAACGTTTCGAAATCTACAGTTTGGGCAATAAACGTATCTATAAATTAATGAGTGTGTTTCACGAGATATTTTAAAGTTCCTCGAAACAATACTCAAAATAAACAAGTCCTATCTTATGGCACGTAAATATGTCTCTATTTAAGAGAAATTTATGTTTGTTGTGTTTTTAGAGTAAAAACATGACAATTAGGTATTTGTATATTTAGCAGGACCACATCAAATATATTAATACATTTATCATCGTCGTCATCATCATCAGCCCATATACATCCCACAGCTGAGCACGGGCCTCCTTTACCTTTTTTTTGAGAGGGTTATAAATTATAATACATTTATAGCTTAGTAATATTTGGTTAGGTGCTAAGTCTGATATACATACATGACACTTAAGGTGTGCATAACATTCTCCGAAATAATACAAGAATGATAGCTTAGTATCATCATTAGCCCATATACGTCCCACTGCTGGGCACGGGCCTCCTCTACAACTGAGAGGGTTTAGACCTTAGTCCACCACGCTGGCCTAGTGCGGGTTGGCGGACTAGCTACCTAGCGGATAGCTTAGTATAATACTAATTATAATACCGATAATTTGAGGTAGGCCGAAGATGCACAAGTAATAAAATGGACTTCAATTATCGATTTAATGAACTAAGAAAATGCAGAGCAGAGCGGATATACTATACGCCTCATTATAGCCATCACAAATAGACTTAACGTGAACTATGCATCGGAAACTAGCACTTTCAAATAAATGCCAAATATATCCGCATCTATGAATACTAATATTAATTGTCAAGAACGCGCCGCCATAAAATAAAGCAATAATTGTGGTAGCAAATAGCGTGTCTGTTAGTACTTTAGACGAGCACTCCCTCTACCCAGTGTTTATAAATTAGGCCCGTTAGTTATCATAACATAGTTGAAAAATGTCTTACAATTAACAGGCTTGAATTAAATACAAACAAATATTTGTTCAATGCACACGATTCGATATGCAGATCTACTTTTATCCATAAAAACCCTGATACTAGTTACAGCGTTGGGCAGTATTTGAATTACTTGTAATTGAAATACGTAATTGAAATACAAATACGTATTTTGTATTTGTATTTTAATTACTTTCTTAGAAAGTAATTTGTAATTTGTATTTCAAATACGTGAAGCCGAAGTATTTTGTAATTAGTATTTCAAATACTCGAGGCTTCAAAATACATTTATTAAAATACATTTAGCCTTCATTTAGTATTAAGTTTGTGCTCATCAGGACCTGCAATAACAAAACAAAAACCGCCTTAAAAAAAAAACTATTCTAAAACAAATAAATATGCATTATTTTGTAATTTGTATTTTGTATTTCAATTAAAAATAGCTAAAATACTGTATTTTGTATTTCAAATACCTTACTTAAATGTATTTTGTATTTCGTATTTTAATTACTTGCGATACAGTATTTTGTAATTTGTATTTCAATTAAAGCAAAGCATGTATTTTGCCCAGCCCTGACTAGTTACTAGAGTAACAAACTATGGTAATATTAAAGACCAATTTATAAAGAAATAAATACACCCAACAGTCACATACATAGTTCAGATCCCACAGTAAGATATAAGACTTATGTTATGGATATCAGAAACTACAAGAGACTTTATGGTCTCACAAACAAACAGACCCGATTTATTTTTGTGAAACACATTAACACTTGTCTCGATTTGGGGATCTATTCTTGATCCACCGCCAAGGTTTAATACATCTCCGATCCAATAATATAAAAAAAAGGTGTTCGAAAGGTTATTGCAACGGATTTATTTTGCAATATATTATAATAAAATACAATCACTTAAATAATAAATTGCATAACATTCTGTTCGCTGTTAATTTTCATAATAAATCATTTTAATTAAATAAATCAAGTTTGTCCTTTACAAATTGCAGGAAATAATCTAAACTGAACGATTCGTTTTCAGACAGAAATAATTTTGTTTTCAAGGTTTTTCGCTATGTCTAGTATTAGCAGTATAAACGCATCGGTTTCCTTTTAAATTCAACGTTATTTTAATTGATCACAACTTAGAATTTAACAGCCTAAAGTTATAAATAAACGCTACCTCGCGGTTTTGCATTATTTGAAGCGGTTAAAGATTAGGATTTCAACATAATTTCAAATGTAGGTACATTATAACACTATAATGTTTTTATTTAAGTAACAAAAAGGATGGATATCTTTTGAAAAGTTGAAGCATTTATTTATTTTATCGATATATTAATGTTGTGCATTTGAAATCAGTTAAAAACTACAATGCCGGTGTGATCAATAATCGTGTTTTCGCTTATTGCTCCATCATAATGTTGTATAAACTTTACTAAAAATTTATTAAAATGATCTTAGTGAATAACTTGATTTTATTGGATCCAATTTCAATATTCAAATCACATATTTATTTTATAGCACTCATTACCAATAACGGCATAATGAAAATAATTTAACAACATTAAAATTCGAATCAATTAATTTTGCATGTAAATGAATTTATTACTTAACGAACAGACGAAACTAATCACCAACATAGACGAATGTTTATCAAATATTTGGACAATATTACCCAACGTTACTCAGCCAGACGTTAAGCTTTCGGAGCCATAGATTATGGCATTATTACTGCTTAATGTATTTTGGAATATTAAAACCTTGACTCCGGCCTAAGCCTCGAATAGGGCGAGGCAACTTATCTCCATTAAATATGGCCGTATAATTTCTGTAATTTAATTTAGTATCTATATTTAATTTAATGAATTGCTTTGTAATTCCGACAAAGATGTTTACTACTAGAATAATATATAGATGTTTTAAAATTACCATAAAAGAGGTGTAGCCGCGATGAGCGCTCATGTGATTACCATAAATTAGTTTGAGAATTCATATTGCTTTAGTCTTATACTATAGTTAACACATGTGCACTTGAACCGATGACATTAATTTAAAAGTGTTGAAATAATACTTACGTTAAAATAAAAAATTTAAGCCACATAAAAAAAATATTTTCAATCTTTTTTCGATAGACGCAATGACCATGAACGACTTTGATATAGGGCCCTTGACATGAAGAGAGGATGCTATCAAGAAGGTCCTAGATTGATTCTCGAGTCATTAGGTTTCCGGATTAAAATTCTCAGCAGTAGCAAGTCTATAAACGTGACCGGTAAATATCAAAAGACTCAATGAGCACTAAAACAATGATGATGACATTTAAAGCGAAACATCTGTCTCTGCATAAAATTCAAAACCATAAATCGTATTTAATTATATAAATTAGTTTGTCTTACCCACAATTACCGACTCAATAATTGCAATCAGAGGATTTGCGAGTTTAGAAAATGCAACCCACGGGCCACATACAACCTTCATAGATATCAACCTGGCGCTATTACTTTCAAATAGCGAACGTGAATGCGTGCCCGTTGAAACCTTCGTACGAATTAGCTACGTATGAAATTAAGCACATGTCAAATTGTACCAAATGGATGACATGTTATTTTTTTTCCAACGTGGAAGTGTGGCCCGGTGTGCGTGATTAGCCACACCTGTACGGGAGGTTACGAACGCCAATCATGTTTTTAATATTCCTAATTTATGTGCCTTTTAGTTTTATCGTGACCTCACTAGTCAGTTTGAGTGTTAACTTCAAAAATGTGTTTTTTTACGCTGAAGTATCTGACAGCTAACATTGGTTACAACATTAATGATATCATATATTATTGAATAGCAGGTAATGTTTTGTTTAAAAATAAAATCGCGCCCTTTAAATCAGCAATGGTTGTCTTGAATGTCAATTATATCTGCGGCTTCGTTTGTTTCCGATTATGGTGCAAGCGATGCTGGCATCAAACCAAGTGGTTTATGGCTAAAACAAGGACTACACGTCATTGCATCATCGAAAAACAAACACTATGATTTAGTGTCGGAGAGTTTTGTTCCTGATAACGCTACGAAAACAAGTCATTATTTTGAAATACATTAAAGGAGACTCCGCGTCGCGCTCTTGATATCTAAAAAGGTTAGGCAAGGTTTACTCGATGACCAGCATTCACTTGTTAAGTCGCCGACTTTATCGTTATCAGCCACCGGTGGACGGACGCGAACAAATTGTTATTGAGCTGTGAGTGAGGTGGCGATAGTGCGCGATACCGCGACCCCACGGTCACTGGAAGGAGCTTTGTTATCGCCTAAGTCGACTTTCCAATTATAAACCACTTTGACACTTCACAAAGAAAACGAACTGCATGAACACTAAACGCAACTCACGCAAACAAAACGTTGGAACCGTATTGTTTATTAGCACTCTAATTAGGTTACACACGAGCAGATTTCAGGCGAGGATTCATCAAACAGCTTAACTATGCTGCTCACCTCGTGAGTGACATTCTTGAAGTGTGTACAAATTTACGGCGGCGACGCGCGGCCCGTTTGATGTGCGTACGACGCGATAATTACAGAATTAATGGTCTGATACAGAGAAGTTTTTATCGCAATTAAGAGTGCGTTATCGATCGACCCACTTGCGCTCTCGACGCGGCGGGCGGCTGCACCAATTCACAAGCTCCCGGCCTTGGGACACCGAACTGCTTGTGCTTAGTTTTAGCGAGAACCAAATGGACTATCGGGGTCAACACCACACTTGAACTTCACGCTTAAGTTAACTAAAAAATATGTCTAACATACAAGAAATTTCGCAACAACGTGTCTCAACCTTGATTTCGTTTTACCGAATTAAGACAATAAGACGGAATCTATGAGAGCAGACAGACATTACCTAGCAGTGGAACGTGTAAATAGCACGCAAGGCTAATGGATGGTTGGACATTAGAGGCGTCAATAAGCGCGCATTCCTACCGCGACCCGAATAACCTGGTCACCGTCTCTGGCCATGCACTGCTACCAATCACAGTAAATATGTCTGAGACAGACAGTCTAGCATTACAAAACTAAAATTCGGAACGTCACGTAACATTTGTGTAAATAATTTAACGGTATATCATAACATTAAGAGCAAATAAAAGCGGCGGCTTGCGTGAGTTATTACGTGCAGTGGTGGCGAGCTAAAGAGGAATTGTTTGTTTTTGCTGGTCAATCAGAGACCGGTGCCGCGGAATCGTTTCCGAGCTAAATGTTATGTGGCCGGCTATACACGCGCCTCTGCCACGTCGCACTGGGATACAAACATAAATAACGATAATGGACTTGGAAAAATTACGCTTCGTTTACACATCATCTTCATTAATGTCGTTTTTGAGTAAATAAAATTTCGCAGATCTATAATATATGCGATGTTTACACATTCGACCCAATTTCACGTTCCATTTTTGAATCTTAATGACCGCCTGATATTATATAAACTCTATGGTCAAAATCACTTTTTTTTTATCAAAACAATATTGAGCCTATCACTGCAGAAGTTATGTAAGTATTTTACCGGCACAAACATGAAAACTTAGCATACGAGTTGAAGCCAATGTTTAACACATTATAATATATAAATCCTCTTTAATACTTTTAACGGCAAAAACTATAATTTATTACCTTTATGGTTTAATCCTAATTAAGATTTTTATCACGGAAAAAATTGCAAATGGCCGTTCGAAGCGTCTCCGTCTGACCTGTATGCGATCTCAAATATTGGCTCTGTGCAAACAATCTTATCCGTGCGTCCGTTTACTTCGCTCCGCATATAGGGGCAGTTGAAACACCTAGCTATTATGTATACATTCTAGCCCGGCAATACCTAATGATATTAAATATAAAAGGGCGTAATTTTTGTCTTCAATTCTAACTAGGTTAATACAAAAAGGAGTTTGTAAGCTTTCACGCATAATAACTGGATCGAGATTGATAAATTTTAAAACAGAAACATGGGACCTGAAGACAAATATAGCGTACCTTAATTTAACATAAAAATACTAATCCATCTTTACTCCATCGAAGGCGCGCGTAAAAGTGAATTATGACCTGTCTAAAGAAACCTCTCATCTCATTAACAGAGTAAAAAAGTTAATACAAGTATCTTATTTAGTACTAAAATATAAACAATGAAATCTGTTACCGCGAGATACTGTAGTTCTTATGCATCATGCATTCCATGATATTTTTATATGAGAACAGGAAATCAATAATAATGTATACAACAATAAAAAACATCCATGTCAGCAATATTCCTTTGAGTTCTATCCATTCATCCATTCCACGAGCCAAAAGAGGTTAAAAGGGTAGATATTACGCATCCATTTCTCAACAGGTAAAAAATGCATGGAATCCTTTTTGTTTCTTCACAATAGCTTAATTAATTCAATGTGATTTGATTAATTTATGCCCGTGGACATTGAATTCAATATATATCTGCATCATTAATATTTTCTCGATTAGAATTATAAATGAATCACGAATATTCATTGAATTTCCTACTTTATTATAGAACCTTTTATCTTAAGCAACGCCTACACTTAAGAATGCCTTCACGTGGATATTAATTGTTTCATTCAATTGGTCAGGGTTATATGCGTATTGAATTAACATACGTTGGTTAAACAATTCATGAGAACCAAATTCGGGAGACAGAAACGTAATTCGTAACTTTGAGTATCACCAGTGCCAGTGTCGTGAAATTAATGCTCCCAGTTTTGATACCTAAACCAAAAGGAAAAGTTTTGCATGTGTTTGTTTGCTTTGTCATTTTTCCATAGCATATTGTAGGACAAGACGCAAATTTAAAATATTTGTGAGGTAAAAACACAAAACAGTTGAATAAGACTACAAAGGAAATGTCAGCATGCCGAGCGTGCCGAACCTACGTTTAAACTATCATATGTTTGACACGGCCACTTCTTAGTAATTCAGGTAGTGTGTAATATCAAGACTTTTATAAATGTATGAAAACCAATAGCAGCCCTTCATTTTTATTTGAATTTTTTATCATTGGTCATGTAATCGTAGTAGAATGAATAAGTGACAGACACGCGGCGACACTCGTCCTTATACAAAATACTGCCTATTTCCCTTCTAATCTTATTCAGCTGTTCTATGGGTAAAAACAACTGTTATGATCTTGCAATCACCAAAAAACGTTGCTTCTTAAACGAGCCGTGTAGAATCAATTAAACACCCCGACATAATTGTTGGATCGCGAGAAATAATCGATTCGGGGCAGTCAACATTTGGATGCAGTGCACGTACAAATGCAGCTAAGTTAGTTCGCCCTTACTGTATACAAAAAAGGGTTTTAAACTGACAAAATAAAAGAGTTGCCTACATTGGGAAATAATTGTATATACAGGGTGTATTCAGACCGTGATCGGAAACTAAGGCAAGTAATAGCTAAGGTGATTACAAACCCCCTGGCGTTAAAGAAAATTCTGACAAAAAATAAAAAAAATGACTTTTTCCATACAACCATCGGTATTAAATGTACGCGGTTTATATGGAAAACGTCAATTTTTTTTATTTTTTGTCAGAATTTTCTTTAACGCCAGGGGGTTTGTAATCACCTTAGCTATTACCTGCCTTGGTTTCCGATCACGGTCTGAATACACCCTGTATACAGTGATAATAGAGGAATGGAATTCGTCGCTCACATGGTACTTAACGAATGCGTAGGCGTCACTCGTCCTTCTTGCCCACTTCAGATGATCGACGGCCACTCGAACATCGAACACACAAAAAACGAACACAAGTTATATGTAACTAAGTCCCTCCCAAATTGACCTTTTGTCAAGGGCGCCGCAACATCGTATTGAAACACAAAACGAGTTAATTCATTACACTAAATGCATGACTTCCGCCCTTTTGACTGTAGGAAGTGATTAAGAGGCGTTATGATAAAAAAATATAAGTAACATAAGTTTGAACATGTTATTCTCATGAGTTAACTCTATGTATGTGTGAATGAGAGGTAAACATATTACCATATTGGTACGATAGTATTTGGGCCGTCTTTACTCTTGGCGCCATACATGCAGGCGACTGTGAGATTAATTCTCGAGTCGGACGGTCCTGTATCGATTTTATAAAATATACATATAAGCTCACGCGTGTAGCTTTGAAGGGGTAGGGAGATGTGTATATCAGTAGCGGTACTTTCATAGAAGTCCAAAAGCCCATATTGCCTTACTAAATTCCGAATAATAATTTTTAAGCTTTGAATCTTTATTTAACTAAAGCAGTTTGACATAAAAATGAGAATATCCTGGCCCCACAATAAACAATTATAACCTAGACATTACAAATAAACGTGAAACGTTTTTGGGCTTCTATGGAAGTACCGCCACTGGTGTATATAGTATGTACGCCAACGTTTTGCTAGGCAAATTGTATTCAATACGATATTCGACAGATGAAATTCAACATTATACAATACCTAAGAATCAAATCCGGAACGTGTCGATCGCACAGGTTGATTCAAAGCGAGGAGCTAAGTGGCAGACAATCTAATAAAAATGACATCTCAATTCCAAAATGTTTGACATTTCATAAGCAGTTGCAAATGTAGAAAAACTTTATCATGAATATTCGATCAATCATCCAGATGCAAATCGTAATTGTTATTGTGTATTTTGTTATTGGGTAGAAATGCATGCATTACTTTATCTAGCCGCCGTATAGCCCATGACTTCATTTGAAAATTTAGTTCATATTTAAGTGAAATAAGGCCGGGTCATATTCTACTTCATAGTGTATCTGCCCATAGTTTTAACATTAAGTACAGTTTATCGAAACAAGCATGTAAGCATACGGACATAAAGCGTTGCTTTAGATTTTATCGAGGAATATCATAAAGCTGAAGAATTGGTTTGTTTGCTTCAATACGCTAATCTAACTACTGGTCCGATTTGAAAAAATATTTCAGTGTTGGATAGATTGATCGAAAAATAATATAGGCTATAAAAATATCGTCACGCTACAACCAATAGCAGCGGAGCAGCAATGGAAAATTTGGCAAAAAATACAAAAAAGTATATTATTCCTTTTGAAGTCGTTTTTCCTTTCGGGCAAAAAAAATACTTATATTTTAATCTGTTTTCTATACACATTGCTTAATGCTTTTTAATATACCTTGAGACGATAAGTTGTAATGCATTATTAACTGATTCATTACACAACCATCTTTTAAGAATGGAGTATTGAACTGTCAATATGGGAGGTAGAGAATCAAGTACACTATGCAAATATTTTGACAGCCTCCACAGCGCGGTGGGCGAGAAACCTGCCATAAAGCGAAAGGTCACTGGTTCGACGCATCATAAATGTTTGTGTAACGAGAAATTTTTGCCGTGGGATTCTAAAAAATTTTTTCATAATATACGAGTAATAATAAAATGTATATTTATATTAAGTTGAGTTTTTGTTACCTACATTTATATCTCTTATTTTAATAATAGTATCTTCCGTAATATTATTAAGTACTCTAAGTAAATATATGAAGAACGAATATGATGATTCCATTTCCACAATTCTTTTAGGCAACCGCGTACAAAAATTACACAGGCATCGTTTGCATTAAAACAAAAGTGCCAAATACTAATTAACATCCATTCATATGTGTGGAGGCCGCAGTCGAATGTGGCTTATCGTATGTTCGAGTAAGTACAACGTCGTATTCGTACAATTCCAAGCAGAAGATTTTATCGTGCTTTCGACTTATGTTTATTCCTATACATCAGTATTTCCCAAAGTGGTTCACCTGGACCCCCAGGGGCCTCAACGGGGGTCTACGTTGGGCGTGACAAAAATTGGGGTCCACAAGAGTAAGCGAGGGTCTATGAAAATTAATTTGGTTTTGAACTAAAATGCAACTTCTATCAATACAGGCAGATAATATTTTAAGAAGCTCAGCGACTGTTACTTGGGAAAAATTGCATATTCCATAATCAGTACAACGCGTCTTGTTATTTTTTTTTTTTGGAGATTTGAAAATTGGTAGTAATGTCGCTGCAGAACTCAGAAGGTCCACCGAATCTATCAACATTTTGAAAGTGGTCTATGATACAAAAGAGTTTGGGAACCTCTGCTATACATCGTCTTCTATCGTATACTTAGTTCATAAAATAGACTGAATTTTTTTGACTGAAGTTATTATTTAATACGGCACAATTTGAATCGAGATCGAGAGAAATAATGCGACGTCATAATCTCTTATCATTAATCATTATGCCTGACTGCTAAGTAACACCCACAATGCACTTTAAAAAGCCAAGAATAAGAAAATTAAGGAGCTGGAAAATTGTGTTATAACGTAATAATGTGTCACAAATAATAATAATCATTACACGCGCGGAATAAAACCGCATAATCTGCTACATATACCATTCTGGTTTTATAGCTATTTTGAATTTAACTGCTGAATAAATCTATACCTATATAATATAGTGTTATTTAATTGCCTTATGATTATATACCTACATTGATTGCTAGCGTAGTATTACTCTGAGGCATTTTTTATGTAATCCATAAATATTTGTAATATATGTAATATATAAAAAAAACCTAACTCTAATTCGTATGACTTAACATTAATAAATTAGTGTGTTAGAATGTGTGTTAGATATGTTAGATGTATTTATATAATTGACATGAAAAGGGAGAAGGGGACATTTTCGTCCGCCACCTCACAAAAACACATGACGCGAACGCTATACGAGCCCGCTCGATGCACTGGTAAAATAATTATTTTCGTTGGCTATAAAAACGTTTGTTGTTGTGTGGGCGGCGAGGTCCCATTCATAAGTGACCAGTTTTGTAACATGTACGTACTCACCTACAAGCAAGCTTTGTTTCCGAATGTTATTTTCAGCTCCACGTACATTATGATTTTGTTTTGCCGAGCGTATTGGAAACGGTATAAATGGGCTGTGAATATTTATTAAGACGGCTTTTGGAATACGAGATGTATGATGTTTATGATTAAAACATGTTTAAAATTTTGCGGCCAGTATTATATAATTTGAGTGTCGAATTGAAATTATTTTCAGCAAAGAGATCAAACGTTACTTACTATTTTAAAAGGAGTTAGGAGTAATAACTGTTATTCTTACCGTGTCACAACAAAGTTTTGAAGAATTATTATGTAGCATAATATAATACATATATATGTCAACCACAGGAAGCAATATATTTCAAAATGCATTTACGCTTACGCATCTCGTCATTTTACTACGCATATGCGAATTAACTAAATTGCAGCCAGTGCCAAAAATATTTTATAAACACATTGGTGCAAAGTGTCAAATTAAAATGTCAACATTTGCATGTATCTGCTTCAAACGGATTTATCATAATTAAATACAATTCGTTGAATATCCAAAAATTGTACCAGAGCTATACCAATTTATTTGAATCCCACGAATATATTTTAGAGGCATATCAATAAAAAAACTCGATTGCCCCGTCTATCCTCCGATACCCCAATCTAAAGATCCTGGGTTTGATTCCCGGGCAAAGACGTTATTGGGTTTGCCATTAGGAAATAGCAGCACAAGGTCTGGAAATGTGCCCAAAAACGCCAATAGACTTGTCCCCTATTACGTGGGAATGGATGATATCAGGCGAAACGTGGATGCAGAAATGCACCACTGCGTATCCTTTCGGTGAATACAGGTTATGTTTCAATCTATCGATAAAATATTGATAATACCAATAAAATCACGCAAGAGATTGTCTTTCCAAAATCTTATTCAAAAATGGATGTAATACAAACTCGTGTAGGTTAGTAAGTCATGCAATTTTACTCTACTTATTGGACATTTAACATTTAGTTATTTCGTCGTAAGCGGCATTACTAACTTAATAAATTATTCGTTCACTTAAAAATATATCATTTAATGTAAAGTAACATTCGTCGAAATTATTACCGATATAAGTCATGGCAAATTCGTGAATTTCTTAGAAATAAACGGACCTAAATTTAACATGTAGTTTATGACGTATTTAGTATGCAAAAATTCAAAATACGTCTGTATTTATTAAGCGAAAAATTAAATTGTTATTTTAAATGTAAAATATTTCTATTGAAGTCTTTTAGTTCAGTGAAATATTTTTGTTCTTTATTTAAGTGTTTTCATATCATCATAATTAAATTTCATAGCAATGTTTTAACATCAATTTTGTCAACATTTCATTGTGTTTTAGCAGAAAATTAGTATAACAACAGATACATATATATTGTTTATATGAGATGATAACAATGCTAGAAATATAGAGACTAAAACTCACGTAAATCATAAAAAACATTAATTTCAATTCATTTCTTATTTTATTGTACTTTATTTTAATAATTGTTTTGAATAAGAGCATTATCTTTAGAATCATAGAATGTTAACTTTGCCATATCGGTTCATTTTAATAATACTTATTTCATTTTTATTATCTAAGTGTTTATCTAATCGAAACCTATGTCAACTCAATCGCTTAAACATTTATTGCAAACTTCAATACCGTAAAAGAAAATTCGCATAGAGAAACATTCTAGCGGATTATCGTCGTCAATATATAAAAATTAAGTTAAGTAGGGAATTTCTAGTGCTTACGTATAACTCACGTAACTTATTGTTTTAAACTACTTATGAGTACTTAACCACACTGTGTGCGGTATTGTAGTTTTTGAGTTTCCGATCACGTACGAAGTACTACGGTTTAGGTCGGTATGCAGCGTTGTAGGGACATTAATTGTATCAACATTTTATTTTTAATGTTTGAGACCAGAAATAACCGGGTCTCATACTTGGCTAAGGAATGAGTATCAAGAACAATAACAATCAACAAAACAATGTTCCGATTTTGCAATAATAGTATAGGTATTTGTGTGTTTGTTATTTTTAACTACACAATGTATATCCTTAACACCTTGTCATATTTTATCTAACATTGAAAAATATATTATATATAATATTAAAATACACGTAACGAATTAACACTTGAATATTTTTATCTTGAAACATAGTGCATATAATTCAATTAACACGTATTGTGGCCTATACGTTTATATGTTATATTAAATTTGCAGAGACGAGCACGTGAGCGAATAGTGATAAAAATATAGGCAGGATTGCAGTTTTAGTTTTTTATATCCATATAATAATTGTGTCAGTATATAAAAATGAATCTAATTATTATTATATCAATACATCATACGAGGTCGAGGATGAAGTATATTTATTTGTTAACCGTATAATTATTTCATGTGAATAATTAAATATTCGGATAAGGTTTTTTAATGCTTAGAGTTGCAATAGCATAAAAAAGCCTTTAATTTGCAAATGTTACATGTTCTTATGAGTGGGTCAGTGAAATATCACCGAAACTAGTTAAAGAGAACAAAACAAAAAACTCTTCGGAATGCGACACTGCTATCTGTCATTTTATCACATCTTTGTCACGTTCCGTCTTATATTTTTTAATTTATGCACAAAAAGCAAACGATGCTCAACAGCTCGAATATAAAGGCAATAAAATAAATTTATTGCCGGTTGGTTGTATGTAAAACGATAACAAATTTGTTTAATGTACAACTAGACGTGGAAACGATCAAGAAACTTGGTACAGTCGACTCTACATTATGTAACCGAAAGATAGGTCACAATATGAACATCCCATGCACTTTATAAGGCTTAGACATTCTTAAAGTATACTTTTCAAAAGTAAACAAATGTGAATCATTAGCATCTGCGTGCGAAGAAATATGCATGGCCGAATGAATATTCGTGTTGTTCAACAGTTTTGTTAATGAGAAAAGGATGGGTTAGCGTGCTCGTTGCAGTGAAGAAAAAGGATAAAAACAAGCATTTAACTCGATTTCTTAATTACGTGCAGCACGGACTAAGAAGCCAAGGTCAAAGGAGCCTCACCTTAACACATGGCCGGCACGAGATGCGCGCTTTCCAACAATGTGTTTCCACTTGTGTTGACACTGTCCCTCAGCTGACAAGGCCACGCCGCCTCACACGGCCTCAGCTTCACAGATGTCAGGAGCAGGAGCGCAATCCGGGTCGCGTCCGCACTTCCCGGCACATCCACCACAAGCCGGCTGATCAAAACATAGCTCTCACGAACCTTTTCGACACACAGGCACGATTTGCAAAATTTATTCATCGCATCCGCCGAAAGCAACTATAATTTTTATGAGCCGCACCAAAAGTACGCTCGAGACTGATCGACGGCCAGGCTCGCGAATGTTTCCCTCGTGTCCGACACTAAACACCGATAACTGCTGCGATCACACCCTGGACGCTACTGCAGTCCCGAAACCGGCGGAAAACTCGATTATGCACGATGTGTTCACTCGAATGCGTGCGCTCGCCGGCCACACCGCCGCGCTGTAAACAGAGAGCGCGCCCGACGCCTCGACAACACACGCACACCGACGCGCCGCACGTATCGCGCGCACACACACACGGCCGGCTCCGCGCGCGCACTTCTGCTCGCGACGCAAATAGACATCGCGTCATGTTCCACCAATCAGGTGCGCGCTACATCACGTCATACCGGCTTGTGATCGGTTGAGGCTCCATTGATAGATTGGCCACTGCGAGTCGTTTCAATTCGCGATTAACTGAAAGTTTTTGATAAAACATAACTGATATGAAATCTTAACAGATGGATTTTTCGATGTAATCTCTGTGATAGTTAAAATAATACGATTAACTGGGTGTACTGGCTATAGCGGGCTTTGTGCAAACCGAATACAAAGCGCAATAAACTTTGGCGCGGAATTCTAATCGAAGTGTTCGTTAAACAGTCTTTACTTCCATCACAAATTTGATAACGCTTAATATCTGTACGTGACCGCCAGTAGCGCGAGATTGTGACGAATGGAGATTTAATATTTATTAAAAATGTCTATTTCACTTGCCAATCGACATTATGTGAACAATTAAAACTTGTCCATCATTACAGCAGTAGTGTGAATATTGAATATCAGCCCGTGAAAAATAAGAATACAATAATATATCTTCTTCTTTGCATGATTATTAATAACACGCGTTAAAATTATCATCAATATATTATGATTTTGTACTTCCGACATCTTTATTAACTTTAGACTCTACAATTTCGAATGTTCCAGATCCGGACCTTATACATAAACATTTTATAGTAATAAACGGCTATTTTTTAATATAACAAATTATCAAAAAATATCAATTAATAATTTACTATTTAAAACTTTATATCGCACAAAACACACTGTTCAAGTTTTTTGAGACACGCGTAGAGCTGATTTATTGGCCGTATATTAAAATTAGGTGCAGTGACATGCCAAAGTAAATTGTATGCTACAGTAATAAGGTTTATATTAGATCACAGATTGAATGGAAATATTTATGTAATAATGTGTCGGATAGATTATGTGATGGTGGATGTGTGCACCTGAAGATTATCGGCTGAGCAAAAAATTGGTTTTAGCGATTATCGGCTACACTGATTGTGTCATTGTTGATCGTATTATTCTTTTAACGTTTTAGTGCCACTAAATTAAATGCCTCGTGATCTTATGGCACAAGTGTTTGCTGTGCGGTCTAGAAGTCTTGCGTTAGATTGCCGAGTTGGGCAGTCATCATTGCCTTGCCCTGCTCCCTGTTTTTTTCCATTAGGAAATTCTATAGAAATGTACCCGAAAAACGGCAATATTTGTAAATTATAAAGAACTGTCATCCGGGTATGTAAGCTAGCTAGTTAGTTAGTTATTAGTATCAAAATAATAAAGAAGTATTTGAATTCCGTATATTACATTAAGGTACGTGTTGACGTCTTAAAAGGTAATTTTGAAGGAATTAAATAACTATTTGTGAGGTGTGGTGATTGTGAATTGGAATAAAATATAATTAGGTACTCAGAATCAGCTATGTTGTTGATATTTAATAAATAAGCTTATACATATATACGAGTACCTACGGGACAGCTTGTGTGGTCCGCAAATATTTGGTTCGGGTCGGGGTGATTGTGAGATACAAGTCTCGTAGTTTCTGATACCCACGACACATGACTTGTATCCTAATGCGGGGTCAGAACTATGTATTTGACTGTTGGGTGTATTTAGTTATTTATTTATTTAGATACGTTAATATATGAGTGGTACTGTAATCAATCAAGTTACTACTTGATTACAGAGCAACGCCGTAGTTACATGTGCTGTGGTACAAATAGGTCGACTCTCTCTACCGGAGTAGTATCACAAGCTCACAGAAAATATACGTAAAACAACCCAGCAGGGTTCAAGTGTAAGTGAAAGTGACAGAGGCCCAATTTCTAGGATAGAGAATAACGAATAATGATCACCGATATAAGGACTAAATCCAACCGTTTTGGTCCCTCTGTGCAAGTGTATCTTGATACCTGATCAGAGACTTAAGCAATTGAGACAACGTAGTTTTTCGACTGAAAAAGGATAATTCAAATTGTCTGAGGCAAGTACACTCTATATTAACTGCAATTTACCCACCAGCTTGTTCCAGCGCGGTCATATTACTGAGAATTTTCTGATGGAAAACCCAATTATACTTTGCCCGACCCGGGAATCGAATCCGGGACTTCTAAATCGCACGACACATGCTTTTGAGACAACGGGGCTGTCAAATTAACATAATATTTTAGTACCTCTTTCAGGTTTCGGTTTCTCGACAAGTGAAACAGACTTCAATAAGTTGTGGATACAACTATGTAGCCTATTAGTATAAATGTCTAAACCCGACTCTGTCACTTACAAAAATCTTAATACAAATTTTGCAACTACTCGTAGGAATAAGTAAATATTTGTTAATGTTTTAGCAACCGAGTTCCGGTTTTTTACACACGTTTTTTACTTAAAATCGTCTTTCAATCAACCATTGGATGAGTAATAATAAGTAATTACGAAATACCATACAAAAAGTATCAAAAGTTCTCTCTAGTCAAGCTCCTTTCATACAGGATCTGTTTTTTATTGAAATTTCATTTTGGCACATTGCCAAATATACGTTTAGTGGTTGCCGAATGACCTTCACTGCTCAGCAAGAATTGGTTTTTCGCCAGATGTCCAACTGTTGAGCTGATTGCACCCCGAAAGACTGGCTGTGGCCCAAACATGACCGCGGGACCAATATAGGGACACGCAATTGATAAGATATTCCTACTAAGAATTTTCTTTTGGTCTCATTGCTACAGGGATAATAATAATTAAATATCAATCTCTAAGTTAGTAGTCGCGGCGATCGCGGGTTCAAACCCCAGGACTTCTCAAAGTTATGTGTGTATTCACAATTAATTATCACTGACTTTAACGGTGAAGAAAAACATCATGAGGCAACCTAAAAGTTCTTAGGAATTTCTTAGGTGTTTAGTCCCCCAAGTCGCACTACGCCAGCGTGGTGCACTCTCAGTTGTAGAGCAGGCCCGTGCCCAACAGTGGGACGTATATGGGCTGATGATGATGATGATGATCAATCACAAATACTTTATATGTAAGTTTTGCGATTTTATTAAGCCAATGTTGAGTCAATTCGGGAATACTGTTTCCCCTGTACCTACTATACCTGAATAAATCATATGAGTCTATAAATTACAATTTAGTACATGTTTGTAAAATATACTGTACGCTATGAATAACATTGTACCTCAAACGACGATAAACTTTTCTGTCGCCACATGAATGTGAACTTCACCATCAGCCCATATACGTCCCACTGCTGGGCACGGGCCTTCACTAACTTTGAGAGGGTTGAGGCCTTAGTCCACCACGCTGGCCTAGTGTGGGTTGGCGGACTACACACCTAAGAAATTCCTAAGAATTTTTAAGTGTGCAGGTTTTATCACGATGTTTTCCTTCACCGTTAAAGTACGTGAATCATCAGTCATTGTGATTACACACATAACTTCGAAAAGTCAGAGGTGTGTGCCTGGGGTTTGAACTCGCGACCGTCGAGATTCTCGACCGCGTGTCTAAACCTCGAGGCCATCACGACGAATGTGAACTATGTTCCTTAAATAATCTGAAGAAAAAAAAACCCATCAAAACCGAGTAAATGTGTTACGGCGAACAAAAAATACATCTCTAATAGAATCTATTTTTAATTACAGATTATAAGTCTACGTGCATGACCATAGTCGCTGTTGCTATTCATTTTGATGGACAGGTTAACCCTTCAGTACCTATTTATTGATCCATTAAATATCTCTAAGAATGATGACGTAAATTGAATCGTGATTCTGCACGGAGAATTTAACTACAGAATTACTATTTACGATTCCTCTGTTCTCTCTGTAACCGTGATTGTTTAATTTTCAAAAAAATATAGATAACTGAAACAAACATTCATGCCGATAATTTTAGACCTTAATCGGGAATTTTGTAACTCATTTAAGTCCCTAAAATACAGTGGAATAATAAGGAACACCCACTGCTGAGAGTAATATTTGTTAAAACAGATTGAAAGTCGTATATATGTATATGTAAATAATTCATCCCCGTTATTACCATTAAGCAAGAGCTCTTGTCACTGCTCTGGCTGAGAATTTCCTACACCGAGCTAAAACTTTAATTCTGAAATAAACGTAATTTTAAATCAAAAAAATATTGTTATTTGAAATAATAATTTTGTATAAACTGTTTCATTTTAATTATTTAAATTTTTTGTTTAGTTTAGAATATTATGTAAATTAAACTGTAGATATAACTTAGTAAGCGACTGAGTAAAGAACATCTCACGATACCGGCTCTGCCTTAGTGTGATCTGTCTCTTGGAAATTTAATTTTTGTGCTTCTGTAATAGATTAAGATTTTTTTGCATTGTAAAACAAAATATAGAAAAAAAAATTACTATATAAGTATAATATGGTTTATTAAATGAACATTTTACTGACACATGTAACATATTTTTATGTATTGAACTATAGTTTCATATTCATCATGGCGTAGGATAAACGATAGTCGTAGTTTCGTGTAGTGTAGATTTATTGTCTTAAGCATCCACTGTGACGCAACAAACACGCGTTTCAACAAGCTCCTGAAGTCCATAAGCAGTCTTTTGTTATTTATATTATAAATAAAAAAAAACATGCGAAATTATAAGTAAGAAAATTTTGATTTTTTGCTTTGTTACGTTTTCTTCAAATTATCTCATATTAAACAGACGGTAATAGGCTACTCTATAACCGGATAAAAAAACTTCTATAATGTGTTTTTTTTTGTGTTTATCACTATGGTTGGTTAATGGTTGTACTTTGCGTCAGTCTATGGGGTTACTATAACTATCAGAAGCATTATACAGGGTATATAAAGACCGTGATCGAAAACTGAGACAGGCAATATCCACGGTAATTGCGATTTTTTAATGTCACGGTGTTTGTAATCACCGTGGCTATTGCCTGCCTTAGTTTTTGATCACGGTCTTTATACACCCTGTATACAAAATAAGTCAAAAAAATAATAATAATATAGGTTCCAACCTAACGTTGATCCCTAGCACATATTCCGTGAAGTGGAAAGATTAGTCCGTCGTCACGCAGGCTTTGTGATCACCATTGTGCGAGATGATTCATGAAATGTACTAACTTATAAATAAAGAGCAGATGTTCCAATTAACACACCCATTTTAAATGCTTTATACTTTAAGTCATGCTGTCTTGGGATTTGAATCTTTAAAGTTATTAAGGATAAATTTTATGATTTCGTTAGTTTTAATTAAACCGTAGGGAATTTTTCCATTTTAAGTAAAAAACTAGTTCCTCTTAAAATTGTTGCAGACAAAAAATGTTGTTTAACTACTTAAAATGTCTATGATCAATTACTTAAGCTGAATTTTAAAATAAGAACATTATTTTCAATTTTCTACGAAAACTACACTACCTCGTTCAACGACATCTACCGCTATGCAGTTGAACTTATTTTTACAGACAAATGCTATTATTAATTTGTTAACGTATATAACCCACTGGTTCCTGTGGGACAACAACAGATCCCAGCTTCTAACAAGTCCCTGTGGAAGTCATTGGGAGATGCCTATGTTCAGCGGTGGACCTCTTTTGGCTGATGGATGATAACGAATATAATATTTTTTTCTGACTGCCTCGTGGTCTCGCGGCACAAGTATGTGCCGTGCGATCTAGAGGTCCTGGTTTTGATTCCGGGGTCGGGCAAAGTATTATTGGGTTTTTCCATTAGAAAATTCTCAGTAGCAGCACGGAGTCTGGAATTGTGCCCGAAAAACGGCAATAAGCTCGCCCCCTATTACGTGGGACCGATACACACCTGGCGAAATGTGGGTGCAGAAATGCACCTCTGCCGATCCCTTCGGGGAACACAGGCATGAGGTTATGTATGTATTTATGTATTTTTTTCTAAGTGAGCAATACATTGTAAAATTTTGAAAACTGTTGGAACACAAAACAAGTTGTAAATATCTAACTGAAAACTATCCTAATAGCTACTACAATATACAAGTGGTAAAACCCGATATAGTAACCAATGCACGTGTGTAGGAGTTCTCAAATCCCATCTATCCCATCTCATTATTAACTACTGTATCTGGACTGCACCGCACTTCAAGATCAAAGGCAGAGATATATTTTTGCTGTGTCATATAAATACTTTCGACATGACCTCGCTTCGTCCAGATGCAATTTTATAAAAAATGCCCCATAGCCTTCGCCTAGATTCTATCTATCACGAGAACAAAGTATATTAAAATTAGTTCAGTCAACCCGTAAAAACATAACAGATAGTTTTTTTCGCATTAAAAATATTATCCTATTTATTAAAAAAAATGGATATATTAAAATTTGATACAATTTTATGACCATATTTTTTAATACACGCTTTTGAAAAAGTAGATGTAATGTAATATTCATGCATATAATTGGGAAGCCATTTGAGCACAAAGCCTCTATTTATAAGTAATATAAATTTAACCTTCAATTATGTATTGTGCTTAAGCGAATAAACATTTGTCCGGCGGCCACGGAAATGTCAAGTCTAATGCGATAACGTCTTAAATTAATCCCTAGGTGTAGGGACTTGGTTAAAACTGCTCAATGACTGGCCTTTTATGAAAAATATCGATAATATTATTCGCAGGTTTAATAAAAATATATTTTTGAATATATAATTAATAATAATTATATATTAATAATAATTATATTGGGTGTTTTCATTTTATATAATATTAATAATAATTATTAATTGTATAAATATATTGTTGGCGCCTACTTGGGGAGGCCTTCGTTCAGCAGTGGACGGCGATAGGTTGAGAATAATAATAATATATAATAAATATTTTTGAAGGTAATGATTAAGCAATTTTGCAACTTCAAATCATTCTTAGTGTTGTTAGTATTACGTTGCCATTATAAGTGGTAGAGAAACGCCATAGGAATGTGAGATTGCACCTTATCCTTAAATCACTCCAATATTATAAAAGGGAACCTTTGTATAGATGTTTGTTACTCTTTCACGAAAAAACTACTAAATGTTAATGAAATTTGGTGTTGAGGTAGTTGACCTTCTAGATTAACGCATAGCCTAGTTTTATTCCGGGAAAATGTGTTCCCCTTGGATGAGCAAGGAATTTATAATTGCGCCGGGCGGAGCTGGGCCTCACTTCTAGTAAGATGATATGTGGAAAAGAATTTCTCATATCACTTTTCGTTCTATCAGAGCAAATACATATGACTTTTGGGACTAGTGAGCGATCATTCGAAAACCGTTTTCCGCCAGAGTACACTCGTTTTAGACGGCATTATATTGCAGGCTTTTTTTCTCTCGGTCGACCCTTAAATATCACGTAGAAAAGTTTACGATGTAGAGTTGCTAACACTATGAATGAACCGACTCACTAAGAAATTAACTTCATAGAAACGTATTGGAAATATAGTTTTGCAGTCACCGTAAAATCGATGATATTAGGAGACAATCACAACATTTAACCACCGCAGTGATCAACTTCTAAACACCTTACAATCTTATCTTTCATGATTCTTGTAACTTTTAAGTGGACATTCCAGTGCAGAGAGGTACTGGTGAGTGAATATCGGTCTCTAATCTTCCAAAGCGGCTGGCAAAATAGGTGTTAGGGTTAGGCTGGGTACCACTTGAAAAAATAAATCGAATATAAACTTTAGCCCTAACACACATTGGGCGAAGCAAGAACATATTCCAGAGCAGAAGTACCCATCCTTGTCGCTTGCATAAAACCTTTTTTCTCTCGAAAAAACTTTGATCAGTAGGTAGGTATCTTATAAAGTATTTTCAAATCATTTTCTTCTTTAGCCTGTCATGTTAAAAAATGGAAGGTGGTTAACATCATGCGCAGGTTTATTCTTCGTCATATCAAAATCATAATTTAAAGGACACGACGTGCATGCATTCTAACGAATAAGCTTAAACTCGTCAGCTCAACCAATTTAAGTTACATTTATATTCTCATATAACAATAGCCATGTTATAAATATTAATGCGTTCATATTTTTTGTTGTTGTAATGCAAGCAATTACAGCCACACGACTTATTTATTCACATCCAAAAATAAACTCGTCTAATTTAATGAAAAAAGAACGAAGAACATATTTCTTTAAAACGAGCAATGCACATGTGTTAAAGAACTGTTAGTAATAATTATTATTACTTTTGCGATATGACGACGTAACATAGTTTCTGTAATGATGCGTCATGATAAAATATCTCGCATATTTGTTTGAATTTTGTTGTATTAACACAAAATAATATCCAAGAATTACGACTGAAATAGTTTAATCAAATGTCAAGAAAACTGAAACGATACTTCCCCAACAGAGCCCAGACATACCCGCGCAATGAAGAAATGTATCTAAAAAGCTTACAGTTTCAAGTGTTAATATGCTTAAGATTACTGATTTTATTCTAAAAAGTTATACATATATAACTGACGGCCTCGCGGTACAAGTACGGGCTGGCTGATAATTATAGTTTTTGTTTTTAATCCTCATTTACATTAGGTAATCTAGTATAAAAACCTAATAAATCAGAAAATGCTTGTCGGTGTTACAATTTTACCACAATAAGGCGTTATGTCATCGCCGAACACAAGTGAGGAGACACACACTTGACATATTGACGGGACAAAGAGATGGCGTACGTTCACAATTTATCTACCGCAACGCTTTATTCTTAATACCGACGGTAAAACAATAGTGTGGATATTCCTTATTTGGATCTCAAGAAAAAATAATATATAACGCATTTTTTTTAATTTGTAAGGCGTTTATCATAAAATAAATGCCATAAGAAAACAAGTCTCGCAACTCTGTTCTTCTACCGTAAAATGTTATGAGATCCATGTAGACATGTAAAGAACTCGAGTCTTTGAGTCCTACATTTTGAGATCGACTGACAAATTGCACGACCCAACTCATTACAATACCCTCCCAAGACTAGAAAACTTAAGTTTATATGAGCTTTTGAGCGCAATATGGAACTCGAGTCTTTTTTAGCGCTCGAGTCGTTTTTACGGGGCGAGTCCGGGCGAGTTGTTTTCCGTTTAGAGTTCCTATTTTAATCAGGTGATAAAATGTTACTTTTGTGGGATATATTCGTAATCAGAAACGTATTTTGAAAAAATAAAAGCTTTTTCCTATTAATTAACATAGGAAAAATCATTTCCAATCATCATGAAAAACTAAATAAATGGAATCACAAGAATTCAAAATTGATCTGATGACGCACATATAAGTATGTATAAAGGCCACAATAATTTGCTGCTATTAATATTATTAAACCTTAATACGCTCAAGACATAAGACTCGAGCTCTTTTGAGACTCAAGCTTTTTTAAGACTCGAGCTCTTTTTAAGGTAAGTAGCGAAGATGACGATGATCGTTTTTATGGTCATCTAAATATGTTTACCTATTTATACCATTTCATGGCCGTATATGGGCTGATTATGATGATAATGAAGCATTCCTCAATTATTTTTATGGAACAAAAAACAAACGAGCACATGGGTCGCCTGATGTTAAATGAATCCCATAAACGCCCACAACAGACGAGAAACCGGCGGTGCGATGTCGTTGCAATGTCGCCAAATTGAATAACAGCTCAGCTATCTTGACTCGTGTGGACGAAATATCGCAAAATATTATCTGAGTTTTATAAAATAATAAGGTTATCTTATAATACGTAATGGAACTATTTTAAACAGTAGACTTAAGCGTAGTGTTTCATTCGACTACTTACTACAAAAGGGGTTAATTTTGTGAGATGGTATTTGTTTTGTAATAATTATTTTTGGTTATCAATTTTAAGTGTCCCGCTTCATGGAGTGAAGAATTTATTATAATCTAATCTATAGTATATTCCATAGTATATATTTATTACCGAAAGAAATATTATATCTATTAGCGTTCCATTCTGGTATATATCAGCAATAAACTGATGATGTCCGAAATGAAAAAATGAAAAATCACGCATTGTCTGATACTAGAAGACGATTCACTTGCTTAGGTAATAACAGTGGTTAATTTTTGTGTGTGAATATTTTAAATATATTATTACCAGGAAAATGGATCTCTGAAGATCAGACTCACCAAATGCATCGCAACATCATTGCGGCTCAAACTTTATAGGTGGATGTACCTGTATTTAAGACGTACGTTGAAAAACTTAGAGGTTTTTTGAATTAATGAAAAAGAAGTTCTGGCCTTTACGGGCTCTTAAACTATATGAGATGAAGGCAACTCAATCATTCATTTGTACCACAATCTCATCTGACTACCCTGTAGCTCTCTGACTAAGACATGATTACAAACATTACTTGTTCATAAAATCGTCCCACTGTACGTGCCTCCTCTACAACTGAGAGGGTTTAGGCCTTAGTCCACCACGCTGGCCTAGTGCGTGTTGGCGGACTACACACCTAAGAAATTCCCAAGAATGGCTTTATTCCAGGGCTCAACCTGGAATAAAGCCATTAAATGCGCCGAGGAAGGAATGTACGCAATAAGGAATTGGCTAAATAATAACCTTCTGACGTTAAATTTATCCAAAAGTAGGTACATTTGTTTCCATAAAACTGCATCATCTGCACCTCCACCTTCCACAAAGCTCCATATACACACTTGCAACTATTTGCAACAGGACTCCTGCTCCTGTGACTTTCTTAGTAGATCAGAAAGTGTTAAGTACCGGGGCATTATGGTTGATCAAAAACTTAATTTCAAACAGCATATAGAACTTGTCTCTGGTAGGGTAAGAAAGGTAATACATGTCATGCGACAACTTCGTGATGTAGCCTCCAAGGACCTGTTAAAAACAATATATTTTGCTCTGTGTCAATCTCTGATAACATATTGTCTACCTACTTGGGGAGGGGCTGCTCAAACACATATGCTGCAATTAGAACGCGCGCAAAGAGCGGTATTAAAAGTAATGTTAAAGAAAATTCGTCGTTACTCAACCTCTGCTTTGTACAAAGAAGCTAACGTTCTAAGTGTGCGAAAATTTTTTATACTCATGTCAGCCCTACAAATGCATAAGAACACTTTAAAATCCCCGGAATACATGAAATTGACTGCAAGAAGACGTTTCAAATTACCTTTACCCACTAGACAATCTACTTTCGCTCAGCGACTTCCTCCATACGTGTCTACTGTTGTCTACAATAACATTGCCAAACTATGTGATATCAGTTTGTTATCAATTTCAGAGGCTAAAAACAAAATTAGTAAATTCTTGAGCAACTTGTCTTATGAGCATACCGAGCAAATTATACGTGACATAAATATTAGGTTTTTACAGATAAATTGAATATTAAATCTTCGATTGAATGTGCACTGTAACTGTATTTTGTTTGACTGATTAAATTTAATTTTATTATTTTAAGCTTAAGTCTAACTAAGTACTATATCATAGGTTTTTGTAACATTAGTTTATTAGTCTATCTTGTTGCTGTTATATTTATAATTTTATTTTGTTGTATGGAAATGTGTTGTCTTGTTATTGTTGTCTTGTAAGTTTTTAAAAATAGATTTGTTATTGTTTTTGTGGTATTTAAAAATATATTTTAGTTTGTTTTGTATTAGAGAATAAGTGGTACCTAATTGGTTAATTGTTATAACTTTACTCGTGAGCGAATACGATAGACTCATACTATTATATCGATACAATGGGACCCCTCGATACAGGCTCGATACTTGCCTAGTGAGGGGTAATTTAGTTTTTCTTTTTTCTTACAGTTTTATGATATTATTGCAATACATATAAATGCGTTACGTATTTTTTTTCTTTTTCTAATATATTTTAATTCTAATTTTTTAATATATAATTTGCATTTTATTTATTATAAGATCCCGGAATCAGGAAAATATTCGTCATTTTCAGGTATTCAAATAATTGAACTTTTTGGAGCCAAAGTCCACAACGCTGTATTTTTTCCAAAGCTTAAAGCCTCAATTTAAAGAAACCCATTACCATTTTTGAAAATATTTATTTATCGTAAAGTTATGATTTTTTTAATCATATTCAATTTTTCTCGAGTTTTTTATTGTTTATAATTTTTTATCAACAATAGGTTTAACTTTTTGACTTTGGATTCATATGGGCCATAAAGTAAACACTTCAAGGAGTAAAGCATATTTTTTTCAATTTTTTTGAAAATATATAAAGCCCTAAAAAAATTTACTGTTCCCTAAAAGACCCAGTGTACACACGAAGTCCCAAAAAATATAGTGTACACACGAATCTCGACCGCTCGCCTACTCCTCGAAGCCATCACTACTATAATTACAAAAAATATACTTCATTACTTATATGAGTAAGAGGATCTATTGTTATGACATACTGCTTATATCATAAATGTTTGCTTCCGCTTTTGTAATTGGAATTATTCAGTCATTTAATTTTTATCAATTATCCTGTCATGAACAAAATAATAAAATAACGTCACTTCGATGTTTGTTACTTGAAATTTTACTGCAATTAAATTTGTTTTCAAAAACAATTATGTCATAAAAGTTAACAAACAATTAAGTGAAATTTTATTTCAACAATGCGGCAAATACTAGCAAACAAAATTAAACTTTTAGAAAAACAAACTATTTATCGTGGAAAATTACTAAAATTTTATAATAATTAAATATCTGTTTGATATTTCCTAGGTCTATCCATTTAGTTAATTACTAATAGTATTTAAATAAATATGATTATATTTCCTCCTGGTGCTCCCAATACAAATATGCGACACAATAATTATGAAGTATGCGTGCTATGTACATTTACCAATGTCTTTTCTATCCTGAAGTAATGAAAATCCTCCGCTTAATAGAGAAATAAAATAGAAAAAGTTTATTAAATACATAAAATATGTAGTTCAAAATTAAAAAGGCAGTCAGCAGTAGAGAATATCGGGCAAAAACTCTAGCCTTATTCTCTTTACTTAGCTACATTGTTTTAATGTCTCCTTCGGCGCCCCTGTCAGAGGTCAAGTTACATTCATTCTTCTTTCTTCTACAGTGTGCGTCTCCCTTAAAATCAGGTCTTCTATTAACCGTCATACATTTGAAAGACAAGTTCTTCAATTATTGTTGATCAAATTGAAAGAGCACTTACACTGAATATTTACCATTTTTACGGAGTGAAAATATTATCCATATATGATTAGGTATGGTATGGTCAGGAATGCTCCTATCTAATGGTCATGGCCTACCCTAGAATAGGTGCTACGAGTACGCGATCTCGGCCCCCCGAGCTACTGCAGTCACTACCAACCTCCCATCCGCAGTATCCACTCCTACAGGCCATATTTTCCTCACCCATAACTTCCTATTTTCTTATTCCTGCAGGCTGCTTCCAACAGGTCTCTGTGGAAGTCATTAAGAGAGGCCTATTTTGTACATAATTAAAGCCCATGCACGTTACACTGCTGGGCACGGCCCTCCACTGCAATATAAATTTAATCAACTAATTAAGCCTTATGCATCATTATTGCACTGCCTCGTGGTCTCGCGGTGCAAGTATGTGCCGTGCGATCTAGAGGTCCTGGGTTCGATTCCCGGGTCGGGCAAAGTGTTATTGGGTTTTTCCATTAGGAAATTCTCAGTAACAGCACGGAGTCTGGAAATGTACCCGAAAAACAGCAACAGGCTCGCCCCCTATTATGTGGGACTGATACATACCTGGCGAAATGTGGCTGCAGAAATGAACCTCTGCCTACCCCTTCGGGGAATACAGGCGTGAGTTTATGTATGTATGTATGTATGCATCATTATCAATGGTACAATACACTCCATGGCCAGAATTAAAATAAATACTCCTTTAACAGCGTCCATGGCACAATTGGCTAAACCCTAGCTTGCAAAACGAGCGGCCACGATTCCCGTACCGAGACAAATCTTTGTGTGAGTGTGGATGTTTGTGAAACCGAAAAATATTTTGTAGTTTATGATACCAACGACACCAGACTCGTATCTTAGTGTGGGGTTTGAACTATGTATGGTTGTTGGGTATATTTATTTTGTCTTAGCCATGCTATTCTTGTAGTCATCATTGATCTATTCTACAAAGAATCACAACTCCGCCGTGTCCCCATAGTTCAGATGTCGCTAACATAATTGATGTCCTTTGTTCTAAGTTGTAAATCTGGCGAAGAGGGTGGATGAATGTCCATCGTTAATAATCGTCTGTCAGAAATTTTTAACTGAAACAAAGAGGCTAATAGTTTTATATTGGAGCTGCTGTATTTGATACAAAAACTAGTTGTTTGCTTAAAGTTGCTGTTAGACCTAATATTATAAGAATTCCTAATCCATATCAGTACTTTAAATACGAAAGTAACTTCGTCCGTCTTGTACGCTTTCACGTCTAATATACTGTATCAGTCTATATGAATTTTGATATAGCGCTAGATGGGATCCTAGAGACGAGATAATCTTCTATTTTTATAGCGACTATAACTAGACTGGATTTTTATAATTCCAGATTTGGAGTTAGAATAGTTCAATTTTATAATACTTTTTTTATTTTATAGTTAATTTTGTTGATGATTCTAAGCACAAAGCTTCAGAAGCAAACAGCGTTGTTTTTTTATTGTTGGATTCCTCTTTGTCTTGGGAGGCATATTAATAATATTTTTTAAACTGAAATTTCTCCTGAAACTTCGCTCCTCTGCCGCTTAAATCATTCGAGCTCACTGTTTATTCTTCACTCCGAGTCGTAAATAAATCACGTTGAAACAAAACCGTTCCTAACTCCCCGATCGGAACATGTGCTGCTCTATTGATAATTAGAAGCCATTAAGATTATTTGGGGTTTGAAAATATAAATGAGTAGCTGCCATCTTTGAGTAACGACCGGTGCGGAGTGTGGACGTAATAAATGATTCTATTACATTCCCAATGAAAACAATATAACATATTCAACTGCGACATTAGTAAAAATAAACAGCCCTTTGTTTTTGAACTTGGAATTATTGAATTTAATATCTAAAGAGACTGACTGTGACTATACTCTTCAACATATGTATGTAGTCTTGGTAAGTTTTTTTTTTTTTTTTTTTTTTTTTTTTATTCTGGCGCGGCAAAGTGACTCCACTGTACCTGATGGTAAGCACAGTGGAGTCCAAAAAATAATATCGACCAGCGAGAAACGATATGGTCACCCGCTGGTCGACACAATCATGCCGGCCCGCACAAATGCTTCTTCACGCTTCGCTTAAAGGATCCAGGATCATAGGAAGGAGGGAACACGTGAGCCGGCAAACCATTCCACAGCTTGATGGTGCGGCAAAAGTAAGAGTTAGCGAACTTTTTAGTTCGAGCCGCGGTTGTTGTGACCATAAAGCTGTGTGTAAGATTATTGAAAAATAAATATTTTTAAATGACGAATAGAATAATTCAATCAAGTATCATATCTTCATTTGGAATCCCACCTAACTCAATCAATTAAAGCGGAAAAATCATAAAAAAATATGCCTATTCCAGGGAGTACTCCAGTTTTTTTAAGTTTGAGAAATTTTTAAGTTTTAGTGTCGTTTTAACGCCCATCTTGTTGTAGAGCTGTGAGATGTGCCAACAGATCTTTACCATTCATAAAAAACCCCGAACTAAATAAAGATTTTAAAAAAATCTTTACCATTAATCAAAATTACCTACTCCTAGTTTTTTAATAAATAAAATGATTTCGCACACCCAATACGTAATTAAATTGATAAATTATCATAAATCTCAGATAAGATCAGACAGCCACGTGGCGCAGTTGGCTAGACACCACCTTCGAAACGAGAGGCCGCGGGTTCGATCCCCGCACCGACACAAATGTTTGTGTGATCCACAAATATTTGTTTCGGGTCTGGGTGTTTGTGAAAAGTCTCCCGTAGTTTCTGATACCCACGACACAGGACTTGTATTGTAGGGTCAAAACTACGAGCATGTTTTTTTTTTAATATAATCTAGGAGTAAATTTCAACACCATTGGATGACTTAATAGCATAAAAAAAAAATCTGGATAAATCCCAAATTACTACAAAACATTAAATGACCTAATAAATTTACTTGTTAATATTGTTTAGGTTTCCAACCACAATGACAAATCAAGTTAATCTGAAAAAGAAATAACAAAAAACATACAATGGATTTTTTTATGTTGTTGTGGTAGTAAAACGATGTTTTATTTCAAAATAGCAATTAATAACTATCCTAAATGAAAGCAAGAAATACATCGTGAAAACCTATACACCTAAGAATTCTACGTACAAGGTGTGTGTAATCCCCTAAGACCGATATCGTGGACTAGGCCTTAACCATTAAAGATGTATGCCTTCGCCTTGTAATTAATATAAATATTTTGTCTTCAACAGAATCTACACAAGATTTTGGTCAGACAAACACTCGGATCCGAAACATATATTATTCATACAAGTACTATTCTCAGATCGCAGAATATCCAAGAATCTCATCCGCGGTTTTAAACCTATATCTATAGTTTAAACCTATATCTATAATATCTATAGTTTGTTGGATTTCCACAATACTTTCGTGTGTAGTATATAAATGGATTTAGAAGTTAACAGGAAATCGCTCCTAAAGTTAAGTGATGATCTGTAACATAAGTCCATTAGTCATGTTCAATGTCTAAAAGAACGCTACCGAAAAATACACTTATCTCTTCAATCTTCTACTTTAATATAGCAACAACCTTTATTACGTCACAATCATTGGGTGCATGTTTTTCGCAAAGCTTATAATATTTATGTACGATAAGCAGATTGCTTATCTATTACGAGAATTGCATGTAATCCATGCTATCGGTTTTCTGATTGATAACATATGACTAATTTACACATGACATTTTAATTCTAGGTTTATCTGATAAAGTTTATAGTCAAATATTCGATTATAATGGTATAATGCTTGACAGGAATGGATTGAAAGAGCTTGGATATATAATAAACATAGTCGCAGATCCATAACATCGTATTATTAGCTCGTTTGTCTTTCTAGCTCTTTTTACGATATCAAGCTAAAGCAAAGTTTATTTTATGTTAACCTTAGATTCCTTAGACAATATTCAGAGAAGCTTGTGGGCAGATTTCTTAGTCAATTTTAGACCACTTTGCATCTACAATCTAGTGAAGTGTCTTTCACATGCTTGGATAAAAATATAAAAATTGGAAAAATAGGTAAAGTATTATTATCAATGAACGAAAGCAAAGAATGAAAACTGCCAATGCAATCTGTTTACTATAATCTGTATCTCAACCTAATGACTGCAACGGTGCTTGAAATTAGGTTCTTTAATTTCCCTAAGCCGATAATTGCCGAGTGGGTGTCTGGCGTGGCTCTAGCATCAACGATTTCGCTTGACAAATCAAATTGCCGTTTTCCTTCACGGTTAAAAGGTGTTAATTCTTTATACATTAGTCAAGGCTGGTTGTATTTGATTAATGTGAATACCACGTGTCTTATGTCAAGTTGTTATTCGTAAACGGTAAACAAATCGACTTTAGATCGGGAGGTTGTATTACGACATTACAGTTCGAGTTTTATGAGCATTTGTATTAAATTACAAACAAATATGTTTTGCAAATGTTATGACCTTGTAAACATGTTTTAAGTTCGGCCATATTGGCCAATTAAGTAAAATATGGTTTTGTAATGTAATAAAAATTAAATATTTACTATAGAAAAGTTTAAAGCCGTTAGCAAAAGTTCATTGAAGATTGTGCAGGAGTATGCAATCCAGTTCGGTCCAACCCGGATGTTACCACTGTGACATGTCATTAGTTATTAGTTACTTCATAAAACCTATTCAAATTTCAAACATATCAAATACCTAACACTGCAACTTCAATAAGTCGTGATGGCCTCGAGGTCTACGCGCGCGGTTGAGAACCTCGACGGTAGCGGGTTCAAACCCCAGACACTCACCTTCTCACCACTCACACACCTCTGACTTTTCGAAGTAATATGTGTACTCACAAAGAATTGTCACGTACTTTAACCGTGAAGGAAAACATCGTAATGAAACCTGCACAACTAAAAGTACTTAGGAATTTCTTAGTTGTGTAGTCTGCTAACCCGCACTAGGCCAGCGTAGTGGCCTATGACCTAAATCCTCTCAGCTGTAGAGGAGGCCCCACAGAGAGACGTATATAGGTTGATGATGAACACTGCAACAAGATTGTTTAGTGTATCCGTCTCATACAGCCTCCAAACAAAAGCTCTCAGCAATAACGTCTTAATGCTTTACTTTCCGTGGCTTTCTTTTAGGAACGGCCAGCATTAAACGATTTTTGCATGATGATTCTTGCATGTACTCATTATTAATTATGACGCACGTACACGTAAAAGAAAAGGTACGCGCCGATTTTCACGATAAATTGCCTAGGTATGTTCAGTGCCTGAATAGTAGGTATATACTTATTACAAATGGGTTACCAATGTTTACATTTATATTAAATGCATCGCAGATATGGCCGATATATACCAATTAATTGTCAATTTCCTTATTTCCAAGTTGAACCGGATTCTGCTAAGAGCCAGCAAATCTTGAGACGGCTATAAAGTTTGTCATCAGTACATTACGCTGAGAGCCCTTAAGATAGCAATTCAATTAATTCTCTTAATACCGATTAACATGTATGAACCATTATTATAATCAGTTTTAATAGATGTATCCAGCTTCTCTGTAAGACATAAAATCTTTAAGTAGGTACTTTGTAAAATCCGAACACACGCATTGTAGAGCACTGTTTCAGGTTCTTAGGCTTCTATTTTATTACCTCCAAGTATTTGCATGTGACTCATATATGTTTGTATGATCCACAAATATTTGTTTCGGATCTGCGTGTTCATGAGACCGACAAGTCTCTAGTACTTCTGTCACTGTCAAAAGGATTGTATCTGAATGTGGGGTCAGATCTTTGTGAAGGGTAAGCAGAGGAGTATTTCTACACCCACAAGAAGTAAGGTATGTTTATCGACGATCATGTTAGATTTGTATCTAGGACGTTAAATTAATGTTCTTTATGAATTGCGACAGGTTACTCATATAATTCTCAGACAGAACGAATAATGAGATCATCACGTCAGCATGTGCTTAGACAAGATTCATATATAAAACAGGCCACATCTCGTCTTATTTACGTGAATTTGGAAACAATATTACAATCAGGACTTCCTGATTTTAATGCTATGTGGTTAAAACAACCACTCGCAACTACCTACTACATTTTACAACCTAAAAATTCCCAAATTTGTATTTTAATTACTAAGTATATCTATGTATATTCACTGCTGTACTTCAAGTACAGCTTTGTCACATTACTAATGCAGTTATAAAAACGTTGAAATGATTATAAGTATTTATCGCATCTCATTGAAGAATAATGATATTTTATGTGAGGTGGATATTAACATTATGTCTTCACATTTTTAGCATGAAGGGTGAAGGAAAACATCGTGATAAAACCTGCACATTTAAAAGTTCTTAGGAATTTCTTAGGTGTGTAGTCCACCAACCCGCACTAGGTCAACGTGGTGGACCAAAGCATAAACCCTCTCAGTTGTAGAGGAGACCCGTGCCCAGCAGTGGGACGTATATGGGCTGATGATGATGACGATTTTTAGTGACCATTATAGCCAGTCGAGCCTATCGTATATACTAGTCCTAGGTAATAATAGCTAGGCGCTACAATTAATAAATATAGAGCAATTTATTGATTTTTCTTGTCATCCTGTCATGTTTTCGTGTTTTACGACTTCTTAATCGTTAATACTTTATTACAATATTTTATTGCAGGTAATAAATAATAAAGACAAGGTTTGTCATTAAACGAATACGAATATTGAATGGTATTGGTATACGTAGGGATTAAACATTCAGAAATTATATCATGAAATAAATGCAGCATTAGATTTTCACTCACGAGGGCGCAAGACTATATTAAGCATTATTCTCAAGCTACGAAACTCTTTGGAAGGTTTTTGTTCTCAATACCCTGGATAAGGATGCCCAGTGCAAGTCTTAAATTCTACATTGAAACCGTGACGTATAATTTGAAGAGAAAATATTCTCATACGGATAAAAATATATTCCTTGCATTTGACATTGAATTTATCCACCTTAAAGCTCTTCTAAAGGTTAAATCTTACATTATACATTTAATTAACAAATACATCTTAATAACTACGGTCTTTTTTCTAATGGAACAAAATATAAAGAATCATTGTATGAACACGCTAAGCTTTTACTTTCATGCCAATTTACCTTGCAATCTTTGTTTTTTTACCAATAGACCTTGGCATTTCGAGTGAAGGAAAAGACGATACATTAGGCGACCAGTAGGCAGTCTTGCAAACAGGATTGCATTTTATGTTAAAAGCATTGATTATAATCCCGCGAGCCGTTTTCAACTTGCGATATGACCAGTACTAGCTCACGCACAAACACATGCAAACCTGGCCTTAAGCCACACCTACCTATACGCACTTAATGTTGCAGCAAGAATTTGGCTTCGAATCGATAACCTTGATTATGGAAAATATTATTTAAATAAAATTTTCTACAGTGTGAACAATCCTATACTGCGCATTAATTTAAAAACAGAACTAAATGAATTGTTTTAACAACGCAGTATAAATATTTCGACTAATTCGTGGTGGTACTACTATCTCAAAAAAAAACGATATGAAGCCATGCTATCGCGTTCCCGCAAGTTAGATTTTAGATGACAGAGTGTTCCTATTGTCCATTAATTGTAAAACCTGGTATACGGATGCTCGCAGTCCCAGTTAAACCTACCAGTAGTGCTTCTTACCACCTGACACTCTACTGGTACAACACTGCATTTACCATAAGGTGCTAGGTTGGCCACTATGTCATTCACGCATCACATCATCAGCCCATAAACGTCCCACCGCTGGGCACGGGTCTCCTCTACAACTAATAGTGTAAAGGCCTTAGTCCGCCACGCTGGCTTAGTGCGGGTTGGTGGACTACACACTTAGGAATTTCCTAACAACTTTTAGGTGTGCAGGATTCATCACGATGTTTTCCTTCACCGTTAAAGTACGTGATAATTCGTTGTGAATACTTAAATAACTTCGAAAAACCAGAGGTGTGAACCCGCGACCGTCGAGATTCTCGACCGCGTGCCTAAACCTCGAGGCCATCATACCCATGAAAACTAAAAAAAAAAAAAAATGTATCCTTTACGCAATATGTTACGTACAACCAGTATGCGAAGTAAAACGTTTCTTACTCAAGCCGGATACATCAAGTAGTCAAATATTTATCGGTTAAATTAAATAAAGTAAATAAACGTTGTAAATACTGTCCGACGAAGGCCGGTAGCCGAAACAGAACGTGCTGTTGCCGTCATGTTAGGCCGAAATTTTAACTTGAAAGCTAATTAGATAACGAAACACTAAAGTTGAAGTATAGAACTTTGAACTTTTTTACTACAATGGCGCAACGACCCAAAGTGTCTCCAAAGTATCTCCCGCCGATGCTCGACCTGGAGATCCCGCAGGTCCTTTTCGACCTCATCCTACCAACAGTACCCGGGTCATCCAACCGGGCGACGACGGCACGAACAACCCAGGTACACCCGCTTTACCGCACGATCCTCATTCATTATTTTAGGTGTCCACGCCAGCGAATTCTGTGGGCTTTTGTCTCGACAATGATGTTTTGTTCAGCAATAAATTCTTAAATTTCCCTAATAGTCCTAATTCGCCAAATTTAATTATAAATCAATATATTTTTCGAAAAAAAGGAAACTATTGGCACAAAATCTTGGTTATACTATGTTCTTTATATTGATTCTTTTTCGCAAAACTTCTTCATTTCAACAGTACTACATGTTCACTAAAATAAGGAACACCCATACTACTTAAGTACCTACGAGTATACGCAATATTTATAAATTGTTGATTCTGTAAATTGACGGCAAGGACGAAAATCATTCGCTCACTTTAGCCGAACCCGGAACTTCAGTCGAACACTAGCTCGTAGGCACGTGTAAGAATCGGCATATTAGAGATGAATAATGTGTCTAATAATTATGGAATCTCGCTAATTGAGACGTAATTCCGTGTTCTTCACGTATGTCTAGGATATTTTTTTAACAACTATAATAATTATCGTCTTTGCAGTATTATTTTCATTCGTCATGCCAATATTGCATTATGTGCGAGTCAATTGCCTCGATTTGTTTTATTTCATACTTATAAGCTAAACCAATGTGTGTAACTTTAATAAATTATTGCAGTCGAAATGTATAGAAGACAATTATTAGTATAAATTCGTCTATAGAGAGGCTTAAATTGGTCTCCATGTGGAATTTATATTTTATGATCGACACACAATGTCATATTATATGGGTGAGCCTGTAACTTTAATTTGTTTTATATATTTGTGCACATTCACATCCTCGTTCTTGCGTCTGTCAGAATGGAGTGACTAACACATTGCCCGAACCGAGAATTGAATTGCCATTTGAAATCTTTAGCTATTTCAAGTTGTCAGATTAACATTGTATTTTTATGTTCAGCTTAGTTTCAATTATTGTTATAATTTTGAAATTCATTTATGTATTTTTGTATTTTTATTATTAACGTTAAATACTAAAAACACAAATTTAGTTTCAATTCCAGATAGAGTAGTATGTAGGCATTGTTTTTTGTTATCTACGAATTCAATTTTATATGCATCGTAGTTTAATAAGCAAAATCAAAAAGATATGTATGTTAATTCCACTGCCCACAACAATTTCCAGCTACTACTAAACATAATGAAATTACTGAGCTGGCAAAGTATTACACGACTCTTTGAAAGTGACCATTTGCATAAAATAATCATATTTTTGAAAACATTACTGTTTGGAACTTCTAGTAATAAAGTACGGGTCTTTCAACTCTTTATTGCTTTGAAGAAAATGAATAAGGCTATTGGTATTATATTATCCGTATTGGTTTCAAGAAGTAGTAACAATTTCTATATAGTACCTATATACGAGTAAATGTTTCTGGTAAAACTTTTCTTCCTTATAATGTCTATATGATTTACTCAGTGGATTCTTTCACGTCATATCGGTGACATTATAATTTTTAGGATAATGAAGACCGGCCGAAGTTGATAAAATAAAGTAGGAAAATGGAGTTGACATAATCCTATAAAAGATCAAAATCCTAAAAAAAGTCGCGCGGCTTTAACTGACTTACACGAAAGGATGTTCCGGATACGATTAAAAGTTGATCAAAATTGATAAATTTTCTATTATGACATTCCCAATAGCAGCACAAAGCTCGTAAATATGCTTAATAAGCGGCAAAAATCATGCACCTTATGGATGAAAATAGAATACAAAAATACAGTCTGCCACCCTTAGGAAAAATTGGCAGTCTTATATTTATGTATGTAAGATAATATGCCTTTAATGTATTATTTTTAACCCGGACTTGTCTTAAATAGTTTCCATTCAGAAACGTGTTTATCTTAGTCATGACGCGATTAAATTATGTTTGGTTTTTTTTTCGATTCAGATAAAGAGGCATTTTGTTACCAATATATCGAAATATGTACACCTTAATTTTATCCTGTTTTTTTCTTAACTAAAACACAAAACCCTTAAAGAGGAACAAACGAGTGCATCAGAATCTATTTTTTTGCAAAGAGCGACAAAATATATAACACAAACATTTGCCACAATGTATTGCAACCCACATCCATTACTTCTAGTCTTCTTCCAAGCATGGAACCTATCAAAATAAAACTGAAGGGTAAAAAAAACTGTGACGTAAGGGCAATAACACTATATAACTTTAGGGAAAAATGCATGGACGCGTACGCACGAACGTTTGTTAAACGTCATAGTGTGTGCGAAACAAGTGTTTACAATATTGCGGTCAGTAGTGACTTACCGCGATGACTAAAGGATACCCAACCCACGGACAGAAGGACTAATCGGTTAGGAAACAGGTCGTGACCGTGACTCAATCCTTGGTGATGTAATCCTTTGTAATTGATTCAGTGATTCGTTCGAACGTTAGTGATTTCAAGCGTTGTATCGATAGTTCCGCGTAACGTTCATGCACCAAGGACCTCTAATGAATATCGTCAACAACAACAAATGCGACATGCAATTAGCATGTGCGGGATTCCATGTAATTTTGTGTATTATTTCAGTGTGGTAATGACGTTGCAACTCTATATAAATATTATTTTTTTTATATTCAAAAATCGAAGCGATAACATTTTCGAAATCATCAGTGACATTCGTCTACCTAAAATGAGAATTACGATTGTTCAAAACTAAAACATGTTTTAATATCCTCTTTTCATATCAGAATATTGAAAATAATACTTCTCGTAAACATAAAACAAGTAGGAACCAGACATAATATGTAGGCGTGGTAATCACGCCACTGACACATTCAACGTGCAAATTTATAGGCAGATGCAATTGTGTGATAAAAATTGCTCACCTGAAACCCGATGCCACATTGTGAAGATACAGAATAGTGACTAACACGTCGAGGACTTCATTAAATAACTATAGAACAATCGAGAATAAACTGTCGAGAATCGATATCGATACATAATGAATTGAATGTACAGCACTGGATCTAACCGCAACCCGCTCCGTCACATTCGCAAATCATAACGTCACTATATACGTCATAATTATTACCGAATGGAAATGACACCGAAAGTGGTTTGCGTGAAAATGCATTCTGTATATCATATATGTTACGTAAACGATGGTGAAAAAATTATTCATAGTGCAGCGGAAAAAAATGAAATATGTTTGTATGATGTCATTGAATGTTATGAGTAAGTTGAGAGGCGAGTTGGTAGTACTGGATCAAAGGCCGCTTTACCTGTCATTAGTCGTGACTGATGATTAACTGGCCTCCAGTTAATCTCTATGGTATTCTGATTTTGAATCTGATTATGTCATCTGTTATTGAAAATGTGTAATTGTAGGTAATAGGCGCATGGATTTTTCATTTAGTAATGGGGATTTTCGTACAATTTCAACAGTCAACATCGCGTAATATAAGGGACAATAAAGTATCCTGTGACATAATACTTGCATTTTAGTCTACTGGCCATTTTATTACTGGGCGATATTTTAACTGACTACGTAAAGCTCTGATGAAAAAAAACGTATTATAAATTGTATTTTAACACGTTTTCTGGACGCTCCTGACGACCACCTGATGATAAACCTAAAGTCACTTATAAATTGTATAGGTTAGTTACCAAAAGGTGAATTGAAAATATGTAGTGGAGGGTAAGAAGGATATCTAAACAGTGAAGCCATCGCTCTGGAATTTACAAAAAGTATACTTCATTATCACCATTATCATCAGCCCATACACGTCCCACAACTGGGCACGGGCCTCCTCTACCATTGAGAGGGTTTAGGCCTTAGTCCACCACACTGGCCTAGTATGAATTGGCGGACTACACACCTAAGAAATTCCTTAGAAATTTTAGGTGTGCAGGTTTCATCACGATGTTTTCCTTCACCGTTAACGTAAGTGATAATTCATTGTGAATACACATGTAACTTAGAAAAGTCAGAGGTATGTGCCTCGTGTTTGAACCCCCGACCGCCGAGATTCTCGACCGCGCGTCTCAACCTCGAAGCTATCACTAAGTACTTAAGTATACTGGACTAAGATTGACCACATAATGGCAAATGCATGCATGCTTGCATCCGTTCATCCGTGGTTACATCTTTTTTAGTATAGTCGCTGTATGAGCGGGAGACATAACCCTTAAAATATATTATTTAATTCTAATCCATCCAATCTATACCAAATAAATTTTAAATATAGCTTTCTTGCCAAAAAGTCGTCAAGCCCGCAAGTTCCTACAATCTCAAACAATCTACAAGGACACAAAAGCTATTGTCAACACGTAAGCAACAAATCAGGCAGGCTTTAGCACAGATAATACACCGGCGATAAGGAACATTACGCTTAATTGAAAACACAATCCGATAGCGTTGATAAATTAAATACTTTGAGCCCCTTTACCGCCTTAAACGATTCAAGTAAAGCTTTTGCATAAAGTTCACGCGTCGCTAATGTATTCCACGTCGGCTGAGCTCATAGCCTTTATTAGAATTCGCAATCTACTCAAATGTTACAACGCACACTTGTAACAAGAAGGAGAAACTACGAAGCCGAACCGGCGGTCGGAGCTGACTTCATAATGAAAGGTGTGTCGCTAAGGAATTTAGCCGACGCTCAGGTGCCCATTATTTCATAGGTCAATCAATTAATGTGTACACAATTAGAATTAGACGCGGCCTCAGTAGGTAATAACCGGGGTGGCTTGGCTATGAACGTGTACCATGATTTATGTGTTCTTTTTGCATGCTCTGTGAGTCAACAGAAAATCATATTTTTTAATAAAATATTGATAGGCCATAAAAAGAATTTTTATATGATTTTAGGATGGCAAAACTAAAAAAGAAAAGTGTATTTATTTCAAGGAGAATAAACTTTACTATATTTTATTTACATTATACTCTTAATTTATAAATAAAATGCTTTATTATTCTTATTTGCTTTAATTTTAACATTTATAAAACATTATAACTATATAATATTTTTCAAAGGACACTCCTGGTTAAAGTTAAAACACAAAATATATTCATACTACGTAACGATATGATCTTATACAAGCTTATATTTGATATGGTTCACATACGAAGATAATTAAGTACGACCGTTAATTTCATTCCATGTAAGAAAGCGCTAACACAAATCCGCTTATAAACGGCTGTATAAAACATCCAACACCGGAGCCGACTTTTCCCTGAGCCTTCCGCACGATTTTCTCCTTCTCTGAAACAACGTCATACATATGAATTACCGCATGCCTTGTCTCACTTCCCGGTACCGATCGTTTGAAACGAAGCACTAAGCCATGCAATTACCATACTGTATAATTACATTAGCTTAAAACATTCCCTTGACTCTTTGGTTAAGCCGCTTTTCACATTGTAAAATGTAATATCTACATATTCAGTACATAGTAACATATAGCCTTGTGTATTTAACACATACTTACGAAGTATTTCTTATACCACACGTAATGGAAGACTTTTCTAATGCCGCTTTCTAAGTATCATTTCAGACTCAGTGCTACTGCAAAAAAAGTATTAAAGGTCTTATACATACATACATACATAAACTCACGCCTGTATTCCCCGAAGGGGTAAGCAGAGGTGCATTTCTGCACCCACATTTCGCCAGTATGTATCAGTCCCACGTAATAGGGGGCGAGCCTATTGCCGTTTTTCGGGCACATTTCCAGACTCCGGGCTGCTACTGAGATGCTGATGTCTTATACATTAAATTTTAAAACTTTATCCGGCTCTAAACACCAGACCTCTCAATCGCACGCGCCTATTTATGACGCGAGAATCACGAGATACTATTGTATCTCGTATAAAGTATTAGCACGGATTTATATTATAAATTTATTCTACCAATCTCATAGTCACAGACTTGGTTTTGACCCCATACTAAGGTATGGGTCAAGGGTATGAGAAACAGCGAGACTTGTCTCGACAAAAGACTTTATCTCAATCGTCACATTTTCTATGCGTAGGTTGAAATTAAAATGAATCCCACTTTAATATTGGCTTCAATAATATTTTGAAGAAGTTGTTCCCGAATTATTAATAACGGATATCATGAAAGCATTGAAAGTCACTTTTTAATTAATGTTTTTGTTATTAATGGAATAATACGATACAAGTATAGTGTTACTGCCATAGTTTCTGTAGAAATGAATTCGCCAAAAGACTCAAAGGGATATCGCTCGTATCGTGATAAATGATCACTTCTTTAGAATAACACTTATTTCACAAGGTGGTTCCGCGTTGGCAGCCTTTATAAAGGTATACGGGTTCGGAGGATGAAAACTGGAAGGAAGTAAGGGTTGCTAGACGTTCATTATTAATCGTTCATCACTAGCTGCATATGTTTGTCAAAAGTAGGTACGTTCTCTACGTTCGGTAACTCATAACGTTGGTCTACAACTTTTTAGTTATTATTTTATCAAAAAATTAAAATTATATAAAAAATTAGACTTACCTATAGTTTACTTTTTAATATCTTGATATCAGTTACAATTCAGTATTTGATGGCAGTTTTTTCTACAAAACTACTTAAGCTCTCCTTTCAGCACTTTGAGTAGAAATTTTATTACGCATAATTTTCCGTTAAGCGCGCATGTATAACTGTCCATCTCGAATCTAGATGGATAAATATTAAACTGGATCCCTCATCGAAATTCTACGCTGGTACATAGACCAAAAAAAGATAAATTACACAAAAATGAAAAAAACAAATACAATTAATATTAAAATTATACATGCGAATGAACCAAATTAGGATGATATGGATGAAATAGACATGGGACCTTCAAAAAGGGCTACTTTTTTCATAAAACTGAGTCCAGATGAAGCTAAAGTCGAACACTATAGGTAAGATTATTTAATGGTACTTGTATAGAATATAGGTATTGAAACGTGTTGTATTTCTACCTCACAAAAAATAGCAAAGAGGATGTATATAATTAGGATGTATGTATAGAGATATAAATAATATAAAAATTATTGACCAATCAACTAAAAAATTAGGACCCAATTACATAAGTCTAAAGTTTTTGTTGTGAATGTACAATTTGTGGCTTAATAAAGATTCATTATTTATAAAAAAGAATCCAAAAAAAACCTTGTGTGTGCATTTCTTGGAAAAATTTTAAGTGCTGTCTTTAAAACTGACGCAAATTAGTAATTATTTTAAAAACAGTAACATTATTAAAACCACAACCCGTATTAAAATAAGTTCGTAATCGTCTGTCAGATTAAGCACATGGTCGTCTAAGATACTTCCGAATTAATGTTGTTATTCAAAATGAATTATCACGCCCTCAACGATGAAAAAGTATTGACAGATATTGGAGCTTTCTTCTTTCTTTATTCTTTTTTAGATAAGTCCACCAACCTCACTATGCGAGTGTCGTGGATTAACGTCTAATCTATTTCGCCGTTGAAAATCTTCACTATATTGTACGAAATTGTAGCAACAGTTTGACATTATTTATATTCTTTTCTTTATTTATCATGTAGTATAATATAAACTACTTGGTTTTAGAAAGGGTTATGCAGTAGACACTGGATTAGGAGCTCAACACCAATATCGTTACTAACCTGTTTTACAAGTCATTGCCTCCTCGCGTGGGTTAGGAAGAATGAGGAACACCCAAGCGTACTAATGAGTTTTCCTAAACTTTAGCATGTAGATCACGATCTACGGTGACGGAATTATGCGATCGTAATTTGTACTAGATAGATTCAGTGATTAGTTTGCTGTCGATAATGTCAGCCTTGTGGACTCCATAGAAATCAGTATCATCAATCAATAAATTATAGGACTATGAATGACATGCGAAGTAATCGAGATTTTAATAGTTGAAGACGTAGAGCCAATGAGGGCTTGATAAGAGTCATCACCATCTGCGGTAGACCTCCCAATAAGATTCCACTTTGACTTAAATAATAAGATACTTTTGTAACCTTCTTGATTTTGACGATTCGTCTTATATGGATCCGGGTTTTAGCAGGATTTTCTTACATACCCCGGACGATTACAAAAGCAGACAAGACTTTTTTCGTTCCTACCACAAGGGACACGAAGGCAGACAGACAGTGCCTATCATTACATTTATTTAAACTGGTATATTTACATCAATTGTGATAAATACATTCAAAAATAAATTATAAATGATAGTAGTCTTAATTGGCTTAATATTTATTTTATATATAAATTCAAATTCCTTATTTTAAAAGAAGTTTATAAATGGTAGAGTCACGCCGAATCGCAGTCTGAAAGGACGGCTGTACGATGGGGCACGAAAGTACCACTATCGCATTGAGGACCAACGAAACAACCTTGATTCGTTATGAATTAGATGACTGGAGGAATATATTTTTCAAATAAGATTATTTGTATTACCTTGATATTTCTAAAAATCAGACAAGCAAAAAAAATATATTTAACTAAAATAGAAATAACCTTCATAAGTAAAATCGTATTTTTGTTGCTATGCTTATTGAAGTCTAACATCTAGCCTTCGAATGTAAGTTCCAAGACATGAGCCAACTAGTTTTCAGAAACATTCATTCTATGACATTTTGTTTATGTACCGAAAACGTGCCAAAATTGTGATGAATCCCATTTAACATTGGAATATTATATGTGACACGTAACTCTAACAATAATATTTTACGAGGACACTTATGCAATACAGACACATACAAATACTGAACGAATGGCTTTAGCATTAGCGCTTTTCATTGGAAATACTCGTACATACTTTCGTACATTCGTTACCATTAACCATTAGAGACATTAAAAAAATATAAAGTAGTGCATGAAAAAACAATGCAACAGACTCCAAAATGGCGATCTCGGATTAATAAGCACCAAAGACACATCAAAGACGAAAATCAAGTCTCTTAAAATTTGGTAAAACGACAAGATTTAAAAAAAAAACAAGAAATTTAATTTACAATTGTTTTAATACAGAGAGACTAATGTCTTATAGTCAACCGCTGTAGGATCAATATGATGAAGATGTATTACAATAACTAGTTAAGGATGGTCACCCTACTAATATATGCTTTGTAAGCAAACCTAAATAACCAATTGAAGGAATCTTAATCAGCATTTATGTATACACGTGCCACTGGAAAGTTCTAGAACAAATTATGTTGACTTGCAGAAAATATTGACACCATTTTGTAAAACACTAGCTTTAAGAAATATTCCAATTATAATTCATTCTGTATTCCGCTCTTGCTCAGAAAACACTGTACTAAATTAAGGTTTTGATTAAATAAATATTTTTTAATTCAAAACCGCCTATCAATCCCTTGACTGGCGCAGCCGGTAAGTGACCTTGTCGTTTGGGTCCTCTGTGCCATCGCGAATCAAATTTTCGGGCGCGGAAAAGACTCCAAATTTCGTTTCAACGATTCAGCGGGTCAGCGAACCAAATAAATTCGTCAAGAAAAGCCACGGTGCAGAGCAAGCTGAGGAGCAGAATCACCGATCACAGAAGGAGAGCGGAAAAGCTGTGGGTCATGTGAGTAGATCTGTTCACTTTCCTGTCAATTTTCCTTTGATTTTCCTGGTGATCATTATACGTGTGTGTTTCGTGTATTTTTAGGGATTAGAAAAAGCCCGTCTGGCACGTAGCGCATTTACGTTAATAGATAGATAAAGTGATTTAATTTTCACGTTAGGTTAATAGGTATTTTTGTCAGTGAGTTTATTATTTTGTAACTAAAATGGAAGGAATCATGGTTGTACCACCCGGGGTTCTAGGAATAATCCCTGTATTTAGTGGTGAACCAAGGCTTTTGTCGTTATTTATTCGTAAAACTGAATATATAATTAATCTATATCGGGGTGATGATTTACAAAACGAATATCTTTTTAACGCAATAACGAGTAGACTAAGCGGGGAAGCAGCTAATTTAATAGGGGAACGAGATTCGATACACTCATGGGTAGAATTAAAGCAGGTTTTACAAGATCATTTTGGGGACCCAAGGACGGAAGATTGTTTAGTCCTTGAATTAGAAAGTTTAAAAATAAATAAGGGCGAAAGTTATTTAGATTTCTGCCACCGTGTACAACAAGTCAGAAGTGTTTTAATCGCAAAAATTAATGAAACTGTAGACGATGCAGCTGCGAGGTTATCTAAACAAAATATTTACACAAATCTTTCTATGAATGTTTTCTTATTTAATTTACCGAAATATTTAGTTAGACTGGTACGGCAAAAGAATGTTTCGACACTGGAAGATGCTTTAAAGGCTGTTTTAGAAGAGCAATATTTCCAAGAAGTTTACGATCAAAAACAACCGCGGTACTCTAGAAATAATCAAAACTTCCAGGGACGAAACAATTCTCATAATAATTTTAATTCACAAGCATCGCCGAGGGCAGGCAGTAGTTCACAAAATATGCAACGTTTTAATAACGACTACGGTGCAAATCGTAACTATCAGCATAATAACGTCATGCAGTCACAGAATAGAAATAACGTTCGAAATAATAATTTTTCGAGTAATCCTTTTCCATTTAGAAATAATAATAGGAACCAAAATAATTATTTTAACCAAAATAATCCGTTCAATAATAATTATAACTCACTAGAACAAGCAAGGCCACAGTTCCCAGGCCGGCAATTTCCTGACAACGCACAACACGGCTCGCAACACCTTCAGCCGATGCAACCCTCGGGATTAGGTTCAAATACCGACGTGACCATGAGAACTGCAAGTTCTAGGCGTATTAATTACACAGATAATAATGGCGAAGAGTATAATATGTTACCAAGTACTTCTAACGACAACGAACAGATCGGAAATTTTTGTATAAGGGCCTTTACAGACCAGAGCAAATAAAATTAAATTGTAGTTCGTTAAGTCTCCCACATATACGTATACCGGAACTTAATGCAATTTTTATGATAGATACCGGTAGTCAACGTTCGTTTTTAAATCCAGAGTTAGCGAATAAATATTTTTGCGACTTTAAACGAAACGAAAATTTTGAAGTAGTTAGCACCCACGCTATGAGTAAGCATAACGAAGTTGTGTACATACCTTTACCTAGGACTTTTAAGAGTCATGATTGGCATAAATTTTATATTTATTGTGTGGATGAAAGATATGATGGCCTAATAGGTAGTGATTTATTGATGCAACTCCATGCGAATATTGACATGAAGAATAGAAGATTAGTTACTAAGGATACTTGCATACCGATGATTTACAGTCAACCAATATGTGAATTTTATATTTTACCTCCGCGTAGCGAATTAAGGGTCAAACTTCCAGTTAATTTGTTACACGGTGACGCGATATTAAAATTTACTGAATTTACTAGTGGAGTTAGAATGCCAACAGCTTTAGTTAATTGTGTAAATGGTTATGCGACAACCGTCATTCAAAATTTAAGGTCTGAAAAAATGGAACTAATGGTCAACAGTCCGTTTAAGGTTGAACCATACGTAGAAAATACGTTACATTATGATAGGGTTAATTTGAATTTTACTGATAAACATAGTTATGAATTAGATCAACTGTTAACAGATAATCTCTCTAAGTTACAAGTTGACCATATGAACGAGGAAGAGAAACAGTGTATAATTGATATTTGTAAAGAATATAAGGACATATTTTATTGCGAGGACGTCCCTCTCACCTTCACAAATGAGGTTAAACATAGGATTAGAACGAAAAACGAAGACCCAATCCACATTAAAGCTCATAGGTTACCACCCGCACAAACGGCAGAAATTAGGAATCAGGTAGAGAAAATGCTTAGAGATAATGTTATCCAAAAATCTTTTTCACCTTGGAGTGCACCAGTTCATCTGGTACCAAAAAAAGTAGACAATTCTGGTAAAAGGAAATGGAGGATGGTCGTGGATTACAGACGCCTAAATGAAATAACAATCGATGATAAATACCCTCTGCCAAATATTAATGATCTTTTTGATATGTTAGGCAAGAGCATGTATTTCACTACATTAGACTTAGCCAGCGGCTATCATCAAATTGAGGTAGATAAAGAGGATAGGGCAAAAACAGGCTTCAGCACGCCTTTTGGCCATTATGAATTCAACAGAATGCCATTTGGCCTGAAAACAGCGCCAGCAACTTTTCAGCGCACCATGGATAACGTTTTGAGAGGCTTACAAGGTATTCATTGCCTTGTATACCTTGATGACGTCATAATCTTTGCAAAAAGTATTCAGGAACATAATGAAAAACTTCGGGCAGTGTTTAATAGATTTAGAGAAACAAATTTAAAAGTACAGTTAGACAAATCCCATTTTCTACGAAAAGAGGTACTTTATTTAGGCCACACTATAACTAGTGAAGGTTTAAAACCCAATAATGACAAGATAGAAGCAGTATTAAAGTACCCTTTACCCAAAACAACGACCGAGATTAAAAGTTTTCTTGGTCTCATAGGCTACTATAGGAAATTTATCAAAGATTTTGCGAAAATTACTAGACCACTTACAGTTTGCTTGAAAAAAGGTAAAACTATAGAGTTTAATGATGAATATATAGAGAGCTTTGAAACTTGCAAAAAGCTGCTCACAAATGCTCCATTATTACAATTTCCGGATTTTAAAAAGCCTTTTATTTTGACCACGGATGCATCAAATTTTGCAATCGGGGCCGTACTTTCACAGGGAACCATAGGCTCAGACAAACCTGTAGCCTACGCAAGTAGAAATTTAAGCGATACAGAGTCAAGATACAGTACCATAGAGAAGGAGCTTTTGGCAGTCATCTGGGCGGTTAAGCACTTTAGGCCATATTTATGGGGTAAAAAGTTTTACATCTATACCGACCACAGACCATTAGCATGGCTATATTCGTTAAAGGAACCAAATAGTAAGCTCACAAGATGGCGCCTTAGGCTAGAGGAATATGATTTTGAAATTAATTATAAGAAAGGGTCGCAGAACTCTAATGCAGATGCGCTGTCCAGAGTAAAGTTAAATAACTTAAGCGATAGTAATAATATTGTAGTTAGTTTAAACGGTAATAAGATAAGGGAAATAAAAGTTAATGTGCTAGACAATGACAATGTGTCTATGCAAGTAAATGTAGATAATAAAGAAACTACTGGAAATTTAGAGAATAACTATGAAATCGAAAAAATATCAATATCAGACTCGGACTCTGATATAGTAAGGTCAAACGTACGAAGAAAGGGAGTTCCTGTCTTAGACATATCTGAGTCAGATGACGAAGTTACTGCTCATTCAGTTTCTAATAGGGAACATGAAGGAATACCAATATTAAATGAAGCCATAGATAGTAAACCTAGACAGATACTTGTGTACACTTGGTTTAAAAACGAAATTCATGTTAAAGACATTTCAAATAGTAATCAAAAGATAATTGAAGTACATATGCCAGCTGCTAATAATGAACATCTAGTTAAACAATTCTTAAAAGAATATGTAGACTTTAAGCGGAAATATTTCATTTATTTCGAGACAGAAACATTTCGGAAAATATTTAGTAGTGTAGTAACAACATTGTATAAAAAAGGTTCTCAAAATCTAATAGAATGCACGGATAGGGTAGTTTCCGTGGAGAATGAAGAAGAACAAAGGGATATCATCATTAAGTATCATGAAGGAAAAACTGTTCATAGGGGAATTCGGGAAACACTTACAAAGCTTAAAAGGTCTTATTGGTGGCCCAATATGAAAGACACAGTCTCAGCTATTATAAATGCTTGCGAACAGTGTCGAAAAATGAAATACGATAGGAAACCAATTAAGCCTCCAATACAACTTACTCAGACCCAGAGTATGCCATTTGAAGAAGTTTTTATGGATCTTTTGTACATAGAAAATAATTATTATTTAACCATAGTTGATGCATTTAGCAAATTGGCTCAAGCTTTTAATGTACCCAATAGAAGTACACCTGAAATTGTTAAGGCATTAATTAAATACTTTAGTATCTACGGATTACCTAGGAAAATAAGTAGCGATCCTGGGACCGAATTTAACAATAACCTCATTAAAGAATTATTAGGCCTATATAAAATCGAAATGCATGTAGGCACACCAAATAACCCTAACTCGATGGCTGTAGTAGAACGTTTCCATTCTACGATTATTGAAATTTATAGGTTAGCTAAGTACGAAAAAAGCGATCAGGATGCAGCGTCAGTGATGACTTACGCCATTATGGCCTACAACAACACTATACATAGTGCAACTAACTTTACACCTTTTGAAATGGTATTTGGCCACACAGAATCAGGCAATGCATTTGACATAGATAGGGATAAAAATCTTTTACAGAAATTAGTTCAGGATCATAGAAAAAGACTCAAAGTTTTATATGAATATATTAGCGATAAAATTAAAGAAAATAAATGTAAAGTTGTAGAGAAAAAGGGCGGCGAAATACCCCCAGATTTAAAGGAAAATGGTGTAATTTTCATGAAAACAACAAGAAACCGTAAGGCCAAGGAAGTACCACGTTACGAGAAAGCTAAGGTTATAGGGAAAGTAGATAGGAACATTGTACCAGTAAAGTTGAGAAAAAGAAATACGAAAGTGGCAATAAAAAACGTAAAACGCCCTCCGCAGGTGGCAACAAGCAGCCCTGATACTCCTGGTCCTAGCGGAATCAACCAGCAGCGTAAACCTGCAGGATATGACTCAGAATCCTGGAATAGCGCCGATACGGATAAGTGCAGCAGTGATTCAGAATAGTCACTGGACTATTTTTAAGACGTTAGATTTGGAAACTATAGCTAGATACTTAGATAATAATACTAATCAATACTATAGATTAAAAGACATGATTTACACTCAATACGAATCGCGTAATGAACTTGTAGGATTAGTTTTACAAATAGAATCCTTTATGGAACTTACGAAAGATAGATTAAGACAAATAATTCCCAATAAAAGATTTAGAAGGGGCTTAATAAACCCGTTAGGTTCTGTTATTAAATTAATTTCAGGCAACCTAGATAATGATGACGCTATTAGATATAACTCAGAGATAAGTAAGCTTAGTAATAGAGAACACTCTGTAGAAAGAAAACTATCAATAATGCAAAAAGCTTTTGATAAATTAGTTAATATTTCCGATGATTTGAAGTTTAATTTAATCCACTTAAATATAAAAACTTCGCAACTTCACACTCTACAGTATAATCAGTCTAAAATACATAATATATTAAGTCAAATGAATACTCTATACCAAATCTTAAATAACTTTCGCACCCTTTACAATATAATTCAGGAAACAGAGACGGCAATAGCCTTTAGCAGGATAAACATACTTCACCAATCTATAATTAATTCTACAGAACTTTTTAATATTTTATTAGAGATAGAGAAACATAATAGGTTAGTGTATACGGTAGGTAAGGAAAACCTTACGAAACTAGAAAGTACTATAGTTCTTAAATCTTATTCGGATGGTAATAAATTAGTTTTTGTGTTAGAAGTTCCTTTATTAGACAATATCACGTATAATTACTATAAGGTTATACCTATACCTACATATAATCCCAGTTCCTTAAAAACCTCTATTATTATTCCAAAATATCCCTACCTCATAGTGAATGGATTGAAATTTAGACCCGTAGCTAGACCATGCGAGCAAATCGAAGGTGATCGTGTCCTCTGTAAAGAAGATGACATCCTACAATACGCTGACACAACGTGCGTTGAACAAATAATGCTGTTGAAAAACTATTCTTCATGCCACAAGACCTTCGTTCAAATAGAAGATGCAAGGAGTCACATGGTAGCCAATGGAATATGGTTGATTTTTACCAAGCACAACCTGGCACTTTCCGAGAACTGCAACAATGAAGTCATGAAATACAACCTGAGAGGAACATTTCTGGTAATCCCTAGCCAGAACTGCGAGACATATATTGGAGATAAGATGATCAGTAAGGTAGCTGAAACAAGGACACCCGACATGAGCCTGCTGCTGCGAGCTGTAACCATGCCTGGACTACAACACAACATCGCGGTAGATGACAGCCAAGTGGACCTTCGCGGCGTAGACCTCAACGATATAAAAGACATTCTAAATAGTGCAAAATATACCAGTGAAAGTGTAGATAAAAGTGAAATTTCAGTGACCCAAGATATAAGCGTTTGGACAATAAGTATAATAGTAATAATGTTTGTAGCTTCATTAGCATTTTTGATTGTCAAATATAAAATCTTTAGGAAAATCCTAGTACTAAGTCGAAATCAGCCGGAACCAAAAGAATTGTCTCCAGCCGATTTCTCTCTTAGGGGGGGAGGAGTTAAGGATGGTCACCCTACTAATATATGCTTTGTAAGCAAACCTAAATAACCAATTGAAGGAATCTTAATCAGCATTTATGTATACACGTGCCACTGGAAAGTTCTAGAACAAATTATGTTGACTTGCAGAAAATATTGACACCATTTTGTAAAACACTAGCTTTAAGAAATATTCCAATTATAATTCATTCTGTATTCCGCTCTTGCTCAGAAAACACTGTACTAAATTAAGGTTTTGATTAAATAAATATTTTTTAATTCAAAACCGCCTATCAATCCCTTGACTAACTCCACCTTTAGTTATTTCCTCCTAAACACTTCCTTTGAAATGTTACATGGTATTAATATCAACCCATTAAAAGCGATAATTCTTTTGAAATCACATATCTACCTACGTATTATATTAGTCATCGCTCTCAAATCTACTAAACGATTTTAAAGGATTTGAAGATGACGATGTATTACTCTATATCATTGTTACGAACTATGTCTGGAAAATCAATTAATATTAGCATAACATTAATCGATTAAACAATTATATATATAATTAAAACGATTAACTTGCAGGCTGTTCAACGGAACAAAGCTATACGTAGGTACCATGCCATGTTCATGTCGTGAATAACTCATTAAAATATTTTTTAGAATATTGCACAAATGATTGATAATAAAAAAAACATTACAGAGCTTGTTAGAAGAACACGATTCACTTGTATGTTTTTGCTGTAACCTTTACTTCATATATTGTTTTTGTTTTATGTGACGAGCTTAATATATTACGTATTGGATGTAGAAGGCGGGACGTGACCTCGAGTATTCGAGGTGCGCTCTACCAAGACACCATCACAGCAGTCGTAGAAAAACAGCAACTTGCCAATTTTCAGATTTTAACGATTACAAAATATAAAAAACAAGCTTAGATATTCCACATTTTTTTAATGGTGTAGGAAAGCCACCCAAACCTAGCCTAGTGAACTTAAGCCAAACTTCAGTTAATAGAAGAGGACCATGTCCAACATTGGCAATAACGTGCGATAATATCTAATAAGTATGCCTAATACATACATACATAAATAAAATACAGGAATTATAAATAGCAATCTACTTTATATAAATGCTTTATATCTTCCTTCCTTGTAGATAAAAAGTTAGTATAGAAAGAAAAAGCAGCGATCCTATCTCTATATTTAAATTTATTTATTTATTTATTAGACAGTTCAATACGTACGTATCAGATTATTCTCTTGTCTACACTAAGCATGGCTTGTACCGCAGAGACAATAAATATACGAATACATACCTAAATTCCACAATTATTGTATCGGTTAAGCTATAACTCGACCTTTGGCTGTTGATATCTTAATCGAAATTTACCCATAATCTCCTTAGAAGTTATTATATTAAGTTATGTTGATGTGCATTAAGATATTTTCGTCTGTGCATTACGTGCAGTTTAAGATAAAAATAGTGTATCTTATGTAATCTTACATCAGATTTGAAATTTATTTCTACATAAAACCACGATATGGTAATAGTTATCGTATTATATGTGTGCTTGCTCATCTTTTAACCAGTTATACATTGGTCAAGACTCAAGTACATTTCGGAACGTTGGATTTCCCATAATTGAGGAGTTGCAAGCAACATAAAAATATGAAAAAACGAAGAATTAAAAGTTGGTTGCGCTACATTACTTACCTACGAGTATAATGTTCTATGGTGTTAAAAATGAGACTAACGTTACATTGCCAAAAGCAATTGGATAGAGATGAGGTAGGGAGAAGACCGTGAAAAGTATTGTAAGCTTGTAAAGATAATGTCTTGGATTAGACGAGTAGGTATACCTACATTAAGCGAAGGGTTGATATACCTATTTGCCTTTGTATTTACAAACTTAACCTTTAACAAATGATGACACCAACAAATGAGACCTCCGTGAGACATACTCCTAAAATAAGTCCTACAAATCAAGTAGTCATACCTTAAATTACATAGGTAATGTGTTCTATTACTCAGACTAGACTTAACTAGTATTTTTCGAATCATCGTCAAATAGACTAAAATCCATGGTAGGGGTACACAAAACTAATTTATCATTAATTATAATCTTTGATAGAGAATATTATGCGACTAAATTAATTATTTCAAGGTCAATATCAGTGACATCATTTTATTTTAATTCTAATTAAACCTTTTCTAGTCGAATAACAACATTAATCTTAATTCTCAAAGTATTACACAGCAACTTTTAATGTTTGTAAGTATACCGAAACAAAAGATTTCAATTAATGAATGTTTTTTAATTTTATGAATACATTATATTCATTAGGTATGGCTCAATGTTGGACGAAATGGTAAATGTCAGAGGTCGCTGGATGCTTGACGCTTTCAAGATAGGTACATCAAGGAAGCTTTTAGCAAAGACCTATCTAGTAGTGAATCTGCTACTGTTGATGATACGCATTTTAATCGATTACCTTAAAATCTAGTCGATTATTTCTACCGTTTGCTGGAATTTAAGATTAAAATAGAAAACAAAATATAGTTTTTTTGACAGAAATAACCTTGTACAAACATGCAAAGTGTTGCTATTAATTTATATTAGAGCGATTCTTTCTCTCGGTCAAAAGTGGGCCGATTTCAAATAACTTTTCGGGGAACCGACCGCTTCGTTGCCAAGTGGCCGCTGTACCACTGTCATTGCCAGGCAAAGTTTAGTTGTCAATGCCTAATCATGTGTATTTTTTTTGTTAGTTGGCAAATTCATATTACTGCTCTGTTTTGTTGGTTAATTTGTATTGACAATAGCTAACATCATTGTAGCACAGTGGTTTGTTACATCATTCCGGATTAGTCATCTAGCGTAATAGTTTTTGATGCAAATAATTAACTAAAAACAAAATATATATAGCAGTTTACATAACAAATCAATTACATTAATAAAACAATTAAATCGTTTATTATATTCATACACAACGCAATTCAAAGAAATGTTTACGGAAGTATTAATTCTCTCTCTCTCTCTCTGGTCGGTCCCTCATATCTGAGGATCGTGATCAACATTAGGGTGACATCTGGAGCGGATGATCTGCTTCCACCGGATTCTGTCCAGTTCTAGTATTAATTCAACTGTAATTAATATTAGAACATGCAGATGAGGATGACCTACATTCATCTGAGGGCTATTGCATGAAAAAAGGAGCTGATGTCCTTTTCAAGGTATAATCAATCTCCATATCAAAAATCATTATAATTGGTGCAGTCATTTAAGCATATTTGAAATAAGCGTAACAGACAATCAGTTACTTTTTCTTTGTACAGGTTGAGAGAATTTATGGAAGAAAGAAGAAAATCCTACATCAATAGAGACATTATGCATTTCAAAAACTATTCAAATTAAGTTATCCACCCAAAAGAAATTGAGCTATCGAATATCTATGTAAATGTTACTGAAAAATGTCAAAATTTTAATTTTTGTTTGCTGGCTTAACCTCGGCGAACAAAATACATAATTACTTAACGAGTTCTTGCTCATTCATATTTAAGTATCATCATCAGCCCATATAAGTCTCACTGCTGTGAGATCTTCTCTACAACGGACAGACTTTAAGCCTTAGTCCACCACGCTGCTGGCCTTGTGCGGGTTGGCGGACTATAGGTACACCCAAGAAATTCCTAAGATATTTTTAGGTGTGCAGGTTTCCTCACGATGTTTACTTTCACCGTTAAAGTAAATGATAATTCGTTGTGAATACACACATAACTTCGAAAAGCCAGAGGTGTGTGCCTGGGGTTTGAGCCCGCGACTGCCGAGAATCTCGACCGAGCACGACTTTTTGTATGACGAAGTATGTGATAATTATATTATAATTGTATTGATAAGCATTGCAACTGCGTAACTGTTAGACTCTATGGCTATATATAATACCGACATACATATTATCTTTTGGGTCAACTTGTTATATCTACGTTTTGAGATGCTTTTACTTTTTTTAAGAATTTAAAAAAAACAGACATATCATTCAGTACCTAATCATGTTCTATAATTTTATGAAATGCAGTCAAACCGTACTACGGCGCATTTAATTGCGTACTGTAAATGGGTAATTTCCTGGATTTGATTCTCGAATTCTGTGTCGAGCGAATTCCTTTTCAGGGTTCCGTACCTACGTCCGAATAAAAAAACCGAATCCTTGTAGGATCACTCGTGTGTCCATCTGTAGACCGATTAAGTTGAAATTTGGTACACATATAATACCCAACGCAGAGGTGTGACGGGAATAGATAAAATCTGTATCTGAGAGTTTGGTTTTTGGGTAGAAGGTGGAAAATTTTAAAAATAAGTTGATAACTGCATCGTTTGACATATCAAACGGAAGGTCTTGTTGTGAAGATCTTAAATGTATTTATTTTTATTTTAAAATAAATATTTTCCAAGGTATTCAAGAAAATAGACGAAAAATGACCATTCCCTCCCTTATCTCCGAAACTACATACATACATAAACTCACGCCTGTATTCCCTGAAGGGGTAGGCAGAGGTGCATTTCTGCACTTACATTTCGCCAGGTATGTATCAGTCCCACGTAATAGGGGGCGAGCTTATTGCCGTGTTTCGGGCACATTTCCAGACTCCGTGCTGCTACTGAGAATTTCCTAATGGAAAAAACCCAGTAACAATTTGCCCGACCCGGGAATCGAACCCAGGACCTCTAGATCACATGGCACATACTTGTACCGCGAGACCACGAGGCATTCCGAAGTCTCCGAAACTACTGAACCTAAAATTTTGAAAAAAAATACAGAAGTTAGTTTTCTACTTATTAATTATAAGAAAACCTATAAGAAGTCCATGATATTAAAGTAACATGGTAAATCACTCAATATTGTACGTACTAACTTACATTTGCAGGTGGAATGTGTGGGAGGACATATTTTTCAACTCCAATGTTAAGTTTGTGTGTGATCGGTACAAGCTTTTCAAATCCAAGGTTTTTCTACGAATTTAGATTTCAATTGTGTTCACCTTTTTCTTAACAATCACTGAAACTTATTATGTTGTCGCCTGTGGGAACAGGTCTTCAAAATTACCGCCACATGTTGACGTGACAGCGTTAGTGCTACCAATTATTATTTAATCCTAAAAAAATCATTCAATGTTGCTAGTAATAAATATTTTTAATGAAACGATTTAGAACTTAACATAAAAAACATGATTAAGTGTACTAAATTTGTTAATAACTAAAATGTATTTTAGCATACACTTATAATATATCTGAATATATGCAGCAAATTATTTCAGCAGCATATAATATCTGAATACCTATTACTAATAGGTTATAGAAATTACCTATTACCTACTAATCAGTGGCGTAACTATACCATCTGAGGCGCGTGGCAAAATCTTTAGATGGTAAAAATCGTCACTTTGTAATTTAATTAAATTAATAAATTATAATTTTAAAGTACTTCGGTACAAAATTTTGGTAAATATGTTAGGTTATTTCTGTGCTTGTGGCCTCTTGGGCCGGGGGCCCCTCGGGTCGGGGGCCCGTGGCATTTTGCCAGCCCTGCCACCCTATACTAGTACTACTAGAAGTTACGCCACTGCTACTAATAGTAGCAATTTTCAGCATATTAGGTAATATTACGAAAAGAAGAGGCTGGTACCTATTTTTGTATGTTTAACTGATTAAATTTTTTGTATCATGTACTCATGGGAGGTTTGAGTGTAATATAGACTACCTTTTATATAGAATTGCAAATCGCAGCTGGGTGGAGCGTGGTCCAACCGCTAGTATAATATTGTACTGCTCAGTGGTTAGAATTAAATATTTTTTTAAGATTTATTAACTATTTTTAACAGATAGGTTTTCAAAAAGCTTGTAAACAAGATTTTTTCTTACAGTCTATGTAGGTACCTACATAAAGCAATCGTTCATGCTCAAACTAAACTAAACGCAATTCTGATGGTTACCGTGCAGTGGTGTAATGTATAAATCTCCGGACTCCGGTGCACCAGTGTAAACTATACCTTATGTCACCTTATAACAATTTTGAGTAGAAAGCGATTTTAAACTTTTAACACCTATTTTTAGCTATATCCACGCTTTAGATTTTCTTATTCTTGTATATTTGCCATTTTGTATTAAAAATCAAACCAAAAAAGATGGGTCGTAAATCGCAGTCCAAACAAAATTCAAAGAAGAACACAGGGAAGGAAAATAATAAACTCAATCAACAGAAACGAAAAGAACTAGCGGTTTTAGTGGATAAACTACTACGATTAACCAGCATCTTCCAGGCCTCCGCTAATGTTACTAAAAGTTGGCAGCACCATTTAGAAATTGACAAAATTATCAAAGAGATCGTCAGCATTGAAGCTCAGATTAAAAGCACACAGCCTCCTAGGCAAGCCAATATTGACAAGTACCTGCAGTGGCTGAGTGAAAATGGAGTACAATTTGAAGGTATTTATAAGATTCATTACTTTGACTTAACTAAAATGCAAGAGGGTGTTAAAATATAGCAATCATATGTGTTAATGGACATAATCAATGTCATTGAATTATTTATGTTTTTTGAGACATATTGGAGACAGTTAAAAGGGCTTGGGACTTTGTCAACTGCACTGACTTAATTGCAGCAAGCTGACTTCATATTCTAAAGATTCTTTCTGAGATAACCTAGGCTCAAATGTCTCTCAACAATGTTTCTATCATCTTTAAAAGACCAATGTGAATTTCACAACAATAACCATAATTATAAACTAACCTGTCCATATTAGATGCAGTTTGCTAATTTAATTCTATGAAAATGTGTAATGAATAAATGTTAATTCCTTTAGTTTTGACACCCCAATACTAGAAACAATAATTGCGAGGTTAAAACAGTTTTTTTTTAAATTATAAATATGTAAATAATTTATAATATTGCTTAACCAATGCCACATTCATTTAATGAAATCAAAATTATAAGTGATACTAAGTCTATTATACCTTTTTTTTATATGTATAAGGTAATTATAGTTTTTTTTGGTTTGATATTCCAGGTGTTGAAATTGCTGAGTTTGAAGGCTATGAGCTTGGGTTAAAGGCAACAAAAGATTTTGCTAAAGGCTCGCTCATTCTCACTGTGCCAACTAAAGTCATGATGACGGAAATGAATGCCAAGAATTCTCAACTTGCCCCATTAATTACTCTTGATCCATTACTGCAGAATATGCCAAACATAACATTAGCCTTATTTCTTTTAATGGAGAAAAATAAACCAGGTATGATTATTCTTCATTATAACTTTATCTAATTTATTTCATAACTTAATAATTCTTGTTTGCCATTGCTTCTTGATGATGTTCGTAATAGATTGAAAATTTGTATGAATTCTACATAACAAAGTAACTAATGTTGCTCATAATAATTAAACCACTCAGAAAATTTAATTTTCTATAACAGCCTAAAGAAAATTTTGCATGTGACAATTATAACTTAGACTTAATTATGTTTTTATTCATTACAGAATCATTCTGGAAGCCATATATTGATGCATTACCAGAGAAATATTCTACAGTGCTATATTTTACATCAGAAGAATTATATGAATTAAAGGTATTTTTTTCAGATGTACAATTCTTTTAATTATCATTATTTGCTCTTTGTTTCACCTTGTCATAATTATTACATTGTCATAGAAATCAATCAAGCAAGGTTATAACTGTCTTAGTTTCTATTAGATTGCAAATTATAGCTGTTGCTTAACACATCAAAATAAAAAGGTGTCTAATCAGATAATAATAACAAGTTAACATTTTTATCTGTAATTAAGACACAACTTTTAAACTATATATTAATGTTGTACCTATCCTATTAAGTATAAATAAAATTTATTTTTAATAGCTGTTTTACATAATTTACAATGCTTATTTAAATATTTCTTTGTTCCCTACATAAAATTGCTTTTTTATTTTCTATTTCCAATGTAGTCAAAAACAATTAATGTGTTGACCTACTTTTTGCACTTTATTTAACTCATTACATTTGTATCACTAATATTTTTTTACAGCCATCACCAGTATTTGAATCGGCACTGAAGCTGTACAGGAGTATTGCAAGGCAATATGCATATTTCTATCACCAAATTCATTCTTTGGACATGCCAGTTCTAAGGAAAATACAGGATATTTTCACATTTAATAATTATAGGTGAGTAAAACAAAAAAATGAGTTTAAATTTATTCCAATAATTTGAAATGATTATTACATATCATCCACAAGGAATGTAATACTTAATACTGAAATTAATTAAATAAATATAAAACAGAACATTTATACCTTCTAAAAAAGTCTCATAATCATATTTATTGGTTCTTAATAAATAGGTCCTATCAGTATCAGGTCACTAGTTTTTATAAGAAAATAACTTGAGCCTCTTACTAGTAGCATGACATAATAAACATGCAACTTGTAAAACAAATATATATATATTCCACAATTTTCTTAAAGTACTTAAATATTTTTATAATTTCTCATTGAAAAGGTTTTCTCAATGTGTCCCACATGTATTCTGGCGATTCTTTACCATTTCTTGAGTCTAATGTGTTCAATGTGTAAATGTTGGATGTAGATAACATTGGACTTATACTTCTGTTACTACTATTATTTTTATGACCTTTTCGACTTTCAAAGACAGGTGTGGGAACTCTTTCTTCAGAGAAGTTATGTTTATGTCCACTAATACCTCTTTGCTGTTTCCATTTAAATGCAGCATAGGTTAGTAAAAATAGAACTATAGCTAACCCAGCTATACTTGCAGTTGCAACTGTGACTGATTTTGTTTGGCTTGGAAAAGTTTTTAAAATGCCTGGTGCATCAGTACTTTCCATTGAATTAAACTCCAACTTCTCATCCCCTAAAGAAGCTATGTTGTTATCAAAATCTCTCAAATGCTGTAAATCTTCAAGCACTATCATACCTTCTCCATCAATATCCTCCTCTACAATAATTTTCTTCATACCTGCCGATGGAGCCTCTGAAATGAAGAATAAATGTTATTAAACAATTTTTTTATTGTATTCAATGATGTTCCTTTTTTATTTTTAATGATTTTACCTTCATGATAGCTTTCTAATAAGTCCTTCGTCTCATTCATGTAATTTTTCTTCATGAGAGAAAATATTTCATTCCAACTAGTAACATCATCATGATTATTGTGACTGACAACATCTGACAGTACTCGACTTTCTCTCATATTTGAGCTTGAATTATTCATCTCTGTTGTTGTTTCAGTATTGTCTTCAAGGTTTTGTAATTGAGTAAATGATTTAGAAGTATTACTATTCTTATTATTATTTACATTAAATCTTGTAAAATTAGAAAATAATGACATGATTCCCATATTTTCAGCATTCTCATTGACATTACTACCAAAATTCATTACAACTGGAATATAAGTATTTTCTATCATGCTGGGATCAATTGTTGTCGCTTTTACATTGGCGTCATGTAAATTTGCTTCCAAGATAGCTCTTAAAGGATATGTCTCCTTGGATATTGGTTCTATTAGAGATTTAGATAAGAATGGTTCCGGCGGATTGGGCTCTTTGGAAGCGTTGTGGAATATATCGGCTAAATGAACATGACTAGATCCACGTTCTCTGTGTTCTACAAGTTCACTTAAACTCATGTTTCTTTCCACGAGTATTTTTGAAAGTCTTGCGCTTGCTGAAAAATAAGCATTAACATATTAAATAAACATAACATAATAAGTTTTTAAAAATGCGTAATAATTGTACCTCCAGTATCATTAAGAATTTCATCTATTTCAATTCTGGCGGATTCTTCCGTAGTGCTTTGTGTTGTAGGATGTCTTATGGTGGAGAATGGTATGGTACTTTTGGCAGACCTTGTTGCGTTTATTTGAATATTGGGCGGACGAGTCGTCATAAAATCTTCTAAATTAGTTGGAAAGGCCTCGGCATCGTCAATTATTTTCGGATTAAGTGGTCTTGAAATTTCAAAATGATCTTTTCCTAAGAAGTTATTTACTATATGTCCTCGTGATGTTTCAGTCGTGGAAACTTTCTGTCGGACGCGCTTCTTCTTTCTATTAAAAGGGTGTCTTCGATTTCCAGGCATGGCACCCGCTTGTTTCTGCTCCGGTATTTTTATTTTCTCTGCAGTAAGATTTGTCAAAGTTTCCATTACTTTAACTTTCGTTGTTGTGGATTCTTGTGTTGTTATTTCAGAGTTAAAACTTTCAATCTCAAGCTCTGCGTCTTTGGTAATATTGTTCGAAAACGCCGAAATAATGTTTACCCCCACATTTTCTGGTGTTGTTGTATCTTCTAACGCATAGTTTATTTCTGTGTTCTCGTTTACTTGGGTCTTTTCCACTTGTTCTAATGTATTGTTTGGCAGAGAAGGAAGTATATTTTTCCATTCTTTGGATTTGGTATTATTTCTTCTATGATGTATATATTTTCTAGCATTTAAAGCTATCAAATCTCTACTTAACTGCGCCTTGTAAGTAGTATTCATCAAAGGCCTCATGCGTAGTTTCTTTCGGAGTCCGGTGGGGAATCGTATACGCGTCATGATTTTTTGTGTTACTATTTCTATTTTATCCGTAGTGGTTGTAATGGGAGTGGCATTTGTTTCCTTATCAGCGTCTTTACTTTCTTGGAAAAATGAGGAGAATTCACTATTTGTATTTTGAGGTATCAGATCTATTGTTTTGTTTGTTTCGGTATATGATAATTGTTTTGATCCATTTTTGGTTTCTTCCTGCTCTTCATTGTATCTTGAATACGCCTCGTTAACATTAATTTCTTCGTCTTTACCGGTCTCTGCAAGTATATCTGGAATCGTTTTTCGTCGATATTCGTAAGTACTCTCTGATTTCAAAATAGATATGGCATTTTCTTTGCCTCGAAGCAAATCAGCTAAAGTCAAATTATTTTGCTGCAAAATTTCGCTGAGACTACTTCCATTAGACTTTTTTAATATATCCTTTAATGTAACTGGATCTATTGGGCCATGGTCCTGAAAGTTTACAACAATAAATAAATTTTAAGCAATAATAATTGTTTAAAATATTTGGATTTGTGATAGTAAGAAATAATGTTAATACAAAAATTACACGACGTTAGGTATGTTATATACATATTTTAATATTGTATACTGAATTTCTATTAGTTTACAGCTCATATGTAGTAAATGTTATGCACGATACTGACAACAGTAATTTTTGTAATATCGAATAATTTGTTACCGCTGAACGCGTTTGAAGTTTTTCTCTATATTTATTCAATACATGCGACCTTCTCTTATATTTCGAAATATTTATTGTACGGGATTGTTCTACCTTTTCAAGCGCTTTATCTCTCACCGTATTAAGTTTTAACGTTTCGTAGTTTACTTCCACGTCTGGATAAGGTTTTATTGGAGTTATTACTCCACTGGAGTAATCACTAATGCACTTGATAGTATCATGAAACGAGACTTTATCCTATAAATTAAATATATTTAATTATATTATACTTTAAGTTTTGGGGCTGGTTTTTTATACTATAAGTTGTTTAATATGTATGTGTAATCGTGACGTGACTTAGAGAGTTTCCTATGCTAGGCATATAACTCTTACTTTTCGAAGTTATTGCCTGAATGCATTGTTACGCTCTTAAATGTTAAAGAAAAATGTTGTGAGGAAACTGGTATGCCTAAAAAATCTCCACAGGAATTGAGGACTAAAGCTTTAATTTCGCCTAAAGATAGGGGGATTGTGCCTACTAGTAGTGTATGGTCAAGATGCATGTGCGTTTACTGAATTTATGCAATAAACGAAATATACCATTGATTTATCGTGTTCATTTAAGGCGCCACTTATTTTTTCACTTATCTTTGTCTGCAAATTTGCAATTCCCTCATCAACTTGAGGTTGATGAGCGTGCGTCATTACTTCTATAGAAAATTCGGATAGTGACTTGTCTTCTTGCAGTTCTGGTTTATTCATAAGCAACTCAAAATCATTTTCTTGTGGTGGCAGAGTTGTCATATCTGATGATTGGATATCAGATTCTTCTTCTAAAGGTGTATGTTCAGTTATTTCCTCATTTTCGTTTGTTTTATTTGAGAAGATTTGTTCGATTTTATAAGTTTTTTGTTCACTATGGATATCGTCGTTATTTGCATGTGCGTCTTTCTCCGTGGTTGCATCTTTTGGAGCATCTTCTATCCTATAATCATTGAATTCACTCAGTTCAGGCCATGATTCTAGAGAAGGACGTTTTCTACGATGACCTCGTCGCCTGAGGGGTCTTTCCAGTTCCAACGGCTCTTCTGTCCATCCATCCGGCCTTCCGACGAGTTTCTTTCGCCGTCTTTTTGATTGTACTTCTGTCGTTTGACGAGCATTAGGCACGTCTACTTCAAAGTACGGTCTAATAGGTTCCTCCGGGAACCCATACCTATTTTGAGGAATTTGAGTGTCTTGATCCTCATTTAGTGAAGACTGGGGGCGGCGCTTTCGCTTGCGTCCATACCTTCGACGTTTTGGTGGCTCTTCTGAAGAATTATCGTTCCAAGCTTCACTTTGAGTGGACTTTTGAATCATAGTTTCCTGATCCACTACTCTCCATGGCTGAAACAACAAAGATACTTTCTTTAATTAATTTAATCAATCACTATATTTTTTAAATAAATATTTTTTGATAGTGATAAACAGTTATAATAGTTATATTCCCAGGAAATAAATAGAATTTGTGTTCTACGTCTGTTAGATATTAGATGGGTGATTTTAGTTCTTCTAAAACTCTCTTGTCCAGGAAAAGCTTTTGTTGCTTTATTGGCCACGAGGGAGCGATAAGCGTATTTTGCCACGTTTCGCTAATTGTGTTTTGGCATACAGTTTTAGGCCTCTCCGAGGTCTTAGGAAGGGACGCTTTTGTCTTACCAAAAAAATGGCGAGCCCAATATTAATTTTTTCGGCACATGTCCAGACTGCTGTTTTTCAATTTTCTAAAGCAAAACTCAATAACACATAGCCCAACCAATGAATGCTACCAGGACAGTCGCAAGTCGAATTAATTCAATGTCGTATGTAAATAATATCAAATATGGGTAAGTTAAAACGAAACCATTTGAACTCAACACAAACCGAAAAAGAAATAAACGAACATGTTTGTAATTCCGTTGAAATACACATTTGTAAAATTGATTTTTTGCGGTTGCGTTTATTTGTTGCGAATGCATACATTAATGTTGAGTGGATATCGTTCTAGTGTCAGTTGTTTTTGTTCCACTGTATCGGTTTGCATCATTTATATTCAACGATTGCCCAATAACCTTGTTTATAAAGTGGACAAATATTGAGTGTTTTGCAGTTAGTTTGCATTTTATAAATGTCAGTTGTCACTACATGTAAAGTAACTGAATTGATAAGTACACGAGCGATATAGCCGACTGATCTTTGTGTTGTACCAATTGAACAAGTTGTACCTGATATGTGATTTGTACAAATACATTTAAAAGTCATTGTCATAGTCCTAACACTAAAAAATACGCCCAACAGTCACATACATAGTTCTTAATTTACACAAAATATTACATTTCTGAACGCACTCATAAATATTTGACAACTAATAAATTTGTCAATCCCTTTTTATTACTGTTACTATTCTACATTTAAAGAATCTAAAACAATTTTTTGAATAAAAATTTACACATCATTTTTCCCTAACGCGCCAAAAGAAGTATAACTTCAAAAATCTAAAAATGGACAAACTAAGGGTGTTTTTTCGGTTCATCTGACGAGAATCGAATAATTTTGGATTATACGAGTACAAACATTTGTGTGGAAATTAAACCAGCAGGCTTTTGTTTTTTGTGCTGTCTAGTAATGCTGTTGTATTAGGTCCAACATCAAAATGTTTCAATATAATGCAAATGTATAATGTTTCCCTAGTGCAATACGCAATATAAACTAGAGCAATATTAATGATAGCTAGCACGGATTACACAGTATATCATATCAAATTAAATAAAAATCGTGCAATAATAATCTTTTATTCTTTTAAAATTTAACGTCTATGCATGTCTTAAAGTAAATGGATTAAATAAATTTATAGAAATTAAGGAAATTATTTTATTCATTCCCGAAAATTGTGTTGGATGAGTTAGATAGGTCCCAGTAGACAATAAAAACTTGAAAAAGAAAACAAAATGTGTTTATCAACGGCTCAGAGTAGATACCAAAACACGGTTAAAAATGTCGATTTTAAGTATAAATAGTTTTAAGGCCGGAAGAGCAATTTCTATAAATTGTATCAACTTATACAGACCTAAGTTTAGCATGTTAATCATTAGGCGAGCTATATATAATGCGTAACGGTTTTTTAAGACGTTTCAAATTTAATAAAGCAACTTTGCAAAAATAGAATACGTGCTCTGAGGAATCCGTGGCAACTCTTCTTGCCTCTTTTATTAAAATTAATTAACAAACTGCTTTTGATTAAACAATTCTCTGCAATGCATCTAAGTAATATATTTATAATTAGGCGTGAAGCTATGTTAATGGATTTTCTTAGCTCACTCCTCGGTTGGAGAACTTCGTATGTTACGTAAATTTCTACGACGTTCCATGCTCCACATCGCATCGTATTGTTTGTTAAGCATGTTAAAAAATCTCCCACAACATGTGAAACTCGCTAACAAGCGTATATTATTTTGTAGACTAAAAGAAAACATTTACATTATGATGTAATGGTGTGTAATAATCGGCAGATGATAGACCATATCGATTTTAATAAAAAAGATAGTTATGAGCTTTAACCATTTTGCGTTTCGTTTTATGCAATACTCGCATGTTCAGATTTATGCAATCGTTTGTGTTACTCCACTGTAAATGTCACTAATGTGTCGCTTATATTCGAAGAAGCTGATGTTCGGAATAAGTGTGTAATGCCATCAAACATATTCAATTCTTAAAGGTTTTTAAATACTCCAAATGAAATAAAACAGATGTACATTAATATTTCTACACTTGACTTTTTACCTACCTCACCCAAGTGTCTCTCAATAAAATATACAATGCGCTGATATTGATATACATTGCATACTAAATACATTACTGAGTCGCATATTGTCGTTGTCTAGTTAGTATATGGTATGTACACGCACTATTTGGACGTTCACATTTTCTTGTTTTCCGCTCGCTCTAATCTTGGAATGTTGGTGCGAGCATTACGCAGAATGCGGCCCGTACAATCCCTTTTAGCTTAATGAGATTATAAATTTAAATTACTTGTAATGCACAAATTACATAGGTTTATATATTTCGGTTTCTATTTTTGATTATGTGTGCTAATAATATTAAGAAAAAACATAGAAATTAACTTAAAAGTTTCGGTTCAACACGCATTATTATTTGTCGTGTAGTTTTTATATTATTTTTTACCACACTTAAAGTTATAAGCGAAATATTCCGAATATTTCGTTTCTAATTTCCAATCCAATTAGTCTAAAAGTAATAAATAAAATGTATTATACCTCCTAACCAGCGTAAAAATTGTAAGAAACTTTCCGATATCAGGCTTATATTTAAAAAAATATATATTGAGATCAATCATTCTAGTATCGTCATAGAAAGTAAGCATTGATGTACAAAAATTTTCAAAATATATCGCGATGTTTTCAGATAACTGTTGTGCGAATGAGTCCATTGCGTGTCATGTTGCGTGTGTCGGTAACGGCAACAACTAAATAATAACTGTATGTGATAATGAAATACGTGTCATTGATTTTGAATATAACTGTTACTCCAAATAATAGATGCATCGATTGCGTGTGGAAGATACTTGTTTATGTAGACATTAGGTACTAAGAGTATCATTATTATTTTTTACCTCTCCCACTTTAAATTAAACTCTATTGGTAGACTTTCCAACACCACAAATTCTTAGTTGACTTCTTCCGGAAATGAATATTTCTTGGCCAAACTTTTCGTCATCGTTAAAATTAGTAAGATCACGTACTCGCAAGCGCGACGTTGGAAGTCTACTTTGAAGCAAATAAGGATCTGGTTATACTAATAGTAGTTTACTTTTAAATTTGAGTCTGTGACTCAAATACACGATATATGGACAGTTCAGTCCCTTCCCTATAAATAATTAATAGCGACAGATATTTTTGAACATTTGGAATGTCTTTTACACGAATTTACGTATGAAATGGTAGAAAAACTAGCCGTAGAATGGCTCGGACGTCAATGGCCAATCCTACATTTTAATGGTCATGCCCATTTCACATTGCGTAAAGTCGAGTGAAATGATCAGCTTAATACAAATGCTATACATTATTCAAGATCAGATGACTGGAAATGTATTACTATAATAAATTCATATTTACTGTTTCAACGATGTCCGGTTGTTACGTCATCGATACAGTTACGTGAAAACGGGAATGCACATCTTGCTCGGCGTGCAAATACATGTAGTGTTTGAAAAGAAAGCAGTTACAGCACAGCACTGCAGCGTGCGATGTCACAGCGTAGGAAAGTCGAAAGCGCCGACCGGTTCGCGAACTTGCACCGGCTTGTTAAGCGAATTGTCCACTACTGGATAATTGTCGCTAAGTACGCTCGAGCGATTCGTAACTCTTCATTAGTCTCATTTTTTAATTATCTGGAATTTATTGTTACGGAAAAACTGGACGGTTTTAATGTGTTTTTATCAATGGTTAATCTTAAAATTAATCGTTTAGGTCCAGGTAAAATTGCAAAACTCTTGCAATGTAACATAGGTTTATGAAAATACATAATATAAAATTGACCAAACATAACCAAATTATATGGCAGATGTTATAAAAATAATTGTCCTACAAATATTATTTACACATACATACATAAACTCACGCCTGTATTCCCTTAAGGGGTAGGCAGAGGTGCATCTCTGCACCCACATTTCGCCAAGTATGTATCAGTCCCACGTAATAGGTGGCGAGCCTATTGCCGTTTTTCAGGCACATTTCCAGACTCCGTGCTGTTACCGAGAATTTCCTAATGGAAAAACCCAATAACACTTTGCCCGAGCCGGGAATCGAATCCAGGACCTCTAGATCGCACGGCACATACTTGTACCGCGACACCACAAGGCAGTCAGTAAATATTATTTAATAAATTAATTATTTTACTCGAATGTTTTATCCAATTAGTAAATTGCTGATCCAACACTGGTTAATATTATGTCGCCGGTTCAGGCTAGCCACTTCTTAACGTTTTTTCTTTAAATTATTTGAAGTCGTTTGCTTTCCGCTCGTAATAAAGTCGATAATAAAACAAGTTAACATTTAAGTTTTTTTTTTTTTTTAAGTATCATAAATAATATTACACAGTTTTAAATTAGTTATAGAATCGAATTCAATAGTCAAAGCATTAGTTTGTTTTCATCAATCGATGATTATTTAGCCATCAAGCGAATTCATGGCACTTTTACACAACCAATTATAATATCTCAGTGGATCGCAAGGCTATAAGCAATAGTCATTACTAACGATGGCCACTTACAGGTAATATCAGTAACATTTGGCACATGTATATTACCGGTTCTACGATAAATGAAAATTGAAAGTTTAGTAATATTTGTATGTTCGCAAATTCGGACGTTCACTGTTATGTTATTCTCCTTATTGCGTATAACAGCTAAGATATCTATCGCTTAAAGCTTGGGTTTTCATACGAATAAACATGTATCATATTTGTATGTTTAATGAATTCATTCATTCATTCATTTTTTCTTTGCTTGCAAATAATTGCTCTATTGCTAAATAAGAAGTTTAATACTACATGCATTTTAAAGCTTATGTAATACAGAATATTTGTGATAACAAGAAATCAAATATTGTATTGTCAGTCTATTGGTTTGATTTGGACTGGTGATTCCGCTTCGTCCTTTTTCGATATGAATGAAAAAAAACTTGCATCGCCTGTTACAATATTTCAACGGATTCACCATGATGTTTGAATATTTCTAAAACCACAAAAGGTATTTGACTGTGGTTATGTTAATAAATTTGTTAATATAAAAACAATACAAATATAACATTATGTTTAAATTCACAGTCATTTGAATCGATTGATTTAACGTCATGCGGTTTCCAGAAATTAATGTTAACAGCCTCTGTGGCACAGCAAACGATATAAGTATACCCACATTTCAATATCAGCTTTTTAGGCGAGTATTTTGTGCTATCCAAAAATACTTTTTAGGCCCTAGGTTTTGTGAGACCAAGAATTCGTGAGAATACAGTCACAGCACAGAATGCTTTTCTTAACATTACTTTGCCATCGGGCTAGACGTATGTTTGATGCGTGTCTTTTATTTATTTCTTGATAACTCAACAATTTCTATTTTTAATTATAATGTGATTTTTGGTACATTATTTTAGAATTTTTCAGAAAAATATTAGTTGGGGTTGAAAGAAATATGAGCCCGTAAAATTGTGTCAACTAGTGTGGTAACAACCCTAGTCTTTGCTTGTTAATCAACACTTAGTTTAGACTCCAACTACAAACTACTCCAACTAAAAGCAGTTGTCTTTTCATGCCAATATTAAAAAATAACATAATTATATCTAAAGATAAATAATATAATAGATTTATATTTCAATGAATAAGTTATTGATATGACGAATGTAAAGACAGATTCCTTTCAAACATGTATTTAACTATTGGATAGACTCCAATAACCATTAATAGTCAATTATAGAAACAAATTGCATGGAAGTTATTTTGCATGATTACCCATATTGTCTGCTCTTCCTACAGACGGTAGAAATATAATTACGTATTTTCGCATAATACTACGGCCCAGCGCGTATCTAACTCGTTGTAATCATTTACGTTAAATAACTGGACGGCAGACATTGAACTCGGAGTTTCACTTCATTTTATACCAATTTTACGCATTATGCTTATTTAAATATTTGAAGAAATTTTCCAATCTCAAATTATGAGAAATGAAAAGCATATCAATATTGAGACATTTTGTTTTAATTATATTATACTGCAGTTTATGTTATTACTCGCCATCTATAATTTTGGATGGTACAAAACTGAGTTACATTTTTACCGCGGTCTAAGATACAATTAAAAATGTATAATATTTATTACATATTTATGATATATGATAATTGTATTTTATTCATTATGTTGATGAAATAGTAAGCGAACTTGCGTATATAAACGATTGCAATTATTATTCAATGAATATATTTCACACATTCAATTTCAAACACGCGTTGAACTAAAATGTAAATAAATTTCGGCTCACGAGACTTTTTAAAACTGTTTGTTTAACATTACGTTTTTCATCAAAACGTATAAAATAACAGCATCGTAATATAAGTTATAAAATGCCTCGTCCGTAAAATAAACCTTCCTTCTGCCCTTGGAAGTCTTTTATAGCAGATTTTACAGCTTTTGCCTCAATACTAGCTTGCATTTGTTCAGAAGGATCTCAGGCATAGAGCCGATGGAAAACAATAGGCTCGACCTCCAAGCGCTCCGCCCAATGCAACGCTTCGAACACCTGTCCCTTCTAACTGCTGTATCTTTATATTGCATTCGAATAGCGAAAAATCACTTTACTTCCATATTCTAGACACATTAAGGAAACAATTTATAAAAAAATTTTTTTTTTGAACCCATCTAACTAGTGGACCCCTTAAACTATTTCTTACTAAGCTATCACTAACTATCAAAAATCAATAAAGTATAATGAAACAATAGACAAAGAAAGAAAAATTCATACATGCAAGATCACACAAATGTATGTAATGCACAAAAGAAAGTGCCGTCACTGATGAGGTATATCGACAACAAATTGCATCCCACATATCGTTTGTTTAATCACAGCGCACACTACAGCCACAACACGCTCTACTTGTGTCGACCACCTTCATTGATTTCTAGATAGTCCATAGAAAAAACTAAATCCTGTCTCCGGTTCCTATAATGTGTCATTAATTCAATATCTCGTTTGATATCATTAAGGTATTCGAGAAATCTGAGCGATTATTGCGGCTGTAAATGTGGTTTTTATTGCAATCTATTTCTAATGTTGTTGGTTTTTTGTCGCTTGTACGGTAAACTTTTGTAAACTTCGTTTATTTTAAACATACACCATACATAAAATTAATTACATTTCATCAGTTATCCATACTTTATTTATGTATACTTAATTCAGAATATATAAATACTATTTTACGGATTTGAACTAATTAAACTTATTAAGCGTACCTAAATTAATTCTACTTTTTAATGGAATAAGTAATAGATAAATCCGTCTTTTTTGTGAATTTTCGACAAATATAGTTAAACATTAAAAAATAATCCAAAATTACCTGGTCGTAAGTTGGTGTGCTGGTATCCAAAATCCTTGGTCGTAAACCTCTTCTATAGTCCGATTCCGTGTCCTCTTCAGTGGAATGCACGATGATTACCAAAGCAGCCAACGTGCTCAAAAAAGGCATTGCGAATTTCCCAGTAATACCCATATTACAACAGGAGTAAATTTAACAAAACCCACCCTCGCACGTTTACACTTGGAAAAAGAGTTGGATTTAAATTCGCACGAGATGCGATCGCTGAAGCACAATTGAAACTGAAATACCACTATCACCAAGCCGAAGTAACGAAGTGACGAAGGTAGGCGAGAAAGAAGCCTAGAACCACACGTCTGGCAGTCTTCTATTTTTTAAAAGATATTGAATGGCTATACGCGCTCGATTTTGTTTTATTTCACATCATGGTGTTTGTAAACAATCCGACGCGGTGGTTGACGCTCCACGGCAGCAATTATGTTACTAGCTGTTTATCCGAGATGTATACGAGATTTCACAAGGCAAGTTTCCCGCGTTTTTTTTTTTCTATTTTTCTGAACGTGAAAGTGACAATCGCGCGCACACGTTAGCGCTCGCCGACTCGATGCTACCAAGTGGTAAACTCGACAGAATGTGACAGTGTTTGGGGCACTTTTGCATTTTCATGTCGATTGATTTTACAGTAATACGCTTCAAGCGTATGTGATTTATTTTTTCAATCTATCTTGTCTATTGAGTTTTATCAAAAAATTAAGACTCTAAATAAGACTACTATAACTTCTACAATAAATAGTAAGAATATTTGATAAACTTAATTTGATTACATCTAACGAAATACTTTTATCACAATAAGTCATATTTAATAATGTATGTAAGTGGTCGGAGAACTCTGATGAGTTAATAACCCTTAATTTATATAAAGGACATAAATTAAGGGTTATTAACTCATCAGAGTTCTCAAATCTCTTGGGTGTGATATATTTGGTGATAATGACCATGAAGAATATTAGCGACCTAAGGATATTATGGTCTATCAATGTTAAAAGGCCTTATAACTCCATCTCAGGAAATTTCTCCGTGTTCAATTCATTAAATTTATAAGATGTGGTTTGTTGAAAGTAATACACTAACAAAAATTGATCTCAATTAAATGTACCTACTGAAGCAAATGAAAAGGCCGAGCTATAGAAACTCCCATAAATTAACGCTCAAAGTTTTCAATATCTATTACAAACGATACTAAATACCTAGAAATTGTATTTTGCTTTTATTGAACATGTAGCCATCATACGCATAAATCTGTCAGCGTTTTCTTCTACGTGTTTACGGATTCTGGAGATGCCATGTTTGTACCAACATTTCCATACGAGGAACAGATGCCAGATGGCTTCGGAGTACGTGAAACGGAATGCGTTCGCGCGACGCGCTGCCTCCGTCGCGGAATGTCGCTTCCCGTGCCACTAACATGCGCTAATTATCATTATTAGTTTTATCTATCATTATCTTTAGAATATATCAGGTTTTACCTGCGATTAAGTCTACGAAGTTGTGATGGTCTCGAGGTTTAGGCGCGCGGTCGAGAATCTCGGCGGTCGCAGGTTTAAACTCCAGGCACAGACCTCTGACTTTTCGAAGTTATATGTGTATTCACAATGAATAATCACTCAGTGAAGGAAAACATCGTGAGGAAACTTGCACACCTAAAAGTTCTTGGGAATTTCTTAGGTGTGTAATCCGCCAACCCGCACTAGGCCAGCGTGGTGGACTATAGCATAAACCCTCCCAGTAGTAGAGGAGGCCCGTGCCCAGCAGTGGGACTTATAATGCTAATGATGAAGTCTGGATGCACCGCAAAAATGAATCCTCAAAGAGCACGAAAATATGTATGAATAAAAAACAGGACTAACGCCATAATGTTGTTTAAAATACTTAGATATCTTATTCATTAGCTATGAATAAAATAATCTACACAAAATTAATCTCTGGGACATTTTCTATGAATGAAAAGTACAATCGCCCCTATGATATCTAGGTTAATATATCTCTGTACCTACTATATTCATCAAAATATGTTAAGCCATTGAGGAGTTAACTAATAAAAAACAAACAACGTTTGTGAGTTAACCAATCTACTTTATAAATATTTATTTAATTTATTTGTTTTATATGCAATTCAATCGAATTATCTCAATGTTTGTGTCTGTTAGTACCCTTGACAATTCTTATTTTAACAAATAAACTACTTTTCAAGTGCCCTTGAGATTTTTGCCCACAGATCATAAACGGGTTAGTTAGGATTCTTATTTCATTCACTTCGTATTGTTCAGGTAGCAAAATACTAGTTTTAATTTAATTGCATTGATACTCCTTTCATATCAGCTATGTTCACGTATCTGCAAATCAGGAAGGCTATAAGAATATATTAGGGATGTTACGGATATGATATTTCGGATGTGGATACGGATACGGATATAGGAATAAAATTATATCGGTTTCGGATACGGTTACGGATATGTAATTATTTCGGATTATCCGTTAGTTTCGGATAATTTCGGTTACGGATATTATATTGAAGTAAAATATAACTGTTTTCGACACTCTTGTAAAGGTATCAGCTGTTTGGGTGTTTTTGGTTTTTGTTGCTTATTTTGTCCCAGCAATAAAAAAAGATCTTTGTACTAATCACTGTGTTTGGATTTTATATGAAGTTTCAGTGGAGGCACTATGCCTTCTTTCCGGCTAAAGTTTTTATCACACTGTTTACATTTTGCACAATCTACATTACAAAAAAATCTCCAAATTAAAGTCGATATTGGTCGGTTTTTGTCTATAAAAATCAATTTAGTACTTAGCACAAAACTTACTTAAACTATCCGAAACTTCTGAAACGGATACGGTTACGGTTACGGATATATTTTTATTTCGGATATCCGATAGTTTCGGTTACGGTTACGGAGCTCCATAACATCCCTGGAATATATAAATAATAAATAATACACCCAACAGTCACATACATAGTTCTGATCCCACACTAAGATACAAGTCTTGTGTCGTGGGTATCCGAAACTACGTGAGACTTTTCGGTCTCACATACACCCAGACCCGAAACAAATATTTGTGGATCACACAAACATTTGTCTCGGTGCGGGGATCGAACCCCCGGCCTCTCGTTTCGCAAGCTGGTGTCTAGCCAACTGCGCCACGGGGCTGTCAATATATAGATGCATAACCAATTCAACTATTCAATTTCCGCATAACACTTTATTTAATTTCAACGTTTATTGAGCGTCCAATTTGCATAATACGAATTTTTACTTTATGCATCTTGAATGAGAGTAATTAAATATTACGAAATGTGCGAACGCTATTATGTAATCATCACACGTTTGTGTCGGTGCTTTACGTGTTTAAGGGTCAAACGTTATGTAATGAATGCTACTTTTGTTTCGGGAAGTGATCGTTTTTAAATTTATATACGTCGTTTGTTCTGCGGCGTAAGTTGGCGCGTGTGAAGTCGGGAAGTTTGATTCTCGATTCGAGTAATGTGTTTCTTATCAATTAAATCCAAGGAAAGCTGCTCATGTATTCCACCTTCTATGTAGGATAACATATAGAATTAATAATAATGCTTCGAACTATATTATAAATGTCAAAAACTATAAAGAGAAGATACTTCATACGAAAATTAGAGTCTGTTTATACGCTAGAATTATAAATAGACGAAATGAAATACAAGGCTTTGCTAGCTACAATTTTTTATTGTTTTATTATAAATAAATAAATACACCCAACAGTCACAAAAATAGTGACCCCACATTAAGATATAAGTCTTGTGTCATGGGTATCAGAAAGTACGAGAGACTTCTCGGTCTCACAAACATCCAGACCCGAAACAAATTGTGGATCACACAAACATTTGTCTCGGTTCAGGGATCGAACCCGCGGCCTCTCACTTCACTAGCTGGTATCTAACCAACTGCGCCACGGAGCTATTTTGCCAATCAAATACTCAAAATTGGAAAACATCACAACCACAAAGTAAACCAATCAATCATAAACTAATGAATTTCCTTTTATGTAAACATATGCGGCAAGTATTGCGTTCACCGAATGGATACGAGTGCAACGCTTCCGCATCATCACCGTGACAAGTTGCGAATATTTCACGCCTACTTGCTTACCGGCATTTCTCTTCTGTTAGCGTCATCTGGTTAAATTGTCACTTATGTAACATTAAGTAGAATACCTACTTTATGTGACATGTTCTTATGAAACCACAGGTGTTGATCAAGATATAGAAGAAAAGGTAACATTGCAAAAGTTTATTTGTATGTAAGTGTGCTATCCAAATAAAGCACATTTTAATATTAATGAAATCATAATGTGGTCATAGTTAAATGTCAATTTTAACTTTATTATGTGCCGTTTTACAAATATATAAATTTTTATTGTCAATAAATATATGATATTTTTAAGTGCATGTTAACACGCATCCCAAAAAATAGGCTTTTCTTCTATATTTATTCCAAGTAATCTTCTAGGGCCTATTTATAAAGAAAATCGCTGGATTATAACTCTTAAAGATTTTTTTAAATCTCTCACGTGACAGATGTTCTCTCTATTCAGATATCGACAGTTTATGTAGGTAAGCGTGTATTAAGAATGGCAACAATAACCTAAATTGAAATACAAAATCGAAATAAAATGGTTTAGAAAAGTATTATATTTAAAAGAATAGGTAAAATAGTTAAGTCGCGGGATTAAGTATATATTAATAAATGTAAGTAAATGTATCTTAAACATATTTGGGCGAAATTTAAGAATATTTATAGTTTACAGTTTTATCTCTTGTTATTAATATTTGGTACGAAAATCATCCTATACTCATTATTAACTGCCTCGTGGTCTCGCGGTACAAGCGATCTAGAGGTGCTGGGTTCGATTCCCGGGTCGGGCAAAGTGTTATTGGGTTTTTCCATTAGGAAATTCTCAGTAGCAGCTCGGAGTCTGGAATTGTGCCCGAAAAACGGCAATAGGCTCGCCACCTATTACGTGGGACTAATACATACCTGACGAAATGTGGGTGCAGAAATGCACCTCTGCCTACCCCTTCGGGGAATACAGGCGTGAGTTTATGTATGTATGTACTCATTATTAACTTCGTTTGGTGCAATTCAAAAGTTTGCGTACACAACATCAAAGCTAGAAACAAGTAACTAAATGTATTGATAAAAAATAAATATTTACTTAACATGCTTATACAATGGAAGTGTGCAACAACAAAATTTCTTTCAAATTAACAAAGCTTTAATAATTAAAACAAAATGACAGTCTCTAGCCGTGATTCCATCTTCTTACGGGTCATTGTTTAACCGTTGTGGGTTTCTCACGCACTCTTACTTTCATCCAACTAACTGGCGTACAGCGTTCAGTGAGATCGCCGTGAGATGAGGAAAAACTAGTTATACTAAATAACATGCACCATCAATATGGATCATCGCATAATCGCACGAGACTCGTCCATCTGATTACATTTGTTGTGAAAATTTGCATGTGCTTACAACATTTTTCACCAATATTACCGGCTTATGCAATGAAGTAATTTCTCTTTTACACTTTGTAATAACTTTCGTATTTCTTGTGTATTTCCTATTATTAGTTAACCACAATTGGGTGTATTTTGTTTTGTTGCCGCGAGTCATTTCACTGTTGCAAAAGACTAAGTTATTTGCCATGACCAAATTATGCACTTCCATAAATATACCCTATAGCAGATAATATTACAAATAGTAAGCTTATCGGTGTCGTAGCTTGATATAATACAGGATATAAACAGACCGTGATCGAAAACTAATACAAGCAATAGCTACGGTGATTACACATTGAAATTTAAAAAATCCCGACAAAAAGTAAGAATTTGGACGTTTTCCTAACAGCCATAAATATTTACTGTATATAAACGGTGTGTATATACTTATACGGTGATAAGAAAAAAAAATTGGCGGATTTTTTTTAACGTCAATGTGTTTGTAATCTCCGTAACTACTACCTGCCTTAGTTTTCGATCATGGTCTTTTTACATCCTGTATAGCCTTCTTATAACAATTGAATAATATTTGAATATTTAATAAAATTTCATATTCCAAATAATATTATTGAAATCATTATGCACCTTCGCAATAGTTAAATAAAGTCAATAAATTGACAACAGTATACATAAAAAAATACATATTATAGGTATGCGTTAGTATATAAAATAGAAAATACTTAATAATGCGTTACTCGCAGAAAACCCATGTGAATCAACAATGTAACTAGCAGATTAGAGCGAGATTCGGAGTCCCAGCAGTCCTTGTTCAATTTTATTTAATTTAGCCTTCATGGCGCCTTTTTGAACTTCTTAAAATAATATATGAGAAAGGGGTGAGAAAAGGCAGTGAAAGGTGCAAATAACAACCTCTGTTGTACATATCGAGCCCTTACCGCCGTTTTAGCGTAACCGACAAAAACCAAATTTTACAGGAGAAGGTTTTTTTTAAATATTTTTAAACAGAAATGTGCCAGTAAATTAAAATTTTACATACATGAATAATTTTTAGATATTTACATATATAAATGAAAAATAAACAAAAATAATTAATATTTAAGCTATTTATGGCGCTTACATTATTTTTGCTGTCATAAACCAAGGTTATTTTGGCGTTTACGATAACAATATCTGTTAACATTACTATGTTTAAGAAACTCTATTTGATAAATAAATATACATTTTAAATAGGTTTTAAATGAAAAAGCCATATTATAATTGCAAAATATATTTATTTATATTAAACATTTGGATGTGAGGTGATTTGAATTGATTTGAGGGTGAAAACCGGCAGTGATCACCGAATGGGTAGAGGCTCATTGAATATCAATGTCCAATTAGAAAGGCGTCGCCTGATGAAGTCTTTGCTTCGACCTACTCGCGCCTGTATCCAAAACCCCGAGAGCTTTCAACTTGAGCTGTCAAATCGCTTTGATTGTTTAAAACAAACGTTGCAGTGGACGAGCTAAACAGCGGTTTGGTAGAAGCTGTCCATACGGTGGGATCTAAGTAGATATTTTAGATCTCGCCGTAGAGATAGACCACAAAAACTCTCGGTCCACACTCTTGACCTCATGGCCGAACGTCGATCTATGGCACTGCAGTCTTCCGATGACGCTGAAGCATATCGTCGGCTTAATAGACGGATTTGGAAGTCCTTGCGACACCATGTCCGTGCACGCAATACTGTGAGCATCAAAGACACTATTGAGGGGCACGGAGGCTCCAAAGTGTTTGCAAGAGACTTATCTATTGTGCAAAGACAGTTGTCTAGGCTGAAGACGGACGACGGCCGCATAGTGTCGACGAGTGTGTGTTAATACCTCTAGTATTAAGGGAGATCGAGAGGTTCTATGAACAGCTTTACACCTCGGTTCCCAAACTGACTGTTAGCTCGGCTGAAGAGCCGAGAGTCGAGTTGATCCAACACTTTAGCGATGATATCCCGTACATCAGCCTGTGTGAGATTGAGATGGCCCTGAGGCAACTTAAAAACAACAAGGCGCCGGTGAGGACGGAATCACTTCAGAGCTTCTGAAAGCGGGCGGAACGCCGATACTTGAAGTCCTTCAAAGGCTCTTCAATTCCGTTCTCCTCCAGGGCTCAACGGCAGAGGCGTGGAGCAGGGGTGTGGTCGTACTGTTCTTCAAAAAAGGCGATAACACTTTGCTGAAGAACTATAGGCCCATCTTGCTCCTGAGCCATGTTTATAAGTTGTTTCCGAGGGTCATCACAAATCGTCTCGAACGAAAGTTTGATGACTTCCAGCCTCCCCAACAAGCCGGTTTCCGAAATGGCTTTAGCACTATAGACCATATCCCTACGCTTCGGCAAGTTATACAAAAAAACGAGGAATATAACTTGCCGCTTTGTTTAGCGTTTGTGGACTATGAGAAAGCCTTTCATTCGACCGAAACCTGGGATGTGGTAGAGTCTCTCCAGCGGTGCCACTATCGGTAAATCGAGGTGTTGAAATGTATATACAGCAACGCCACCATGTCATACATAAAATGAAGTTTTTTTTCTCTTTAGTACCTGACAGAAGGATTTCCTTCTCTCACACCCTTCCTCTCTTCTCAAAAGGATTTTTTTGTCTTTTATCACACCCTAATCCCCAATAGTTTAAAAAATATGAATTTGATCATCTTCAGTAAACAAATAGCATCGTTTTCGCTACAAAAAATCTATCGCAAGGCACGTAAGAAGAAAACGCTTGTGTCGCTTACGATAAAGTTTTAAGAAAATATGTGTTCACGATAATTTTGGTACTTGCTATAACTTTATAACGATTTTCTTTTTTGGGAAAATTTCGACAGGGGTGGGTCCGTTACGGCTTAAAGTAGTAGTTTCGATAAAAAACGCATTTTCGAAAAAGTGTCGCTTACGATAATTTGGCGGGAAGGGGTCGATATTTTGCCTTGTGAATAAATTATAGCCGTTTATCGTATCGGAAATGTTCTAATAACAGTTTTATAATCCCATTTCCAGTTTATGCGTTCCAACGTACACATTCAAAGGCCGTGAAATGTTTACAAACACTGAGCAGTAACAATATTATATGAAAGTGCCGGCTTATACGTCCGTAAATAATCTAATAACGACGTGTTTAACTCTTCATATAAATTGGTGTTGGGAATAATTAGCCACTTGAAAGTTGTGACTCGTAATCAGTCAGAGACAATAGCGAACATCGGCCATAGGGAAATATGTAATTGCGCAAGAGTAAAAGTTCATTACCGGGTTGCATTCGCTATTGTCTGTACTTAGTTACAGTGTGATGGTTTGTAGAAAATTATTTAAGATCCGGTTGAAGGGACCAAAGTTTAGACAATCAAGGGGATACAAATTGTTTGACTGAAAATACGTGTGAATATTTTTTTAGTTCTGGAAATTCATTTCGCTAATTTGTGAGACCGAAAAGTCTCGTAGTTTCTGATACCCACGAAACAAGACTCTTAGTTTGGGATCACAACTATTTACATATGTGGCCGTTGGGTGTATTTATTTATAATGAAATCATAAGCCAAATCATTCATCGTGCTATAACAAATAAGATAGGTAATAATACTCAAGTATATTCCAATGATTTGTTTTTTTATTTTATCGGCTATTACTTTCTTCCACAGACACATTTTTTTTTCTTGTTGCCATCTCCTATCATTACATCAGCAAGTTTTTATTTATTTTAGTGTATTTCATGAGTGCATGAATATAATGCAGTGCACTACTTAATACCATATATCGTAAAAGCAATCTTATTTTATTTTTATGCTATCTATAATATTTTTGCGCTCCAGTAATACCAAATGCATTGAATTGAGGCCACAATAAAGATAAATACATCAAATCATTTGATAAATCAAGTGCATCTAAGAGGAATGCGTGCGTGTGCGTCGACGAGAACAATGTTGCGTGATCCTTGCCTACTGGACAATGCGTTCGGCTGCTCCGCTCAATGAAGATTTATTGATGTTATGCGTTCGTGCGCGCGCCGCAGCAAATATCTTGCTTCTTTTGTTTCCGACTTCTATGAATTTGCTCTACGTTTTGTAATGATTTAGTCGCTGTATTTGAGCATTAATAGAGATTGCTCAGAGTTAGAAAATTAAACGATTGTATAATGTTTGAACGTTAAAAACGGCTACCTATGGTGTATTTTTTTAAACTGTATTAAATTGCTTAGTTATTATCGTGTGATGAATGATCATGAATCATAATATTTTCTATGAAATCTGTTTTATACCAATTGTAACTCAAACAATGCAATAATTTTACGCTAGCAAAATACAACCAACAATCTTTTTTAGGGTAAAAATTGTGAATAATGTTTTAATAAATAATTTCTCACCGTGATTTCTTTTTTATACAAGAAAAAATCCCTTTAGCTCCCTGCTCAGTACCTTAGGGAGAGCTGGAAAGTTTTTTTTAGAATCTGCAGCCTTCCAATTTGGCGCCCGGAGCAAATGACCGCAATCTAAAAGCCGAATACAATATTCGGTTATACTAACATGAGATAAAATATCAGTCTAATATTTATTATTTATTTTCACATTTACAGGTGGGCGGTGTCCACGGTGATGACGAGACAAAACAACATCCAACTGGATAATGTTGACGTCACCGCCTTCATACCCCTTTGGGATATGTGCAACCACGAACATGGCAAGGTAATATATTAATAATAATTGTACTTCTTATTAAAATGTAACCATATTTCAAGACTACATATTCTTATTAGAAAATCCCAGCACAAACAATATTTATTTAGAATTCTAATTGATAAATGCAGTATAAAAATGGGTAAAAATGTAGTATTTATTGTATTTATGTATTTATATAATAATTAAAAATCCAATATCGGTTTTTGACGCACAGAGTATTTTAAACATTTTTTGTTTTAAACAAAATCTGACCTAAATCAAACTATTATGTGTAATCTTTGAATCCAAAGTTGGATATCACACACACAAAACGAAGCTGATTTACCAATATTCTTGTGACAATATCTTTATTAAGCAACCGATTGATCGTTTTATTAATAACATTCATAGAATATAGCTTCAAGTTTAAGAGTACAATGTGAATGCCTCATTTCATATTTCTCATTGAGACAAATGTGCGATTGTCATTTGTTTATTTTATCCACATGTTTTGAAACATCTGCATCTAGTCACGACACAAGGATATCTAATGTGAGATCAGGATTATGACAATTGTTTTCGGTTGTGTGCATTGACTATAATAATAACACACAGTCTTGATACTGCCAGATTGGATCACACGTTGCATCATGGTTGAAATAATTACATCATTATATCGTCTTACTTCATGATCAGTTGTGTATCAAATTTATTATTCAACAATGAATTCATAATATCATAGTTCGTGATTTTGCAATTGAAATATATGTTGGGCTTGTTATGTTGACATCAAATTAAGTCGAAAATTATGGTAAAGAATCTCTTCCTACTTTTTGTTCTGTTCGATCATCATTTCAGACATTGATATTAAGTAATATTAAAACATTCACAAATTTTAGTGTATATAATAGATGTGCCGTTCGATTTAGAAGTCCCAGGTTCCATTCGTGGGTCCGGATAAGTGTTATTGGGTTTTTACTGTTAATAAATTCTCAGTAACAGCACGGAGTCTGGAAATGTACCGGAAAAACGGCAATAGACTCACCCCCTATTACGTGGGACTGATTTATGCTTGGCGAAATGTGGCTGCATAAATACACCTCCACCTAGGTTATGTATGTTCCTCCGTGCGCCAATGGACTTGTTATACAATTCTAGATCACCACGGATTACAATAAGGAGCTGAGTCGTGGCGAGTGCTACGCCCTGCGCGACTTCCAGCCAGGCGAGCAGATATTCATATTCTACGGAGCGCGACCCAACGCCGATCTCTTTCTTCACAATGGGTAAATTGGTAAACATTCGTAAACATGTTGTGTTGTTTTTCTTTATATGTGCTTTTTCCTATACAATGGTAGTATCCAATTAAATACTTCAACACGCATTTGGACCAAGAAGGATACGCTCAAAAAGTTCCTAACTGAAATAAAATGTTATAAATGCAATAATATTACATATTCTTCGTCGACATGCAAGGTGCATGTCAAAGGTGAAGTGAAGTAAAGAGTGCGACAGAGTTACGTTGGTGCTCGCTTTTTTTTATTGGATGCATCTGGCTAAAAATCAAGTGGCCCTGGAACACTTAGAATCGTAGAATTAACGTATTAGAAATTTGTGTCATATTGCCTTTGTGTAATAGCCTTTAAGCAACAGCCTGTGTAAGCTCAATGAAATGAAATGTATAGTCAGAACCCGATATCAACTCCATATACTGACCCACGCAGTTTCGCTTTCAGATACCCGAATATCGGAAAACGAAAAGGCCGCCACAATTGAATCAATTGCGTTGGAATAGTAGTATTCGTTTTGCGCTGATTGTATAAAAATATTTTATATTAGTATAGATAGCAGGTCTGGTATCGTGTACCAAGTGTAAGAAGCGTGACGTAACACCCAAAGAGGCGATACATTAAATCATTCATACATACATGACACTAATTGTGTGAGCGGCCGCTTTGTATTTTGAAGTTAATTATTCAAAAACTGATATGATTGTCAGGACCGGAAGATGGATGATAATGAGCTAGCTGGTTTCGTAATTTATTGTAGTAATGTTATACGATACTTACTACTGAGTTTAATTTCATTCAATAATATTATATATTTAGCACAGTGCTTGATTCATTGATGATTTTGATTGGGTTTGCATGTGTGAGATAGTAGATAAGAGAGAACTCTCTTTGCCTAGCCTTATCCCATTTCAATTGGGGTCGGCTCTCCTAGTCATTCTTCGCCAGATAGTACTATTCTGGGTCTTCGAGACATTGAGTGAGATAGTGTTGTTGAAAATGCTGTTACAATCCAATTAATACATTACTGTTTTTTCAAGATATAGTTTGTTTCTAAGATGATATCATGAAAAAAATACTTATTTTAGGGATAATAAAAAGCGACCTGAAATGGTGCCGTTAGGTCAGCGCATAGTGTATTTCAATATTATGCTGTTTTAGTTGACTTAAAATTGTTTTTGATATAAAATATTTGTGTTGCCATAACTTAAAACTTACAAAAAAACACAGCGCTATATACTACCACGCTTATCTTTCTTTATCATACTTCTTGTTTTACGCAATATTATCTTTCTTTCAATTTCATACGAGTTTAAGTTCTACCTTTTAATTTTGGTTTTAAATATCTAAGATTATGCAAATATCGGCAAAAGTGTTTTCTCCAGCGCATGCACATCAACTTAGTAACTAAATACAATGTTGCTACCAGTTTGATGAAATCTTTAGAATTTATTATGGTACGACACGCTGTCGCATGTCGCATCACAGCACTCTATGCATGTACGTACATGCACGCTTAAGAATTTTTCGCTCTCCCATACAGCTTAGATTGTTACTGATAGCTTTGGACCAGTGGCGGTACTTCCATAGAAGTCCAAAAGCGTTAAACGTTAATAGTGTAATGTCTAGTTTATAATTGTGTATTGTGGAGTAGGATATTCTCATTTATATGTCAAATTTCTTTTGTTAAATAAACATTTAAAGCTTAAAGATTATTATTCGGAATTTTGTAAAGCAAGCTGGGCTTTAGGGCTTCTATGGAAGTACTGCCACTGCTTTATACGTCCATCACTTTTATAAATAGTTTTGTCATATTTAAAACATTGATTTTCACTATAGGATGTGTCATCTGTTTCATAAAATGTCTCGCAATATTTCAATGTGAAATCTGATAATTGTAAATCTACAAAATAATCCAAGATACTTTTCAAAATGTAGGTGAAGCCACTGTGATTAAAGACGTCTTCGGTTAAATCCTCTTATCAATGCCAACTATCGTTTGATCCCCACAAATCTATAAAGATTTTTAAAATGGAATAGTTGTTTATGAGACAGAAATCTGTTTATCCTTAAGACGTAACATTTCTGGCGTAATTTATTGCTTCCTAACACTTAATGCTAAAACAAAACAACAACAAAATAAGAAATATATTTTTTGTTTGTTTTTTTTTTTCAGATTTGTGTACACGAACAATCAGCACGACAGTTTGGCTCTAAGCCTTGGCATCAGTTCAAGCGATCGTCTCCGCGACTTGAAAGTGGCTCTACTGGCGAAGCTCGGCTTGGCCGGCGTCACACACTACAACATACACAAGAGAGACAACCCCATCAGCCCCGAACTGCTTGCATTCATCAGGATATTCAACATGGATCAAGGTTAGTACTTGACGTAAAAAATTTTTTTTTTACGTAGCTACCTTTCTCACATTTTTTTTCCTAGATCCAATCTATACATCGATATCACGATATAACTCGTGGGTACCAATTCCAAGCACATATTAGATTACAAATTTCCGAATAATAATCTTTAAATCTTTATTTAACAAAAGCAATTTGAGACATAAATGAATATGGTGACTTGAAAAAAATATCCTGATCCCACATATATAAATTAGACATTACAAATAAACGTGTAACGCTTTTGGGCTTCTATGGAAGTTCCGCCATTGAAAGAGAATGTATTTTCAGAGGAGTTGTCTAAGTGGTCGCGCGTGGGCGTGCCGAGCGACCTGGTGTCGTCGGAGGAGCCGAGCGCGGCGGCCGTGGGCGCGCGCACCGACTCGCGCGCTTATAACTACCTGCGCACGCGCTGCGCACTGCTCCACGCGGCCTACAAGCCGAGGGACCAACAGGACACACCGCACTGGTAACAACTATATACCGTGTCTTATATAATCACTCAAACTCAGGGCGTGCAGCGGCACGTCCAGGGGCGCGGCAAATCGAGGGCGATTCATAATGTAATTCAAGTCATTGTCATAATACCCACCTTAAGTATAAAAAAGGTCATGATATTTTGGATACAATAATGTTTTAGGTAACCTTGTTTTTTTTTAGTTGTATGGTAGGGCGTTATATTCGGTATTGCACGCGGGCGTTGAAAAAGATAGCGGCGGGCTTGCTCAAACTTATGTCCTTCGAACGCATAAGCAGAAGTATTGAATCAGCCTTCTCCGGCAAGTTTTTCTGTTCAAGGATTAAGCTTTTACCAAGTACACTTATCAAAAACTGCAAGAGACTTCACAGTCTCACAAACACCCAGACCCGAAACAAATATTTGTGGATCACAAACATTTGTCTCGGTGCGGGGATTTAACCCTCCATCAAGTTGCTGTCAAAAATGAAAATATTTTTAATGACATTTCCATTTTTTACTTACAGGAGGAACGTAAAACTGCTCAAGGAATGCGAAGTACAAATGCTTGACAATGCCATATCGTACCTCAAAGGTATGATAAGCAAATTGCCCACCGAAGACAAGGCACAATAAATAAAATAAAAAAAATAAAAGTCGCAGATTACCAGATGGCCATTGAATGACCTCTAAGCGCAAATCAACGGAAATGCAGGCATTTAATATTATGTAAATTTGCACTCAAAGAATGTAAAAATTATGCTAAGCGTCCATTAGCGGGACTTTGAGCGGTACACACTAATCATGAAACATTCTATTTTATATTTAGACAATCATAGACTTTTGATGTATAAAATATTCTCTTAGATACTGCATTTACCTATACTTGATTTTTCCGAATAACATATTACCAAAAGTGAGTGGAAAATGTGAGCGTTACTTCCGCTAATCGCTCTTTTATGCGGCTTCTATGTCCGTAGTTTAAAAGTGCGTTTTTATACCGACCGTACACAAGATTCAAGAAATTCCGTAATGGACGTTTAGCTTTACATGGAAATTAGGTATTTTAATAAGATATTAACTTATTTCATATATTAATGTAGTAAGTATATTGTGTACATCCATTTATGTAGTAATGTAGTGGTATATAAACCTTTTTAAAATAATCATTCATAGAAGAAATAGTAAAAATGTAGTATCGAATAGACTATAGAGTAATAGGCTACAGTCTCAGAAAACCGAGGTGAAACAACAGTCTCGCCGTAATAACTTGTTACTAGACCGTTGTCTCTCAATTCTTATTAGTCTTCTCTAACTTTCTCCATTTTTGGAAGTTTTTCTTCTGTCTAGGGTCGTGGAAATCGAGGCAATGATGATAAAAATCTATCAGATGCGCATTGCTAATTTTACGCGATTACGTCACAAAACAAAAACCGTTTTCAACTTTGTAGTGTTGCCATAAATGTATCTTGTACAAATTTTGTGTACTTAATATCAAATGAATGTATATAACAAAGTAATTTCGAGTGCAATTTATTCATTTATTCATGTAGAATATTTTAAAATAATTCTTTTGAATATCTTATGTTTTTTTTATTTTTTATTTATACAACATTACTAAAAATCATGACAGTATTTAATTTTGATATTTTTTTTATTTCCAGTGATCGTAACATCGAATTATGATTAGTTTTTAGAACTTTTGTTGAGTGTTCTGAATGAAGTGATGCGAAATTACACGAAAATGATATCACAACTTAATTGAGATTTTATTTAAATTAAAGCTATTTTATTGTCATATAACTGTTTTTTCGCATTGTTTGATTTAGATGCAATTTTATGATTATTTAAGCGTGTCTTATATTTTTGTTTTTTAGTTTTAAATGTACTTACATTTACATGGTGTGCAATTATATTATTTTGTGTTCCTATGTTTTTTTTATTTAGTCTTAATTTAGTAGAACTAAACCTACTTCTTCATAATCAGTAATCAACTCAATGGAAAAAATAAATTTAATCAAATTTAAAGATTAATTAGTCTATGGCAAAATATTTATTATAACAAAATACTATGGGTGTATTTTTAAATTCCTTAAACATAAGACGTATTCCTTTAATATTGATATACAACTATGTCGCAATCAATCAGCATAGTATGGAGGGTAAAGGTAAGGAGTGTCATCTTGTACATGCAAAAGTGTCCGTCAAAATGTATTAAATTAGGGTGGCGGCACATTAGCATCAGCTTAAATTTTAAAGGAAGCGAAAATCAATAAACGTACTATTCACAGTTCAGGATATAAAATCACTCTAGCAACATGCGTTTTTTCATAATAACTCTTTAAGGTTAGTACCTGGATGACCGAGCTTTGCTCGGTTTTTTTTTTTAATTGTGTTTTTTGGAAATTATATTTAAGTATGAATTACTTATAAAATGATGAAATATGAATAATGTTACTTAACAACGCCATCTGCTGTTGTGTCGTTAAAGCAATTAGTTGCTCACAAAAAATATTATTATTATTCGCCAATAGATGTCAGGAAGAGTCATATTTTTCAGTTGAGACTACTTAAACGCCTCCTTTTTGTTATTTTTCTCCCAAATGACATTTTCTAAAAATGATTCCTAGCTAGATCGATTCATCGCCCCCGAAACCCCCTATATACTAAATTTTATGAAAATCGTTGGAGCCGATTCCGAGATTCCAATTATATAGGTATATATATACAAGAATTGCTCATTTAAAGATATAAGATATTTACTACATTATTTTGTACTACGCAAGTAGTTGAAATTTTCAATAAGTAACTACTTTAGTCGACAATAATATTAAATTCATACCATACCTTTTGTCTACACCAGCGTCATTCTGGAAGGATTTTGAACTGTTATTTGCAGCTGACAGCTGGACACATTTTTCGATTTTCTACCATATGAGATGACACTCCTTACCTTTACCCTCCATACAGCATAGTAAGAAGAAATGTTAACGCACAAAATATTAATTTTCCCCCCGGGATGAAAAGTTCGCTTTTAGTCCCTGGCACGCGGGAGAAAAGTGGCCAATTCTCTCCCGGCAAGACGACACTAACGCGCATGCGTCTATATCACTTTACCTCCCAGTTACCTAGCAACCGTATGTTTATTAAAGCGTTTATTTACTTACGTCACGTTTCTCCCTCGTATCAGGAACTAAAAGCGAGCTATTTCATTCAGCTGGGGAAAAAAAGTATACGCACCACGTGAGATAAGGACATCCCCGCCCGCGATTGTCACCCGAGCCGAAGGCGCGGGTGACAACCATTCGTGGGCGTGAATGTCCTACTTTTCTCCCTCGGTGCGTAATATACCTACTATTGATTCAATCCGTCGACTTTATTATGTAGCCGCCCTCTATTAGTGCCTGGCGCGTATAATTTTATCTTTAGTACATAAGGTACCACTACTTATATGTAAATAGTAGTTTTATCGCTTAAATAATTTCTTATTCAAAATATGAAATATGAGGGCAGTCAACGCTTGCGTTGATTTTATTTGCACATCTATTGTAAACTCCATACAACGCTATTTTATATAACGACTATCAAAGAATGGCTAAGACATGTAAGTTATACAGCCACGCTATTATAAGTTCTTACTGCAGTACCGAAAGTATATTTCATCTTACTACACACACCATAATGTTATATTTTTTTTATGTAGCTTATACTGTTTTGTAAGGATCTCCGTGTCATTTAAAAATATATATATTTTGTATTTTTTTATTTTGTTCACTTGATAAAGCGTATTTGTATTGTATAACACAAACTTTTAGAAATATCGCAAGTCTAAACCTAACTTATTACTAATATTTACAACTTATCTAAGATTGACACTTAATAAATAGTTCTAATAATCGTTTGGATTTAATTATGTCTAATTAGAAAATACTAAGTTTATGGGTTTAAATTACTTAATCTAAATAACTTAATACTTTTTATCACAACATCGATAAATTATCAGTGATTATTAAATAAATAGTATTAGGACAACGAAGGAGATATATTTTAACGTACGAAAAATATAAGTCCTCACAATTTGTCCACATTTTGCAATAAATATTTTCGACGTTCCGTTTCACATTATCAAAAGTTACAAGTATAAATATGCAAGTAAAAAAAGAACTAAACAATAAATAATTTGCATCATTTCTGTCGCTAATTTAGTTAATGATCCTAATTAAATTATCAGATAAAATAATTCTTCTAAATCTTTTTCATAATAACGGGTCAATATTGGCATAACGGTTTTTAATAATTTCCTTTTAAGAGTAATCTGGAACTTATTCCTTTTTTGAATTGTTATTAAAATGAGTTATATAATTAAAAACGTATGATGAGGTATGTTATTTTATCCGTCCCTTGTGCGGTACGTAGGCGTGGTGCGGCGCGCCCCCCACGCCCCCTTCCCGCCGGCGCCACCCGCGCGCCGCCGCCAGCACGGCGCCGCACAGCGCGGCCACCAGCACGCCGCACGACACCAGTATGGCGGACAACGCTGATGTCTTCATGCACGTTTGGCCCTCTTTTGCACCTGTAGGAATTAATATTTTAGGCTAGGTACTAACCTCTTTAAAAATACATACATACATAAACTCAGGTCTGTATTCACCGAATTGTATCAGTCCCAAGTAATAGGGAGCGTGCCTATTGTCGTTTTTCGGGCACAATTCCAGACCCCGTGCTGCCACTATGAATTTCCTAATGGAAAAATCTAATAACATTGCCCTCTGAATCACATTGCACATACTTGTACCGCGAGACCACGAGGCAGTTTTAAAAAAGAAATATGCCTAAATTAAGCCTTATAATACAATTTTTTATGTAACTTACAGATTTCATTTTGGATTATCCCCTTATTTCTCCCCTCTTTTTTTTATAAGTTAATCTATTTCCCTTATTAATTCACGAACCCGACACCTCAATATATTCTTTTTTAATTCCCAATCAAAACTATGAGATAATATGAAGGAGGACATAAACGTAGATATAAAATATTTACTTGTGCTATGCGACATTTCAGCATCGTCTTCTCCCTCCTGAAGCACCCTGAGAGATTGGAACAGTGAGATGTTTTCAGAGAGCCGTGGTGGTACACTTGGGGCCGGCGCTGTACTTGTGTCAATCGATCGTCGTCTGACGCTCTTCATGTTTCGCCAGTGGCAAGGCTGGGACTGGAAAATAGAAGCAAGAAAGTTTATTATACCGTTACGAGTTGGTTCATTCTCCGACATCTAAGAAGACATAATATTTAATTTAAAATTTCAATGACTTATGAAAATGATAAAAAACCCCTGCATCATGACTTCCTCTAACATTAATTTAATTTTTTTTCAATTAGAAATTGATTATTAAAAATAAAATTGCTTTATAACAAAAAGTTTTATACCATATTGTTAAGTAAAAACTTACTGGACATCTGCCATGGCACATTCTGACGTCACACTCGATGTACAGAGCAGGAGATCCAGTGAACCGGAACGTCTTCATATAAGCATACACTTGCGTCTCGAACACTCCAGACTCGGACCATGAACCGCGGAACCGGGAAATCAACTTGTCATCAACTGGGCAACTGAAACAAAAAATATATATGTATATCAGTATATGCTAAAATACCTAAGACCCGACCCCAGTTCCCAAAATAATACTTTATTATTTTACCTAATCGACTCCCTAAAAGTTCAAACTCTATCTTTTCTCTTTCCAATCTTGATTCTTACTTTCGTGGAAACCAAAGAAAATTTTTATGATAAATTTCTGGGGTCTACTTTACCTCACTTCAACCAATAAATATATACTTAAGTACGTAGTAAATACTTATGCCAACCCTAGCCTATCAGTCGAAAATGTTCTTGAATACTAACGTAGACTAACTACAGTTACGAGTAGTATTTACTTTTTGCCTGTTTATTTGTTTTAATGTAATTGAGCGTAGGGTAGTTATCATGTGACTTCTCGTTGGTCAATCGCTTGCGTTGTTGAACTCGTGGCTTTTGTTTAGCCTAATTCCTTGGTCTCTCATGAACAAACTTGTGCAAGTGGTGTAGAAAGTGTGATGTGTGTGGTGTAGTTTCTATAGAAAGCAAATGTCGACGCCGAAAGAAGAAGCGAGCTCCAGTATCGGAAAATCGGAACGTTGGTAAGTAGACTTAAGATATTGGTACAATTCGACATTACGCACTTCGATTTGCGGAGTACATTCAGAGTAGGTACCTATATCAATATTGTACTACTGATTTAATTTAAATGATATAAATATATAAATACACCCAACAGTAACATACATAGTTCTGGCCCCACATTAGGTTAAGTCGTAAGTCGTGATGGCCTCGAGGTTTAGGCACGCGATCGAGAATCTCGACGGTCCCAGGTTCAAACCCCAGGCACACACCTCTGACTTTTCGAAGTTATGTGTGTATTCATAAATAATTATCACGTACTTTAACGGTGAAGGAAAACATCGTGATGAAATCTGCACACCTAAAAGTTCTTAGGAATTTGTGTAGTCCGCCAACCCGCACTAGGCCAGCGTGGTGGACTAAGGCCTAAACCCTCTCAGTTGTAGAGGAGGCCTGTGCCCAGCAGTGGGACGTATATGGGCTGATAATGAAGATTTAGATACGAGTCTTGTGTTATTTTCGGAATTTCGCAATATTTCGCAAGCTGGTATCTAGCCGACTGCACCACGGGGCTGTCATTATACACATCAATTTGACTATGTGTCCAGCGTGACGCATGTCGTTCCATAAGTAAAACTATCTCCCCGAAGCCACTTTACCTATATAAGTGCTGCAACAATTGCCGTCCGCCACAAATATGCTACAGTACGGATCTTTGAAATTCCGCGTAGAAACTTACCCGTACTCGTCAATGAGTTGTATCCGCTTGGTAGCACCGTTATGAGCGAAACAGTCATTCACCACTATGTCGAATCCGTCTGAAATATTATAAAATTACTAAGTTAGACTATGATTATGTGAAAAATGTTTAAAATATTGTATTCCTACTTTTTCAACAAACGGTTTATAAAACCAACAAAGACTTGTCTTGTCCTTGCATTGACTACGTGTTCTCAACAATTTCTTAACAAAGGTTTCGAATGAGATGAGTGAGATTAGTCAACACAATTATGCCGTATATGAGTGATTGGATATACACATGTTTATCCCGGAATGCAACACACTGATGGTCACTGTATCTACACTCTACGTCACTCACTTTTTGTACGGCGATTGCTACCCGCGAGTTTCCCACCAGCATAAGACAATGTAACAGTAACTCAATTCACTGATATAATTTTATGCCTTAAATAAGTAAAATCTGCATTAACTCTTAACATTATGAGAAGAAACAACGGAATAGGCGTGACAAATACAACTGACACACTTTAAAAAACAACGGCATCTTCCACATTTTTTAGACAGATTAGATCAATGAACTTGCTCCAAATCAATCGGAAATATTTCGGGAGTAATATTGCGGCGGGACACGCAATACGATCGTTCATACACCGGTAAAGCTCTCGCCCTTGGTTACGGTATATCATTGTTATGTTTCGTAATATTGCCTCACTTGTTCTTTAGATTGGGGAATTTGTTCTGCCGGCAGTTTAAAGCCACCATCAATAGTTTATAGTTTGCAAACTACGCCATCAAAATTCCATCGCATCTGAAACTAGTGCTTTAAAATTTATTATGCTGACTTGTTGCGAAATATAAAATATTTTAAAATGACTGTTTAATGATAATTATAACAAGATTTACACAATTAAACTTATCATGTCGGCGTGTCGCACTATTGAAGATCGGAAATCGATTTCAATTGAAACTTTATTACCAATGTAATAAATCAAGCCTATTACATTACGCCAAAGTAGGTTCTTAAGCTAATAGAACAACGTCTAGAAAGTCTAGAAGACCAATGCAGTTATGCTGAATAAGCTGAAACCTAAGGCTCACTGGATGATTATTGAAAAAAAATTGAAGTTTGCCTATTCAACAATAGACTGTAACTGATGTTGTAGGAAAAGCGCGTACTCAGCAGTGTGGCATAATAGGCGTACATAGATAGAGATACCTATATACTATACAAAGCATAAATAATTTGATATATTTTCACGTGGTCTTACCGTAGGCGCTTCTCATATAGATGAGTAACGTGAGCGGATCTCCCACTCGCACTGGGCCGGACACCCGAGCGCCGCCTGCGCCATACCCCGACCTTATCTCCATGTAACATTCTGGAGGCTGCAGCGTAAATACGACTGGATTGCCTGTTGCTACTCTGTAAATTAGAAAAAGTACATTAATATGAATTGAATAATTTTTTTCTACCTTGATGAAAAGCTCGCTTTTAGTCCCTGGTACGAGGGACAAAAGTGCTCGATTTTCTCCCTTGTACCAGGGACTAAAAGCGAGTTTTTCATCAAGGTAGGAAAAAAATCATATATGCACCGCGGGAGAAAAGTAGGATATTCTCACCCGCGGATTATTGTCACCCGAGCCGAAGACGAATATCCTACTTTTCTCCCTAGGTGCGTAATGTAATATTATCAATATTTCCTTCCACGTATGTCTCGTATTTTCCCGGGTTGAGCAAAGCATTATTGAGTTTCAGTCAAAACTGACGCTAAGAGCATGGACTAACCGACATGTTGGCGTGCAAAAAAAATACTAACTATTATAAGATAAATAGAAAACTTTATTATTCCTCTACAAAATACTATCATGCAATAAAAAGTATCAATAACATAGTCAGTCGAGTCCAAAAATAAAAATAGATTGAAATACTTAACAAATTCGATTATGATGTCTCATCAATTGCGAGACGAATTTCGGGCACAAAGCGCTAATCGTTTTATTATGTACTATAGTAAAAGTGATTTTACTCATGTTTTTATTAGAAACGTAGAAAGTTAACTGTGTCATTTGTCAAATCGATTGTGCGCGACGATGGGCTGTGATCCCATAAAGGCGGTGAAGGCGAGTCCGATTGCTGTGGTTTTTGATTTACCGTCACAATACGAGATGTATACAATTTCCCGGCCGCTTATCGACCAATACATTGGAGATTCTATAGACGTGAACTAGAATACGAGCTGAGCCTATTTAGATCGAATAAGTCGAGTAAGGGGCGTGATGTCCTAATTAAGAACGGAACGAACATAAAAAAAATTGGTATTTAAATTTTGTACTTATTTGTAATTTAAATTTTGTATTTAAATTTTGTGAATGCACCTAACCACTTATTCATCAAATTTGCAGCTGAGAAAGAAATATGGTAAAGAGTAAGAATATCCTTAAAGCCTTTACGTGTATATACATGAAACACTACTAAAATATCTATTATAATTTAAGACAACTTACTCTACGTCTAAAAAAGGGAAGGTGACTGTCTTCCAGAAGTCGTATCCGTACTCGCAAGTGACCTTAAAGTGTTCGTCCAATTCTTCCTCGATGAGCGAGTTGTACTGCACCGTTATGGTATTCCACATCAGATTCTTCTGTCGCGTAAACAAAGAAAAATAATTTATATTAAAAAACTTTGTGGGAATTTAATATAAAATCTTAAGTCCGTTTTTCAGAATATTTTTGTTCGGTGAGTTGTCAAAGTTACTCCATTTGTGCAGCCGTAATGAATTTATAACAGCATAAAAAAATTGCTTACACTTTCGTAAGTATACATTCTCATCGATCAGAGAAAACTAACTCATAGTTGTATAATATAAATCCTTGATTTATACCGTATCTAAATTAATAATACTTCATTATTCTCAAAGTCGCTTTAAGAAAGCCTATTTTAATCGATTAAACAAATTAAAAACGATTTAGATTTTTGTGGAAGTCAATCTGTAAATTATTTTTCTTACATACATACATACATAACCTCACGCCTATAATCCCCGAAGGGGTAGGCAGAGGTGCATTCCTGCACCCACATTTCACCAAGTATTTATCAGTCCCACGTAATAGGGGGCGAGCCTATTGCCGTTTTTCGGGCACAATTCCAGACTCCGTGCTGTTACCGAGAATTTCCTAATAGAAAAACCCAATAACACTCTGCCCGACCCGGGAATCGAACCCAGGACCTCTAGATCACACGGCACATACTTGTACCGCGAGACCACGAGGCAGTTTCTTTTAAAAATAAAAACTCAATAAAATATTACGGTGGGATGTTTTCTAGAGTCGTCGTGCTGGCTGTTCCTGCCCAAGGTTCCGCATCTGTTCAGTTGTATGTAGAACTCGTAGTAATCGCGCCCAGTGCCGTTGATGTACATACAATCCGGATCATACGAATAACCTGAAAATATAAACAATTATTAGAACAATTGTTATAGCGTTAGGAAAAAGTAGCATGTATACTGTATAGTTTTGACTAAGTTTGATTGACCGTCTAATATAATCGTTGGAAACGCATAAGCATTACTGAAATACTTTTACGATATAAAACTACTGTAGACTTAACTAAAAAATTACAGGAAGTTAAAGACTTATAGAGTTTCATTTGACAAGCGCTATTCATCCCAATTTTAGCACATTTCAAATCTTCTATCCACAAATCATAAGTGCCGGCCAGCCGGAACGTATTTACATAAAATACTAAAATTTAAGACCACCTAGAGGTCTTGGGTTCGATCCCCGGGTCGGGCAGAGTTATTGTGTTTTTTCATTATGAAATTCTCAGTAGCAGCACGGAGTCTGGAAATATGCCCAAAAAACAGCAATAAGCTCGCTGCATGTTTGGCAAAATGTGGATGCAGAAGTAAACATATAAACAAATGTACAAATAATATTATGGGTCGACAACAGTTTTTAATGACAAGTCTATGATGTTTTTACACAACACGTAGCTTGACGTGGAGCTTGAACCATGATTACGTCCGTTATGTTATTCTGTACCGACACTATCAAAATAATTTTCATTAAATCTTTTTAGTATATAGGTTACAAGGACATTATAAAACACCAAAACAAATGCACCGAGAAGATTATTTAATTGCTTTGCTAACGCAAGTCTGAAGTAACTACAAATTTTAGAGATCAGTGTGATTTTTTTGTAAATTTTACACCATGGGAGGTTTATCCATCTGTCATTTTAATATACAGAACCGTGGCTAACACTTGTATTAATAAAAAAAGACACTAATAGTTATTAGACAAAACCTTTTTAAATTACTCGAAATAATAGTTAAATGACCAAAATTCGTTTTTAGCAAACAGTTTTTAGCAGACTTTGAACGTTTTGAATAAATTACTTATCGATAAAGCTAAGCTATTGCCCGTAGTTATTAACTGAAATCTGTACCACGTGAATTTTACAATACATTCAAAATTATATCGCATATTCATCATCATCATCATCAGCCCATATACCTACGTTCCACTGCTGGGCACGGGTTCCTCTACAACTGAGAGGGTTTAGACTTTAGTTTTCCACGCTGGCCTAGTGCGGGTTGGCGGACTACACACCTAAGAACTTTTAGGTGTGCACGTTTCATTACGATGTTTTCCTTCACCGTTAAAGTACGTGATAATTCTTTGTGAATATACACATAACTTCGAAAAGTCAAGGTGTGTGCCTGGGGTTCGAACCCGCGACCGTCGAGATTCTCGACCGCGTGTCTAAACCTCGAGGCCATCACGACTTCTCATCGAATATTTATACCATTTTCATGTACTTTTTATTTTAGTACTATTATGTACAGAACACCGAGATAAATTCACATAATCTCCTCATGTCGATTTAGCTACGCCTGTAACGGTTGTGTCAGATTATAATTGTTAGACTCACGAATGACTAAACAATGTCGACTGCAATCTCACACTTGGTAGTAATTAAACGTAGAGAATTGTAAAGACTACAGATATGCTCAGGTTGTTCCATTCATATATTATGGGAAGATGGTGACGAGATTATTTTTATTGACTTCCAAGAAAGTTGTATGTTGTTTTTTTTTCATCAAACATATATAAAAATTTTCGTATAGCGCGAAATCATATCCACTAAAATAAGCTAATTATATATTTCAGACAATAAATTAAGCATAATACAATAATAAATGTGATAAAAAAGAATCGACTACGAAACCAACTTAAGAATAATCTAAATTTTATTTTACAAAAAACGCATTGCAGTTTTCATATACAGGTGTATTCAGCCCATCATAGGTATAAAATGTATGTGGTTGTTAGGAAAACGTATTTTTTTTTATTTTTTGTCGGGATTTTCTTTAACGGCAGGGGATATATAATCCCCTTAGCTATTAACTGCTTTAGTTTCCGATCACGGTCTGAATACAACCTGTATAATATATTGCTAAGCTCTATTTTTGAACACAAATAACAAAACAAGGAACTTGTTGTTGTATCTAAATGATGAATCATCATCATCATCAGCCCATATACGTCCCACTACTGGGCACGGGCTTCCTCTACAACTGAGAGGGTTTAGGCCTTAGTCCACCACTCTGGCCAAGTATGGGTTGGCGGACTACACATCTAAGAAATTCCTAAGAACATTTAGGTGTGCGGGTTTCTTCACGATGTTTTCCTTCACCGTTAAGTACGTGATAATTCTTCGTGAATACACACATAACTTCGAAAAGTCAGTTTGAAGTTGAACCCGCGATCGTCGAAATTCTCAACCGCGTGCCTAAACCTCGAAGCCATGACGACTTAAATGATAAATGATGGATAAATCATTATATATTTTTATCACTGCGTAGAGTTACACAGAGTACATTTTAAATAAAATAAGCAACTAGTTCACTTAGAAACATGCCTTATTTTACTCGTAAACAAATCGTCTTTAAACGCAGCAACGGTACAGGTAAAAAGCTCACTAACAATTTACTTAACCCACAATTTTCATATTATGCGTGTGCAAAAGGGCCGCATTTCGTGTGAACGTGCTCTCGTATCTATGATCAAGCAACAACCGCAGAACCGACATGCCTCCGTGTAGATTGTATGCAATCTGGTATCTGGACAGCTACTTTGTACCGGCTAAGATGTATGCAACAATAACATTGTTATGACAGTTGTCTAGTTAGCGTTCGTAATTGTTTTACTAGATGGTCGTGGATTATCATGTGATACGTTGCGAGCCTGCTAAGGTATGTGCACATTATTTTTAATAGCAAATTTTAATTAAATTGCGGCTCGTTTACTTGATGAAAATTGCTTTAATGAATCGCGCAGGTCTATTTTTTGCCAGATTTTCTAAGAAATGGCCTCAGGAATATAATGCTCTTTAAGTTAGTTTCTTATAATGCTTTTTATACGTTACATTTATTCGGAATCGGAATTGTGTATCTCTCTTAACATGACAAAGTTATACCGCTTTGCTTAGATACATATTTCCTTCTTGTACCGTTTAATTACAAATTTTAAAGGCCTCCAAAAATTCAAATGTTTGTTTTTAGTTCTATCTAATCGTGACTAATTATTACGAGCTTATTAATCAATTTCGGGGAACATAATTACCTGCTGAGTACACCAAGCCGCTAAAAGATCCGTTGAACCCGACTCTAATCTTCATAAAGTCGTCTTGACATTCAGCCTCAATATCTATTAACAATAACAACAATTTAAATCTACTACAATAGGAAAAATCTAGAAAACATTTATCGAAATGTTATATCAACCTTAAATGTAGTGGTATTAAGGTGAAAACGATAATCAGTCTAACATTTATCCCATATAGATTGAATACAGTTATTTAATCCCTTAGATATTAATGCATTAATAAAATGGAATAAAAAGGCAAACAAAGAATTAGGCAAGCGGCGCCACGCGCGTGCGATAACATCGCAATTTGTTAGGTTTCACAACTGCATCTAGGGCCAAGCATTGTAGACTTAAAGCAAAACCTGTTACTAACGAGCTTATTACTCGACTTATTGTGTAGTAAAGCTTACATAAAGTTATTGTACAGCGTAATCTATTCTTCCTTCAAAGTGGATGCTCTAAATAATTATACAGCCCAAATCCATCCTATTTTAGTAAATGAAGTATTACCTAGCGATGAATTATTCTATTCCGAATAGCACATGTGTTATTGCAGAGTGTTAGTAACCTCCATACCAAATTTTATAATATTTGACGATCCTTTTGATTGTTAAGGTGCAACGAAAACATTATAATATTAGTGTGATAGTTTAATTATATTTGCGTGATAGTAATAGATTATCTCTTCTAGCCAGCCAATGCTCTATTTGAACTATATGTCTTCCATAACTGGTATCATGGTCTAGGCCAAAAAACCACTTACATTGAACTCTGCTGCCGTTTGTCCTATGTTTCCTGTACTCGCGTTCCCAAGCCGGCGGTTCTCTCCACGCGGTGTCCGCGGCGGGAGACCGGGGCTTGATGCTCACTGGAATGTAATTGTTCTTGTCCGACAGAAACACCACCTGCAACAATAAATTGTTGTAATTCCCTATACTAAATTCTGCAGTCATTTTATGGAGGAACTGGTTTATATTTGTTATAAATTGCAATTATTTGAAAATTAAAGAATTATTACCTTCCCTAAGCAATTTCATATTACCTGAAGCTAACAAACAGGCCGACATAATTGTACGGACTGGTACGAGAAATCGTAATGGTTTTTAACCAGAATCACTATTTGGACTGTACAATCCGAACCTCCACGGTACTAGTGCGGTTTTCTTGTTACATATAATATCTCTTCTAAGTATTGTAATTAGATGAGACCGCAACAATTGTTATTATGTGTTATAAGTATTAAGTCTAATGCTCAAGTAAAATTCTCGTATTTTGATATTAAGTACGAGACTAAGGCCTAAATCCTCTGAGGTGTAGAGAAGGCCAGTGCCCAACAGTGGGACGTTTATAGGCTGATGATGATAACGAGTCTGGGATTGTTATGCCGTAGCTTAAAGATGAAAACTGTGGCTGTATGTAGATGTAGTTTAGGTTCATAAAATTTTAATTTCAGAAATAAATCACTAGGGTTTGAATAAATTACTATGATCACACGTTAATACTTTAAAGATTCCGATCTAGTCTCGAAGACACTGGATGTGACCAGCATGTTTTATAAGACTAAACGGAACACACTTTTGTAATACTATATATTTTAATTTCTGTACACCATGAAGAAGATTGCACCGTGTTAGTTTCGCGGAGATTGTGCAATATCTGATAGCCCTGAGATACCATGAGGCGTCTAACAACCAGCTTCCTGGACAAGCGACTTACGACTGCCTTCAAGCATTATACGTTTTACAACCTCCGCTAATTATGAACAATTTAACACATTATAAACAAACGTGAACAATAAACGATAGATTGTTCAACATAATTCCAACAGCGGTTGAAAGTACGCGCATTAACATGTAGGCAATGAATTCAAAAACAAACTATCGAATTACAGCTAGTAATGCACCATTTCACAGTCACGAGCCCCTTGAAAGTTTTGCACAATTAATAGAAGTAAGTGTGTCAGTGTTGTTCGCACGGAGGCCGCGAGCAAGCACTCTGCGCATTATAAAATTAGGCCAGTGGACTACCGACTTGTCACCACAATACTTCCACAAATTGATTCGAATTGAAAATAAAAAAACACAATAAAAGTAATACAAATGTAATTCGAATGCATAAATACGCGACGCGGTCTACAACAAAGAGCTGGCTTTCGACACAATTTACAGTATTGACATTAAGTAATTATATTCCAATGTTATATGATTCACTTTTAGAATGCCATTAAAAATTGTACAGAAAATTGGACCACGAAATTATACATATAAAGAAGTATGCAGAAAAAGGATTATCCGCACACCAAAGATAATTTTACTAATTTTTTGCACTCTTATTGTTGGTCTTACCATTCCTTGTCAATTGTAAACATAATAATCTTTAATTTATACTCTTATCGCGATGTAACTGTGAATTTTCAAACTTTAATTTCAAAACATAATCGTGTATTGAACTCTAGTAACTAAAATGAAAATGTTGTTTAAATTGTTCTACGTTATCAATGCTAAGCAACTCATTACTACGTTATTCTCTAAAATGAAAATGTTATCATAATCAGGTTACTTTTGGTTGATTTTTTTTATGACCTATATATTTGTTTGGTCGTATATAAAATCGTTATCATTAACAAAAGTTTCCATAAACTAAAAAAAAAATTTTGAAAATGTACCTATTAATAAAATAAAAAAAATACACCCAACAGTCACATACATAGTTCTGACCTCACACTAAGATACGAGTCTTGTGTCGTGGGTATCAGAAACTACGTGAGACTTTTCGGTCTCACAAACACCCAGACCCGAAACAAATATTTGTGGATCACACAAACATTTGTCTCGGTGCGGGGATCGAATCCGCGGCCTCTCGTTTCGCAAGCTGGTTACTAGCCAACTGCGCCACGGAGCTGTCTATTATAAAGGATATTAGGTAATCTTTCAATTTACACAAGCATGTCTTTTATATATTACATGTAGTATAAACTTTTAACGCAACTCGTTGGTCGAACGTGTGTCTGACCAGAGCTATATCAAGAGGGCAAATTCGAACCGATTGTCCGTATGAGTGGAGCACAAGCAGTCTTACCCTGTGACCGTCGTTCATGGTTTGCGTACAAGTGAGCCGAACAACAGCTATTTCATCACACGCTGCCGCGGAGACGGGTCGCCGATACTATCTACGAGCGCCACACAAATAAACATGCTACAATGAACTTGACACTGGCGCTCGAGTCATCTCTCACGATTAGAGATTGCAAACCGGGCCCGGGCGGGCCGGACCCGCCCGGGCCCGGTGCCCTTTTACGCACCCACCGGGCCCGGCCATTCTTACCGGGCCCGGTCACCGGGCCCGGTCAGCGGACCCGGTAAGTAAAATGAGGCGCCGGAGCGCCTACTCATACTAGTTACTGTTGTAAAATACTCGTATCGATTATTCTTTCAGACTGAAAAATAATTGTTTCCTTTTGTATTGTTATATTATACTTATGAAGCCTACGTAACGTATCCAATTTGACGTTACATGTTAAGACTATACAAGTTTGGTTGTTTACAGTTACAGTACAGCCTAGCCAATAAGATTTCGCTATTTGCTCAATTAGTAAGAATAACACTCACTAGTCTTAATAGCCAAAGTTTAAGAAAAAAAAACTTTACTTTTAGCAAATAAGAATTTGTTTTGTTTATACCAAAGCTACCAAACTTTATTTATCTATCTAATAAATTGTTATGACACGTTTAGTACTTAAAGCTGCGTTATTAGTTTCTTATTATAATTATTATAGAAAGACCTGCTTGTTTAAACTCAAAATGAATAATTACTAATACAATATGTAATATGAGTTAGTTTTCCGTCCATAAGTCAAAGTAATCATTTTTTGAGACTTGAGTGAGACTGATTATTGTGATAATTGTTCATAAGCCAGTTTGAAATGAATATTAACCTTGAATCATTGTCTTTATTCATTCATATATAGAAAATTTTCATAAAATACTTTAAAGATTTCATCGCTAACACAACCCGGCCGGGCCCGGCGGACCCGGCCGGGTTGGCGACAGATGCAACCGGGCCCGGCCGGGTTGGGAAACATACCGGGTTGCAATCTCTACTCACGATCCCAGTTGATTATGTTAATTTTATAATTGTGCGTGTGCGTTGTTGGCCTATATACAATCGGTTTATTACTTTGTAACTGTGTAAATCCTTAAGTCTCAATGTATTTTATAAGATTTCCTATAAATACGTCAGTTGTAGCGGTTTTGTAATGTACAAATATAAGTAAGAATGTTAAATCAATAGTTAAACCGTATGTTATAAATTAACAATTTACATCTAATATTATTTAATTTGTTTTTTTGATGCATGATATCATACTGGAGCGTACGATCGAGTTGTCTTTCGTGGACGGATAAAATGGTAAAAAAAATTGGCTATTCTTCCATGATGTTGGACTAAACGCATATGTACATACATAAGATGTATAACCTCGTGGTAATTATTAATGTAATTCTTATAACCAGTAATTAGAAATTCCATTGCTTTTCCCATTATTCCTAGTTATTTTAAAAAACAAAAAAAACAGTTATTGGCCTTTCAAATCAAATACACTTCTATAACCTCTTTTTTCTAAAACAAAAAATAAACCTAAATATGTATTGAATTATAAACATGGGCGTAGTTTAGCGGTAAGTAAATCGTATTAGAGAGGCCCTCCGCAACGCCATTATGATATTGTTAGTATATTGCACAAGCTAGGGCTGCGCCATGGCCTCTCCCATTCAGTAGGGTGCGTGAGGCAATAGCAAAAGCACCTTGTACGAGCGCGTGTGTTCACCCGTGACGTACTTGCTTTGGTAATTATATTGTACTAAGTTCATGTATCGCTGCCACTGGAACGATAATGAATAGTACCTATGTTAATATATTGTATAGTTGTATGAGTATCTAATGAAGTACCATATTGACAGTATGGGAAGGGAAGTAACGTAGTCTCATGTATACCATTGTCTTAATTTGTTTATCAATTTTGATGAGTTAAGCCTAAACGTTAATTATAATCGAAAAAATCACGTACGCAAAATAAAATAGGCAGGTGTACTGTCGCAGTTACCAATTTCGTGTAATGATTCTTGGATGGCCAAGAGATTCAAATGAATAGTCTTTGAAAAATATAGGCTTAAGGAAACAAATAAAGGTATCCAAAAAGAAAAAATATTTGAAAAGCCACTTCTATTACTTAGACAATGTGAAAAAACTCCATTCGAATTATTAAAAGTCAATTGTTTTTACTGAATTTTAAAGTATTCTTTATACGAAATCTTGTGTCTACTTAGGAATATTCAATCGACTTTCCTAAAAAGTTAACAAGTTCAACATAAGACTTATAAGACGGACTGTATAAAAAATTAAATTATTTTTTATACTTGCAATTGAGATGTCATTGATGTACTACGTGACTACCGCACGATGTATACCAAAATATTCCTTTCAAATTGAACAGTTAAATTAGTTTCTTTGTAAAATATAGTAAATGATAAATAACAGTTAACCGATATACTGAATAAGACATTTATAATAGTCCGAGCCAGTCTGCTAGACTTTGTAATTGTATCTCTTTTAGTGGATTCCCTGAAATTCGCCTTTGTTGGCGACATTTCTTTACATTTACATCGACAGCAAACACAATTAATGTATTGAAATAAACTCAGTGTTCATTTCACACTTTCACTTCAGTCAGCACAAATCTTATATGTTAACAAATAGAATTGATTCAATTACTAAAACAAATTGACCGTAAATCTAATGCAATCTCAAGTGCTTCAAGTTACTGATGAACACAAAAAAATTGCATTGACCGTGTTTATTTTGAAGAATTCATTCAATCCGCTTGTCAATTTGAACAAATGGATAAATGGATGTAAATTGGCGTCTATTATTGTGTGCCTTTCACCCGACGCCCTAGACCTGGTCATAGTGATTACACGAATGGCTACCGAGATAACACATTTGCCCCGAATAACACTAAGTAGCATTCTAGTCCGCCATGGACTATGCTATACTTTTTTCAAGACAAAAGTAGACAAAAGTGAGAGTGATTTTCTGATAATAAAAAAAGATTTGTGGTTTAGCGACGTGGAAAATTTATGCGACCTACAAAACCTTAAATAATTTCTCTGACTTTTCATCACGTAGATGACATCTTTAGCAATTGACGGGATGCGATATACATAGAGGTTCCACCCTTAAAGTAATTTTGATTTTAATAATATCAATCCAACTCCTAATAATGGTTAAACCAATTGTAATTTTACATTAATTCCATGCGAATACAGAATTCTCATATATTTGTACCACGATGTCATTTATTTTTAAGAGAATTAAAATTCTTTGTTGATTGGATAGTCTTTGCCTCTACTAAGGAAAATATCTCAATTCTATTTTTTTTTAATAACATTAAAAATTGTTTTAATTTTCAACTTTAAGCAAAATTTTAAAGGCACTCACCGGATCTTGTTCACTCCCGTCGGTTTTCAAAGCTTCGCGAGTTTCATTCTGAAAATTGACCAATAAAAATTATATACTATAGTATTAAATGCATATGGCAGTAAAAAGAAAGCCGCATAAAAGCCACAATTCTTCTTTTCGTTAATAAGTGCACCTGAAGTCGAAATTACGTCTAGTTTTCTTATAAAGATTGTCAACTATGGTGCAACAGTCTTTTTATAAGATAAAACTTTTTTAATAATATTTACTTTGGCAACAGAAGACGGTAACGGATCTGGTGGGTCTTCTCCCGATCCTTCATGTATTTCTGCAGACGCACTGGATAATTGTCCTGATACCAACTCCGAAGATGTTTCTGAGGACTCTGCTGATGATGTGTCTAATTGTGGCACTGCTAACGTTTCCTACAAAACATAAAACATTTTACGTGAATCATAATTATTTACAAATATATTTTTGACATTCAAATTTTATATCGTAGAAGTATCAATTCTCACAATAATGTTTTATATTGATTTCATTTATCATCATAAAAAGAAAATGAACGCACTAGTGATCATAACTTTGGCTCATAATTTCACTACCTTTATTACCTTTAAATCAACAATAACAGTCTACATATTCATTTTGTACATAAAATCGAAACTCACTCGGGATAATGTGAAGAAACTGCACACAACGATAAACCTGGAACAAAAAACGAAATTGGTATAAAAGGAAGAAAATCATAAAGCAATGCAAACAATACAGCAGAATTAACCACACAAAACTCATACATAGCTCAAGCTAAATAAAAGAATTTATCCCATCACATATTGGATAGTGGATGAACGAAATACGAATCGTGATACATTGTGATTTAAAATAACATCAGCAAACAAATGAAACTAAACGCGGCTAAAATCAATGCGCCGTGATGCAATCATTACGCGGCGTATTGTTCTGGTAATATGGCTCCTTGGTAATGACGGGTCAAAAGACACGGCAGGGTAATGACAGGCCACGGGATGGATCCGGGGAATCAATATTGACGATTACGGACTGCGGTCGTATCAAATTGTTGTATCACGTACGCGATCGGTATAAATATTTATTACGCAATTTTCTTTGGCATTTCATTATTTTTAACGTTCTTAATGGAATATTTCTGTATTGGATCCAGAGCAAAATGTGAATAATTTATGTTCATAAAACCTTTGACGTCACTATAAGTTCATTGACAATCGGAGAAAAACAATATCGTAATCTACATTTAATGTACTTCCAAATCGGTGAATTAATCCTAACTATAACAGATATACGCACTTCTGTTTTTTTAGACTTCCGACTAAAAAGAAGAGCTTAAATTTTCATTAATATTAAAATAACTAAGAATCAAAAATTTTACTGCTGTCTGTTCTAAATTGAATAGTTTTATGCAATAAAGGCTAATTCAGTACAGTTAGTAACAAAATTACGTGAACTAAAAACACTTCAATTTAATTTGTATAATTATGTGCTTTCGCGTTCCGATTCAGTTTATTTGTTAGTAATAATTTGTTTCAACTGTCAGTGACCTTACAGAGGCCGTCGGAGCGTAACCTCTAGCATCCTCCCATCAATGAGGCTAATCGAAAACCAGTGCAGGTGAACACCGATTTGTATTATTTTTTTATACATACAGGATAGCGGTGATAGTATCTTTACTTGAGACTCTGCGATCAGTTTTAACGATCATCTATGCTATGGGGATGTAATATATAACCAATTCTAAAAAATAGGATAATCTTAATCTCGTTTTAAAAATAAAAAAGCTTTGTAAGAGTATGGTAAAATATTTCCTGCTATGCCTCATAGATATATAAATTATTGCGATCAAGAGTTCTGAGGTTCGATTGATTAATTCATTGATCAATGATTTTCTGACCACCTATTAATCAAAGTCAAAGTCAAGTTATCTTTATTCAAATAGAGTTATAATTTAAAGTTCTTTTGAATCGTCCATTGTAAACTATTTTAAACTATTGCCGCTTCTAAACGTGTTATTGCTGTGGAGAAGAAACGTCAAGAAACTCCCTCAGCAACACGAAGTGTCATATATTACAGGCGGTTTAAAACATAGCAGGCGAAAAGTGGAGTTAGTTACTATCTGCCGACCTGTTCTGGGGATGAAGCGCGAGAGAGTCGATTTAATGATTTTTTTTCTCGTTTTGACCTATATATTGAAAAATATCCTACTTAGATGTGTAGGTAAGACTTTTCGCGAATTCGTCAAGAGATAATAATGCCAAGACTTCCGATTGATAAAGAGGTACAAATTATAATTGAATGCGGTGAGTTGCTACTACTACTCTGAGAGATAAATTCCCATATCGCATCTAAACAAAATTAATATTTCCATGGGTTGTTATACAACGGGCTTAATCAGAAGGCAGTCTCCCTGAGCGATTCGTGATTAGGACCGCAAATAATCGGATCGTACTGATTCGTAGTTAGCTCAGTTTTAATAGGCATTCGAACTCGTGATCGAATACCGAAACAGCGTCTCCGTTATTCGTGAACGGTGGGTACTTCGCGTAATGCACAATTTAGTTATCGTCATCTGTTTACGAGATTCGGCTGCCGCGGGCGACACGAACCATCCAAGCAATTGTTCTTTTGTCTTTATGTACTTCTAAATGGTGACTTTTGATCTTTATTAAAAATTAAAAACCTATAGATAATTTGATATAGTCAATTACTGGAGAATTAGCTAATATCTTGCTCGTTTTACTGTATCATATGAAGTCTCACAACCAATGCATTATAAAAACAAAGTTTTATTATTTATTCAAGTATGTAGGTACTGTAACACGTTAATGGAATATTAAAAATAGTTTTTGTTTTATATATTTATCCCATTAATAAAAAATGATAATGACAAATTCAATGTTAAAAACACATTTTTAAAATCGTAAGTATTATCAAGTTGTCGGTGCATGAAATCGTAGAGTGAACGCTACAGAGATCGTAGCGCGCTCGTTTATGTCTTTTGCATTGAATGTCGCGTTAGCGCCACCGTGGAAATTCTCTTCAACACTATTTTACTTAGAATATAGGTACACATATTTTGTACCATGTTGGCTTTACTTCAAAACGGCAACTGGCTCGCACCCCATTATATTGGAGTGATGGCGAAATGTGGGTGCAGTAATACACATTTGGTAGGCAAAGGTTCTGGGAATACAGGTATGAGGTTATATATGTATGTAGTGAATGAGTAACACTCATTTATCGCAAAATTTTATAACCTTTATTCTATTGAAATAATTAAAAATAAATTTAGAAATCAACATGTAGGATACACAATTTTTGAATTACACTTATTTTTGAAAATATAATTACAAACAAAATTAAAAGTTGGAATATAAATTAACATAAATAATAACCAAAACATAAGCTCACGGTCACAGTATAAATTTAGCTTAATATTATTCACTACCTTTATAGTTCAAATTAACTCTACAATTACGTTACTCATTATAACACTACATAATAATTGTACTTCCTTTGCGAGGCAAATTAAAATGTAATAATAATATACTCTTGCTACTTGTATTTCCGTAAGACTGTTATATAATGTTTAAAAATTCATCGTACTATCAGCGGCGGTAATTCCATAGAAGCCTAAAAGCGTTACATGTTAATTGTGTAATGTCAAGTTTATAATTGTTTATTGTGGGGTTGGGATATTCTCATTTATTTGTCAAATTGCTTTTGTTAAATAAAGATTAGCTTTAAGATTATTATTCGGAATTTCGTAAGGCAAATTGGGCTTTTGGGCTTCTGTGGAAGTACTGCTATTGCATGCTACGGCTCCTAACAATAAAAAAAATGAACAAGCATCTCAGCAAGCCACCATGAGGGCATCGAGTGTCAAGAGGAGATGTCTCTCGTCACTGTTTAGACGACATCGTGTTTATTGTCGAGGTAAGGTGTTGTCACGTTGTAATGCCAGTAAATAAAAAAAAGTCAAAGGGCATGTAGCAAGGTTTAAAAGAAGTTAATATTACTATAGGATCGATACAAAATCTCGGCGGTCGGGTGTTCAAATCCCAGGCACACACCTCTGACTTTTCGAAGTTATGTGGGTATTCACAATGAATACCATTCACTTTAACGTTGAAGGAAAACATCGTGAGGAAACCTGCATACCCAAAAGTTCTTAGGAATTATTCAGATGTGTCTGCCAAAATTATTTACCTGGGTCGTCCGTGTGGTCGTCGCCCGGTTGAACGACCCAGGTACCGTAGGGATGATGAGATCAAAAAGGACCTGCGGAATCTCATGGTTGAGGATTGGCGGCAGAAGGTGCAGGAATCTTATTGTCGGAAGCCGAGACTCACTTTGGGACGTTGAGCCATTTAAGTAAGTAGTCCGCCAACCCGCACTAGGCCAGCACGGTGGACTAAGGCCTAAACCCTCTCAAAAGAGTCTTCAATGTAGAGAAGGCATGTGCCCAGCAGGGGGAGGTATACTGACGTGGGCTGATGATGATGAATGTTAGTTTTCCTATGCGCGATACAATCAAGTATGAACAAAAATGAAATTCACAAAGGTTAGTGATCTGAAGTTATAAAAGTTTAAGAAGAAGTAACTTCTTAAAACGTTAAGGTTGTACTCGCGTAAATATTGCGGATAAAGGCAACGTTTCAAATGAGACCACGATGATATTGTGACTTCACATACAAGATACATATAAGATGTTCCTTGTGAGAACGCGCAAGTATGCTCACGTAGGTTTCCTTATGATGTTTTCCTTCACCATAAATCTTAATCTTTAAACATAGCTTACTACGAAAACTTATAGACGTGCAAACGTAATGTCGGTTGTCGAATCAGCGACCGCCAAAATAATATCTTGATGAAACTCGCCTATCTATCGCGCTCTCATAAAAGGTTTATATTTATTAAAATAAGGTTTACCTTATTTTCTCTCAAACCTCACTATTCTGTGCCACTATTTCAGATTACTGATTACAGGAGTAGCAGTGGCAGGCTTGTGATAGGATAGCCCCTAATTCCCAAAAAGCAAAATATGTTAGAATCATAGAGCGCACTGGGAGATTTCATCATCATCAGCCCATATACGTCCCACTGCTGGGCACTGGCCTCCTCTACATCTGGAAGGGTTTAGACCTTAGTCCACTACGCTGGCCTAGTACGGGTTGGCGGACTACACACCTAAGGAATTCCCAAGAACTTTTAGGAGTGCATGTTTTCTCATTATGTTTTCCTTCACTGTTAAAGTACGTGATAATTCTTTGTGAAAACACACATAACTTCGAAAACTCAGAGGTGTGCCTGGGGTTTGAATCCGCGACCGTTGAGATTCTCGACCGCATGCCTAAACCTCGAGGCCATCACGACTTATACTGTGAGATTTAAATGACACCTTTTCTAAATATAGCGGCATTGCATATAGGTCTTTGGTTCATTAATGTTATTTTTTCATTTATATACATACATACATAAACTCACGCCTGTATTCCCCAAAGGGGTAGGTAGAGGTGCATTTCTGCACCCACATTTCGCCAGGTATGTATTAGTCCCACGTCATAGGTGGTTTTTCATTTATAATACATATATTATAACCCAACATTCTTTGTCATCAAGAAATGCATCCAGCTTGCACAGTACATTACCTCAGAGGTCAATGCAAGTGTTCGGAACCGCGTCGCGACCTCGCGGCATTTCCTACATCTTCCATCATACCGGCTCATTACCGCTTCCTCCTCCGAAATGCTCAAACGCCCTCTAACTGGGTCACCGATGAAGGTTGTGAAAAAACATTGCATAATAACGCTAGTTTATATTTAATGCATTGTATAATAACTTATTACACTGATAATTTAGTATGAAGAGAGGTAGAACCACGTAAGTTTAAACTATAATTCTCGTTTGTGTCGTTCAACTGTTTCAATTAAGAAGAAGTAAACGTAAGCTAATTGGAAAGATAAATCCCATAAAAAACAAAACTTGTAAAAAATCAAGTCTCGCAACTCAGTTCTTCTATCGTAAAAAGTTGTGAGATCCATATGATACCAACTCGATGAATTAATTCAGTCCCCGTTTAAGGGACCTTCTGTCTTAAGTTATTATGCAGTTAGCTTACCAGACAACATCTTATAGTGACCATATCAATATTAAAAAAACTTTTATTTTAAATAAAATAGTTAGTCTTGGCAATCGCATGAAAACATAATGTATCTCTCACATTTAGTGCGACAGACAACAGCCAAATCAAGACACCCGACTTTAATCTTAGTGTCGCCTCGATTAAGTATTTCACAGTTAGGCGTTTTTTCATATTCTATAGACTTTTAATTTACTATGAATATTTATATATTTTGATGACTTTTACGGGAACTGAAAAGAACTGTAAAAAAGTGATGGAAAGATGTAAAACTATTTTTTATTATTTACCTAGCACGACACAGTAACAACACTGCCACGTTATTTAAAATGTATTGTGATCCAAATAAAGTATCGTCTGGCGCAAAAAGAGCACGAATACCTAGACCAGTTGAACGCTCTTAATAACCGGCTACATGTAGACTAATACTGAAACCTTACACACCTCCTTGAGTCAATATGGTAGGTTTTGTAGCTTATATAGATTGATTTACTAATAGAGTGTGGTGTTCAGCCAGCTTCCTCCTGCCGGACTACGGCCGACATAATCAAGATCAATATAACATAATTCCATCAAGGATGTAATTGTAATATTATGGTGTTAATCAGTTAATGAGTTAATAAAATTGCCAAGTTGTCTACCAATCTATGCTTCCATTTCTCATTCTCACTCCTTTATAGACTGTAATGTCTCAGCAACTTGTTGACGTTAAAAAGTGGCATCGCTTTCTTAATAAAATAACTTCACTGCATTAATAAAATAAAAAGAGCAAACGCGATAAAGCCCCAACAAAAACATAGTAAAGAACGCGCATTACAAACGATAGCGTCACTAAGACATTTCACAGCATCCATACCAGAACGCATTAGTGTTGTATGTGCCACTATTAAATGCAATCATCATCGCAACATTCCGGCCGATTGCCGCCAAGGGTGAAATTACAAAGAGTGCGGGTGCCTTGTGCTGGTGCAAAGTGCCAAGTCAAGGCACGAACGTGGAACGCACCGTTAAAAGGCGACACGTCTCGGCTCGCGAGGCATCGCGGGCTCTGTGCACTCCGAGTTAACATGATAAATGGGCACGACATACGAACATATTTCCATAAGCCGTGAAATCGCCGCGTATTATCGCGTCCGCGGATTTATGTGTGAAATATATTAAAACATTTACTGTGTGATGTTTTAAGATTGTGTTGTTATTTAAGAGTATGAATAAAATCATAAACAACCTGTTATAGACTAGGCCTAAACATGCTGAAACGTAAATGATCCCAGTTTACTGTATGTACCTACATACAATATAAGTTTTGATAAAGTGCCTATAAAAAATCCTCTAGTAAATCCCTCATTATTAAAAAACGCAAACAAAACATTATTAAAATGTTGCGAGCATTCCAGATAATACGAGCGGGAATAGTTCATTGAAAGGAACCAAACTTTATTTTTTCTCGTAATCATAAGAGATAAAAAATATTAAATATATGTAACTCACAAATGTATTTTTTATGTCCTCATTCTCCATTCATTATTCATTAACTTTGAATTTTGAGTAGTGACTATTTCATTCCAATTGCTAACATTTCTTCACAGATTTAAGACTCCAATACAAACCACACAAAAACAATCCAAGACTATTACTTATTTCAGTTTTACTTTCGCAAAAACCAAAAAGTCTGTAACAACTTCATCGCAATTTAAATATTTTCGCAACGACAATGAAAGAAAATAAAACGTGTTACAGTTAAACTCCGTCGTGCGGTAAATGAAATATAAATACCTACATAATTTTAGGTCCGATGCAGCTGCCGTCTTATTTGGAAGTAGTCAGATGAACCGTGCTTTCCCGCTGAAGCGTAGCGAGGTCACAGAACTAGTACAAACATAATTTTCTTGTCGCGTCGCGAATTTATTTATTCCTATTGATTATATTGTTAAACCGAGATTATATTGATATTTGCGTTTATCACGAACGTGAGACATCGAAACATTTTTGTTTCTATCTGCCAGCCAATACTCGTAGCATTGTTGGACACGGACTTCCTCTGCAATGCAAAGGGCTTTAGCTTAGTTCGTCACTTTTGTCATTAGGGCAATCTACCACCTTTTTAGAACGAAGTGGTTGCTTTGACATACTTAAAAAAACCCGTCGTGGAATGTTCAGAATAAGCGTAAGAATTCCGCCACGGTACCACCTACCTGTCGTAAGAGGCGACTAACAGGGGCCACTGGGGAGGCTGGGCGTACTGCGGGGGCAGTACACAATGGTGACAGCAACCCCGAGATTTGCGGCAGAGGGCGTGACCTCTTGACTGTCGCGGATGTTCACAAAAGGTGAGCGTCCAAAATAGCGTAAGTGGAGGGTATCTCAAGCCCTAACAATTTTGAGGAGTCCATAATTGGATAGTGTGCTGGGCGGCAGCGGACCATTTGGGGCGCTTCTCGACCTGAGATGCCGTAAATCCGCCCTAATGCGCATGATTGTCACCGAGAGGTTTTAGTCGGTATTCTGGCGTAGGATTTTGGTTGGGGACCCAACTCAGCTAAGCAAACAATTGTTCCGCGCGCCAAGTTGGAAGGCCAGAGACCCCGACATACCCCTTTCGGCCTTACCGAACAGGGGAGCTTAAGGAGCTTTCCTCTCGTAAAAAAATAAAAAAAATCACCCATGGTGGCTGCATGTTTTTTGCGGTGTGTACTTTACCTTTTAATTTGGTGATATGATCCAATACATATATACATATTTTTTATAATAATTCATAAGCTGTTGGAACTAATTAAATAATGCTAATATTATAAAAAAGGTCAAGTTTCTAAGATTATAAAGGGTAATCCCTGGATCTACTAAACCGATTTTCAAAATTCTTTCAGTGTTAGATAGCCCATTTATTAAGAAAGGTTATAGTTTATATAAGATCACGCTACGACCAACAGGAGCAGAGCATCAATGAAAAATGTGTCAAAAACGGCGGAAAAAAGTCATAAGTTTCGCATGCAAAGTTTCAGGCGACAACTAGATTACAATAGCCACAGCAAGCAATAGATTAATTGAAAATTATCCGAAAGAAAAACGAGTTATTGCAAGTTGACAAAAATAATAATCGCAGGTTTGGACGCCGCATCGGGGAAAATATGTGAACAAAAAGCCGTACGCTCTTCTTGACACAAAGATAATTTAGTAATTATTAATTTATCAAGGGCATGGCATAGAGCATGGTGACGTCACAATCAAAATGTCTTTAGTAAAATTAAACTTCAAAAAATTATTTATTACAGGCAAGTACGGGTGATAAATCATATAATTTTATACATAAAGCGGAATATTATGACCGTCTGCGATCTTTACTGTTACAAATGGGTTATTAATCTATTACACTTCTCTTATGCAGATTTTATACGCATTAAAATTTTATGTATAAAATTTACGTATAAAAAAAAAAAAATTACTTTTTCCATACAACCATCGGTATTAAATGTACGCGGTTTGTATGGAAAACCTCAAAATTTTTATTTTTTGTCAGAATTTTCTTTAACGCCAGGGGGTTTGTAATCACCTTAGCTATTACCTGACTTAGTTTCCGATCACGGCCTGAATACACCCTGTATGTTAAATAAGATACTTTCTGTTGATAGTCTTCATGACGCATATAATAAAAGATTAGGGTACAAAACGAAAGGTCGCTGGTTCGATAAGAAAATATTTGTGTGAGTATTACTTTCGGTTCTTAGGATTAGTATGGTAGAGTCTAATTTATGATACCTTACACATAAGATAAGCACCCAATTGTAAAGTATGTAGTTTGGAAGTATGAATGTGAATATAAAATCATTTAATTATTTTTAAAAATACTAGATTTAGCATATTTTGTGGCTAATATTATAGAACAGTAAGTACATAATACTGTCCTCTAAGAACAAAACCTACTGACCTATAGTTATGAGCTTCACCCTCTTCAGACCCTAGATAAAAAAAAAACATTTTCTTTTCGAATTTATTATTTTTTCGCACTAATATGTATGTAGTGTTATAATTTTATGTATTATAACATTATCAAAGGTTTAGAAATCACATTATTTTTAAATACGCATTCCTCATTCTTTGATGTCATGCGTATTGGTAAATGAAACTTGTATATATTTAATGTCATTTTTAATTTTAAAATATACATAATTTTAATTCTGGCCACGAACTTAAATCATCGTTTCATTTTACATTGGGAAGTTCGAAATTCAAATATACAAAACAAATTACGTTTACATTTTTTAATAACCATAGACAGTCTTATTATTTATTAAGCTTATTATTTATAAACTTACCTTAAACTCAGCACCATTTTGCACTAAGCGATATCACAAGCTATCATACGAAACACACAACACTTGTATGAAAGTAACACTACGCGTAAGTTCGCGCGATCTGCCGGTGGTGAAGCGCGCGACGCACGCGGACTCCGCTCGTCAAATGGTAGGTAGCTCAGCCTCTCGTGGGTTCTCATCCGCGACCCCTCGTGGTCGTTTGTACCACCATCTGCGTCTCTGACCAACAAACCATTTCCTCAAAGCGAGTGGCTGTGGCGGATGCTTGCATTTGAACGATTGTGGAAATTGTAATAATGTTTTAATTGCATAATTTATTTTTTTTACTTTTAAGAATAAACAAGTGCCGTTAAAATAATTTCTCAAATTTGAAGTTTTAGCTTCCATTCCTAGTTAGCTAATTAAATATTACCAGATTTTCAATTTAAAAATATAGTTTGAGACGTAAAAGAGCAAAGAGTTTCAGGATAGGGAATTCTCAATATCAGCACGAAGTCAAGCAATTCCCCGGAAACGGCAACAGGCTTCCCCTAAATACGAAGGACTTAAAACAGAGCTGCAAAAATGGTGTCTACAGCCCTGCCTACCCCTTTAGCGCGCAGACTAGACGCGAATATATACTAGTATTTATATCTATTTTGGGAAGACACGCTAAATTGATAAAGCGTCTTTACACATTTCATGACATTGTAAGAATCTGTTGAATCGTATCGGGCCACTGCAACATCGCGGCGCAAATTAGGGAAGCAATGTCCAGATGCCTCACCGCAGTCACGGTCTGAAGCACGCAGACAGACGCACTTACAAAATAAAAAGTAATTCGGCAGAAACTGGTTTTATGCCCTTTGTAATAGTAATTATAATAAACTGAAGTCGATATTAGTAATACAAGTCCTCTTGTTGAGCACGATCATATGCTTGAGTTGAAACGGATTAGGGTTTAATTCACCACACTGGGCTCATGTGGTTTGGTGTAATACCATATCCTACCTAAAAAGTATGACAAATGGTTAATTTGTCGTGAAGTTCTATTTTTGTACAGATTTTCTCGCAATATCTATTTTAAATATTATGTGAAAATTTATTAGAATCACCTTCTTTTTTTAATAATATTTTAACCTAGAATAGTAGGTATTGGTAAGACTAATAATTATTGATTGCTGTAAATAAATATTTGCAACATTAAAAAAAACTATTTCTTAGAACAATTAAGAATGCTAATTTTAATTTTAAAAATTGAAAGGGGCAATTTTAATAGCCAGTTATCTATTTCAACCAGACCTCAGAATTTAAATGTAAACAAACAAATTTTCAAGAAGTTCACTTTATTATCAAATTTACTCTCAATACAAAACTTGAGGCTTTCACAAAATGTCTTTGCAATTTTAAGTAACAAGTAACAGCGAGACGAGCCGCATTAATATAATTCGGCAAAAGTATAGACACAGTGTGATAATAACTAGATGTTTCGTAAATTAATACAAAGGATTTCTAAAAGAAAACTCCGATTAACTTCTCCATCCGCAACACTAAATGGAAACCTACAACAACTGATGTCAACGTCACAACGCCAATTGTAATTTTCATAGGCCTGTAAATAAGAACGTAAATTTAAGACACAGAATAATAACGTTACCTGTTACGCCAATTTCTTAAATTAATTTATTTTAAAATGTACAAACTTTTTTATTATATGTACTAAAACTTTCAACATGGTTTTAAGCCGTAATGCGGATATCTTAGGATAAGGTGCTTGGTGGATTCGCGCACAAGTTACTTCACAATCTTTTTGCTGATTTTATTGATAAATAAATAATAAAGTTAATTAAATTAGGCACGTATTTTTGCCAGTATACAAATGAGGAATGTTACCTCCTTCAACGGGGTAGACGGATGACCTGAAAATGATCCTACTAACGAAATAAATAATAATAAATACACCCAATAACCAAGTGACGTGGGTATCAGAAACAACGAGAATTTTCAGTCCCACAAATACCTACACCCGAAACAAATATTTGTAGATCACACAAACATTTGTCTCGGTGCGGAGAACCCGTGGCCTCTCGTTTCGCAAACAGGTGTCAAACAACTGCGCTACGGGGCTGTCAACTTGAAGCTTTAAGTTCCTTAGGGAATAAACTTCTAGAGGGAGGGGGCTTGGCTTGGCTGTGGCCACAAACGATCTTGGATGGATATGGATGGTGATAATACTATTCTCTTTAGTTACCCGTCAGCTTGATGGAAGTACAAGGCACTCCGCAGCGTGTAGTACACGAGCTGCATGTAACAATAGATGAGGTAGTAGAGTGCCAGTGCTGTGGCCGTCACAGACAACTGCACCAGCTGCACCAACTCCCCAATGAGCTGCCACGACCTGTTCGTTATTGCGCACTGTGCACAAAAAATAATAATCTATAACACAAATATTAACATTGCTAACATATCTACATTCATAGTTACGCATGTATTCCCCGAAGAGGTAGGTTTTTCAGGCACATTTTTAAGAATGGGCTAAGAATACCATATCTGTTGTTTAAAATCTTCAATTTGATTAAATTTAACCAATTTAAATGTATTATGTGTTATTATGTGTTACCACGGAAATGATTGACGTACCAGGTAACTCTCGCCAAGTGTTCGTTAACGAACATCTTACAAAGTCAAATAGAATTCTTTTTAGCAAGGCACGGTCGCTTGGGTCTGAACTGAAATTCAAATACGTGTGGACTTCTTATGGCTCTATTTTTATGCGCAGAACAGACACGAGCTCTGTACTGCGCGTAACATCGGAGCATGTCCTGGAAAAGCTAAAAAATCAAAACACAAGAAGTATTAAACCCGATGAGTCCAGCACGCAGAGCTCCTGATACGTTTGCTTTAATCAAATACTTTTTAATTTTTCCGACTGTGTCTCATTTAGTTTATTTGGCTCTTTGTTGTCCTAATGACAATGCTAACAATTTAAAAAGCTCAACTATACACACTATGCCCAACTTAGATTCACTGCTCCAATTAGATAAAATTCTGAGCGTCAAATGCCATCGAATCAACGCATTATGTTTCCTCTACACACTATGCCCAACTTAGATCCACTGCTCCAGTTAGATAAAATTCTGAGCGTTAAGTGCCATCGAATCAACGCATTGGAAGACTGCAGAAACATATTAACTAAGAGCTTTAAATTTAAAGTACTTACTCTTAATATAAGAAGTATTCAAAAAAACTTTAACCCGTTCTTAGTCGCCCTGCACCGTCTGTCCATTGACTTCGATGTTATTATACTCACGGAGTGCTGGCTTAGTGAATCAACCATTATAGGCAATATACCGGGGTACAATACTTTTCATACTCAGCGTAATATAAACCAAAACGGTGGAGTGGTTGCATATGTTAGGGACTGTTGGAGTGTGTCTGCGTCTGAGCCTAACTTTGATCAAGCTTGCTGTTTAGTAATAGAAATTCCTAAGTTTGTCACAATTCTTGGAACTTATCGTTCACCCTCTTTTAGAGATACGTCCATGTTTGTAAACTCTCTCGACCATGTTCTAGACTCTATAAAAAATCATCCAAACATCATTCTGGCCGGCGATATCAATATAGATATTTTAAGGAAGGATCAAAATCAACTAGATCAAACTAAATACCTATGTACAACTGCCGAACACGGTCTTCTTCCTGCTATCACCCTCCCAACTCGACAAGGAGCTTGTCTCGACCACATATTTCTAAGGTCGAAATATCCTGCTATAAGCGCAACATGTGAAACTGACATAACAGATCATAACATTGTTGTTTTGGGTCTATCACATGCTCCAAAAATTACTAGATCCCCGCGGCTCAAAACTTTAATCAATTACAAAAATGTTTTTGACGAACTCAGCGAAGTAGACTGGCTTCCAGTACTAAATGAGAATCGATTAAACAATGCCACACAAATTTTCTTGAATGTTTTCTCTTCTGTTGTCAAAAACATACAAAAGAGATTAAAGTCAGCCGATCGAAATTTAACCTCGAACCGTGGATTACGCCTGGTCTATTACGCTGCATTCGTCATAGAGACCGCCTACACTCACTTGCCAGAAAACATCCAAACGATTGTATACTCACGACCTCCTACATCAGGTATCGTAATTTCTGTAATAACCTGTTACGGAAGCTAAAAACTGAATACCACAGCTCGGAACTGCATAATAACCAAAATAATCCTAAGGCTCTATGGTCTACAATCAAGAAAATGTGTCACTTCAACCAAACCAAGAAAGACCCGACTATCCTTGCGAATAATTCAGATGATCCACAGAAACCACTTCATGAATGGAATAAGTATTTCACCTCAATCGGCTCTGAGTTAGCGCAGAAAATCCTATCTAAAATCAAAATCTCGGAAGACTCCCTCGCAGCAAAGGTAAATACCTCCGACGGCCCTTCAAATTCTTTCTTTCTGTCTCCCACAACCCCCATGGAAGTAGATACTCTTATCTCCAAGCTCAACAAGACCAGCGCCCCTGGACTAGACTCCTTTCCCAATGCTCTTTTAAAGTTTGTTAAGCCTCATATTGTCACTCCTATAGCTCATATTTTCAACCTTAGCTTTAAAAGTGGTTGTTTCCCCGAAGTTTGGAAGGTAGCTTCGGTAACTCCCATACACAAGGCGGGAGCAAAGGATGTTCCAAGTAATTATAGGCCAATATCACTGTTAAGTGCCTTTTCGAAACTACTAGAAAGATTAGTTAATTCACGCCTCATCACGTTTCTAGAAAACAAACCATCTACTCTCGAATAGGCAATTTGGCTTTAGGAAACAAAAATCCACAGAAGATGCAATTCATACTCTGGTGAACTCCGTAGTATCACACCTTGACGCTGGAAATAAATGTCTTGGCGTATTCCTAGACCTGGCAAAAGCCTTTGACACGGTGTCTATTCCTATTCTGATGCGTAAATTAGAGAGATTAGGTATCCGTGGAACTGCACGGGACTGGTTCCTCAGCTATCTATCAAACAGGAAGCAAATTGTAAAGTTGGGACCCCTAGCGAGCTCTATACTTCCAATCAATTACGGCGTGCCTCAAGGCAGTATTCTCGGTCCTCTCCTATTCATAATATATATCAATGACATCCACGATTTACCTATAAAGTCAGCAGAAATTGTATGCTATGCCGATGACACTGCCATTGTCTTTTATGGGAAAAACTGGGTAAGTGCGCAAATCGCTGCGGAAACGGGTATGCGCTTGATCACTAATTGGCTCCAGAGCAATCTTTTGACGTTAAACACAGACAAAACTAATTTCGTGTGCTTTCACAAATCTGCTCACAGTCAACCTCTACATCTCCCTGAAATCAAAATCCATACATGTGACACAATTACCAACGTAAACTGTCTCTGCAACTCCATAAAGCGAGCCGTCAACATAAAATATTTAGGTGTCACTTTGGATGAACGTTTGACTTTCGAGCCTCATATAATACAGTTAGCAAGCAGAGTACGAAAAGTCATTGGTATTATGCATATCATACGCAATTCCGCGAGAATTGACACTCGTAAGCTAATCTATTTTGCGATTTGTCAGTCCTTGCTCACATACTGCATCTCAGTTTGGGGTGGGACTCAGAAATCTTCTATGCTATGTCTTGAGCGGGCACAGCGAGCGGTTCTCAAAGTTATGTTGAAGAAACCTTTCAGTTTCCCAACTGTTGAGCTGTATAAGGAATCCGACGTACTTAGCGTTCGACAACTATTTATATTAAAAGCATGCTTGTCAAGACATAAAATAGCAATCAATTCGCAGAACTATGAAATGTTATTGAAAAAGAGAACATTAAGATTAGTCTTACCGACGGTAAAATCGAGCTTCGCCAAAAGATTTTCAAAGTTTTTGCATCCTTTAATCTATAATAAGGTCTCAAAAAATTGCGACTTAAAAACGGGAACCATAAAAGATATTAAACGAAAAATTGTAATCTGGCTGAAGAGTCTAAACTATATTGACACAGAGGCTCTTTTAAACTTAGGACTTTAATTTTATATCGTTTTTAATTATTATTATTTTTTAAGTTTTTTTTTTTTTTGTTATTTGTTTTTAAATTATATTTCTTTGTATCGTATATTTTCTCTATATGTTAATATTAAGTTTTGCAAGTAATAATCAGTCAAGTATATTCTCCAGTCACAGACTTTTACGCCCTTTGTTTTAAATTCTATTATTTTAATTGTTAGTTTGGTCTCCCAAGATGACAGGCTCTGCCTAGTTTGGGAACCCCTGGCAAATATGAAAGTTAAGAATAATATGTTATGTAATAGTTTTAAGTCTTTAAGTCTATTGGATACAATTCAATAACAATATTGTGTATTCACAATGAATTATCACGTACTATAACGGTGAAGGAAAACATCGTGATAAAACCTGAACACCTAAAAAAAAATTCTTAGGTGTGTAGTCCGCCAACCCGCACTAGGCCAGCGTGGTGGACTAAGGCCTAAACCCTCTCAATGGTAGAGGAGACCCGTGCCCAGCATTGGGACGTATATGGGTTTTTAGTTTAAGTGTTATTGGAATTTTCTACGATTAACCGTCCACCTATTGTAGCTTCTAAATCTGAACCAAAAATAAGAGACAAAATAAAGCTGTGATCCTATTACTAAGTATTAAATGGAGTGGAATTTTTTAATGTAGACGTTTTATATTTTATGCTGTGTTATACACTACCACCTGTCTGTCAGTATCGCTTTCACGCCTAAACTGAAAAATGCTATTTCTAATTTTTTTTTAATGACATTTTGTGTTGCTGAGGGAGTTTCTTGCCGTTTCTTCTCCACAGCAATAACACGTTTCGAAGCGGCAATAGTTTAGTATAAGATAGCTTAAAATTGACGATTTAAAAGAACTTGTAAAAATCCATTTGAACAAAGATATTTGACTTTGACGTAAACATGAAGTTAATTATGAAGACTGAATTTAGTGCTTATTATAAACCTGAGGAATGTAGCATGAATAGTCAGTATTTATAATGTAGCATTAGAAAAATTCCTACACGTAAAACACTAGAAAACTGGATTAATGTGATTGATCAAACGCATTGATAACAATTCGCAACCACTTAAGTGGTCACGAATTTTAACAAAATCTGAAATATTAATACAATTAAAAGCAACAACAAAAGAGTCCAGATAGTTTAGTTTGAAATTATAATAATTTATCTATTTATTTGGGAAACAAACACAACTATTACAATCGAAAATATAAAGTACAAAAATAGTTTATATACCAAAATATTTTCCATTAATAGTTAATACATACTTATGTACATACATAGAAGTAGTGAACGACACATAAAAAAAAAGAAAAATAGAAATTGGATTATACAAAAGAGTAAAGAAAAAAAGCATTTGCTCAATAATGTTTTAATGTATTCTTAGAAAGTTCATTTTTCATTAAAATCATCAGCAATTTTGTATTTTAATTTTTAAGAAAGTGAATAAAATTAAAAAATATGTGTGGTAAATAGAATAAAAGCATTAAGTATAAAATTGGACGTATTAATTCAAAAAAGACGTCAAAGAAAAAAATACACATTGTATTTTCTAAAAACTGACGATAGATTTAATTGTAACAAACTCTTAAAAAATATTTAACACAAAATAAATTCAATTAAATGAAAGTGTGATTAACCCGGCAGCACAATTAAGTGAATAGCATACAAAACACTTTACCGTACTTGGTCTTAACCTAGAGAGATCGCTATCTAAATAAGTTAATTATGTTGGTATAAACATTAACAACATTGCGCGTCGGCAACCTTATTTGTGGGCGTAAAACCTCAATTCAACAAAATAAATAACAATTGATTAATTACATTCTTCCTTCCTGAATGCCTTCCTTGTGTAACTTGTGTTATTGAAAAAAAAAACATTTCGTTATGAATTAAAAGGGTCTTCCACATAATATACACATGTAGGTAAATAATAACTATAAACTCTGATAGTCTAGTCAACAAGTTCAAAAACGTGTTAAATAGAAATAAAGCTCCTAAAAATATGTGCCATACCTCATTCGATTCGGAATGACGTCTAGAAAAATGTTTTTTAAGGGCATATTAGCACATAAAAAATTGCAATTGTTATTAACAAAATAAGAAAAAAAAACAAGGTATTTAGTTTTTCGTTAATAACTTTTAAATTATTATATTTAAGGAATTATGAAAAAAGATCCTGAAAGAGGAGGAAATTTCCAATAAAAAAGTCCTGACTCCCGGAACTCTATCTATATTATTTATAATTTTTATTTAACGCTGGAAATACGGCTCCGCGAGGGCGTTACGGCATAGGCGCGTCGTCTAAAAAGCCGGTATATCACCTAAAATAATTTATTTCTAATATTAAATAACAATTTAAAAATTTGAATAAATTATGGTGTAATCTAGACACTTGAACGAAAATAACCTCGGTGAAAAATATTTTTTTCGACAACTTTTCAAAAAGTTACACCATTGTTAATTAACTAATGTTTTTCCAATCTCTGTTTTTATAAATTACGGCATAAAAGTTTCAAAAATTAGTCTAAAAATATTTCGCTTCGTAGAGCTCTTCTTACTTAGGTACTTAATAAAGTTATGCAAAAAAAAAAAAAAAGTTTATTAATTTGTTAATTATATTTGTTTTAAATAGACTAAAAATGAAATTTCTAAAAAATGATATCAAAAAATTTTTTTTTTGGTAATATCTTATTATTGCTGTTTTTGCATCTAATATAGGTATTAATTAACATTGGGAAAAAAATGTTACGTCATTTGTTAAGAAATTGTTTATAAACAAATATTTTATTTTACCTTTGCAATAAGATAGTAAAAAAAATGTTTTTTTAAATCGCAAAATAGTCTATTTGTTTATAAACAATTTCTTAACAAATGACGTAACATTTTTTTTCCCAATGTTAATTAATACCTATATTAGATGCAAAAACAGCAATAATAAGATATCACCAAAAAAAATAATTTTGATATCATTTTTTAGAAATTTCATTTTTAGTCTATTTAAAACAAATATAATTAACAAATTAATAAACTTTATTTTATTTTTTTTGCATAACTTTATTAAGTACCTAAGTAAGAAGAGCTCCACGAAGCGAAATATTTTTAGACTAATTTTTTAAACTTTTATGCCGTAATTTATAAAAACAGAGATTGGAAAAACATTAGTTAATTAACAATGGTGTAACTTTTTGAAAAGTTGTCGAAAAAAATATTTTTCACCGAGGTTATTTTCGTTCAAGTGTCTAGATTACACCATAATTTATTCAAATTTTTAAATTGTTATTTAATATTAGAAATAAATTATTTTAGGTGATATACCGGCTTTTTAGACGACGCGCCTATGCCGTAACGCCCTCGCGGAGCCGTATTTCCAGCGTTAAATAAAAATTATAAATAATATAGATAGAGTTCCGGGAGTCAGGACTTTTTTATTGGAAATTTCCTCCTCTTTCAGGATCTTTTTTCATAATTCCTTAAATATAATAATTTAAAAGTTATTAACGAAAAACTAAATACCTTAATTTTTTTTTCTTATTTTGTTAATAACAATTGCAATTTTTTATGTGCTAATATGCCCTTAAAAAACATTTTTCTAGACGTCATTCCGAATCGAATGAGGTATGGCACATATTTTTAGGAGCTTTATTTCTATTTAACACGTTTTTGAACTTGTTGACTAGACTATGATATAGCTTTCCATTTTCGAATTTTTGAAATCTTTTCATCTCGGGTAATTAAAAAATGTTACACGTTTATCTTTGGTGTAAATGCTTTAATTGCTTAAAATCATCGCAGTGTGTGTACCTATAGATGGTATCTTTATAAAAAACGACTGAAAACGGTATCAATTTTTCAACAGTACATAGAAAACATAAACTTTTTATTTCATTTCCTTGTATTTTAACTTTCATCTTTATAACACTCCAGTGTTGTCCACTACAAATTAAGTTGCCGCTTTACAGGACTAAGGATATTTAATTTATTTTATTAAGTGGGTACCTACCTTATTTTACTATTAAGAACTTTTTTCAATCTAAAATTAGATTATTTAAGCTGCGCTTTTTTCAATAATACTCGTACAACATTTGTTACTAAATTTGCAATTTTGCATAAAATAATAGACAGTAAATACACTGTTGTGAATTTTTTAAACTGATGTTTTAGCAGAGGCAAAGAGTTAGATTTCTTTCAATCTCGTCATTTGTAACACCTTAATATTTAATTTAAAAACAGGCATCAGTGTTAAGTCATAAAAGTCTAACCGTAAGCTATTTTACTACCCCAGCTTCAAAAAAGCCGTCTCTATTTTTTTATTAAAAGCTTTTATTTAACTTGCAATGTATGTAAGTATGTTTGTTCGGGTAGAATCTTTGAACTCAATTTTGAAGTAGATATCTTCAACCGATTCAGCTGAAATTTTGTATACACGTTTAGTTTGGATGACAATGCACGATATGGTGTGTGACATCATTCTAAATTCAATATGGCGGACCATCCAAGATGGCGGAATAGTTATTTTTAATGCATTTTTACAATATGGATATCAAATGAAAGGGCTTGTTGTGAGTAACTCGAAAAAAAACAAAACAGCTTTTATTTAAACGCTCTAAAAAGAAGAAAATATTATTTTCCTTAAAAATTTAACTATCAACTTATAACCTCATTATATATACAATTTATATGATCATAAAAACTTGTCGCGAAGTTTAAATTGAAATTGAATCATTTTAGACCGTTTAAATAAATGTTTTTTTTTTTAATGTTTTAAAGTGTTAAAACGTAAAAACCTACGTAATGTGTAAAAAATGCCAATAGCAACGTGGCTGGGAACACTAGAGGGTTGAATTGGTATGAACGTCACGATCCTAGAGGCGATGGTATCACTCATCACGAGCGCCATTAAGGGACGTTTAACTCCTACGCCGCATAACAGCGGGTGAATCGGCTTGTTTATTGTATTGTTATCGCCACTTTCAACGTTACGCGATAATCTAAAACAACTTGCTTCAACCTTCATAAACTTTAAAAAGGATCGTTGGATACGGTTGTTTCAGATTTATGGATAAGTCGTTGGCTTGTGTCTGTATTAAATAAACATTTGGTGTAGCCATGATTTTAGTGTATGATGTTAAATTCCGTTGAATTCAAATGTTCCGAAAAATAACTTACATTATTTATTAGGCATTCTCATAACACGTATTAAATTTTCAAGTTAAATATTAATCAAATTAAAATTGTTTGCAAATTGTAAAAAAATAAGTGGGATTTTATAATTACCGAAAATAACTTCTATTTGTTCTCTGTAGCACAAGTTCATAATTATAATAATTAATTTTATCTCAAATAAATTGCAAAACTTTTTTTATGAAAGCTCCTTTCAATTCCTTGCCATACATAATTATATCGAAAACTAGATCAGCCTTTTTATTTAATATTTACATGTGTGAACTGATTATCATTCCATTAGCTGTTTTCGTTTGTTTTATCCGCGCGAAGCCCAAACGGGGAGTTAATAGTTGCATAAAATCGATCTATTCTAAATTAGAATGACCGCGTACCGCTCCAGGACGCGGACCGAACAAAAAGCGATGAATCAAGGAAGAAGCGTCCATAGATGAACGATAGAGAAGCGCACGACCGGGGCCACCTCCTGCCACGACCAATTGTGCAATCCTAATGTTACAGATAACAGAAAAACACCAATTAAATAAACAATTCTTTGTCATATAACAGGAAAACTTGTATTTAAAAATAAAAATCTTTATGTAGAATTGTTGAGTAGGAACCGTACCTCTTAATATTTTCCTTTATTATCAAAAAACATGATACTTTGTCACAAAAATGTTTCAATGCAATATGCTGTACTTCTAAAACCGAAAGTACACGAGACTTATAGTAGAAGAGACCGTGGTAGATCGTCCTTCACCGATCTGATAACCAGATGAGACGTATTTTTTATCAAATATTTTTTATAAACAAATATGCCTATAATTGCTTGCCTATCGAAAAGTGCTCATGTCTATTTTTAATTAAATTAATTTTTATCGATTTTTTTTCATCACCTTCACTCTTTTGATAACCAAATGAAATTTATTTCACTGATAGTTTTTAATACACAGAATATGCCTAGGTATGCTTGCCTACTCATTTCAGTGTATAACTACCTGGCAAGCAGGTGTAAACAGGTAAGTCAAAATAGGTGACTCCATCGATCTGCTAACTTATCAAAAGTTATCTCAAATTTTAGATTATTTTATTTCAAAATCAGACATATAAACTTGCCTGCGAAAAATCGTACTTAAAGAACTGTAGCCGGAGTCGGAAATTATTTATTAGTGACAACACGTGCTAAATAACATTAATTTTCAAGAATGGTGATTTTAAAAATGAGTAAAAAGTAAAAAGCGCATCAAAATCGAATGAAAAAAAATGAAGAAGTTGAATACATGTGTGATCATGAAGAGGCGGATACTCGGATAATTTTTTATGCATCCAGAGTAACACCGGGGTCAAAGGTTTTAATTAAATCTTCCGATACCGACATCATGATTATTTTGCTTGGAAACATACATAAATTGGAACTATCAGAAGTTTGGATAGCAAGTTCAACAAATAAAAAAAAAAACCTCGATTGCATAAACTGCACAGAATTGGCCAAAAAATTAGGAACAACACTATGCCAAAGCCTACTAGCTTTCCATGCGTATTCTGGCTGTGATTACACAGGGGCATTTTATCAGAAAGGTAAAGTTCGGCCATTAAAACTGTTCTCCAAAAATGAATCATACCAAATCATATTTGCGTCGTTACTAGATGAAGCGGATATTTTCATAAGTGAAAAAATGCAGGTTGTGCAGGAGTTTACCTCTCATATGTATGGTATAAAAAATTATTATATAATTATTTTTATGAAAAGTTATTCCGCAAAAGAAGATAATGAGCACTTTTTGAAAAAAATTAAAAAGCTATGACTCTAACAATTTGCCTCTAACCTTGCTGGTCTTCTTAAACCCAAAAAAAATTTATTTACACTTGTCAGTAATTTTGACCTCCAATTTATTACAACTAATTTTGATCTCAATTTTTATATTATTTTACGCTATACATACTTACAGCTATGCAATAATCGAAAATAAATAATTTAATATATTAATAAATAAATAAAAATAATTCAACGAAACTTTTTATCATTTTAAAGTTCAATTGTAAAATTTAAAAATTATAAAAAAATCTATTTTCTTTATTTAAAATTAAATAAATAATAATTTATTTATTATTTTAAATTAAATAAATTCCGTAAAGCGGCAAAGAATAAGTGTTACTTTTGAAATATTAGTATAAAAATAAAAAAAAATTATCAATCAAAAAAAAAATTAATAATGTATGTTGTTAAAACCATTTATTACAAAACATAAAAAAAAATTCAAATATTTATTGTTATTTTTATTATTCATTATCAGTATCATCGGAAGTTGAATACTGATTATCAGATTCTAAATCTTCTTTATCTCCATTATCCATGACTTGTGCGATGTCATCAATTTTCAAGGGTGTTTGGTCCCCAACAAATCCAATTGGTTTAAAATGATCATCTTCTAAGACCCAACCACAGTTTTCTAGGCGCAATTTTAAACAATCTTGATCAGTGGCATGAAGCCACATAGAATTGACATAAATCGTTCGTAATTTTTTTTGGGTTTAAGAAGACCAGCAAGGTTAGAGGCAAATTGTTAGAGTCATAGCTTTTTAATTTTTTTCAAAAAGTGCTCATTATCTTCTTTTGCGGAATAACTTTTCATAAAAATAATTATATAATAATTTTTTATACCATACATATGAGAGGTAAACTCCTGCACAGCCTGCATTTTTTCACTTATGAAAATATCCGCTTCATCTAGTAACGACGCAAATATGATTTGGTATGATTCATTTTTGGAGAACAGTTTTAATGGCCGAACTTTACCTTTCTGATAAAATGCCCCTGTGTAATCACAGCCAGTATACGCATGGAAAGCTAGTAGGCTTTGGCATAGTGTTGTTCCTAATTTTATGGCCAATTCTGTGCAGTTTATGCAATCGAGGTCTTTAGATTATTTTTTTTATTTGTTGAACTTGCTATCCAAACTTCTGATAGTTCCAATTTATGTATGTTTCCAAGCAAAATAATCATGATGTCGGTATCGGAAGATTTAATTAAAACCTTTGACCCCGGTGTTACTCTGGATGCATGAAAAATTATCCGAGTATCCGCCTCTTCATGATCACACATGTATTCAACTTCTTCATTTTTTTTCATTCGATTTTGATGCGCTTTTTACTTTTTACTCATTTTTAAAATCACAATTCTTGAAAATTAATGTAATTTAGCACGTGTTGTCACTAATAAATAATTTCCGACTCCGGCTACAGTTCTTTAAGTACGATTTTTCGCAGGCAAGTTTATATGTCTGATTTTGAAATAAAATAATCTAAAATTTGAGATAACTTTTGATAAGTTAGCAGATCGATGGAGTCACCTATTTTGACTTACCTGTTTACACCTGCTTGCCAGGTAGTTATACACTGAAATGAGTAGGCAAGCATACCTAGGCATATTCTGTGTATTAAAAACTATCAGTGAAATAAATTTCATTTGGTTATCAAAAGAGTGAAGGTGATGAAAAAAAATCGATAAAAATTAATTTAATTAAAAATAGCCATGAGCACTTTTCGATAGGCAAGCAATTATAGGCATATTTGTTTATAAAAAATATTTGATAAAAAATACGTCTCATCTGGTTATCAGATCGGTGAAGGACGATCTACCACCGGCTCTTAGACTATTAGAATTTTCGGATTACATTTACACATTTGTTTCGATGGGCGGAATCACCTGCAGCTATCCGTATTCAACAAAAACATTGCGGTTATCGAAAGTACGTAAGATTAAAATGCATGTTTTTATTTTGGTACAGTAACACGGGAAAGTCAATGCACGACACATGATGGTAAGGATAATGCTGTCTACATAGTGTTAACTACTTTTAACGTAAACTTACCTTTTTTGTATCAATCTCTGTGGAGACCTCGCTTCTTTTAGCCGATAGGTCTGTTGCAAATATTGCTGGTTGATGCATGTGAGTGCAATATGCGGAAATACAAGTGTTCTCGAACTTTAAATAAAGAAAAACATACGATTATACACATCAACTAAGCTCATTCAGCATAACACTATTTCAAGATATGGAGTATTCAAACTTTTATCAATTGATGCTTGTTGAGATTGCTAAACCACCTAACTTTTCTAAGGTAATATGCTATTCATAACCTTAGGAATATCTAGTATTATACCATCAGAGTCGAGAGCTAGGTAAAAAAAAACAAATTTAGTATGCAACCTAAATCCATTTAAAAAAAAATGTTATAGTTACGCATCCATTAGATGTTGTGGTGCGTTCAGGAGACGGTGGTGGCGGATTCGGGAATTTCTTCAAAATCTCTTTTAATTTCTCACTGGTCCTGATACAGCCACATTTCCTACGCCAATTGCTTATACTGTCGTCCTTTCTTGCTGTATCCATATAAACATTATCTGTGTTTAACAACCTCCGTAGATTTTCTGCTTTATGGTGCACAGATCTCGAGGTAGAACAATCGCAGGGTTCCTTTTCTTTCACTTAAATGTGTTATAAATGATTTTTTTTTGTTATTTTTCATATTTTTTTCTAATAATCCTTATAAAATACGTCCTACTGAAGACGAATCTTAACTTTCGCATAAATTCCTAGCTAGCAATTCAGACGAAGTCAATGTTTGGCTCAGTTTTGGGTCATCCTAATCTAATTTACCAAGTAAATTAAGGTGCAGATATGTTTGATTAATTACATTAAATTGATTAACACAAATTGAAACCTAGTATTTTTACATATTAATTAGAAAAGGTTATTAAAAATCGTAAGTATTATTTAACAACATAATATTACTATTATTAAAAACTCATATTAATTAGACTACGAAATAAAATTATCAAGTATAGTATCAAATATTAAGCTAAATTTAGTTTGCTAACCCGAATATGTACTTACTACCAATATATCTTGAGATTGTTTTGTAAATTCCTTAGTCTTAACAACCGATTTTATCATGACAATTGTACCGCTAAACATACAATACCTACTTTAAATTTCGGACATTAAAACATTAAATATAATTTAGAAAGTGATAAAATAAATATGAACATTAACGAATAAAAGTGTTGTCAAATTCACTGAAATAAAAATGACTTTAATTTGACATTTACATAATATATTACTACCAAAGAGTTTATGCTACTCATTGGATTATATCGGTTATATATACTCAGCCTATCACCGTCCACTGGTGAACGAAGGCCTCCCCAAGATGGCACGATAGTCCGACGAGAAAGGTGGCGAGTAGCGGATGGATGAGGGCTGCTCAAGACCGGGATGGTTGGCACCTACTTACAGGAGACCTTATATCGGTTATTGGTAAATAATCGATAAATATTATGAGACGACTGCCTCGTGGTCTCGGGTAAATGTGCGCCGTGCCTTCGAGAGGTTCGATTGATGTTCCGGCCAGGCAAAATTTATTCGATTTATTCCATTAGGAAGTCAAGAAAAAAAAGGCTTACACCCTATTACTTGGGACTTTAAGCGCAGCTCCACCTCTTATAGTATAGACGCGAAAAAATATTTATGTCTACAATAATTGCAGTGCAAGTTTGTATAAAAATAATTCTGAATAAACCGCAGTAGACAAAGCACGTAATGCGTCCACGCCTCTACCGCTCATTTATAATTACACAGTTTGACAATTTTACCAACTGCGCTTGAAACTGGGTAATGCAGCGTAATGCGATCCCATTTTAATTCACGGAATTTGTTGTTTTAAAGCCGTAATCTTGTTATTGGTCGAGTGGTTATGTGTCTCGGTGAACTCTCAGGTCATGGGATAACTTCTGCTCCTAATAATACATTGCGTCTGACACAGATTCATATTAGTTCTATGTTCAGTATAGATACATAACTCCACCATTAGCAACCTGTTGCACCTTCGTCTGAAAACAATGTGCATGTGTTTCCATCGTAATCAATTCCTTTACTGCCCTACCGCCGTTTATACATCACAGTCTACCCCCAACTACACCTCTTATATGTATGTCGTTTCAACCCCTGTGCCCCATTATGTTACATTCAATTTTATTTCTTTACCCTTCCCCTGTAGTACTTACAATTGATCCTCCCGTACTCCTTCATACACTATTTAGTCCTTTTGCATTCAGCTTCAACCGATATTCTATTTAAAAGGCACCATAGAAATTATTGTTTGACTATTGGTCCCCTAGCACAAGTATTTTCCGTGCGATCTAGAGGCCTGTGTATGTGTGTGCAATAATTCTGGATATGTGCTATAAAATCGGCAATAGACTTGCCTCCTGTTACGTAAGACTTAAAATCATAGCAATAGAAGAGTGAGTGCTGAGCTTTGCCTACCCTTTTCGGGTTCGTGCGTGAAAGTGTTGGTATAGACATATAATCGGGTGGAAATTGTCACATAGTCTTATTATTTTATAAAAAGTTTACTCCTAAAATGCAGCCGAAACACTCGAACATAGAGAATATTGTTCAAAATTATGGATATTTGTACAGGTCAATAGCATTTTTTGGGTAATAACGGGATGCTGTTGGTCACTTTAATATTCCTTTGTTCCCTATGCCTTAATTTACCTATTGTCATTCAACATCAGATGTATAGAAATATTTGCGGTTTGAGCGCTTCAATCTGCTTTAGATCAAACGTATTCATAAAAGCAAATTGAATGGATTGGTATTTAGGTCATTCACTTCAAAAGGTTATTTTAAAGAAATAGTGTAACAAAAGTTATTTTTCACGTCAATGTTGATTTTTTTGAGTGTTTTTTTTTTTATTTTCAATGAATATTAACGGGATTTTTAATCCAAGCGAATACTTTATCGAACTCGCTTATCCGATTTATTTATTTAATTTAAAATGAAATCTTTTGAAATGACAATTGATATTTTTTAAATTTCAACAAATAAACAAATTCCTCTAAGCTATTAAAAACTGTACTATAAAAATCGCGACCACGTCAGTTAACTGTTGAGGTCACGAAGCCCATTTCTAACCTCCAAGAATCCAATTATAATGTACGTGCGTCAAAACGGTAAAGTATTCACAAAAGACATTACGATTACGCTCGAATAGGGCTTTTGTAATATTTGCAGGGAAAGTATTATGGTCATTATGTGTGGAAATCGCTTTGCTGTATAATAACGCGTGTGATTTTTAAACAACTCCATGACTAAAGGTTATAATAAAAATATAGGCATATTGATATTGCATTTATCAGTTTTTCAGACGAACGCGCATCTATCTGAGATAAAAGTAATATAATAAACAATATCTATGAGAAATAGAAAATAAAAGAGAACAAATAGAAAATTGATCAACAAATTAAATATTGTCAAGGAAATAAAAGCTCACAGATCAGACTTAGAAACATGACTCAGACTTACTGCGTAATATTCAGTCTACTTCTCTAAGAAGAAATGCTGAAATGATTGAGTCGAAAGTGACACGAAAAAATTAATTTGTTTAGAGACTTAGAGAAGATAGCACAGTGTAATAGAAGCTTTTATCATTGCAACCAAAATCTTCTTTAAAATAAAAATTGTTATGCTTATAAATCTTGAATATATTGAATTAAACAAACAGCTTAGTCATTAAAGCCTACTTTCAAAGTGTATGAACTCATTTCGCTTCCAATAGACACACACATTACAATCATCTTCAATATGTCAGAAAAAATATCGAACAAAATTCATAGCTGTTTTATTAACATTTGAAAGCTTTCGTGCAAATTTCTATGCGATTACTCACGGTAAATTATTATTATGCATTATCTTATAACTGTCTGTAACAACACGATGTTGTATCGTGCTCTTAAAAATTGATCACTTCATGCAATAATCTGATTCAATGCAACAGTCGATTTTGCAGTCGATTAACGGTCTGCTACTGTTGCATTTTTGAGTAGATTTGGAACATAAAACCATTCAAAATAACTATTGCGGTGACAAATTGATTGATTATTTAGCGCAAAAACTACACGAATACACAGTATCATTCATTCATTGTTATGTCACATTTTAGAAGTGAAACGGTAAAATAGATTATATTACACGTTAGGCGCAAAAGAAAAGTGGTACTGATAAGCGCTGTCAAAATTTTACATAGTAATATTTGCCTCTAGTTCTTTTTTGCAGTTGGGAAACGAGAATAATTGAATTATTATTTTTAGTCCACCTATCACAGCACATTTTTTGACGGTGGCAAGCAATTTTTTATACTTTATATTTGATTGTGATTAACTGTGCTGCCCATTTCTTGACGAAATTTAACGAACATAACTTTAAACATCATTAAGAATTCGATTAAAAGTTCACTGAGTTTCCGTGAAATTCCTTGCTTATTGTGAAACCCGAATGCTATAGTCAAGTTGTTCTCAACAAAGATGCCGATTTCTCGCTTTCTTCAATGATTTGTTACGAACTATTTTCAGAGGAGTACGAGATTTGTAATTATTTAAATATCAGTTTGTATTTTTCAATGCAATCGTCGTGCTATTGTTATAAAATTAATGTTTTATGAATGAAATATAAAGAACAGACAAAACTTTAACATCTACCTGTGTTGGTCTAGCTTCTAGCAGGTCAGCAAGATTGTGTGGTTCTGGTGAGACAGTCGCAAGACGCAATAGTTTCTCTCCAGCTAGAACTCTTCAAGACTGCATTTAATTCATTACCAGATGCCAATGCGGCCATATTATTATGCCTGTATAAAAAGCAACCTACATAAATCAAAATCCATACTCAAAGTAATATCGGAAGTCGAATTCCATTCATAGTTTAATTTATAGTGGTTATATAATTTCTTCTGTATTAATCGAACATTCAATCAGTAAGCGATGGGAGGGGTTATTAATCAAGTGCCTGTTGTCAGTGGATGAAAAGTTCAGGAAGCGTTCGATAGTCGGCTGTGTAGAACACTGCAGGGACATTGTAGGGCCGGCCACCTGGCGCGTGGGGCGAATCGCACGGTCATTCACTCAGGCCAAGCTATGCGTTAACACGTACCAAGTAAAGTCGCACGATATCTCTATATCGCAGTTTTTCTGAGCTTAGTTTATGCTCGTAAGTAGAGTAGGTAAATATTTTTTATATCTATATCACTAAAATTGTAGAATAGAATGGACTAAGGAAGTGAATAAGAAAGAATACAGCAATACAGGAATCACTTCTAACCACTAGATCAATTTTATGACCTTTATAATTTATGATAACCATCCAAATCACATGTTTTTGTAGGATCAGGTCTGAGTTTTAAAAAGAGCATGTTTATTTTTATTGTTAATGCATCTCTGTTTTGGAAACCTCAACTAACATATTCAAATCTCGAAATATATTTTTAAATTCTATTTGTTACGCTTGTGCCGTCCGCATCACCAACGATACAAGATAAAATTATTCTGTGTGACTAGGATGTGTTATTTCAGTGTAAACATTTGTAATTCATGGCCACGAAGTTTACGGTGAAACTGTTACTGTTTATGGTTTAATGGAAGGATTGTATGATGTCTCATGTCATGTTAATTAATTAAATAAAACTACATACATAAGCTTTTTTTCTTAAATTTATGGCATGAGCAAGCAGTTTAACGATTTCTACATATTTATTAGTTATTACCACATACTGCTACCATCTTCCAAAGAAATGGCTTGTATTCTTCGCGATAGTAGAAAAGATTTTCACGTATTCATAATTTTAAACTCATCTATTTTTTCCTACATCATTTTCTAAATTCACCTTCGTTCTTCACCAGTGAAAAATATTAGCACCGCTATGATTAAAGTCAATATATATATTTTACAAACTCTAATATGTTGTAAATGACCAAACAGGTAGGTTGTAGATAACAGGACAATAGAGGAGTACGTTTTAAAATTAATATTTAAAAAAACCATTCACCTTTCGAGCTCAATAAAAAATAAAATAAAAACATAATACTTATGTTTCCCCGTCTGGTAAAATCCACGCGCTCTATCGCCAACTATTTCTACTTTCCTCCCGCCAGCGCGGCGGTACAAAAATACTCCACGCTTTTGAAGAACGCAACTAGGTCGCAGTTACATAAACACATATTGCACGCGAGATAAAAATACAATTACCAATGTTAATCATCCAAGGTAAAATTTCATGTTTCGAAGACACCGGCGTGAACAATAGACGGTTCAGAAGGCCGACACACAATGGACTTGTTCGGTGATTTTGGAAATGCGAAGGTCAGCCGTGTCACTCTGATCCATGATAAGCCCTTCCTCCTTGTTACCTGCGATAAGCTATTTCACGGTATCGTGAACAACCTCTCAACATAATCATACAATTTTAATCGCTAATTTCGTAAATTCTTAGTTATAAAAGGTAATTTTAAACTTAATACTACCTTTAGTTAGTAGCAATAGTTACTCAGAAATGAAATAAACTTTTATAACCACTATTTCCAATAGTCTTTACACGTGGTATAATTGCACATTTACTACGATGGAAAATTCGTGATGTCCTCGAGTTCTACGCACGCGGTCTCTTCTTTACATTGTCCTGTTCAATTCCTCGTCCCCGCGCTATCTTCAGGAACGTTTTGATTTCCTTCACACTGCTAACTCTCATTCACTTAGGTCATCGGAGAATTTGATGCTGAAGTTTCCGGCTCACAGGACATCATTTTATGACTATTCATTTGCGGTAGAAGCAGTCCGTTTATGGAATGCACTACCATTAAGTATTAAACAATCGTCCTCGCCGGAAATTTTCAAGTCCAGACTAAAATCACACTATTTTGCACAATAACATGGCTCCTTCGATGTATACCTCGCTAATTATTTTTATTATTATTTTTATTTTTTAGTATTTATATGTATTTAATCGTATGTAAGTCTATCTTATATTGTATTTATTTTTCACATATGTATATAAGTACATATTTCTATGTAAGCTTATTAAGATAATATAGCACCGTCCATACTAGTTTGCTTATTTCTCTCCCTGCAAGGTTGCCTGGTAGAGATCGCTTTAAGCGATAAGGCCGCCATTTTATGTCACCAACTATACTTTGTTTTATATGCTTAGTCTGTACATGTGTTGTGAAATAAATAAAGAGTTATTATTATTATTTCAGTATAGCCTGTAGACAAAGGTGCATTTCTGCACCTACGTTTCGTGCTCTTTACACTACTTACATACATACATGTACATACACTTGTATCTTCCAGGGAATAAACAGAGGTACATTTACAAAGGTACAGGTACCTTTTACTAATTACTTTCTACGTTTCACGAAATATTTAAAGTCCGATGTAATAGGAGCCTTATTGCCGCTTTTCACATTTTCATCTTTGTGCTGTTGCTAAGAGCAATTCTTCTAATGCAAAAAAACACAACCGAATCGAACTCAAAACCAGGAGCGACCGACCCGCACGCCGCAGCCGTATGCCGCGAGACCAACGGGTTATTCTTTACACTAAATCATTAAACATTACACATACATACATAAACCCACGCCTGTATTCCCCGAAGGGGTAGGCAGAGGTGCATTTATACACCCACATTTCCCAGGTATGTATCAGTCCCACGTAATAGGGGGCGAGCCTATTGCCGTTTTCCGGTCACATTCTAGACTCCGTGCTGCTACTGAGAATTTTCTAATGGAAAAACCCAATAACACTTTGCCCGACCGGGAATCGAACTAAGGATCTCTAGATCGCACGCCACATACTTGTACCGCGAGACCACGAGGAAGTCGTAAGCGTAATTAATTAAAATGATGATTAATTAAAAGATGACAGCACCCCGGTAGTCATTAACACACTTATACCCTGTAATACGTTTACGTTTTCGAACTGCATGCATATTATTATGGAAGGTATTATTTTATACGGAGTAGTGTGCAATTTACAACGGTTAAATTACTACGAAATTGTATTAAATTTATTAAACTCCACTCGGTCGCATTGGCATGAAAGAATCTCCCAGGAACCTTAAATTTTCTGGGGAAAATGTTTCACCATATCCATGTATCCATTTATCGCTTTACTAAAATTTATATTTAATTTGAGCTTGTTAATTGTAAGAACATGTCCAACTTCGAAAATAAACAGCGTTATGTATCACAATAACTTCTACCTACGTTTAAAAGCTGTTTTTCAGATTATAAATACTCCTCGCACATTTATTTACGTGACATACAATATCGAATAAGAGATGAGATTTTCCACGCTTACTCACATCAAATTGTTGCCAAAATTCAGATGATAAAAATATCGAATATTTGTAATAACTCGATTACCTCATTGTTTTAATAACACTATATTTTAGCTTTACTCGTCAACTCATCATCATCAGCCCATATACGTCCCACCGCTGGGCATGGGCCTTTTTTTACAACTGAGAGGGTGTAGGCCTTAGTCCACCAACTTCGAAAAGTCAGAGGTGTGTGCCTTGGGTTTGAAACCGCGACCGCGGAGATTCTCGACCGCGCACCTAAACCGCGAGGCCATCACTACTTAACTCATCCAACTACAAGAATTTATAACCAAGTCAAATAAATAACTACATACCTTCATTCACGTCTATATCCCCAAAGGGGTATAGAAAGATGTAACTAAGTTCTAAGTCTCACATAATAAGGGGTCAAGACAAGAGAACCTCGAATATTGGAACCACGTTGTCGAATCATAAACCACCTTAGAATCAGTTCCACTACAAACAACTACGACTACAGTATACTATTTAGCTAATACAAAAGACCGTATGTTTTAGTATTTCGTATAATTAAAGTTTTTTTCTTTCTTTTTGCAGTAATGTCAAACTACAAAACTGATTCAGCTAAATGTGAGCGATCATACATGAACCTAGAGTAATTTTAATTACGTTCCCGACAACAATTTCAAGGCAGACAATCAAGTAACACCGAACACTGAAGCTCAGCGAGGCTTTTTAAAAAGGCGCAAAAGCCATAGAATAAAGCCTGAATTGTCTATGAGCTATTTCTTATTTAGGTATCACTATTGTTATCATTCATTCATCATTGACAAATATCTTCATAATCACCTCAGTAAACAACTTGTACATTCTTAATAAAACAAGATATAATTCCATCACAATATTTAATAAATAAACACATAATACGTAACGCTGTAGCTGCTACTCAGCGGCACCGGCCTTAGCTTCGAACGTGTATGTTTCAAAAGCGGGCAATTATCCACTAACTTAACAACTAGGGGTCAGCAAAAGCTTGTCCTTATCCGATTCAATACAGTCCAAATGGCAAAAAAAACATGAACGATATACAAAATTACTTTCATTTGCACGAAACAAGTCTAATTTGTTACTACAGGTTCACAAATATTCAATTTAATCTCTTCGGAATCACTCATAAAACATAAAATAAATGTATTGCATGACTTTTGAGAATATGAATCTAATGGCAAATGTTATTTATTCTCAATTTAAATACTTTTGAAAATTCACAACCCTTGCATGTTCACAAATAATTACAAGAATTTAAAGAAAAAAAAATGTAGTAACATAACAGATATGGAAAAGAATATTCATTTATCGATATAAATATATTCTAAGACATAAACTTGAATTTTAAATGACTATATATTAAATAACCATTAAATTATACTCAATATCATGGAAGAAACTTAAATGTAAGATTTTCAACATTTGACAATGTGAATCACCTATTACGATTGTTCACAAAGAATCCATAGACAAGACTGTGGTTATGGTCGGCATAAATCAAATACGAAAACAGACAAGACAAAATGGCGCACAAACATTATTTAAAACACAAGACACATGAATAAATAGAATAGCTTAAACTATTGTAAATATGTATGTGGGTGCATTAATTAGTTACATTACAATTAACGACAGTTTGACACTGGCAGGTTTGCGAATAAATCTAATTAATCCATCCAACTATATTATACCGCTATCTAGACATCTGTGCTAATATTTCAAAAATATACTCCATTAGAATACGCGATTGAAAAAATACACGAAAAACATCAATTTGAATATATCATAGCATAAAATATCGGTGTACATGATAAATAAGCTGAGGCATGATACACAGTGCTCTAGTATACTGATTTGCAAAGATCACATTTTCAATATTCACAAAAAATATTGGCAAATCTGTTCCCTGCATTACACTTAGAAACATTAACGAGGGCATTATTTCATCCATTATTAAAGATATGGTTACAATATTTATATGAGAATATATTAATGGAACTAAATATTTCCTTTACATACATATTTACGTATGGCGGTAATCATGGCTGGAATAGTATATTGAATAAACAGTTGATAGTGAGAATTTTGGCATCGTTTATATATTTCGATGGGATTTAAAAAATTGTATAAATATACTTGTATAAACAAAATAAACAAAAATAATATCAAAGACCAATTTAAATGTCATGATCCATTCAATAAGATCTAGAGAAACATCAAATCACAATAAAGAAAATCTAAAAACCGAACCTCAAAAACTCTACATAGAGGCAATGGTTTAATTGTGTTGTAGTATAAAAGAAGCATCTTTGGTTATCTCTACGATTGCTATCACACACTTAAGTTATAAGCAATTTTCGAGTACTAAAATTTTGTACGTTAGACAAGTATCATAAATTCTTATCGTTATATATACCTCATCCGTATCACATTTATTCAAAAGCAAACAATAGAATTGCAATAATTTTAGACCTGACCAGGAAGAAATCATGGGCATGGAATTTCGACGATGAAAAATTACGAAACCAAATCTGACTTTTTGATTAGATAGAGTTAAATTTCTATAGGTATTAGAGAAGCTCTTAAGAGCATTAATGTCTGTTCTAAAGCCGTTCACTTTTCTACATTGGCCTGTTGCGTCGGAAGACTTCACTTACTATTAACATAATTGCGCAGAAATATTAAGCCTACTAGTTTCGTATTTTTTTTCCATACCAATGGTTCACAATTTTTTTATTTGAATCATCCAAAAATATAAAATATGATTGGAATTTAAACACTATGTATAAATTAAAAGCAGCATTGCAAATGACCGAAATGGCTTAAATATTCGCACAACAGCTTCTTTTCTCCTGGTCAGGCTGCAAATTACTGAGTAGTTGTGAGTGGAATTGAAGTATTGATACAATCAAAATACATACAATCTACAAGTGCCTATTCACACCGATTATAAGGAATGTCTCAAATTAAGTACTATTTACGATTGATATCTTATTTACCAATCGGAATTATAAATGCTGCATTGAAGACGCAACGCCTAACAAAATACCAAGCGTTTTCAAGTATTGAATGAATAATGTAAAATGGTACATAAACACTGTCTGATCGATCCAAAAATACTTTTTCAATTATTGAGAATTTAAAAGTTAATACAAAAAATCATGATAAGATTTGACATGCTTTATCTTTAATTTAGTAGGTATTTGTAAGAAAAGACTAGTTACTGCTTCAAACATTAAAAAAACATACTCACGAACTGATAACCTCCTCTTTTTTTTGAAGTTGGTTAAAAATGTTTAAAACTCGAACATATTTAGTTTTTATTTCACGATCTAGAATTATCACTATAACGCAATCCAATTAACAATTTAAATGCAATCTAGAATGCAATAGGTTAAAAGCGAATTTCACTTTCACATCGTTTTCGCAACGTTCATTAAAAAAAAATATTTGGTAATATTACGTATATTCGATTATAGTTTACAATAGTATTTTGGATCAATCAAACTGCAAATAGGTACTTTTAGATGTCAGAATATTTGTTTTAGGAGTAACATTCCAGACAGTGCCTAAGCAATTATAGCGAACGGCAGACTTGTTTGTGATAAACGTTACATCAATGTAGCTAACACAGAACTACCCTAAGTGAAATCTCCATACAATTATTAAGCTCCGCATATTTGTGCTCTCCTACCAGCATCACAAAAGATTACGTGCTAATTTAACAAAAACATTATTTTTCTATTACATATCTTTTTACAACTACATAAACAATTTAATTCATAAGCACGAAGCGCAAATCAATTAACACGTCACAAATAAAAAGTAACACACACAGCACGACTAGCATGAATAAATCCGTAATAGTTTTCCAATACTCACTTGCGTAATATCTACATTTAGGAACAAGTATTCAAAAATAATGCGTGTTTAATTTATTATCAACTTTGATCTGGTCGATCACGAATGAAAAGCCACAGTTACTAATAATGAAAAAATCGAATGTACACAACGTGGAATGTTGAAGTACTATCTTCTCTACCTATTGGAATTATACATCAGTCTCAGTTTTACTGCTTGTGCGCCGGCTTCTGGCCACTGACGCGGGGTTCACCCACTGCGGCCCACTCAACAAGAACTTCTTCACATTGTATTCCATCCTCGCCAAATCCTCGCGCGATATTTCCTTGTCGCTCTGAGCTTTGAGCTGTTCTCGTATTTCTCTGCTTATGTCACAAGTACCAGCACTCACATTAGTCTTGCTTTCTTTGCATATCTCGGTGGTAGCTTCTCCACATTCCACAGGAAATATTGTTTCCTTGACCACATTACATGCGACTTTTGCGTTGGGTGTGGGATGTTTTACTGATTTTTCGTGAGTTGCTATCGCATTTTTAACCCATGAATTGTGGCCCTCTCTGTTGTAAAATTTAGAATATTTGCTGACAGGATGTGGCATATTAAGCGCCAATTCATTAAGTGTTTCGGTAAGCCTACTAAGCTTGCTGTCTCGTCTCATAGCTCTGTTAAAACCGACATCGTCTTCTAATGGATCATTAAAATTGTTTTGTTGCTCTAAATTCTTCTCCACCCACTCAGCCACTCTGAGCAACTGTTGTTTTTGTAATATCGCAGCACTGTCATCGCTCGACAGCGAACTAGTGCTCTGTTCATTTGTAAATACTTTTTTATTTTCATTAACTTTTAAATGAGTTTGTGTCAGATTCGGATACACGTTTACTATTGGCGGTAAAGCAGGTTTTACAGGCTCAATTGGCTTTTCCAGTTTGGGCAACTCACCTTGCGGTGGCAAATCTTTTGATATCTTGGTATTTTCTAAAGAATGCAATTGCGACATATCGATTTTTCTTAAAGGCTTATTGTACTGTCCGGAGATTTTTTTCTGTTCGTAACGATCAAAATTAAATATTTTTACATCATGATCGTCGGTCGGGGTAAAAACTTCAAGCTTTTTCGAAGTATCATTTACATCAATATTATTGTTTTGAGCATTGCTGAGATCAACGTTAAAATCATTGAGCAAATTATCAATTTCAGAAACATTTTGCTGACTACTCTGAGATTTATTATTGTTCTGTTCAGAACTGTTAGAGAAATTATGCGTTTTTAGCGGTTGCAATGGTGAAGAGGAAACATTAAGTAAAACGGGATTAATAGTTGTTGCCTTCACAATGGCATTAGATTCCTTGTTGTTATTGTCAGTGTGAACATCAATCAGTGTGCTTTCGACAACAACATTTTCAATTTTAGCATCATCTTTGCTGCTATTTTCGCATTTTTCTAGATCTATAAAGTTATCAATATCATCATTGAGATCCTTGAACAGAGAATTTTCGGTGCATTTACTTTGTCGCGTATACAATATGGGTGGAACATCTGGTTCTGCATTATCTAGTAAAATATTCTTTGATCCTGCTTGCATCCGTAGATGACAAAATCGAGGACCTGGCCCCACTTGAGTATTAGATTTGTGAGTACTCACAGTAGATTTAGCTATTGACGATGTCCTGCTCATACCACCCATAGAACTTTGAGAGTTCTTCCTTATACAAATATTATCTACTGATTTATTATCACTTCTTATTTTTATCGGCTCTTTTGAATTTAGCACGTTATCTTTGGCAATGAGTAAATCATCATTCCCAATACTCTGAATACTACTTTTCTTACTCGAGATGGAAGTTTTTGTACGCTCGCACAGTTTGTGATGTACCGCCGGTTCTACATGCATTTCATTACTGTTCTTTAAAGATTTCAAGTCTTCCACTTTAGGGATCGGTGCTTCTTTTTGTGCACTCATTTCAATTGCATTTTTTTCATCAGTTTTTATTTTATCGTTAATTATACAATTGATCTTAGGTTTTTCATTCAGCAATGGTTGGGTTTCTTTGTGACCATCTGTGTGCTGTGGTATTATATACATTGGAGTAATTAATGAATGATTTGTAGATTTCTCGTTAATTAGCTTGATGGCATGTGGTGAACTGCTTCTAATACTCAAATTGGAATGTACAGACTTTATTTCAGCATTGCAATGCAAACACAAGGAATTTTTCATTTCGCCACTTAAAATAGTTTGAGTGGAAACTGAATAATAGCTCTCATTATAACAGAAAGGCTTGTTTTGAGATTTATTGCAAGTACATGTATCACAATGTTTGGTGACAGTATCTTGGATGCTATCTTCGAGGATTTTAGTCATCAGTGAGGCAGAGATGTTGAACTCATACTCACTTGCATCAAATGTATCAATATCATTGCCATTTTTCGATTGAGCGGAGCTGGAGGAAGGTTTTGATGTTTTCGACATTACATACTGTGACACTCTTGCTTGCGTATCTACTGGAAGCTGCAATAGCACATAATTTATAGTTTTTTTATCACAACAAAGAATAAGAAAATTTATCACAAAAATGCTTACATTGTCCAGTTTCTGTGACACAAAATTGTCTGGTTTACATTGAAGTAACTGAATTGCTAAATTCATGTCATTCTTGTACCTCTCCTGTGAAAATAAAAATTGCATTAAGCCTAATTCTTACAATATTATGCTATGTTAGATATAGGACCATACATTTTCTTTTTGTAGCATACTGTAATTGTGCTTGGATTCAGCTAATCTCACTGAAAGGGTGGCAATATCTTTGGTCAATTGACTTTTTTCACTCTTCATTTTGTCAACCATCTGTAGCAACTTATCTTCTAAAACCTGATTCAACTTTTGTACTCTCTTGTGTGAGTCATATAATCTGTAAAACAAAATGAAGCGTAATGTGTACTTAGATAATTGTTATCTTTTACAATCAATTTATCAACATATACAACAAAACACATTAATTGTACACATTATGGTATCAAAGAAATTGATAACATTATTTTAGACACCACTGCAAGACACAGAAAGCATAAATAAATGTATGTTCATGTTATATTTATAGTCACCTAGTTACCCAATTATAAGTTTATACCTGTTGGATGTACAGTGTTGACTCTATATAACAACATTGAAGGGCTGTGCATTTTATGGTGTTATGGAGAGTTGTCTTTAAATGGAGAGAAGAAAATCATTGTATGGAAGGCAAAGTTATTTTAATGCTTTAGTGAGTTTGTTGTTAAATCGAGTGATGTTACATGGCATTTACACTGTATTTAATATTTTACTATTCAATAATTAAATAATTTTAAGGACAGGAAGAATCACACAGTCACACACAGTTCCCATAATGTATAAATTGTATTCAAAATACATTGTCACAACATTATTGACATTAAATTTCCATGTGAATGATACAATTCATACAACTATTTTAAACCTCCATATCTATTAATAATAAGGTGACACATTACATATATATCCTTTTCATTGACAGAGAATATGCCTGCAAATTTTATCACCTAAAGACTTATAACAACATGACAACCATTCAGTTTTAGATTCACTTGTTAATTGTTGAATGATGTTCATGTTCATCAGTACTATTTTCCTGTCAAAATACAGCCTGTTTATATAACTGTCCTTGTTTTACAATAGATAAACAGTTTTATGGTGTACACCATATAAAATGAAAATACATATTCAAAGACATCAAAATCACCAGTCCTCCTTGGAATTCACCATAGTTTAATTTAGTACATGGTGAAAAGATTTATCATAAATTTATTTAAAACTTTTAGACATACCAAAATACTATTAATACTGTAAATAAACCTGCACTATAATTGATTATACAGAATACCAGCAGTATTATATCACTCAAACCTTACTAACATGCAACATACCCTGCAGAGTTATTGCAAGCATGCTGCATAGGAAACTGACACTGCATAGTTACCTTTCATATTTTTCTCTCCAAATATTAAGCTGCTCCTCGAACTCATTCGCTCTAGTTGTGCATTTAATGAACTCGCCCTCAAGAGCTACAATGTGTGCATCTCTCTCGTCTAGATGCTGCCGCAGATGCTCCACTTCCGCATGCAGCTGTAGTCCATCACCCCCCTCATCGCTCTCCTTATAATTTGTGCAATGTTAAAATAACAAAACAATACACAGTGCTAGAGAAAGCATTTAAACCTTTGTAAATCAGCTTCCAACTACACATTTTAAATAAAACTGCAAAATAATCAAGATAAGCAAGGTGCATTTATTAAGACAATATTAAATATGCATCACAGAGAAAAGATTTTCAACGAACTATACTATGAAATTTGTGTATACATTAGAGCAAGTAAATTGTTTTAATATTAAAATTAGCAACAAGGCAATTTTTAGCCTGAATAATTCTCCCCTTGAGCAGTACAGCTAACTCATATCGCAACTAATGTACTACCAAAAATAATGTTACAACTGCAAAATGGGTAAAAGCTAGTCTACAAGAAATGGAAAACACTTGAATATTATGCAAACAATTGCTTACTTCTACTTCATGACACGAGAAGGGCACAGATTATAAATGCTACGGTCAGAATAGGATTATAATAGCAAAATATTGCTAAATTTTACCTTACAAGGGGAGTTCTTAGCACTCTTATCCATTGCTCAACAAGCTTATTCTACTTCATATTTCACATTATGGCATGTCCAATTTGTTGTACAACTGAATCGTGACGCACAAAAAGTGAATTTGTTAGCTATTGTTACCAAAAAGCCACTGTTATAACAAAATAAAATAAAAATCAATCTTGCTCGACACAACGTGTTATATTTACTTATATTCTGTTATGTTTAGCTGACGGCCAATGTATACTCAGTGAAACGATAAATCGTTTAATAAAAACACAGCAATGATTTATAATTAAATGGCACCAAATTTCACCAAACTGGGATTTCCCAAAAATAAAATTATTTTCACTTTGCCTGATTATGTGGCTGATTGACGTTTGTTAGTGAAATACTTGTCGTACGTAACTCGTAAGTGTCAATAGGTTTTTTTAGGATCGGCAGCGCCATCTGTTATTGTTAGCTATTGAGTGGTATTTATAATTTTATAAATTAAAAATTAAACCTATATTGTACCTACATTTTTTTTTAATTATTTTCATTCAAATACTTTAGAAATATATATGTTAATAGCTTTATTTATATAAACTCAACTAGCATGAAGGCACTTTAAAAATGTTGTGAGATTACATAAAAAACCATAACTTTGTATATATGCAGCCATTTTCAGCATATTGATTTCTAAAATGTCTTGATTTTAATAATATTTTTAAATTTAAATTGTCAAATACATACATGGGTATAAACTCATGCCAGACTTTTGTATCCATTAATGGGTATGTAGAGATGCAATTCTGTACCCTCGCGTTGTGCTAGCCCTGTTTTTTGTTCCATGTTAAAGAGGACGAGCCTATTGACGTTTTAAAGGCATTTTTGCATACTCAATGCTGGTACTGAGAATTTATTACTTAATAGAAAAATCAATTACACTATACTCGAACCGGGAATCAAATCCAGTAGCTTTAGATTGTTGAACTCAAATTTATGCCACGAGGCCACAACAGTGAAGGAAATTTTCCTACTTTTTACTTGAATATTCGACTGCTGATTCAAAAATGAATAATCGTTATGGATCAATACCTAATAATTACAACTGCAAAATTGTAAATTTGACAACATCACTACCTATTGATTAGTTAGATACCAATCTTAGAAAAATGAGGCCGTGGACTCGAATCCTGCACCGATTCGAGTACCTATTTTTCGGGTTCGAACATCTTTACTCTACAAAACAAACAATAACAAAAATTAAATCTCATTCACGGTCATAACTATTTGTACTTATATCTAAAAATTCGTTTGTGTATATATACCTACTTATAATTCCAAAGAAATTATGTTTATTTTATGTTTGTTTTTACACCGATATTCATACAATCCTGTTCAGCCGTTATTGGGAAGATGGGTACATATCAACATACAAATACAAACCAGTTAACATTTTTATTATTATCATCATCATCATCAGCCCATATACGTCCCACTGCTGGACACGGGCCTCCTCCACAACTGAGAGTGAGAGGGTTTTTATTATTAGTAAAATAATATTTTCCTGTAAGTCTTTTCAGTAATAATATTACTATTAATTAGAGCCTATGCAAGACTTTAGCCATCCAAGTTCATATAGCAAATGGACATGGACAAGCATGTTCACTCTATTACTATGATTTATGAATGAAAGTCGTCCCCCTGTATTTCAAATAAGTTTTTTGACTTAAAAAAAATGCATATTATAGGTACTTACTTAACTTGAATTAAAAATATTTGTTGTATCTAGGATTTATATTGGATTTATCGACGTATTTATTAATTCAACGTGTGAATATCTTGTAAGTCCTATCGAGATTAATTCTTGGAATTGTTTTGCTACCTAATTATGACGATTACCCATCACGTCAGTCAAGGACGCTTTCTCTGAAGCATGTAAACAATTTTATACATCACAACGGCTAGTCATGCGAGTAATGTATAAAAATAATATATCGAAATTAGTTCGTCGAAAAGGTGCCTACGTCTTAGTGGTACTATCGAAACGCGCCTGCGCATGTCTGGATCTGACGAGGGAGCTATTTCGGGACGCCGCTGCTTCACCGTCCGTACGTTAGTCTGATCCAGTAGTCGTCAATCCTTTGTCTTTATTAAAAACGTATGGCTCGTTACCTATTTTAAATCGCGCATCCTCGTTTTCATTACGTACATATGAAAGTGCGGTTTGTTTATAAAAGTATTCCAAAATGGGAAACGTGCTCAGTATTGCCACAGCGCGAGGACGCAGCACCGACAACGTCATGAGTGAAAGTGAAACAATTAGCAATAGCAGTGTTTCCCGCGATATGGAGAAAACAGAAGATAATATGGAGGAAAAGCTTGAAGCTGAAGCTCGGACTAAAGCTAAAGAAGACGAAATGGAGGAGTTTCAAAAACAGTTAAATATTAAAAGAGAACAAAGAAAGGAAATTTTAGCCCGACATAGAGCTGAAAAAACGGAATTGGAAAAATCTTTGCAAAGTGAAAGAAAGATGAAAATGGAATTGTATGAGAACAATCGAAAACTACGCGAATTGTTAACAATCAACAATATAGAAATACCTGAAGATTTACAAACACAGAAAGAAAATGCTGAATTTATCGAAGCGGTTGCACAAATAAGTGACGAATTCGAAAAATTAAAATCGCTCAATAATAAACTAAGAAGAGATTTGGCTGATGCCAATATTACTCTTCAAGGAGCATACACGGACATAGCTGAACTCAACGCACAAAATACAGAATCTATCAAACAAATTAATGCGTTAAAAGAAGTTGTATCGGTTAGTAAAACAATGATCAATCTTCGCGAAGGACAACTTAATGAGGTGAGGTTATTTTAAAAGATAATAATATTTTCATACAAAAACCTATTTCACGTTATCTAAAGAAACTAATAACAGATTCAATGGTTTACCGACTCACTTTTTATGTATTCTATTTCTATGCAGTGGTGAACTTGGTATGTTTAAATTGATTACTGAAACATGCACATTTTAAAACTAACAACTGATAAATACAAAATAAGGAAATCTCGAATAAATAGATATTTGAAAGAAATTTTCCAATGTCATGTCAACGAGCCAACGACCTGCAACAAACATGTGCTATAGCCGGTCAGGGACCGCATTCGACTTGCACACAAAACATACCACGAACGTTATCTTTTGAATTTATGCCAAAATTTTCAGACATATCCTATAGCTTAATGATAAATGTTATACAATAATTATTTTCATGATACGAACAACTCAACATGGGAGAACGTGACACATTACACTTGTTTGTTATGTTCACGTTTTAATTGCGTAGTATACGGATATCAAAACAAAAATATATAAATACGCACTGCAAAGAAAAATACCTATTGGTTATATCAAACCATCTTTCAGAGCAAACTATCCTTATTTTTCATTAAATTATTAAAAAAAACCACAATTAAGAATAATCATGGAAATAATACTGTATGGACATTATGCTATAGTTTTCTACTTAGAATTAAAGAACCTCTGACAAAAACACATAAGGACAACGTCACAAAATATTTACCTAAACATGAAAAATAATTTGCAACGTTTCTTTAACAATTTACAGTTAAAAAATAAATTAAATGAAATTGAGAGGACGCTGGCTGACAGAGAAACAAATATTTTATCAACTGATTTAAGACAAGAATATGAGAGACAACTACAGAATATTAGAACCTTGCGTGGATTATACGAAGAGAGAGCCCGCTTAGGCGAAGTTACTAGACAAGGTCTAGTAAGAGAGCTAGAGGAACAAAAAAGATTAAATCAAGAAGAAGTCAATAAGTAAGTCGCAAATTAAGTCATTATAATTAAAATGTTACCATTTCATACTTTCGACTCTACCTTGAAAATACTTTTTCTTAATAATAATAATTTTCTTTTAGATGTAACAAACTTACTTCAAAAGTAGAAGAGTTCGAATCGCAAATAGAAACATTAAAGGAAACAATAGAAAATAATAAAATAGAAATATCCACTTGCAAAGATGAATCTAATGTATTGAAGGCAGAAATGGCAGTCGTAAATAAGGTAGTATATTGTTTTTAAAGAGGTTTGAAAGACTCAAGTTTATAACATTACTAATTAACGTACTATTTTAGCTCTTCTCTCAAGTATTACTTGGATATAAAACAAAACAGGATTTAGACAAGCTAGTACACAGACTTGAAGAAAATCATGGTTTGTTAACACATATGGCTGAAAGGGAAAACGGATCCGAAGCATCTTCGGCTTTACCCAAACTTTTATTGGAACTAGTAAGTCAAGTTGATGAAAGCGATGAAAATAATACTTACGAAAAAGAAGAAGAAGAAACCGATAATACCACAGAAAAACAAGAAAATGTAGAATGTGTTGGTGAGTGTTGATTCTGTTTATTATATATATTTAAATTGGAATTATCTATATTCGAATGAAGTAATGATTGATTAGTTTCAGAATATCAACCAGTAAAGAGTACAACAGCTGAAGAAATAGTTGAAAATTTACCCAAAGTTTGGAAAGTTTTAATGGAGCTTTTAAGTCACCAGAATACAACAGATATTGATAACTCAGAGAAAGTGACAACCTGCTACAAATCAGTTGAAACAAAATCTGGGCCTGTATTAGTGCCAAGTGTTAGTCAGACTTATATCAGATTAAAGGTAAGTGTTTTACTCATAGCTGTTGCAATTGTTAATAAAAAGCTTTAAGTCACGGTCAACAAGAAATCGTATCTTAAAATAAAATCGTTCATGACCGGTATTTTTCACGGTATAAAAAACGAATAGTTATGTGAAAGTTGGTATAGAGCCAATATGACGAGGGAATTTGTGAAAACAAAGCATAATGTTTTAAAGTATCTTTCGTAACGCCAACTTACAATTTGTCGTTTCTGCTTTCAGGACCTTATTGTCGAAAAACTGGGTTTAATTAAGGAAGTAAATCGTATGAAACAACTCAATGCACATTTAGAAACCAGATTAGGAGAGCAAGAACGAAGACTCTGTTTGGTAACTACAGAGTTAAGCAAAACTTGGCATGTTGTAAGTAGACTGCGAAAGCACCATCACCAGCTCCATACACATGAAAAAATACTAAAATACGAACTACAGCAAAAAAGAAAACTCCTAAATGAACTCAAAGAAGAGTTAGAATACTGTCGTGAAAAGTGGGAACAAGCACGTGAAAAAAATACACAATCAGAACGAGATTGGAGACAGCTTAGAGCAGAATTTTCAAGCAGAAAAATTAAATCCGATTCTCCGTCTTTTAATAATTCAGCGGAGAGTGGATATAGCGATGAAAGACCTTCAGATGAATCTTCAGAATCGAATGATGAAAGCGAATATGTTGCTGAGACACATGTTAGATGCAAGAAAAAGTTAAAGAAATCTTTTGAAACAATTGTAGATTCTAGTGCAGATTTCAATCTAGTAGCAGAAAGAGATGATCCTGCTAGTGACATGTTAGATGTAGCTGATTTGCCTTTAGATAATCAAGATTGTGATGAGAATCATGAAGCTGTTTCTGAACATAGCAAAAGCGAAAACATTCTCAAGAGTGAAAAAATCTGTGAAGAAACAGAAGATGAACTCTGTGATATTACTTACGATGATTCATGTATAAATGAATCTACAGCAGAAAACGACTGCTCCGTAGATTTATCTACGTTAGATACAGAAATAAGCAACAACGATACAGCAGATGCCACAAGCAGTGCAACACATGCCACTTCATCTGATGGCTCAGTTGTGACTGTAATAGATCCAGCTGAAATTTTAAGAAATATAAAACTTCAAAATGAACGGTTGGCTAGAAGAGATGCAAAAATGGCAAACCTAGAAAAAAATTGTTCTGCTTTGTTGAAAAAGACAAAAGCCACTACGAAATTTAGTGAGCACTTAAATAATACATTAGACCATCTTATTAATCGTCCATCGTCCTCACAAAGTGATTCTCCGAGTGATGACTCAATTAAAATTTCATTCAAAAAGGAGGTACATACTGAAGTTAATGATGTCATGAACAATTTAAATTGTGAAGCAGCAGATTCAAGGTCAGGAAATAGCAACGGATTAAAAGGGGATGATAGTGAAATTACAGAACAAATAATTGAAGATGGTACGAATGGCGATACAGGACAAACATCCTTGATTATTTTAAGCGATACTTCACAAAATGATTCACCCATTAACTCAACACCAAATCCTGAACTACCATCCACGAGTGATGAAGATAATTTTCAAAAGAAAATTACAGATTTCAAAAAAATATTAGAAAATGTTAAGCAGCAAAATGAACGGTTAGAAAAAAAAGATAAAAGACTTAAAATGTTAGAGGAAAACTGCTCAGAAGTTGTTCGAAACATAGCCAACACGGTAAAAGTTGGCGAAGAAATCAATGAAAAGCTGGACGTACTTCATAATAACTCGCAAATAAACTCTGTCAATGATAATTACGAAGATAGTAGTGCAGGTCCCAGCCAACCAGTATCTGAACCAACATCTAATGACCACGAAGCCAGATTTGCTGCTCGTGATCTTCGACTTAAAATGTTAGAAGAACAAACCAAATGCCTCGTTAACAAAGTTAATAAGACCACATCAAAAGGTGTGAAGATAAATTACAAACTGGAAGAACTACACAATATATACGGATCAGAAAACTCTCGCGCTGGAACACCATCAGGGGATAGTGAAGATAAAAGCAATGAAGGCGATTCGAATGATGAAACATGAAGAGAGAGATACATTATCACCTTAAGGTTTCTAATCACATGTTTAATTAAATAAAACAAATGTATCGATATGTCTTATTTTATTTCTTACAATTACATACAGATCAATTTTAAATCGTATTCAGGTACGGCGCACCAACTACTACAACAATTCTTTTTATTTAAGTAGACTTCTGGATAGTATTATAAAAGTCTCTCCTCTGTCTTCTATAAAATTCTGATAATCACAAAAAAACTTTTCAGTCGCTTCTTACGCTGTATGATTTATTTTCTACACCGCCACTACTTGTTTTAACTTCTATTGATTTGACACTGTCATCCAACACTGCAACCATGACTCGGGGTACTTTATCTACATCCTTTCCCGGTGGTAATCTGTAGAGCCGCCAAGCCCATATTGACAGCAACAACATCTCCAACATCATAATACTGTATTGTATCACTGAAAAAAGTCACATTATAAAAGATTACTAAAGAAACTATTTTTATGCAAATATTAAGTTATTTCTTTTACGTTTTTTATATTGCTATGTGCTTTATAATCTAGTGCCGTTTATCGAGCCATCCTTAACTCTGTGCAAATGAAAATGTCCGATAAAATTATCTACGTAACTCGAAATCCAACATCAAACCTCTGTAGGTATCCCAAGCGACAATATTTGCCAACGAGGAAGGCAAAATATTTTATTTTTGTACAAAATCAAATAGTTTTTTGTGCTTCTGCTCTATAATATTACGCTCGTAACTAATGTACATAAATGCAAATAATACTTACTATTAACAAAAACGGAGGGATGCAGAGACGTGACACATCGTAAGTTTACAATCTCCGGCAAGATTTTAGCAAAACCACACTGGAGCTTCACAATGATCAGAGCTAACTGCAGGACTAAGAACCTGGGCTTGGGCTTGTGGCCTGCTGATTCTGTGAGACGCACACACATCACCATCCCCCACACTCCAGTCAGAATTGACGTCGCGACAAATGGCTGCAGATACACGAACTTCCGGTGGTATAGCATCTGAAATGGAAAATGAAATCAAAAATAATAAAATTATTATTATTTTATAAACTACATACCTACTAATACTGAGTGTGTCGTTATTTTAATACTAAGACATTTTATATTTATTTTTTTTACAATTACTTAAATTAAGTAAGAATAAATTGTAAATTTCGATTGCTTTAGTCTACATACTCATTACAAAGCAAATGTTTAATCCGTCATAATAATTTTGGTTTCAGTTATGGACATATATCACACACTATGAAATAAAATACGGGTATACAATTTATATTGTGCGTTTAAAATATGAGCTGTTAAAAGATTGTCGAATACTAAAACTATAGCAAAAAAAATATTAAATGGCAAGTATTAACTAAAAGTAAACACATAACTTCATAATGTCGTAGTTACGAAACCACGATCACCCTGGTAAACTAAGAAGTTACCTACATATTTAAGAATTCATACATTTAATGGATTTTACTTACCATATCCTCCGCCCAAAGAGCGAGTAGAATGACGTAAATGAAAGCTTGAACTATCGGCATTTGTAAAACTACATATCGCACCCACGACAAATTTCGTCTGAAAGAAAAATAAAATATAAAGTAGTTACAACGGGCATAAAAAATACGTTTAAAATTCCGTAATATATAATAATAAATCTAATTGAAGATAAAAAATGGAAACTGGAAAGGTTTATTTCATTCCAGTAGGTAATATAATTATAAGTACTGTTTTAAAGTTTAGAATTTGTTTTTTTATAATTTTTTATGTAAACTGTAAATTAATGAAATACCAAATCAAGATATTAATTTCGAAATATTTATTGAAAAGCTTTTAACGTCAAAAAGTTGAGTAATATCATTAATGAGCGTTATGTCTGGATCGTACAGTGACCGCACTAGCGTATGACCAGCGATAATTACCGCGGTTCTATCAAATACAATGTCGACTAGCAAAAATATGTCTAGTCGATATAATCATGGAGATTCAAAATCAGGACAATACTGACTGAAAAAGCAGTGATGGCCTCGAGGTTTAGGCGCGCGGTCGAGAATTTCAGCGGTCGCAGGTTCAAACCCCAGGCACACACCTCTGACTTTTCGAAGTTATGTGTGTATTCACAATGAATTATCACTTGCTTTAACGGTGAAGGAAAACATCGTGATAAAACCTGCACACCTAAAAGTTCTGAGGAATTTCTTAGGTGTGTAGTCCGCCAACCCGCACTAGGCCAGCGTGGTGGACTGAGGCCTAAACCCTCTCAGTTGTTGAGGAGGCCCGTGCCCAGCAGTGAGACGTATATGGGCTGATGATGATGATGATGACTGACTGACCCTAATAAAAGCCGCGAATAAAAAATGTTAATAACAAAAAGTGTTACACGTAAAAGCGTTTATTCACTTTGCTAATTGGTTTTTACTTCAAAAACCAGGTATAGTAAATTGTTCGTTCCAAGTAACCTTTGATATCATCTTACAAATTAAACCATTACAGTGGGTGGATGTTGATATTATTAAGCAATTTAATTAAAAACTGTAGTTACAAATGGGTTTTTAGTCTAGTTAACAATTATTACTAGTAAATGGATGTGACCAATGAGAAAATAAATATTGGAGCAATTCTTCAATACCATTTCGTTAATGTATTGTCATGGTAAAAACAATTTGGTAAAACTAAGTATTATGTTCTTTAGTTATTAACCACAATTATTTCCGTAACGCCTTCCTCTGATCGACCTCTCACAAAATTTTCTACATCTCTTTATACTCTAATATTCTGAAGAAAAAATGGCGTATTTTTGTTGTTAAAGAATACATTCAAAATCTGATACATATATAAATGATACTAGAAATCGCGTTGAAATTATAATTAATGAAAATTTAAGTATTACGATAAGATATTGCACCCATGGTACTATTATCATGTTTGTACATAGTTTCAATATAGACTGGGACTTATTTTATAATTATTGAAAAATATATATATATATATATATATATCTGCCCGAGATTTCGTCCGTGTCGATTTTAAAATTGAGTCGAGAGGGTCATAAAAATATGTGAATACGAATAAACAGTACGTAGGTCACGAATTTCGTTCTTTACTCCACAGTCAGCAAACAATCACATGTGCTGATCAACATTTGTTTTCCTGAAATTCCTTTTATATGATGACAATCATACATTGCTCGATTTTAATATTTATAAAACATTTAAGATATTATCCTCGTCACTTACTTCTGTAATTTCGGCCTCGGAATGGCACAACACGGCCAACAACAGCATGGCAGAACTCTAGTCTCTAGCCTAATGTCCGGAGTACATCTAAAAAAAAGGATTACATTAAAATTTTAACTCGCAGTTTTCACTAAAATTATTATCAATTGTAAATATAGTTACGAACGGAACTACCGTAACTTTAGATAGTCGCATAATCGCATATTGTGTTTCAAAAGTTAATATGGTAATGTTGACAATTGTGATTCAGTAATGGAGTAAAATTAATTTAAAACACATTGTTATTGACAGCAGATTAACATATAAAATATTAAATAACACCAATGCTAAAACTTGAATAAAGTGTAGAGGAGCACTATAATTTTCTAAAAATAAAATTATCGCTAAATCAACATTCCCTACCTAATTAGCTGATCAGCTCCGCCGCATTCTGCCACCATCAGGCAGAATAAATGGTACATGGCGATCATAACAGCCTCTTGAGCTATAGCCTCTGAGATTATCCTAAATCTCGGTAGAACTATAGCTAAGAAAGCTGCAGCTGCCACGATCTGAAATTATAATCATCACTCTGTTAATACATGATATAACTATAAAGTAACAAAAATTTCTTGGGCTTTTGTGTGCATAATGAGAGAGGAATACATGAAATCATCATCTTCCGCTTACCCTGTTTCCAATTTTATTTGGGGTCGGCGTAGTATGTTTTATCTTTACAAACATCACTATCAGCCGTCATTTCATCATTCACATATTTTTCTTTCATATCTTGTCTCACGTACTCCATCTATCTTTCTTCCTCTGCTTATCCATCCTTCAACTTTCATACTCATTACTTTTTTACCTACATATGTTTTATCCCTACTCATAACATGCCTATACCACGACAGACCATTTCCTTTCAGCTTATCTATTACAGGAGCCACTTTCAAACTTCTTCTAACGTATTCATTCCTCACTCTGTCACTCCGTGTTATCCCACACATCCATCACAACATTCGCATTTCTGCTTCATGCAATCGTCTTTCGTCCGGCTTCTTGGTAGCTCAATACTCCGATCCATTCAGTACGACAAGTCTTATAATGGACTTATATATTATTATTAGAGGAATACATGAAATGTGTTCCTAAATGTTTTTCTTGGGCAATTGTATCTGAAAACATATGCCTTAAAGAATTTTAATGCTGTTTTGCAGTTTATTCCACTGTAATCCATGAGTGCATAACATGTCAAATTAATGAGTGTGTTCGTTAGGCTTAGTCTACAAAATAAACTGATACCTGACTTTATGCTTCACATACTAAGATTACGTTAAAAGTCTACAACTCATTACTCGTGTGTTTTTAAATCAGTCTCAGGAGCCAAGGACCTTGACATGGTTGTATAAGGAGTTAGGCGCAGTAACTGTAATTGTTTCTAGCTTACTACGGAGATAATTTGCAATTAACCATGTATGTTATTTATTTACTTGTGATAGTAGTATTATTTTTTACTTATATTCATTATGACATCTTGGTGATAGGTATCATATACGTCCCACTGGTAGGCAAGAGTCTCCTGTGCAACTGAGGGTTTAGGCCTTATTCTATCACGCTGGCCTAGTGCGAGTTGGCGGATTGGTCATATTATGTACCTATAGCCTATGACCATGCGGCTCGAAAGTCATAGGTATATAACGATGTATATTTTTCCCATTTAATTCAATTAATATAGTTAACAATAGGCTATACAGCATGGGAACATCCTTATAATTATTTAGCACAAAAATTCTGGTATTGTTTAAATATAGCTAATAATGTTTGGAGTAATTGCAAACGGTCCCACGGCATCGGTGTTTGCTTCATAAATAATTTGGTCAAGTACGTATTCACAATGATTGTCCATTGCGAAAGCAATTTATTCAAATTTCGACCCACCTATCTTTTGTAGCTAAAACAGAGTTACTTTTTATACCGATGTTTTATGCTTATCAGTAGCTAACACTATTTTAGCGCGTATAATAACTTATGCACTTGGTTGAGTTATGCGTTGATGTTTACAAATTACTACTGCACATTATATTCAAAATAATAATACTCAAATTGTTAAGTAGAGCAAGGCGAAAACTGACAGTCGTTGGTATTATGGTAATTTGAAAAAACATACTAATTTTTTCGCTTTACGAATAACTTTTAAAATTACTGATATGGGTTATCCAGGAAATTCGAGAACTTGAATCTAATATTAGTGAAACAGCTCATCAAATTATTTTTTTATATCACCATTTTAGGATTTTAACACATATCTTGAGGAGCATTGCTTTGAAAATTAAACGATTATTTTCGAAATATAGCGACGTAAAAAACAAGAAAGTGGGTATACTTAATTCAAATGAGCATTAATTTTTTTTAAGAGAATATAAAACTTATATATCGTAAGTTTAATTCATTATCACGGCTGACATTTTACTTCCTTTATTACTTCTCTGCCTGCTGCTATAGGTATTGACAGTTAATTTTATACCAGACCAAACAGAGTGCAATGGATATACTACGTCGGTTACAGATGTTACAATATTGGCAACGTGAAATAACCACTTACATGTGGTGGCCATATTATAAATAGTAGTACTTATCTAACTATTTATACTATTTGCGGAAACGCATCACCATTCGTATTGCAGTTCTTAACACGACTTACTGCCGAAAGATTGTTTAATGGAATGGCTATGTCCAGTTTTCGAATAAATCTTTAATCTACTGGACTGTTTAATAAAATCAGTTTGTTACATTGGCCCAAAGTAAACAGATATGATGTAATAGATTTCTTGACGCTTTTGCTACAGTCAAGGTGATTCCCGGCCAAAATTCCCAACTACCTAGTTACGTTAATCTAGTTTATTAATACAGTACTAAAAGGTTTGATTATTACTATTGAAGAATAGGAGGCGGAATTTGAGATGACTGGGATGATGTACTTAGTCAAATGAAAATTCCCAACTTGGTTAGTATTTCATCATTTTCGATTTAATTACAAAAAACAAAATAATAGAAAGATATTTTTTTTCGAATGATTAAATTTATAGATAATGTATTTTAATTGTATATTAATATGTAATTTGCTCATGGCAAATAAGTTGGTTATTTCGTTAACATATGAAAGCCAGTATGTCAATTTTCTTAAGCCACTGGTATTTATGAAATCGATGTTTTGTATTAATTAAATCGCAACGTGGCCCAGCGGAGAGAGGTATGCGGCGAGTGTTGCAAAACGTTTCGCGTGGACCTTACGCAATAATGACCCGCGGACCACTATGTCGCGCAAATCTTAACCGATTTTAAATGAATAACCTCTTTTTTATTTAACTTCATGGCTAGATTGAGAGTTTCCGAATCAAGCAGATTTTGGATTGTTCTTTATAAAAGACCTTGTTCTTCGTTATATAATGGCAATAATTTCATAACTTATTAGATCTGAAGATACGTAAAAGAAGACCCGACTCATCTTGTCGGTGACACTGTAGTAATTCATGGTTCATAAACCATATCCAAATTACGCACAATTTTATGCGACTTTTTTTAATTTTTAAATGCAGTAATACCACATAAATAAGATAGAAGTACATAGTTTATGAATTCCAAATTTGATATGCCACGATGCAATGAATCTTGTTAAATTGAAGGAAGGGATGTGAGCTTAAATCAAATTATTATGTTCAGCATGCGAGAATGAGAATACGCGGGTTTTACGATGCCTCCGATTTTCTGCCACCCATCTCCCATATCTGGCTTGCTCTCTATGAAGACGTCCCATCTCTTCCCCACCTAGATTTTTGTCTTCTCTTTAACACGGTCGTTTCTTACAAGGAGAGGACAACGTTGCGAATTCTTTCACCTTTCTACAATGGACAGAGCAGCGACACCGGAATGAATTAGTAGTTCGAACATTCTTTCTGGAAGGCCAGACGGCATCATCATCAGTTACGAAAGGACACAATTGATCATCTCCTAAAGACTACTCTCCTAAAGAAACAATCTGCATTCTTGATCAAGTTCTCTGTACACCATTTTAACACTCTATCGAGATTCTGTTTACTATTGTATTGTACCACTTGCTCGCTTGCTAATTTATACATTGGTATATGTTTTTTTTTTTATAGTAAAACCCCAAAAATAAAATTAATTTATGAAACACGATAGCACTTTGACAGTTGTGAACAAAACCTAACTCCTTACTTTTAGTCAAACGCGAAATAATGATCCCAGCCACTCTAAATCTAGAGAAACTTGTTTCAGTTGAGAAAGATGATATCCACGTACATGATGCAAAAAAATGGCTTAAACAGTTAGTACGACTTAACAACCAGTCTTATATCAAATTAGTAATATATTTCCTACTTTCGCCACTCCAATGACTCGAAGTAATCGCGCAACACCTAAGCCATTTGAGCATCGCAATCAACTCGAATAAGCTCGTCGCTTGGTTATGCAACCGAGTATTCGCATCTACAACCTCGTGAATCAGTATAAATAGAAGCTAACTATATGAGAAACATAGATTTTGAATATGGTGTCAATAAAACGCACACCGACATTGCAATTTTCAAATCTATCAACGGCATAGTATACGAGTATATTGCGTATGGTAAGCTATTACAGAAAGACGAATAGTGAAGAAAGCACCTTCGGATTAACTAAAGAATAATATTCGGAATACCACTGAACAATTGCAATAAATTAATGATTTTATAAATTGAAACACCATATTGTACGTATCAGTAAAGTTTGAGAGTTTGTTTTGATATGAGCATAAATTTCATGTGATTGCTAAAACGGAGAAAATTAATATTAATGTAGAGATATAATCTACAAAATAAGTCAATGAATGAAAAAATGAAACTGAAAGGTAACAAGAATGACTGCCCGATAAAACACGATGTCATAATTGTGACCGAGAAAAAAATGAAAGGGACTGTTTGTTGTGGAACCGTCATATCTCTTATTACGCTTGCATCTTAATGCACATTCAGTATTACTTGTGTGGTTTCATCTATTTTACTTTCAAACGTATAAAAATTGGTATTTTAACACGGTATCGATGAATACGATGTTTTATTTTTCTAAAAATCTCCAGAAATAAATTATGTGCGCGATGGCCCTCTAATTCGCCTGGTCTGTTGTGAAGCGCGCTAAAGATTACCTGCGAAGTCAGCGATTCGAACCCAAGGCATTGTTCTGACCTTGCGTACTAACGAATATTCAAACTGAATAATAATGCACCTAAAAACCTCGTGTTGAAGATTATTTGAATGTTCTTTACAAACCGTCCTAGACCAGCGTCGTTAACTAACGTGTTAGTTCTTCCAATCTAGACAGTTCTAGCGGCCAGTGGAACGTATATGAGTTACCTAGTCATGCTATTCTGTAGGTAATTCTTAAAATATATTTTATTCCTCCACAGCCCCATTCACAGAAAATAGCCTACATAATATGAATAGGGAAATGCAGAAACTAGTCGAAGCACTTTTCAAGTTGCATGAATGCTGGACGGCTACGTAACACAAGCTAACTTCATATACAATGTTCTTGAAGAGTAAAATACTTGTTAGACGGAAAATATTATGTGTTGTAGGCAAGCATACAAAAATTATTGTCTATATTGCATCCAAATGCTGAAAGCCTATATAGATAATATAATTAAATTAAAATATTCTAGGCGACATCATAATCTTCTAGCACTCAATGAGGTTCCCATTGTAAAGTTTTGTATTTACTACTCAATATTTACTTTAAATACAAACTCGAAAGTAACTTGGTCCGTCTGTTACGCGTTGACGCCTCAACTGGACCAATTTAAATGTTTGGTATGGGCTCGTCGCAAAGAACATAGGCTACTTTTTTGCGATTTTGCCCCGGCGAAGTGTAACCCATCTATTATTACTAATAGGTTATAAAAACATTACACCCAGACTGAACTGGGAAGAGCTGCAAGTATTGAAGATGATACTTACAGGGTATACAGCCAATACAGTTGCCACATTAGTAAAGCTGTCTCGCCAGTGACGTATCGCAGATTTTATTGAGATCACGTAGAGAACGCACACCGCTGCCAACACCACTGCTCCATACGTCCATAGCGCCCACGCATAGTTGTGCAGGGCTGTAAAATAGATAAATAGACTGTTTTTGGGATAGTCCGTTCAATTTTTTTTGTAGCAGCATGAAGTCTGGAGATGTATATAAAATGTTATGGAAACCAATGTTTGTATGATCCACAATCATTTAGTTCAAGTCTGGTTGTATTTTAGACCAAAAAATCTCTCATGTTTTCTGACACCCATAGGCCATAACACAAGAACAGGTGAGGTGGTTGTAAGAATTTATGTAACTGTTACATTTAAGCATTTGTTTGTCTACAATTATAAATAAGCGTACGTTTTAAAAATATTACTAAAAGTTCTCATTTAGTCGTTCGATAATACCGTAACTATTTACACATTTACTGTTTCATTCATTAAAAAAAATGTGTGGTACTACAGGTAAAACTAGGGTGAAACCTTAAAATTCAAATTTGTAGATTTGCTGCGATATTCTCACTGAACTAAGAATTAACGTACATCGCGTGTGGAAGGAAGGAAACACAGGAACTTATAAAACGCCTTCAGTTATTATAATGAGGTCACCGACGATGTAGTTCAATGTGAAGAGTAGGTAACATTTATTATGAATATTTTTTACTATAGATACTAAAAGTTTATATCTACTGTAATTGTTGTTCATTTATATTATTCGTTTTTGATGCTAATTTATTATTTTAAATGTTTTTATGTAATATCCTTTGCACTCTAAGGTCGTAGACTAATTAATGTGATCCTCTGGGACTCAATGACAATAGTGAGGGCACTGTACGAGTATTATAAGTTATTAGGTTCAACTGCAAATTAATTCCCAAAACAGACTTAGTATTTCTAAAAGTTATTTTTTTCTAATCAGTAGATAATAATTTGTTTTTCCAATTTATTTTCTTTTTCAAGTCATTCTACTAGGAACAATTATATTTTTAACTATGTTTATTGTCAACCATTCTATATAGAACAGGCAAATTATAATAGCAAGACTAGTGGAACATTATGCGATATCTGAGGACTCAATAGGGAAACGCTTCAATCAAAGCTTCTCGCTTAACGTATTCTTTATGCCAACAACACTATAGTCAAGTGTATATACAAACAAGAATATCACAAGCCTTCTAAAACAATCTTTACGTCATCGCAATTACCTACTATTATCACATATAGTGGCTAATTTTACCTGATATCATCGGTCAAGGGCATATCAACAATTTGTCCTCAGAAAGGGCAAATAAAAGCAAAAGTAGATACACTTTAAACAACCTTATAATACCTTTCATGACACAGCTGTGTATTGAAACGTAAACATATGTATATCATATTCATATGACGTTTGTGTTAATAAAGTAGGTATATTAATATTATAATAAATAATATTATTTTACATTATTGTGTAAAAAAACTTTCCATAAAAATAACATACTATAACGTGTGTTAAATCAAAACTCCCGAACAATATCGGTAATAATAGTTTAATCATGCGTCCCCTCAATTAGCCCGTCATACGCCATTGCCCACACAAATTAGTGACGTAAGCATGTGATTTAACAATTTAATTTGTCACTCTCTACAGTCCAATAGGTTTCGGTAGTAACGTGTTACGTCACTCGGAAGTTTTTGAAGCAATGAACCAGGCATCTGGTATAATATGAATATCTTGGATCATCTTGATATCGTCTCGTGATAACAGCGTTATACATTGCTGGCCAACAGCCAAGCTATCAGGAGTTCTTCAAAAAATAACAACCAAAACCCTAAGTTTAAGTGATTTAAAATGGCAAATGCATTTCTGACGTTATTATTTTTAAATAATGCTGCAGCCACACTGAGCAGTCATTTTCTTTTTGTGAACTGTTGCTCCTTAAAATTCATCATCATCATCAGCCCATATACGTCTCACTTCTAGGCACCCCCTACAACTGAGAGGGTTTAGGCCTTAGTCTACACTAGCCTAGTGCGGGTTAGCGGACTACACACCTAAGAAATTCCCAAGAACTTTTAGGTGTGCAGGTTTCCTCAAGATGTTTTTAGGTTAGGTTTCTGATCGTGAAATTAATTACAAAAATACGAAAAAAAAGTTATCTTCCATTCTAACTCGTTTGTGGGAACACATTTCAATATTGCTGTGTGTGATATGCATTTAAAAAATCATAAGTACTTGTGATTCCAATTAAGGAATGTAAAAAGTAGACTCTGAAACATTTTTAAGCATGGCATTACACACTAAAGTAAATATACCATGAAATTTAATTTTATATCATTTATGAGTAAAAAGGCCCGGGGCAGCGTGAGTGGACGGCCCTGGCCTACAGGGAAACTACTTACAAATAGACTGATACAAATTGCAAAGCCTCGATCTTTAATTGAATTATAAACCATCACCAAATGTTACTTATATAATCCATATTTGTATAACGCCACATTTGTCATTCGCAAGACAAAACAATGTGGATATGTAAAATTAAATCGTTGTTGATCTCGTGCCAACTATACTGTCGGATGGTTTTAAAAATCATTATATTGTGAGAGTTACGGAAACGCTAATATCGTTGTCACTCCACACTCTAACTCGTTTGTTAATGATCATGTCTATTATTTAAAACATTTTTAATCGATTTCAAAAACAGAGATATTAAAATGATTGACACAAAAAATTAAACGTCAATTTAATTTAGATAATACGCAAATTGCGATTTAAAAATCAAACTACATAATCAATAGAGCTTGAAGTAATCTTCCGCAATATGATATCGTGCAAGCGTTTAAGTAACTAGTAAGTCATAAATTATTTATATTGGGTAGTGTGCGTAAAAAGGTCCGATTTCTTTTACATTTGGTTCAAACATTGATGGACACATATCGTTTTGTTCAGGTAACGCTGTTCTATTTTTAAAATATTATTTGCTGCTGCAGAATTTTAAGGACATCAACAATATTTCCAATCACTTTTATCTCTGAATGAGGTTACAATACATCTATCATACCTATTATACCGGATATAAATTATACATTGCAAAACATACTTAAAAATAGAATGCATGTGTTCCATTGCATAACTTCAAAGGCAATTAAACATCAAGGTTTTGATGTTAAATGCAAAGTAGACGTTACGTTACAAACATCGATTATAATATTATCAAAATTCTCGTGATGGGCATCATCTTGGCGCTCATTAAAATATGGATCAAGATAATTTTTATTTCGACCATTATTTTAGCCAATGACGCTATGTGCTAATGCAACTGATAGTCAGTGCTATGTAATGCGGGTATAAACGAGTTTAATATATATCGGAACTGGAGGTCAACGCTATGCAAACTCTAAAACAACTCTATTTAAAGATAAATATTTTATACTACCATACACTTACACACGTTAACAACACAATGCCATAGTTGTACCTAAGTGCTATTCCGGTTTCATTCCGAAAGCGTTCCCACCTGTCTGCCTTGATCTTTTGGGTTGATTAACCCCGTAAACTTTACGGAAACAACCCAGGAAACTATTTAACAAATCGACTTGTTACCATGGGCTATTTGTTGCATACGTAGTTATAGATTCCTTGCCAGGGTATTGTACAGGTTTTATTTCGGTCTTGCTTATTTCTTGAACATTAACTGACTAGAACATATTATACTGTAGGTAGACCATTTTTGACAATCCTATTGATATTAATGAATAATGCATCTAAACTAACTTATTACTCTATTTGGATAACATCGTGCTATCAGGTACGCTGTTATTAATTTGTGGTGTCCGTATAAAAAAAAATAGCCCGCCCCCAAAATAAATGGATTTTTTACAAGGTAACCAGTTATATTACTGCATAAATATAACAGTAGACCTTTGTTGCTCATGCTCCAGGATGGATTGAAGGCAATACACTACCTCTAACATTACTTACAAGTAATTTTAAGCTTTGTGTACCGTAAACGCGCTATTGTGTTAAAATTTAAATGAGGACTTAACAAATTATTCAAGTGAAAGTGATTCCATTTTTATGAATAAAAAATGTCAGGTAAAAACAGCTTTATTCTTTTCGCTAAACAAAACGCCCCGGTATTTATGTTGCTTACAAAAAATTGTCTCGTTCCTTTGTTGGGTTCAGGTAGAAGAATTCAATTAAGGCCAAAGTGGGTTGGCGTCAGGTTGCAAAGGATAAAATTTAAAAACAGTAGAAGAAAATGAAAACATAACGAGTGCCTCGTATTATAGCGTCTCATAAAATAGAGTCGTATTGCGGCACAAGTACGAGTATGTGCTGTACAATCTAGAGGTCCCGGGTCGGGCAAAGTTACAGCAATAAGTTCGTCCCCTGTTAGGTGGTAAGAAAAAACAATCGGCGAAACGTGGGTGTAGAAAAGCCCCACTCTCTGCTTACCTCTTCGGGGAATACAGGCGTGAGACAATGTATGTATGTTAAATATAGATTTTTTTCCAGACTCAAGCGAAATCCCATACAAGCGGCATTTTAAAGGATATCTAAGTATTTCGTCTGCGATGATACTTTTAAAAACCAATACAGATAACACTGATAAATTGTTGGGACATAGGGATTGATATCCAACACTCATAGATAAACTAATATCGTAATCAAGTGAGACTAAAACGCATACATATTTTTATCTTATTTTTGGAATTGACAATAATTATGACGTACGTAACGTACTGAGTAATAAGCAGCATATAAAACAATAGACCACATGTTCTCATCTAGATAAACATAAACATCTACTATTTAATTTTAAAAAATACGGTCTGGATCTAAAACTCAGCACACATGTGACACACATGTAAGTTACTAGTAAAAAGGTCTTTATAAAGTTTAAGAGTACGACCATTTATTAACAAAAAACGTTTAATAATTGCTTTGTCTTATAGCCCATTCATCATCATCATAATCATCATCAGCCTATATACGTCTCACTGCTGGACACGGGCCTCCTTTACCATTGAGAGGGTTTAGGCTTTAGTCCACCATGCTGGCCTAGTGCGGGTTGGCGAACTACGCACCTAAGAAATTCCTAAGAACTTTTAGGTGTGCAGGTTTCATCACGATGTTTTCCTTCACCGTTAAAGTACATGATTCATTGTGAATACACACATAACTTCGAAAAGTCAGAGGTGTGTGCCTGAGGTTTGAACGCGCGACCGTCGAGATTCTCGACCGCGTGCCTAAACCTCGAGGCCATCACGACTTCCTTATAGCCCATTGATACCTATGAACCCCTTTAATTTATATTGTAGAAAACGTCCTTTAAATGTTTCTTAAATTGCAACCGTCGTAGTTATTCTACAGTTCCATAACAATAAACTAGAAAATTGTGTCATGGATATGAAAATATTGAATATTGACTGCCTCGCGGTCTTGCGGTACAAGTATGTGCCGTGCGATCTAGAGGTCCTGGGTTCGATTCCCGGGTCGGGCAAAGTGTTATTGGGTTTTTCCATTAGGAAATTCTCAGTAACAGCACGGAGTCTGGAAATGTGCCCGAAAAACGGCAATAGGCTCGCCCCCTATTACGTGGGACTGATACATACCTGGCGAAATGTGGGTGCAGAAATGCACCTCTGCCTACCCCTTCGGGGAATACAGGCGTGAGTTTATGTATGTATGTATGTATGGATATGAAAATTAGTGGGGTTCATTTGAGAGGCGAAATTTGATGACCAACACAGTGGTCCTTTACAGGCTAATGACGATTATTTGTAGCAAATTATTTGATGCAAAATAACGGAATAATGTCTAAGGAAAATATGTACGTACGGGTTTCACATATCCTGAATAAAATGTATAAGGAAATACCAGGATTGTTTATTACCATGTTTCCCGTTCATTAGATAATTATGAGTTATTTGCTTACGTAAATCTGGGCAAATACTTAAAAGCTACAAAGGATCTTTTACTCCCATTGTATAATTAATTTGGCAAAACATGACACAGTTTATGTATTATGACGTATATTAAGTTTTAACTTCTATTAATTTTCTTTTTTTAAAGCCTCCCTTGGCTGCAGTGCTCCGTGTAATTTTAGTCAATGACACCCGGTGGTTCTAAAGTTGCAGTGTTCATGAGACAATATTTATTTAACATAAAGGAATCTTTTGATATATGTACATATAGTAGACAGCCCCGTGGCGCAGTTGGATAGACACCAGCTTGCGAAACGAGAGGCCGCGGGCTCGATCTCCGCACCGAGACTAATGTTTGTGTGATCCACAAATATTTGTTTCGGGTCTGGGTGTTTGTGAGACCGAAAAGTCTCTCGTAGTTTCTGATACCCATGACACAAGACTCGTATCTTAATGTGGGGTCAGAATTATGTATGTGACTGTTGGGTGTATGGGTGTATACCGCACTCAGTATCATTACAGCCATAGTATAGTGGATACCAAATGTAGGATATAGAGAAAGGAGTAAGGCATAAACGATAATATACCGGGCTTCCGGTAAACTTCAATAAAAGGCAATCATATTAGACGTGAGCTCACGTTTCATATTTTGTGGAAAAGTTGTAGAACCCTTGTACACGCCATCCATCAATATAAGGGAATAATATAAAAATATAACGGACTTGAAAGTATCAAGTAAAAATAAATTATCACAGCATTTTGGTACCAACACACATACTTGTGTGATCATTGTACGAAAAAGTCCTCGTAGAGTAGACTTTGTTGAGTAAGTTTTCATTGGTAGAGCATTAATGATATTTGGAATGAAATTAATATTGGTTTAAAAAATGTTTCCACAGGTCTATTTGGTAAAGGTAAAACCGTATTATAATTTAAATACTTTTAAAATACATATAATAATAACTGCAGAAAGCGTTATACATAATATACAAAACCGATATATGGAAAAAGATAGACTATTTATAATATCGAAAGCAGATAACAAAGTCATAAAAGTAAGTATAATAAAATGCTAATGCTCTGAATTATTAGTTTGTTTTTAATTTCCTTTGCAGACGATATTTATTATCAATTAGACATACATATGTAGGTACTTATAATCTGGGAGTATTAATGTCCTATGAATATTTGTCATTGTTTATTTTAATCTATGAAGTCCTACAACACCTACAGAACTCTATCCTGCGAGGGAAAAAAGGATAGTTTAACAACCCTCCTCCTTTACCAACCCCATCGTCAAAGACATTAAAAAAAAACAAATTTAATGATTATTCAAAAAGATCTATTAGGATTTTTTAAATATTATAAAATAAGAGCCATGATTTAATTAATGGATAAAACAAGACGCGACACTTTTCAATCTCAATATAAAAATCTCAGAAAAAAATATTGTAAACACATCATATTGAACATACGACCTCTCATTTGACGGGTCTTAGCAATTGCATTATGAAGTCATCCAAAACAATTATCATCACGTAATGTATACAATGAAAAGAAAGCTATTACGAAATTATGACCTTACTCTACTCAACAGATATTTTTTTATACTTGATATGTTTAAATTACCTGTGAAGTAAGAGTCAAAATCTGGTTGGAGACTGTAACTGTAGCACAGAAACGTTGAATTGACAGCACTGTTGACATCGGGAAACGGTTTTTCAATGTTTACATGACGTGCAGCCACCACCTTTCCCGCGCCGCTGTTTTCGTATATTAAATCCATTTTTTTGTTTTCAAATCGATCACAATAAATTTTGAATTGTTTGTTTCATAATAAAACTAAATTCGCGCGGGAAGTGGACGCGCCGCGGAGCGAGTGTCGGAACGGCGACATCCGAATACACTGCGACCATCGAGCCTCGGCCACTGCGTGTTGCGTTCACTTTCTTTCGACATTTCGGTGGCCTGCGCAACTTCAACACATTAGTGCTGCACTACAACTTTCTGTTCTATCCTTCGGAGTAGCTTGACTATCGACATCTTGCAAACGTTCTCGAGATAACGGTAATCTGATAGTAAGTTTATCAGCTCAGATTAAATTTTACAGTTAGTGATTCTGAGTAACTTTCTGAATGCCATTGGTATTTAACGCTGGGCTAGTATTTATTGAAACAACGGCTAAATAATATCGATAAGTTTTATCGACAATGACGCAAGCTCTTCGACCGGTGAGGTAACAGCTTGGTAATACGCGTGCCAGTGTAATCTATCAGAACAACTTCATGCTTTGCTTGTAACAGGTTACATACTATATCCAGTATTTATGATAAATTTTCGACTTTATTTACTACCTAGTTGGTCGCGTATACTAATTGGCGCCGAGTTTCAGAAAGAAGTTTGAAAGATTGCGGGTTCAATTTCAACATGAACCTACGACCTACTAAGTGTACGCATGAGGAATTAACGTGCAAATGCGTCCACAGTTAAGAAAAAATCGTAGCATAGATTTAAGTAGAGACAGACTTTATAGCCGAAAAATTATAAATCAAGAAAGTTTATTTCAAAAACGGGTTTTTGGTGGTTTAGCACTTAGCTTTAAAGTGGAGTCAAAACTATGTGGGTGTGTTTATTTTAACTTGCAGCAAAAATATTTCGGGACTGAGTCACTATATAAAATTGCCAGAAGACGTAGTTACACTCGGTGAAAACTACAACAGAGCATGACTTGCGTTTCGAGAGGAACTATTGATAAAACTTCATTTATATTATACTTATATACTTACCCTCAAAATTGTATATCTAAAGGGATATTCAATTGTATCATCAGCTTTTAATAGACATGTTAATCTTGAAATGTTTAAAAATGAAAAACGTAGTGACGGCTAACAGGCATAATGCTTAGAAAACGCTGCTCAATGTAGTATTAAGGAAATAACATTATAGAATCACAAGATGTAACGGAAATTTCATTCATCATTCATCATCAGCCCAAATACGTCCCACTGCTGGGCACGGGCCTCCTCTACAACTGAGAGGGTTTAGGCCTTAGTCCACCACGCTGGCCTAGTGCGGGTTGGCGGACTACACACCTAAGAAATTCCTAAGAACTTTTAGGTGTGCAGGTTTTATCCCGATGTTTTCCTTCACCGTTAAAGCAAGTGATAATTCATTGTGAATACACACATAACTTCGAAAAGTCAGAGGTGTGTGCCTGGGGTTTGAGAACGGAAATTTACAACAACAAAATTGGGATGGAAACTATACTCTGTTTAAATCGTTTTGAGCACCAGAGATAAACAAACTGTTTATCTCAAAAATTAACTTTTCAGTGTTAATGTTGTTATCCAATATTGCCTTGTAGAAGAAAAATATCAAAGTATTATTTACTAATATATAAAATTTAATTGAGGTGACGTCATGGTTTCAAAACTAATGAAGTGAATTTACAACCACATTTTTCTAATTTGTAATTCCACACTAGTTTTCTGGGCAAGAATGGATGAATGGATTTTCATCAGTTATTTATAACTTGTGCTAAAAAGGACAAAGACATGATGATTGGTTCAAGTCCAGACCTTCCTTTATCTCAAACACAGATCGAAACGCGTACAGCACATCTGTTGCCTCACCATGGTTTGCGTGTCACAGTGCGACTATTCTGGTTGTTCTAGTCTTTTTGTACTAAAATCTACACATATAACTCTACCATTGTCGCTAGCACTTCAGATTTTCGGTTTAATTTCAATCAATGATATAATATACATTATATCAAATACGAATAAATTCTTCTTACTAATAACATTTTTTAGACCCCCTAGAAAATATAGAAAGAAAGAAAGAAGAAAGAAAGAAAAAGATTTTATTATTGGCTAGTGCACGAAAATACATTTTTTTTTTAAAGAAAACAATTAATAACTACTCGTATAATTCACACAGCCAACAATGGTCAATTCCGCTTGAACGGAGTTGCAGCGCTGATTTTCAATGAGGGGACCAAGTGACAAAACGGACGCTAGGTATATACATAACGGTTAATTTACAGTATTAAACAAATCTTTGTAAGTTTGTACGACATAGATATTTTAAGCTCTTAAATTACAACTCGCATTCATTTAGCCTTGTCTCATAGTTCAATTAACACATAATTGCACCTAACTCGAACACTGTTGTTAATTAATATACGTCCAATGGCCAAGTACTAAAAGGTCACTGGGGTCATCTGTGATACAAAGAAAAAAAAATAGTAGTCTAATTGAAACTGCAGTATAAAGTAAGACGAATAAAAAAACACATAACACTTCTATTTCCTATTCCTTTTTGTTCTTGTTTTCTCTTTATATTTCTCTTATTCATTTCATAAAGCCAGCAACTCAGCCACCTACCTTAAATTTTGTTTAGGTTTTCGGGTAATGGTGATCACTTAACAATTTACATCATCTGATGGTTAATTGTCTGGCTTAGTTACAGTTTTCAGAATCTATGCCATAAAAATTGTCCTCAAATTTAAAGGTCGGCTTAATGTATTATTTATATTGGAAGTTATTTAATTACTGTGCGGTTGATAGACTGCAATTAGGTAACCTTAGGTTTACTATTAAATCGGGTCAGCGAAGCGTGAGTACAATCTAATTTGCTACTACTAATATTCACGTAGATATACCCAAATACATATTAAGTATATAAGATAGGCAAGTGAAAAACACTCATCGTATAAATGATAGAGCCACGCTGAAGTCAGTTTCATTCGCTTCATAAACGAACGGACTCGACTCGGTAACTAACATTGTCTTCCAAAAAATCGACCTTGCCTTATGGCCGGTAAGTGGAGGCTCAATTTACTAGTTTTTGGAGAACGTACACAAACCAAAACAAAGCCATAGCGACGCGACGCAAGCATGTGTATCGCGTTCAATCGCGCTAAAGATGATGGTTTGTTTTGACTACACTACACTTAACATCAGTTGTAGTGTTGTCACTCTACCAGGACAGAAAAAAATATCTCTCGTCGTTCAATATATCTATTAATTGGTTTTAATATTAATTGTCTAATTAGAGCCGTCAAAACTCTATGCCTCTATATAATTATCTGTCTAGCGATACTAAATTATGTCCTGGATATGTACATCCCACCACGATGGTCATTTTAATGTTGAATTGAAAGAAATCTTGTCAACAATCTTATAGTTGTCAGAGAATAATGCAGGTAGCCACATAAACAAGTAAATCCGATACTTGCTGTGTTAAATATTGTGTAGTAAAGACGATTACTTCCGTTAATTTTTAGTTATAGGTAATTATTACTTAATCTTGAGACAATATAATGTTGACGTTGAAGGAATCCTAAAAAAACGGAAATTATTATTATTTAAATGTATAAACGGTTATCGTAGAACAAACGCCTTTCAAAATTATATTTAATAATTATATTCAGTCTAATACGAGCAACACATTAACCTATTGATAACATTATAAATTGTTTATATTAATTAATTGTTGGTCAAATTATTACCTAAATTCTCGTTACTACTCTATTTAGAAATTGTTATTTAAATTTCATTTTCAATGGTACAACCACGCCGAAGTTTGTTCGGGCTGCAGTACGAAAAGGCTGACACGACCATAATGGTACCATTGTCTTGTAGAAAATCGACGTAGAGCAATACCGTTGCGTTTCGTACGGTGAGTCAGAAATGGTCCAGTTCTGACTCACCGAACTCACTCGAGCTTAATGACGAGTGAAAAACTTGTGTCTGATTGATAAGTAAATATAAAGTATTTTCATACAACAGGTCAGACGTACAATGTTTTTCTTATACATATAAATATGCGTGATTTTTAAATGTGTAATATTTTTCAACCACTGCAATTTATTTTTGTGCTTTTACTTATTACAAAGTACTAAGTCGTTGATGAGTTATGACCCATATAAGTGTAAAGTTGGCCTAAATGAACATTGGATTTTTTTTATAAATCATGTTTGCTAACGACTTTAATGGAAAACACTAATAATAAACTTTAGAATTTTGCAATAATAATAATAACGCAATAATGTCTTTATCTTGCAGATTAAAAGTGCCAGTGGCCCTAAAGTTACTTTTATGATATCCATGACATGGTAAATTTACAATCTTATCAACAACCTTGGAGGCCGTGTCTATCCTTCGCTCCATTTATTCATTTCTTTATAGTTCAGGCAACTTAAATTCTTCGTTTCTTTTGATATTAACAATCAACTGAGAAGTTCCTACTTTATTACCTTTGTAATTTTTTTACATGATTTTATGGACAAGAAAAAATTCAATTGAAAATACTCTTTTGAAATTTAACGAAATTGGTTGTAAAGTGAAATAATACGTATTTTATTGTATAGATTTACATGGTACTTCATAATGTTTCTGCTTTCAGTCCTTTTCTAATTTATTATCAATTTTATTGAATTGTATTTTTTCATATAGAAGCATAGCAAACTGACCTCACAGTTAAACCGGATCGTAATTAAATGTGGTCTAAATAAACAAATTGTGTAATAAGAATTTTTTTAAGTTACACATTCTACAAGATTAAATTGGTTAAACATTCATAATATAAATATTGAAACATAAACAATTGTGTTGTTACAAGCCGGTCATTCAAATATAAAGCGTATACGGGAAGATGGGAAAAGCAATAAATTTTATTCAATATTATTTTAGCTTTTGCCCGCGACTCCGTCCGCGTAGACTACAGGGTTGGGTTCAGAAAGAAAATAAGTTGTAGTCTATTTTATTTCACAGAGTCCCATTTATGTCCATACCAAAAATCGTTCACATTGGTCAAATGATTAAGGCGTGAAAGCGTAACAGTCATATAGTTATTTTCTCATTTATAACATATTAAGAGATTTAAAAAAAAATACTTTTAATATAATTCTTAAATTGTGTATATATATATCATATATATGATGTAATGATGTAATAAAAGCCATATAAAAAAGTTTCATCATTCTAGCTTCAAAAATGAAGTATTTCCATACAAACTTTCATCCCCTATTTTTATTTTACCTACTCCCTTAAAGGTAATTTTTTTACATACTTTGAATGTCATATTTATTTATATCTAATCAACAGCCGAAAGTTACAATCGCATTTATAATATTAGTAAGGATTTATCTAAGAATGTTGAAATTTACAAAAAAAATATCTATGTCCTTCTTCAAGGATCCTCGAGACATGTAGTTAGATGTATCATGTAGGTATCGAGTCAAACAACATCCCAATAGGTCCAGGGTGTCGGGGTGAAAGCGTTATACTCAGACTAAGTTACTTGCACATTTATAATGTTATTATGGATATTTATTGTAACAATAAAGTGTCACCAGTACCATCACAATTTTTCAGTACGTGAATAAAACAAAAAACAAAACAGTACTTAGGTAGGGAACTAGGTGGAGAAATATATTTCTTTGCAATTCTTTACAGCAACATTTTTAAGTAGAAAAATTCGTATGTTATTCTTCAGAATCCAGTGAATTTGCATTTAAAATAAGGACAAACTTACCCCATCCTACTGAGTAACAGTGACCTTGTAGAGTGCGAGAAAATCAATAGCATCTGAAAGAGTGTGGCTACTCACAACACGTTTATTGATGATATAAATTGTGTGTTTTCTTCCAAAATATAATAAACTATTTTCCTTTCAAACTTGGTTACTCTATTTGTACACAAGAAAATATGTCGTTAATTATTTTCATTACATATTTAATTTAACTTAATTTTCATACAGGAAACTTCAATTCGTAAACAGTGCCATCTGTTATCTAATAGATGAACTTTCAGTATACTTTGCGTAACAAGATGGCGGCATAAGTATTATTTCAAAGACTACTTCGATACATTCTAAATTCTAATTGTTTTTAATTTATAAAAAAACACATTTTACTTGTCAGTGCCTTTTTTTTAACAAATATGAAAGACAATTGGTATCTCTATAAAAAAAACTATAAAATTTGGATATTATTATGATGAGATAACCAGGCAAATAATAACCAAGCACACTCACTTTTATACGGATTTTAAGATCCAATTCTGTTAACCTCACTTTTTATACTGTTAATTTTTATTGATGAATATATTGTTTTGTTTAGATGATATAATTAACAATATTTTATAAACAGAAGCTTATAAATATTGTATACTTTGCGATAAACACCTTTATCATCGATTGAAGGTCAGAAAACAGGAAATCATTGATTCTCGTAGTAAACGCAAGTTCATGTAATTCGAGCACCTAAACATAACCACATTGCGTCCATTGTTTAAATATCCCGAATTTAATAGTAAAGTAGGTACTTGACATTTTTGAAATAAAGCCTTACTACAGTCTTTCCTAATAAATATCTGTTTTTAAATAACGATAGGTTGAAAAAACATTCGTAAACGGTCACAACGGTCGCACTACTCGGTATTCTGAAGTCAATGACTTTGAGATTTGGTAGTTTTCATTCGTCATTTTCAATAACTGAATCTCTTGGAAAATAACTATATTAAACTTTTCTAACCGAGTGACACTATTTTAAGGCTGTTTGAAACAATATTTCTTAGAACCGCAGACCTTTACTCTTGATTGTTTCGTTTTCTATGTTTACATTTAAAATATACGATATCTTTCTGTAACTATACCGCCTACAACTAGTATTATCACATCAAGGACTTTTGTTGCATTTAACACAATGAGTAATGACACTCACCTCCCAAAACAAATACCTATAACACAGTCAATGTGATGTGTTCACGCTCTGGAAAAAAACAGAGGCCAATGTCCGTCTTTAGCTTAGTTCAACGTATTGTTCTTGCTTTTATTACGAGTATAGAGTTTATTTTTGACCATTAATATTCCTGATATAAAATATCAAGCCATCTTTATTCATAACTAAGTTTTGTCTTAATTACCCTTGTAATAATAATAATCTCCCTAAATCACTCATCATTATCTTCACTGTAAATAGGTGACAGATATTAACAATATTGATCGCTTTATGAACAAACTTAACCTTTAAAGCATTTCCTCATGAGTCATGACTCACACTAGCAGTATACAAAACACTTTTTAGAAGACAAATTTGCCTACATCAAACTCAGAGCTAATACAAGTCTTTTCAAACAGTTTACCGTTCGATACCTGTCTCGTATCTTTGGAAATCTTTCCACTCCAGCAGGTATGTAGACCCGATGGTCGAGCCCCACACAGAGATAAAGCCCCTGTCTGTGTGTACGTGTGTCAAGTCTGTCTTGTGTTTATTTACGTCCGCCGTATTGTTTGTATACAGCCCGGCACGACTGCGCATCTGAATACGTCATTGCCCCCCCTTCCGTCGTACCCCCGCGGAGACCCGTATTTCCTACGCTCGGGTCGGGCTGGCTCACTCGCTCATTCATTCGGCATTCGCAAACGTTGTGCGCCGCCCACCGTGCCGGTGAGATTTCTAGTCCTTTACTTAACATTAACAGACTGTAGTTTCAAACGTTTCCTCCATCATAATGTTGAAAGAGAAGACCAGATACGAAAACCGTCATTCTACAGAGCAAGAAGGACGTCAGTTACCTTCAAGTAGATTGCCTGCTATTGAGGAACTCACCCTTGGCCTGAAACAAAAGCTTCACCTGCAGGCGAGAGCCAGAGCTGCACCTTATTATATTAGAAAGCAAGAACCTGTCGATCTCGTAGAAAGGTTACTGGAACAACGCGCCCTCGTGGCTGAAGCAGTTCGAAGGTTACAAGAAAAAAAACAACCGTGTCATGAAATTTCCGTAGATTCATAATTTATAAACAAAACATTTTAGTTGTGAAAGTGTGGATTGTGTTGTGAAATCGCTTGTGTGTAAGAAACGTGTCGGGTTACAATGGTGCTATATGCGGACAGCGTGCAGGAAAGAGACGTACAACTATGACGTGTCTGGCACGACACGAGTCACGAGAACGAACCAAAATGGCCGCATGTACTCTATAATCATAATATTTATTCTTCGTTAATAGTGACCTTAACTGATCATGATCAAAGTACTGAATGACGTAACTAGCCTTAGTATTGTTATACATTCTATGAATTATTTATTTTCTATAACGTTTGTGTCATTACGTCAACCGTCGCATTAAAGATTTAAAATGATTCCAACTAATAATTTAACTAATTTAAAGATGAACGTGGTGTAATATTTCATGAGCTTTAACTTTAGTTTGTGTAATTAATTACTTTGTATGATGCAAGAAATAATCTCCATGGGTTTTTTATTGATGTTCAGTGGACATTTCAATATAAAGATAGACCACTGTATAACTATATTTTAATTATATAAACGCCACGCTGACCTTCAATTTATTTTAAAAGTTAGATTGTATAGGTAACATTTGCATATTATTATGTTTAAATTTTGTCACATGTCCACCGAAGAATATTAAAGTTTTTTTACACGAGAGTCCATTTGTAACGGATGTAAAAGTTATTGTAAACATAACTGTACCTACTCATAGTTTGTTCTTATTTATATTATGACTGACACTCGCAGTGCATTTGCCAATAACGGGCAAGAACGCTTACTACAGTTATTTCCTCACATGTAGCTTACGGAATCCAATTACGTGTCGCACAATGCGATTTCAAAAGGTACCTACTCGTTGCCATTGTCAATGTGCAACCTAGACAATTTTGTAGTTTATAAGTATTTAAATATAAAATCTATCAAATTTCCTTTTCTTCGTTGATGTAGGAACAATTGTACCTCTCGCGGTATAAAATCAATGTAATATTACATCTGTGCATGTTTTAGTGCATTTTGTGATTTTTAGATAGTTTAATTTATCGTCGATCTTGTGATTTAGATAAGAGTTAAGTAAAAAACAGAATGAATTTCAAAGAAATTACATTTTTGAATTACATTCTTAATTAGTATTAAGCTTGTACAAAACAATGAAGCAAAAATAGTATTCTACAATCTCTTCATTGTTAGATCTATTTTTCTTCTATTAAATAATATTTACAATTTACAACTTGTTTTTATTTCAAAACCATCTCATATCAAAATATTTATTATTTCGCAAACTCAACAGACAATGAAAAACTACTACTAATAGTTATCTAAATACCACCTACTTGTCCATTATATTATGGCTAAACATTTTGTCCTACACTACGTTTGCCGAGCCGTGGTTTCCACTCCAGAACACGTTTCCCCCAATAGTTATCTGTTCTGCAACATTTGGAAAACAAATAAAACACATTGTGATCCTCCTATTTATTGAATAAATATTATATAGAAGGCCTAATTATTTATTCAATTAGAACTACCAACCCTGATTATAAAACCACCGACCCTTGAATTAAATAGGTAATATGAACAATTATAAAAGAATGTAAAAACTATACTGCCGCCATCTATTGTCAAATAGAAAGTATTATGAGTTCACATTCCATAGCTCCTTGTCCAGGTTTTTAGCAAACAATCCTTCTCGTTTTTACATTATACATAAAAATATTTATTTTTTGCAACATGTAACTTGAAGTTGTGTCAAAACTTCAAAAGTCAAAATACCAAAACAAAGGTATAAACTAAAAAATAAACTTCAATGATAATTAATAGGAATTTCCTGACTGTTATAAAACGAAAGTTGCTTAATAATCTGAGATACAGTGGGCGTTATCGAAGTAGTTTTATAAGTCGTAATTATTATCAAACCCCCACCTCTGTGCTATCACGAATTGTTTTAAGCCAGTCAGTAGTTGCGGGTCATATTAGTATCCAGAAGAAGATGGCAGCGGTGTGGTCGATGGGTCCAGGGACTTTGGAAGTACCATTATCTCTCTTTGCCAAGAACAGACGGAGATTGGCTGAGAAACTACAAAGTGGACAAATTGTTGTGTTACAAGGCGGTGAAGATATCAACCATTATGACACTGACGTTCAATATGTGTTTAGACAAGTAAGATTTTTTTGACTACATAATAGTTATCAATAATTCTTTATTGATAAGGATAAGCTGTTTCAAAGATATTTAAATTCCTGAACGAATATAAAATGACAGTATTTTTCAATTAAAGTGCGATTTTATATTAGAATGTTATTTTAAATATGTACAATTGAATCTTGCCCAAATACTATAGTTGATGGTGTTCATTCACTATCACTAGTAACTAACTAACTGAAACTCTATTTCTAAAGATAAAGTATTCTAAGATATTTTTTTCTAAATTCACTTTTTTATGTTATCATGATAAACATTATTAAGATTATGATTAAGATCTGATTCAATGTTATTAAAAAGTGAAATTAGAAAAATTGGCATTAGGATAGGATAGGCAATAGTTTAAAAAAATTAAGATGTGTAAAATTGACGATTCAAAAGAACTTGTAAAAGTCTAAGTATTTGAATAAAGATATTTTGACTTTGACTTTGATACTTTACCTTTACTCTTAATCTCTTTAGTCTTGAATGTAATATAAAAAGAAAAACATTGATATAAATTGCAAATTACTTAGCTTGATAGCTAGACTTTTTTATGCCCAGAATTGTTTCATTTTTAAACAACTATATCTATCCTGCTAATGCCAACATCACAATAAGTTATCATGAAAATTCAATAATACACAACTAAACTTAGTTTAGTTTTAAATGTATCCTTAATCTCATACACTAAATACCTATTATAATAGATTTAGTTACTAAAGTAAATTTAAAATGAGATTAATTAATAATGATCTAAAAACATGACTCCTTGTACATAATGTGACCCATGATTTTCCCAATTTCTAGAAAAGGATGATATTATTTTATCACAATGTTTATATAGTTTTAGGTGAATAAAAAACATACTATCACAATTATGCAATTGATATTTGTGTATGAATACACATGTTATCTAGTAGAACATTTATTATCAAAGCCAAAGGGTGTCAACATACCACTTTACTTGTTATCTCTCTGCTAGCTTTCACATACATATGTAAGGTTTTTTTTCTATATTGTAGCTATTTTATCATAAATAGTTTATATTTCAAGAAAGAAATCTCTGTATATATATTTTTTAAATTGTGGTTGTTATGCAAAAATAAACAATAATTTGACAAAAGATTTGAGATGTCATTGTGGAAGAAGTATAAATAAAGTTTAATAATTAATTATTATTATGATGATATTTTTTACTAGTTACTAACTAATTTAAACTACAAGTAGTCCCGATACTACAATTAGACAGACTTTGTTGTCATAATTTAAAAAAAATACACCCACATTGAATATGAGGAAATATCCTGAAAACAACTGTGTTTTTTAACATTTAAATTTAAATGATTTATTATTGGTAATAAATTGTGAATGACTTTTAGTGCAAACACTGACCACTAGGTCAGATACTGTCATACAAGTATTAAAATTAGATCTTCCACTTAATGCACATTTAATTTTGTTATTATTAACTTGTAATACATCCTGCATTAAGCCAAATATTTATTTGACCTCCAAATATTCATGGCTGTGTGTTATGAGAACAAAAGGTTTCATATCTTATATGGTCATCAAAAGAGCCAAATCATTGTGTTTTAGCACTTTTGTGTACACAAATGTTCTTATCTGTATTCTTTTTCTATTATAATAATTGCAGCTCCACTGCTTTTGCATCATAAGAATGCGGCTAGCGATCAAGATCTTCTGAGTTCAATTCTTGAGTATGCTACTGGATCATTCTTCCAGGAAGAGAGTAGACAAGAGTAAAAATTTACTAGTATACTCTTATGCTCTCCTTAAACACCTTTGCCTACCCATTTAGTAATACAGGGGTGAAAAAAAAGTACTTTTAATAATAGAGTTTTTTATCAATTTATTTGTTCAGGAAGCCTACTTCACATGGGTGTGTGGTGTAAGAGAGCCAGACTGTTATTTTGCGCTAGATGTGAGCACTGGGAAATCATATTTATTCATCCCAAGGCTACCTGAAGAATATGAGGTGTGGATGGGGAAACTCCTCTCCTGCGATGACTTCAAGAAGATTTATGCTGTGGATGAAGTGCACTATGTAGATGAGGTATTATAGACAATACTTTTTTTAAGATTAGAATATTGGTTATTATAAGCATATTGATGATAGCCTTGGGCTTTTGGCACATGTTTGACCAATACCCTTTCTCAATGTTTGCTGGTTTTAATCTCAGGTACCTACTATTTGAAAATAAAATGGGCATCCTAGATCACCTAGATGGTTCATCACATGATACCATTTAGGGCATACATGAAATTCATAGACATATGAAGACCAAACAACACGGTGGACTAAACACCTGACGTCCAAATAGTGGAGTGTTGCCACTATCAAAGGTTGCTTATAGACTAATTTTTGCAGGCCGGCATGATTGTGTCGACCAGCGGGTGACCATATCGTTTCTCGCTGGTCGGTATTAATTTTTTGGACTCCACTGTGCTTACCATCAGGTACAGTGGAGTCAATTTGCCGTGCCAGTATAAAAAAAAAAATAAATAAAAAATACAAATAATGTTTGTATATAAATTTATTTAAAAAAAATATTTTTCAGATTCGGGATGTGCTTAAAAAGTTGAATCCAGAGACCCTTCTGACACTGGTAAGTGTTTTAATTCTTATAAATTTAACAGAAGTTAAATAATACATAAATACACCCAACCGACCATGCATCGTGTCGTGGGTATACGAAATTACCGAAGACTTTAACCTTACAAGCACAAAGACACTCAACATGTTTGAATGTTTTAATGTAATTTTAAAGTCGTGATGGCCTCGAGGTTTAGGCACGCGGTCGAGAATCTCGACGGTCGCGGGTTCAAACCCGAGGCACACACCTCTGACTTTGTGTGTATTCACATTGAATTATCACGTACTTTAACGGTGAAGGAAACCTACACACCTAAAAGTTCTTAGGAATTTCTTGGGTGTATAGTCCGCCAACCCGCACTAGCTGGCCTAGTGGTGGACTACGGCCTAAACCCTCTCAGTTGTAGAGGAGGCCCGTGCCCAGCAGTGGGACGTATGTGGGCTGATGATGATGATTTTAAAGTAAATTGATTGACCTGTTTTGTGTAATAAATAAATAAATATTTGTGAATCATACAAACATTCAATCAACACTAGACTGTGATACGATAGGTCGCGGGTTCAAACCATCTTATACTTTCACACATGTAGCCACAAAAACAGTTTACCCAACTTAGAAATCTAATCCAAGATCTCCAAATCGCACGGCACACACTTGTGCAGTTGTGCTACAAAAGAAAATAAAAACTTTCTAGTAAAGTTTAACTCAATCCTTAGAGTTCTGCAAAGGTAGCCCCCAAATAACCTTGTGAATCTTATTGTAAAAGTATATTTTATGTACATATTACAGAATGGAGTTAACACAGATAGTGGACTGATTGCAAAAGAAGCCGTTTTTGAGGGCATCGACGAGTAAGTTGTTGACATTTATATCAAGTTTATGTTGAATCCTTACCTGAGACCTAACATCCTTGACATGCAATACTAATGTTACACAACTTGCAAGTCTTAAAACAATGAATAAGGAATTTTATTTCGTTTTTAATATGAATAGTAAATCATTTCCCATTAATTAACAAAAAAAGGCCTCTATTTCACACTAATGTAAATAATATGAATCTAGAGATAAAACTTATTCAACATTTTCCTAACCAAAGTTTTGCTGTTAAGCGTGTATTAAATAGATGCGAATTTAATATACATATATAGCATATATATTCAATATATATAGCATCATACATAGCATATGTATGCTATGATGATTAACTTATACATTTTATTGCGAATTGTCTTGTAAGATAATGGTCAGAATACTTATTAGCACATATACATATACGGCTGAATGATAGAAAACTCGGATATGTGTTTCCTCACAATATTTTCCACCACCAATTAAGTGACTGCCTCGTGGTCTCACGGTACATGTATGTGCCGTGCGATCTAGAGGTCCTGGGTTCGATTCCCGGGTCGGGCAAAGTGTGACTTGTTTTTTTTTATTAGGAAATTCTCAGTAACAGCACGGACAATGGAAATGTGCCCGAAAAACGGCAATAGGCTCGCCCCCTATTACGTGGGACTAATACATACCTGGCGAAATGTGGGTGCAGAAATGCATCTCTGCCTACCCCTCCGGGGAATACAGGCGTGAGTTTATGTATGTATGTACCAGTTAAGTGATTTATTATGCACAAACAAATAACTTTGAAAAGACCTTGTAATGGAATGCAGGATAGGAAAACTAAGTAGAAATTTATTCATTTCTTTTTTCCAGATTCAAAGTAGACAACGAAACATTGTTCCCAATTATCGCCGAACTGTAAGTAAAAAACAAGTTATAAAATAATTTATGCAATTAATATCTAACAAATCCGGAATTAAGTACATTGTATCAATGTTATCGACATAGATTCCGTTTTAAATCATCGTTATCGCGACACGACCGTAAAGAAGATGGAATACAAAATTTATGCTTCTTTGAATTACCTTAGGGTACTTTTGAACAATAGAAATTCAATCACTAGTAATGATACATACATAAAAACATATGACGCGTGGGAAATTATTCATTGTTTACCGGGATTGTTTTATCATGATTGTCCTTAACGATTATTACTCATTTTGTTTACGAGAAACTTATTTTTGTTTTGTTTTTTATCTCTGTATTAGTATTTTTATCTGTGTAGAGTTTTACTACTTTATTATAGAAAATGAAATTATCAATTGTAACCAGCATTCATTTAAAATACTGCATTAGATTAACATAAACTTCAGGCTTACAACTCTTAATCTGTTCCGTCACTGGGAAAGATAAGAGCATCGATGATCATTTAATTGATAACATATACCGTGTTCCTAACGCTTTTCGTTGATTGATAAATTCATAATCATGAAAAGAAAAATATAAAATTAATATTACAAATTCTGTCAGAATCATAGACTCATTTTACTTTTTCATTTACACGGAAGTAAAAATTATATACTTATGTGAGTTTTTTTTTTTGTTTATATGCACCGACATCTCATAATTAAAGTATTGCGTTGAAAACAGAATGCTGACTAAAACTAATCAACAATAATATCAACGAAATGATATAAATATTTGTTGATACCTTATTAATTCGGCAATTTGTTATTTTGAACGTAACTTGCTAGATATGAATCTAGCATACATATATACATTACATTTGTTACAAGTTTAACTGATAAGTCCAAACTTGCCTTCAACATTACATATCAAATGTTGTTTACCAGCAGTAACTAATAATTGTAACATGAATCACATATGAATAATTGGAATATAGGTAGGTTATGAGGAAATAAGGAGTGTGTTAAAGGTCAAGGGTTACAATGGTGTGTTTGTTCCAGACGCGTCATCAAAACTCCCGAAGAGATCGAAGTAATGCGCTACGTTTGCAAAGTATCTTCTGACGCGCACAAACAGGTTATTTTTCCATATATTGTTGTTTACAACTTCGTGCTCGATAAACATGTATATGGGCGGGGCGTGCGACATTTGTTATTTGCACAACTGATGAATAAGCATGAAAGTCAGTTTTAACTATGTTATGAACCTACAGCGCGTTGCAAATGCATTATGATGACGCGTTGTTTTTTACACGTCATATATAGATAAATATTAATAGCAATTTTTCACTTTTCTATAGGATTTGAAATGTAATATTTCACTGATATTTGATTTTAATCTACAAAAATGTGTCGTGATACAGCGGTATCTTATTTTTTCTTTATTGTATACCATATAATAAAAACAACATAGGTATAAGTAGCTCTAAATAAGGTAGTGTCACAAATGGCGGCCTTATCGCTGTCGGCATTTTTGCATATACAGGTGTCCCAGAAGTCGACGATAACCCGGAAACGGGGAATAGCCCAAGTCGTAATAGTTATCAGAAAAATATTAAAAAATATATAAGTTAGGTATTTAGAAAAATATAGGGATTTCAAAAAAATCTAGAAAATCTACACCCTGTGACGGTTTTTTCACTACTGTTGCTGCAAATCTCTACTTTTTTAAATTATTATTTTTGTTATGTAATCCTGAATAATGCCTCTGCAAACTGTTTTACAACATTTAGAGCCACCTTGCTATAATACTTCGGAAGAAAATGACATTGTTTACCAAACCGCATATTTAAAATTAATCATACGCCCAAATTTAACTGACTATCCTGAAAAAAAAATGTACTACGCGAGTTTGGCAAGTAACTTTAAAAGTTGGCGCATTTAATAAGGAATCTAAAATGGTATAACACTTGCTACATTATTTTTTAAATGTGGCACAATATTTTTTATTTTGCGAAGAAACCCATTTGATCAAGTTTTCTTATGAACTAAAGATGACATGATGATGAACTGATAAGTGAGATGGAGAGAATTGTTTTACGATGTGTGAGTGCCTCATGGTCTCGCGGTACAAGTATGTGCCGTGCTGAGTGCCGAGGTACTGGGTTCGATTCCCGGGTAGGGCAGTGTTATTGGGTTTATCCATTAGGAAATTCTCAGTAACAGCACAGAGTCTGGAAATATGCCCCAAAAACGGCAATAGGCTCTCCCCCTATTACATGGGACTGATACATACTTGGCGAAATGTGGGTGCAGAAATTTACCTCTGCCTACCCTTTCGGGGAATACAGGCGTGAGTGTATGTACGTATCTGCATGTGTCTTTCTCTGCTTACATAATTGAAAAGCTACCTTACTTAATGTTTATCTTAGCAGTTCTCAAACGCACAACACAGCAGATGTTTGTTATTATATTATTATCACCTATACAAAATTATGACTATTTCGTTCTTTTAAAAGTGGGGGAGTGGGGTCCCTTTTTTAGAGGAAATTTACTCCGAAATATAGACCGTGGAATAAAGAATTCTAGATAAGATAACATGTATTTAATAATTACCTAATTATGTATTTAATTTATTTTAAAAGTGAGTTGTCAAGATGCTGAGTAAGTTTTTTTGTCAAAAAGTTTTGTTTTTTATTAGCTACAAATTCGACCCCCAGGCTAAGAAAAAAAAATTCACTCTACCCTAATACACAGCAATTTTATTATATTTTATTTTAAAGTTAATAGTAGGGATGTGCGAATAATTCGGAAAATTTCGAACTATTCGAAGATTTACGAATTATTCGACAATAATAATAATGCAGTAAGTAATCGAGTACTGATGGGAAAAGCGTAACATACTCTTTTTGAGTTGAATTTTTTCGTTAAAAAATAAAAACAAAAGTCTTACAACAACAAAAAATTGTGATATTTTGAGTATCAGATTTTTTTTGTTATACAATAGAGTACACAAATCATTTAAAGCCTCGAATTATTTTTTAAAATTTACTATTTATTTAAAAAATACGATATTATACTATTCGATTCGATTCGAACGATATTCGTACACCCCTAGTTAATAGTGTTTTGCTTTAAACCCAGGTGATGCTGTACGCGAAGCCAGGACTGATGGAGTACCAGTGCGAGTCCGTGTTCCTGGACCACTGCTACCGCGTGGGCGGGTGTCGCCACGTGTCGTACACGTGCATCTGCGGCTCGGGGGACAACGGGGCCACGCTGCACTACGGCCACGCCGCAGCGCCCAACGCCAGGCGCATCGAGCACGGGGACATGTGGTGCGTAGTGCGTAGTCGGATGAGTGTCTAAAAACCGTTATCGAAAACTGAGACAGTTAATGCTTATGGCGGTTAAAAAAAAAATTTTTTTTTTTGGAATTTATTTATTCTCAATGTGTTTGTAATCACCATTCCTCCATATTTGTAGTGTATATACATCCCACTGATGGCCCACCACGCTGGCCTAGTGCGGTTTGGTGGACTCCACACCTAAGAAATTCCTAAGAACTTTTAGGTGTGCAGGTTTCATCACGATTTTTCAATTCACCGTTAAAGTAAGTGATACTTCATTGTGAATACACACATAACTTCGAATATTCAGAAGTGTGTGCGTAGGGTTTGAACCCGCAACTGCCGAGATTCTCGACCACGCGCCTAAACCTCGAGGCCATCACTATTTCCAATATAAAAACTATGATTTAAGGTAATAATAGCTGTGTGTAGAAAAATAGTAGTCTATGTTCTTTTCCACGACTCTGTATATCTCCATACCAAAAATCATCCAAATCGGTCCAGTGATTTAGGCGTGAAAGCGTAAGGTAATCACGAGTTTTCGCATTTTTAATACAGGTATGGTTTGGGTTGCGGAATGGTTGGGGTTAAAGTTGTTGGGCTGGACATGTTAATACCGACGTTTGTAACCCTGGGGCAGCCAGGAGTATATTATTATATATAAGTGTATTAACTATGCTGTTATGTGCCAGGTGGTAGTGGTAATTTATTAATGAAAAACAAAAAACATCTTGTCTGACCTTTATAAAGGACCTCTCCATCACATAGCGCTCGTTTATAATAACGCGGAGCGACGAAAGATCTTCTCATCCACAAAAATACTTTTAAGATGACACTAAAAAGTGTTTACTGAGGTAATTAATAAATATTATGTACGCAATTGGCTAGACGCCAGCTTGCGAAACGAGAGGCCGCAGGTTCGATCCCCGCACCGAGGCTAATGTTTGTGCGATCTACAAATATTTGTTTCGACTAGTATTTTAATGTGGGGTCAAAACTATGTATTGTGTATATTTGGTATTTATTGATTTTTGTATTTTGTAAATATTTCCAGCTTGTTCGACATGGGCGGTAACTACGCGGGCTACGCTGCCGACATCACGTGCTCGTTCCCGGCCAACGGCAAGTTTACTGAAGACCAGAAACTCGTATACGAAGCTGTGTTGGCTGCAAGGGATGCAGTCATAAGGTATTTTTCTTTAAAAAGAATGCAGAGTAGTCCTACTCCTAACACCACTTTAAATGAAGCTTAAGGTGATGTGGTACTGGAAAAATAAAAGAGGTTTAAAGTCTTGAAACACTTGAGAACGAAACACACCTGTTCCAAAATTGACATAAAACAACAGTTTTACCATCATGCGTATTCTTCCAAAAGTAGTGATGGCCTCGAGTTTTGAGCGCGTGGTCGAGAATCTCGGCGGTCGCGGGTTCAAACCCCAGGCACACAGCTCTGAATTTTTGAAGTTATGTGTATATTCACAATGAATCATCACTTACTTTAACGGTGAAGGAAAACGTCATGAGGGAACCTGCACACCTAAAAGTTCTCAAGAATTTAATAGTGTAGTCCGCCAACCCGCACTAGACCAGCGTGGTGGACTAAGGCCTAAACCCTCTTAGTCGTAGAGGAGGCCCGTGGCCAGCAGTGGGACGTATAAGGGCTGATGATGATGTATTCTTCTTAGATTGCTAGATGTCCAGTAATATATAAATTATTTTATTCCTCATTTTTTCCTATTAATTAATTTATTTTTATGGAATGAATAGTTTATTTTTAAATTTTTTATTATGTTTATTTACTAGTGCTGTGGTCCAACTCCGCCCTGGCGCAATTTTGAATTCCGTAATCATCTCACGGGAACACTTAATTTTTCCGTGATAAAAGTAGCATTTGTTACTGCCCAAGGTCCCATTTATGTCCTTACCAAAATACAATACATTTAAATCAGCCTTGTATGTTTTATGTTAAATCGTAAAGAACAAACATAGAAGAAATCAAATTTGTATTCTTTATAATATTAGTATAGATAAATACATGAACATTACAGAGAGGCGAAACCCGGGGTGATGTGGGATGACATGCACCTGACTGCCAACCGCGCCATGCTCCAACACTTGAAGAACGGAGGACTACTCGAGGGCGAAGTGGAAGACATGATTGCGGTAATAATTCATTATAAATAGATCTGGATTATAAAATTTCATACGCACATATATAACAGGGTAGGCAGAGGTGCATTTTCGCCAGGTATGTACCAGTCCCACGTGATAGGAGGATAATGCCGTACGCCACGTTCGCTCACCGGCTCGCATCGCGTCTCGCACTCGTCTCTGGGCTCGTATTGCTCGTGTGTTAATGATCACAGACGTGTGCGCTTGCCTTCCGAACCCGCACCGCAACAAAAATACACCGAACCTACAGTGTTCCTCATCATCAACCCATATCCGTCCTACTGCTGGGCACGGGCCTGAGAAGGTCTAGATCTTGATGGACTAAGGTCCACCATACTAACCTAGCGTGGGTTGGTCACACATCTAAGCACTTTTAGGTGTGAAGGTTTCCTCACGAAGTTTCCTTCACCGTTAAAGTACGCGATAATTCATTGTGAATACTCACATAACTTCGAAAAGTCGAAGCCTAAGCCTCGAGGCCATGACATACATCACTGCAGTGTACATATTTAGTGTTATTGATAATTTAAAAAGATGATAAGGAAATGTTTGTCGGTGCAGCACGGCGTGCACGGCGTCCTGCAGCCGCACGGGCTGGGCCACCTGCTGGGGCTGGACGTGCACGACGTGGGCGGGTACCTGCCGCACTGCCCCCCGCGCCCCGCGCCGCCCCTCGCGCGCCTGCGCACCGCCAGGCAGCTGCTCGCGGGCATGCTGCTCACTATAGAACCTGGCTGCTACTTCATACCCAGGGTATGTACATCAAATCATATTTATTTAAAGCTATATTGTATACAAACAAAACAAAAAGTACAGTAGCTAAAATAAGTACAAGAGGCGGTCTTATCGCACAAAGGCGATCACTTACAGACAACCAAGGATAGAGAAGTAGGAAGAAAAATGAAAGGTATGTGCTCAAGGGTAATTAAAAAAAAACAACCAGAGAACGTTAAATATAAAACCGTATACATATATACTTACATACACATACAACTTGATTCTTCTAATAGTTTCCTCCCTTTTTAATATAAGCGACCACTGTACTCCCCATCTTCCCCCACTCAAAATGTATCCAATTCCAACGGTGTATATTTCACCATCTCTCACTATTCTTTCTAGTCCCCAATCATCATGCCATAGTCTCTTCACATTCCGTACATTCGCAATGCAAACGGTATTAACTCCCCACCATAATAACACTCACCTTATCTTTGTTTCCTTCATACTTTCATTGAAAATTGCATTTTTAATGATAAAACATTTTATACTTATTTTCAGCTATTGAATGGTGCACAAAACAATCCGGCACAGTCTCGTTTCTTCAACTGGGTTAGAATGAGCAAGTTCCGCAAGTTCGGCGGCGTGCGAATCGAAGACGACGTTCTTATCACCGAAAATGGCGTTGAAAACCTCACATTCGTGCCTAGAACGTAAGTACTTTTATATTTTTGTTTATGCGATTACTACCGACACTCTCGGTCGCGGGTTCTAACCCCAGGCACACCTCTGACTCTTCGAAGTTATGTGTGTATTCACAAAGAATTATCACGTACTTTATCGGTAAAGGAAAACATCATGATGAAATGTGGACATCTAAAAATTCCTTAGGATATTCTTAGGTGAGTAGTCCGCCAACCTGCACTAGGCCAGCATTGTGGAGTAAGGCCTAAACCCTCTCAGATGTAGAGGAGACCCATGCCCAGCTGTGAGATGTATATGGGCTGATGAGTGATGATGATGATTACTGCCGAAGATTTATGAACTATATACAGTATCTATACAGGGTGTCCCAGCAGTCGACGATAACCCGGAAACGGGGAATAGCCCAAGTCGTAAGAGTTATCAGAAAAATATTTAAAAAATATAAGTTATGTATTTAGAAAAATATAGGGATTTCAAAAAAATCTAGAAAATCTACACCCTGTGACGGTTTTTTCACTACTGTTGCTGCAAATCTCTACTTTTTTAAATTATTATTTTTGTTATGTAATCCTGAATAATGCCTCTGCAAACTGTTATCCAACATTTAGAGCCACCTTGCTATATTTCGGAAGAAAATGACATTGTTTACCAAACCGCATATTTAAAATTTATCATACGCCCAAATTTAACTGACTGTCCTGAAAAAAAAATGTAGTACGCGAGTTTGGCAAGTAGCTTTAAAAGTTGGCGCATTTAATAAGGAATCTAAAATGGTATAACACTTGCTACATTATTTTTTAAAAGTGGCACAATATTTTTTATTTTGCGAAGAAACCCATTTGATCAAATTTTCTTATTAACTAAAGATGTTTCTATTCGGCTCTTCGAGACAGCAATTTTAAGATACTATTTGAGTGAGATGGAGAGAATCGTTTTACGATGTGTGAGCGAGACAGATAGTGACGCTAGTTCAGTTAGAGAATATTTCGATTAGGAATACCGGAGTAGATGGATAGGACGAGCTGGCACAATCGCAATGGCCAGCCCGTTCACCTGACTTAAATCCTTTAGGCTATTTTTTACTGGGGAACAGTGAAAGAAATTTTTTGTTTAAAGCCAATTGAAAATTTACCTGAGCTACGGCAAAATATAAATGGAAGTAGCTGAATTTGTTAGGAATAGAAGATTTTCGCCCCTGATAACCCGATCTTTTTTAAGAAGATGACGAGCGTGTATTGCGGCTGAAGGAAGGCAGTTTGAACATGTATTGTAAATTTTACTAAAGAAATATTTGATGTTAAACAATTACTTAATAAATCTAAGATATCCAAATAAAAAAAGCCTAAATTTAAAATAAAAAAGTGATCATTGCTCCGATGCGTGGTACCCATGGACTACCTGACAATGGAGTATCTGTCTCACTCACACATTGTAAAACAATTCGCTCCATCTTACTTATCAGTTCATCATCATGTCATCTTTAGTTAATAAGAAAATTTGATCAAATGGGTTTCATCGCAAAATAAAAAATATTGTGCCTCATTTAAAAAATAATGTAGCAAGTGTTATACCATTTTAGATTCCTTATTAAATGCGCCAACTTTTAAAGCTACTTGCCAAACTCGCGTAGTACATTTTTTTTTCAGGACAGTCAGTTAAATTTGGTCGTATGATAAATTTTAAATATGCGGTTTGGTAAACAATGTCATTTTCTTCCGAAGTATAGCAAGGTGGCTCTAAATGTTGGATAATAGTTTGCAGAGGCATTATTCAGGATTACATAACAAAAATAATAATTTAAAAAAGTAGAGATTTGCAGCAACAGTAGTGAAAAAACCGTCACAGGGTGTAGATTTTCGAGATTTTTTTGAAATCCCTATATTTTTCTAAATACATAACATATTTTTTTAAATATTTTTCTGATAACTCTTACGACTTGGGCTATTCCCCGTTTCCGGGTTATCGTCGACTGCTGGGACACCCTGTATACAGGGTTATTGGTTAAGTCGACCTATATCCGTTAAGGGCGTGTAGTTTACATTGTTTCTGATTGATTTGACTACTATACACCCTATCCTAAATCTAACCGTTTTCGAGATATTTGAATTTAATAGTTTTTTCTAAAAAACTCCCGATTTTCGGCTATCAGCTTAGATATTTTGAAATATGTAAGTCTTATTATTACTATTATTTGATTTTTACATGTAAAAATAAGATGCTTTATGGCCTCAATAACCAAAATTGTACATAAAATGAATAAATAAGTCGCAGTAGACAATTAAAACTTAAAAACTTAAACAAACATTTAGAAAGTTTATTTTTCTCGTAAGGATATCAAAAAATATTATTATGGCACCTGCTTTGCAGATGTGCTTAAAAATATCTACGTTTCATAAGCTATCCAACGAGGTACAACAATCCAGGGTTTTATTAATATTTTTTAGAAAAAACTTAGTTTAATAGGCTATAGTGGAGGCAAAAATAAACTAAATAAAATAATTGATGAGTACAAAATACTAAATTTATTAAACTTTCCAAATATTTTGTTACATCTTAGTATAAATTTTATATTTCGAGATTCTAGACCGCGCGCCTAAACCTCGAGGCCATCACTGCTTATGAGGCAGACATGATGAACATAAAATTTATACTAAGATGTAACAAAATATCTGGAAAGTTTAATAAATTTAGTATTTTGTACTCATCAATTATTTTATTTACTTTATTTTTGCCTCCCCTATAGCCTATTAAACTAAGTTTTTTCTACAAAATATAAATAAAACCCTGGATTGTTGTACCTCGTTGGATAGCTTAGGAAATGTAGATATTTCTAGGCACATCTGCAAAGCAGGTGCCATAATAATATTTTTTGTATCCTTTCGAAAAAAATAAACTTTCAAAATGTTTGTTTAAGTTTTTAAGTTTTAATCGTCTACTGCGACTTATTTATTCATTTTATGTACAATTTTGGTTATTGAGGTCATAAAGCATCTTATTTTACAGGTAAAAATCAAATAATAGTAATAATAAGACTTACATATTTCAAAATATCTAAGCTGATAGCCGAAAATCGGGAGTTTTTTAGAAAAAACTATTAAATTCAAATATCTCGAAAACGGTTAGATTTAGGATAGGGTGTCTAATAGTCAAATCAGTCAGAAACGATGTAAACTACACGCCCTTAATGGATATAGGTTGACTTAACCAATAACCCTGTATATGAATTAAATGTGATGTCACTTAAAAGTAGTATTTAGAAAAAGAAGTGTTTTTTTAAATTACTTTATCTGCTTACAGTGTTGCAGAAATTGAAAAACACATGGAGAAAGGAGCTAACTTCAAGTGATTTAAAACAAGAAGACCATAAATTACCTTGAAATATATTAATGAAAATTATTTAGTTTTTAAGGGTAAACAATTTTTGTAAGAAATTTGTTGAAAATCATTGTTATCAATTATCATGTAGAAATATATATAAAATTATATAGAATGGTATAATGAATTTCAAACTTGCTCAAAGTAAAGGACAAAGTTATATTTAAATCAACATGTTTTTTTTAAGACATGAAAAATAATTCATACCAAAATAATATAAAGTTTCTGCCACTTTGCCAAAAAAAATGCAAGATTATAGGAAGGTTCTTTAATCATACCTTTATTACTATTATGTAGTTGTGGAGATATTTATAAATATCGCTTTTTTATTCCTTTATGTATTCATTTTATATGACATATAAATTCCGTTCAGTACATAGTTTACTAAAATTTTAAGTCTTAAAATTATCTTTACAAGCAAGTGCTATCACATAACATACAGATTGTAGAAAGTTGTCACAATAGACTAGCATAAATTATAAACAAAACAAAATATATTATGCCAGACCAGACATTTTTTTCACTATATTGCGCAAAAAAAACAAAGACTAAAAACATTATATAAATCTTATCAGAAATTTTGAGTTTTACTCTAACATTTACATCAGTATTTTATACATTCATCAATAATATCAACACACATTCAAGAACATAGTACCTACACTAACATTATTGTTTATAAGAATATATATGCGGACAGTGGAATATCTTAATTTGAAGAAAAACCCAAAACCAAATATGGATGATCATAAAAAGATCATTCTGAAAGTATAGCCGGAATTATCAAGTGACTAAATAAAAATACTGCTATTTTATTTTTAAAATTGCCACGCTATCAATGTGTGTATTAGAAATAGCAATTAATTAATTGTTTGCTTCATTCAAATTTATGCAGGGACATAAGATATACTCTGGAAACTGTTGTGGTGCTCCACCAACTTTAAATACGAGTCCCTATTTTTGCAGTTAAACTATGAGTGGTGATTGTCATAGGCTAGTTTGTCTATAATCCATTGCTAAAATCTACCACCTGTCATAGAAACTAGATTGTTTAAAGAACTGAAAAAGTAGTGAATTAGGCCACTGAATTAATTAGCCTGACTGAATAAGCCACTATTATTATAATTGTTAACATAAATAACAACATAAATCTTTATAATTGAACACTTTTAACGCAGGACTACTGCAAGAAAAAAGGTGAGTATTGTATGTTATGAAAATGTATATCTAGTTAAAAAATAAAATGCCAGAGTATTACATACATTCAAAGCACATCTCTATCACTGAGAAGTCTACAGATAGTCCAAATTAGACCACTTTCTTATGATTATATAATCGCCCTAATCTTTCCAATTTATAACATATATGAATAAATATGAACAGCCCAATAACTCAGTATACGCATATTTTTTTTTGTAGGAATATCATAAATACCAGTGGCAGTACTTCCTTCCATAGAAGGCCAAATGCCCAGCTTGTAATAAAAAATCTCAGATAATATTTTAGCTTTGAATCTTTATTTTACAAAAGCAATTTGACACATAAATAGGAATATTCTGACCCAACAATAAACAATTACAAATTAGACATCACACAATTAACGTGTAACGCTTTAAGGCTTCTATAGAAGTATCGCCACTGATAAATACGTATAATTTCACGCGTATCGACAATAACTATGCGAATACACCACTACATAATACCACTATTGTTACGTTTCCTTCAGTACACCTAAATTAATATGAGTAGAAAAGATACAAGATATGGCATCTATTAAAATTATAATACTGGAATACGCATATAATAAATCTTAAATTAATCTTAAAATAAATTATAGTTAAGTTAAGACTGGTAATTGTAAAGCCGAAATGTGACTCCCATGACTTTTATGCGACAGAAAGGTAAATTATCCTTGACAATGACACTATGATAAGTGATTAAGATTCTATATGGCCAACTTGTGACCTATTTTACAGATAGCGTAAGTATCTTCTCATAACCAGAGGTAATGGTAAATTGTCAATGATATTCAAGAAATGTGGTGTTGACTTGACGCCACCCTTCCGGTTTCTGAGGGTGCTTCTTATTTTAAATCTAGCCAAATGTTTCAATGTGGGCACGTTAAACGGCAGTGATTCTGCTCTCAAGTTTGGATTATGGTCTATCATTGCCACGATCTCATTTTGGATCTGAAAAAAAAAACAGTTTTTATTATATTGTTTTAACACCGAAATCTGCCCACACGAATTGCTAAACAAAGAAAATTACTTAATTTCATGCAAATACCTAGGCAGGGTTTTAATGAATTCACTACTCCCCCTTATCTTTCCAATCTCTTACAAAAAGTAGGCAGATTGGAAAGGGTCAAAACCCATCCACAATATACCTACAAGTATAGTGTGAATTGATGGGTTGTTGTGATTATAAAGTGTAGATGCAGCTTAAATAATGCCAAAAACCAACACTGATTAGTGATTACTAATTTATGCATACTGTTTCAAGAAACATATAGAGCTAATCTGACTCATAACTATAGAATATAAATTAACATACTAATATCAATAAGAATAACTAATACATATCTAATTATAGCTATATTTAACTTACATGTTGTGGTATTCTGTGGAGTATTCCATTATCATTTGCAAATTGCAAGATGGTGCTTGGATCACAACTCAGGCTATATGGTAGCATAAGCAACAAATTACTAGTGTCTCCACTTAGAGCAGCAAGCAAACTGTCAGGAATGCATTTCTCTTTGTGCTTGCAACCTCTTTGAGTGCAGTGATCAACATTACAGCCATACTCCACAAGTATTTTGAATGTCTGTTAAACAAATAAAATAGTTTTTTTTATACTCAACTAACTACCTCGTGGCCTTGCGGTACAAGTATGTGCCGTGCGATCTAGAGGTTCTGGGATTGATTCCTGGGTCATGGAAAGTGTTACTGGGTTTTTCCATTACGAAATTCTCAGTAACAGCACGGAGTCTGGAAATGTGCCCGAAAAACGGCAATAGGCTCGCCCCCTATTACGTGGGACTGATACATACCTGGCGAAATGTGGGTGCAGAAATGCACCTCTGCCTATCCCTTCGGGGAATACAGGGTGTGAGTTTATATATGTATCTATGTATCAATGAATTTAAAAAAATCCTATACACTTTTGAATAGTAAAACATCTAATGCTTACTGTGACCAATGCATAGTCCAATAGTGAAATTATCTAAACAATTTAAGAAGAAAGTATAGTATAATAAGAAAGTATAGTACAGATTTTTTTTGTATTAGAATGTGTAGTAATATTAACAAGTAGATGAAACTTACCTCTATAAAGCAGGTTGCGTATTTGCGGTAATTAATGTACACTAATGGTGGACACTCATCTACATCTGCTGCATCCACTGCAACTCCATGCATTAGAAGTAAATAAAAAAATTCCCTAAACTTTTCAGGTGACTCATCATAAACAAAACCAGATACGTCTAAGAACCAAATCAGAGGAGCGTTCCATCTGTAACTACGAGTCAACTCACCGATCTTCTCCAGCTCAACAAAGAATGAATCATAGTAATTGAAAATGTCTGGGCCTAAATCACTATTGAGCAGAACTTCTACCATCCTCACTTTAAAAAAGTGCCGTTTGCAGGCTCTCATGAATATGTTTCTATTTATTAAATCAATATTAGTAACTGCAAATATTTTTTCAAACAGTTCTACAAATCCATTATTTAGTGCTATGTCAACGGCCATTTCACCCATAATGTCCACCATATTCGGATCAGCTCCATTTTCTAATAAGAAATCTATATACGCACCCCCCAAACCTCCTCCTAAGGCTAGCATTAGGGCCGTACAGCCACCTCTTGTTACTTTATTAATATCCGACACAAATGGGAATATTATTTGGACAATTTCAAAACAGCCTCCACCGCAAGCCAAGTGGAATGGTGTGTAGTATCCAGGATCATTTTGTATTTCAGGGTTGGCACCAGCATGCAGCAGTACAGAAACAGCCTCTGGTTGCATTTCAAGTACAGCATCATGTAGTGGAGTGTCTCCATCAAAATCTTGTACATCAATTATGGCGCCGTAGTCAATCAATAACTGAATTACTTCTACCCTGCCTTGGCCAGAAACAAGGTGCAGAGGAGTGACTCCTTCCGTGCTACCATAATTTGCTATGTCATCAACGTTGTCTAACAGTAATTTTATCGTTCTTAGACTACATCTGTTCCTGCAGGCTAAGTAAAGGGCAGTGTGGCCCTCGTGAGTTTCTGCAAGAGGCCGACAGGCAGGGTGCTTTAAAATAAGCATAAGACTGTTGTAGGAATCATTATACGCAGCTTCGTGGAGACATGTATATCCACGGTTATCAATGCAATTCGGATTTATTTTTCTAAGCAATCTTTTGACTGTTTTAACATCATCTTTTCGAGCAGCTATGTTCAAAGCATTCGATGTGCTAGGATTAAGAGAACTGAAATCCATTTCCATTTTGGCCTATTACTTGTTTTGCTTAAAAATTATAACGCACTTCTCTAAGTAAGCTAAGTCAACGCCATGTCAGTTTTATTGATTATTAGCAATTAGCATTATAAAAATATTATTTGCAAAAAAATTGATCGAAAATTTGGTTTGACAGTGACACACACTGGCAGACCGCAGTCTAGGGATGACATGATGGCGATCTGAGACAGGGTTACCAACTCCCAAAAATATTTATCCCTAAATGTAAAGTCAAAAACCCCTAAAATCGCCACAATTATTTGAAAACCCCCTAAAAAAAAACACATTCATGTTAGGCATTCCAATTCTAATTTTATAAGCTATTAGCATTATGAATTAGAAAAAATTGGATGTGAGCGTGGCGCGTAAAGCCGAGGTCGTAGGTTCGAAACCCACTCGTATCATAATTTTTCGACTGTTTGCATTTTTTCTAATAATTATCTAAATAACATTTTGTAAAAAAAAAACAATAATAATATTCTGCAATATTGTTTAATAGTCTTTATTTATAAATTATTTCATTTTATTCTGGTTCTGACTATTTCAAATCATACATGTTGACATTAAAGAAACTTAGTATTTAGAGGATGGATTAATCCCTAAAAATACCCCTAAAACTATAAAGCCCCTAAAAAAATCCCAGTCCACATTTTTTCCCCCCAAATTTAGGGGGAAAACCCCCAAGTTGGGAACACTGATCTGAGATCGATTAATCGATTTTTAGGCTCAAAAGATTGATTTTTTAAATCGATATACAGTACTGAATCGATTCAGTGAATCGATATTTCACCCTTGAAAATCGCCATTCGAATTAATTCATTTAATTTAAATGTGAATATAATTTATACAGTTACAAAGGTAATTTATTATAATATCGTATAATAAAACAGAATTAAGAATAGTAGGCAGTAAGTAGCTTAACAGATTTAAAAATAGACTTTTGATTGGATTTTTTTCCCCACGAAAGGAATGGTTGCCGTGTGTTTAAACGTATTGTTTTTGTTTAGTTTCTAATTTAAAATTATATTACATACATTTCGCCAGGTAAAAAGTAGTAGTAAAGGGAAGGAAAAAACACGTAAAAGGGAGCAAGCCAAGTGTCGTTACGCGGGCACGTTTCTAGACTCGGTGCTAGTAACTAAGACATTCATAACACAAAAACCTAATAACAGTTTGTCTGAACCCAAGAATTAAACCTGAGACATCTAGATCGCACGGCACATATCTGTGCCTCGAGACCGTGAGGTTGTCCGAGACCACGTAGCGGTGGCGCGAATACCATGTGCTAATACAAAATAATTATTATATTTACATAGGTTTTAATAAAATTGTGTAAATAAATGTAGTTGTTCATTTTATAATCTCATGATTCTACAATAAGTGTAATATATTTAGTACTCTCCTTACCTCTACCCTCCATACACTTCAAACTTCCAACTTTGACATAAAGACTATGTTCGAAAAAATAATGTTTTCAAGGTAGGTATTTTCTATAGAGGGTAGAGGCAAGGAGAGTCATCTCATATGGTAGAAAATCGAAAAGTGTCCAGCTGTAAGCTGTAAATAACAGTTCAAAAACCTTCCATAATGGCGCTGGTGTAGACAAAGGGTATGGTATGAATTGAATATTATTGTCGACTAAAGTATACTTATTGAAAATGTCAACTACTTGCGTAGTACAAAATAATGTAGTAAATATAATCTTAAAGAGTTATTATGAGAAAACGCGTGTAGCTAGAGTGATTTTTATATCCTGAACTGTGAATAGTACGTTTATTGATTTCCGCTTCCTTTAAAATTTACCCTGATGCTAATGTGGCGCCAAGCAGTGATGGCCTCGAGGTTTAGGCGCGCGGTCGAGTATTTCGGCGGTCGCAGGTTCAAACCCCAGTTATGTGTGTATTCACAATGAATTATCACTTGCTTTAACGGTGAAGGAAAACATCGTGATAAAACCTGCACACCTAAAAGTTCTTAGGAATTTCTTAGGTGTGTAGTCCGCCAACCCGCACTATGCCAGCGTGGTGGACTAAGGCCTAAACCCTCTCAGTTGTAGAGGAGGCCCGTGCCCAGCAGTGGGACGTATTTGGGCTGATGACGATAATGTCGCGCCACCCTAATTTAATACATTTTGACGGACACTTTTGCATGTACACAGATGATTCTCCTTATCTCTACCCTCCATAGTATTTTCTAATTTCTATTGATCTGTGATATTTCCATTCGCTATTTTGTGTTCGCTTATTCTTATTTGATCAAAACCTACGAGGTACACAATGGTTTTTTCTAAAAAATAAAACAAGGAATTTGGAAACAAACTTAAAGTCTAAATATTTTAGCTTATAAAAAATAATTGGGTCCTTACGATAAAAATTTAATGCGATTTTCATTAAGTATATCGACTCACCAAAGTAACATTCTGCAATAAGATTCCTCAATATATTAAATATATTTTTATTCATGTCGAAAATAATCAGTACCTAATACACAAATAACATAATGGGATCAATTATTACGGTCATCAAAATATACGCTTTGTAAAACTAAGATTTCAAAACAATTATAATTTTTTTTTATAGGTTATCCAACTAACAAAATGAAACTTAAAATAGTCAAGCAATTTTTGTTAACAAGTACACATATTAAATAAGATGATTCTGTTAATGTAAAATTATAGGAGTATGGGTATTAAAAATTAAAACATATGTGTTACAAATCAGTAATTTTTCGTTAACGAATTATGTTTTCAATTGAAAACATTTTATGTCCTCTAAAATAAAACATCACAAATATACACAAAATCTTAGTCATGTCAACTATCAGACTAGATAAAAAAAGATCTTAAAACACCAATTTCATAAGTCACCGTACCAAATAAAAATCCCGCAGCAATAAACCGTATGAAAAGCCCGCAGTGACTGCAATGATTCAATGATGACATACACACGTAATGATTGCTTTACTTGGACGATAATAAGACATCACTGTTGGGAGACTGGGTTAGGGAATTTAAGTGGTGATATGGGAGTGACCCGTGGCATTGAGTTGGCGCGAGGGGAGCGTGATTCTCGTGGCGATCGCGGGCAGCGGGCAGCGGGGTACGGCCGGGGCCGGAGCTCCTCGGCGCTGCGGAACGTCCCACGAACCACGCGTCTTCTGTAAAGCGACGTCACCGATGTCTCCTGCAGAAGACATCTGGGGACGGAACACATCACAATACATTACCCATTCACAAAACTGACAAAATCTAGTTCATTCATTTGATCAAAATATAGCGCAAATGTAGTGTTTGCTCTGGATTGGTGTTATGACTAATGGAATGAAGTTTATGTTACTCGAGATTGATAGAAATATTATGTTATGAATGTTGTGGTTTATCCTTCGTATTAGGTTTCCGCATGCTCTGTGGGTGTCTATTATTATATATTTTACTTATGAAAAAAAAAATGAATGTGTGATGATTACGTAGAATGAAAATCGACCACATTGTGAAACACAAAAAGCCCCATACATATCAATGTATGTATGTTTATATGTTCCTAAATCGTATTACCAGTATTTTGTACTTATTAGGATATACAACAATTTAAAAGTATGACACGATTTAACAACACACACCTATAAATAGGTAATGTAATAGAATAGGTACCTACGAAACTTCATAAAATGCAAAAAAATACTAACTTTAACACTAACTTCTACAATGTGTGGGATAAGTTCCCGTTAATCCAGTCGTCTCCATAAGAATATACCTAATTATTAGGCATTCTTTCATTCATTCTTAAAAATTCTTAAAATAAAATACAACTTCCAAACGCCCCTTACGCGCAACGTAAATAAAAAAAAACTGCAGTTTTTTCATGAAAAGAGGGGCTACGATCTCTATGCTCACACCAAAACAAATCTTTTTCTGATTCACAAATATCCGGAATCTTAAGTAATTTTTGCTACCTACTTCAATTGAATCAAAAGGCATGAGTAGTACATAATATACTTATAAGAACGTAAAAAATATTTAACGCTCCCACTCAGGCATAAATTATCATAATGTAATATAAGATCGAAATCTTTAATTTACTTTTCTAGCTCAGACAATTGTTGCTTGGGTGTTGATGCAGCGACCGGACGTGTCCGACCTAGTTTAGCACGCGTTGACTGCAGCATTTGTTGTGTTACCAACGGTTGCTGAGTCTCTTTAGGCTTGATTTTTACTGGGTTGTCCTGAAACAAAAAATAGTATGTTCCTTTGGTCATTTCTGCAGTTCCTTCTAGCATCTGTTACTAATGAAATAATCTTTTTTCAATATATTCATGTTGAGCGCATCATACTTCTTATCTAGCGTAATAAATCTTGCGAGTAAAATATACGTGCAACAGAAGTTACAAAAATAAAGCTCATGTTACAAATTTGATGAATTAAACCCATTCTTCCAATCTTTCATAATATTGCAATTCCACTCAACACTTACTTTAGCTTTTCTTAGTTTCACATTGGCAATGTCCTCTGGTGTGATTGTCAATCGCGGCCCAGATATTCTGGGAGGCGCAGAACCACACCTAGGTATGGTGTTAGAACGAACTGGTAGTTTGGATGCAGGTGGTAGTGGCGGCGGCGGTGGAGGCGGAGGCGGAGGGGGCGGAGGCGGAGGAGGTGGGGGAGGCGGCGGACCCTGCGGTGCTGGAGGCTTAACCTCTTGATTCCTGATGACAATCAATTTTATTTAAATCTTATGTTATTCGACAATCTACTTTCTTGTAGAAGAATATTATTAAGCACCTGGATCACAGTACCCAGCAAGTGTATTACGGCCATGATGTTAGATTCATGCAATGGTGTAATGAAGCTGCGTTATGAATGTTTGTCATATCGCTTCCCGTTTGGTTATTTAAAATACCCTAGATAAAATTTTCTGGTACGAGTTATTTGTTTCCACCTGGATAGCAACCATTCGCAATAAGCCACGAGAATTCCGGGAACACTCTGTGTATATTTATTTATTTATTTATAAAGCTTCATATACTCAACTGCATATAGGCGGACTTAATGCCTGTGACATTCTCTACCAGTCTACCTTAGGGTGGTGGAGAGATGAAGCATGGTTGATGTAAAAAGAAACTTGTAGTACACTACAGACCAAACATCTAAATACAATAAATATGTAATAATAAAAAAAAGGATATCCGAAAGGGAATAGGCCAACATAATCAACTAGTAAGAGGCATCAGTTTTTTGCCATTCAGCAACCTATTTTGACGGCGCTGCACTTCTCATTAATGCTATGTTGCTGTTTTTAGTCCTAGTCTAGAAATTTTCAGTATTTAGGTTTTCTTGTGGTCGAAAATTCATTTTACAGTGGTTTTATAAATATGGTGATCTACTTATACTTATTTTTATTAAGATTAGTATAAAAAGAATTTATGTTCTATACGTACTATTCATAGTTTAAAAAATTAATGCTCATATCAATGAAGCCTTGGATACGCTTGGTGGGCGGTAAAACTGTATTCATCTCAATTGGAACATCCTCGGCAGGCGTAATCAGAGAGTGGAAATGACCACTTATTTAAATAACTTTATGTAATTCGATCTTTTAAGACTTTTCCGGTAGCATGTTCTACATTTCAACAAACAGTGAAAAAAAAATAGACAAAAAAAAATGCTATATTTTTGTTTTTGATAACTTATGTTGTTAACATGTTAAGTAAATATTATTTTAGATTTTTACCTGAGCTTATCCTCGAGTTCCTCAATTTTGTTCATCATTTTCATCATTCCCTCTTTAAGGAGCTCGTTTTCTCGAGCAAGTCTCTCTTGCTTCAGATCCACTTGTTCTAGGAACTTTTTAAGTTCTTTCAACTCCTCGCCGGATGTGTCAATAGCTTCTTTATTAAGTATTGGCTCTCTGAGCACGTCCGAATATAGACCTGTGAGAGACTGGTAGCCCTACAAAGAAAACAGTGTAAAATTATATATAGGTATATATTTGTCGCAAGAAACTATAAATTTAAAAATACATAAAAAATATGATTGTTAAAAATTAAATATGAAAAATATATCAGTTCCAAAAAATACGATGCATTAGTATTTAAATTGAAAAAGGAAGCAAACCAGCCAATGCAATGCAACGTTCGCTTTGGTGTAGTGGTTACCATTACACATGGAATTCTGCAATAACAGTTGCATACATGCATACATACATAAACTCACGCCTGTATTCCTCGAAGGGGTAGGCAGAGGTGCATTTCTGCACCCACATTTCGCCAGGTATGTATCAGTCCCACGTAATAGGGGGCGAGCCTATTGCCATTTTTCGGGCACAATTCCAGACTCCGTGCTGCTACTGAGAATTTCCTAATGGAAAAACCCAATAACACTTTGCCCGACCCGGGAATCGAACCCAGGACCTCTAGATCGCACGGCACATACTTGTACCGCGAGACCACACAGGCAGTTGCATAGTACGAATAAAACCACTGTACGCCGTATAACCAGTTTCTTTCTATGTATACCTCTCCAAAGAAAAAAAAACGGGTTATAACGACCGCAGTCTGGCATTTTTATTTATTATCATTTATGACGTCAAATTGCACATTTTGTATTGGGCGGGCTTTATTTATTTAATTTATATATAATATATCATCATCTACAGTTGTAGAGGAGGCCCGTGCCCAGCAGTGGGACGTATTTGGGCTGATGATGATGATGATGATGATGATATCATCATCATCAGCCAATACCTATACGTCCCACTGCTGGGCAAGGGCTCCTCTACAACTGAGAGGGTTAAAGCCTTAGTCCACCACGCTGGTCTAGCGCGGGTTAGTGGACTACACACCTAAGAAATTCCTAAGAACTTTTAGGTGTGCAGGTTTCCTCACGATGTTTTCCTTCACAGTTAAAGTACATGATAATTCTTTGTGAATACACACATAACTTCGAAAAGTCAGAGGTGTATGCCTGGGGTTTGAACCCGCGACCGTCGAGATTCTCGACCGCGTGCCTAAGCCTCGAGGCCATCACGACTTACTTATACGCTTATATCCTACTACTTCCTTAATGCCAATGGCATTCTCTACCAGTCTACATTTGGTTAGAGTTTGGTTTGTTGAATTGAAAAACAAAACAAATCTATACAGCAAACTTTTTGTACTTTTCATTTAACATAACATCTTCTATCTACATAAAAAATCTCGGTTTAGTTGTGAAATATCTACATGTTGAAGTGTTTGTGACGACACACGTAAAGATAAATCTCTGCGTCTAGAGTTTTGAAAGGAAGATTTATTCTTATCATTATTGTTACATAATGTATCTACGGTAGTTTCTTGCTACGTATCTGTTGAGTTAATTTTACACGCGATAAAAAAACATAATTACTTTTACACAAACAAATGGCACGTAAAAGATATGATATTAATTTGCTATGTGTTGTTTGCTTCAAGTAGGTATGAGTTAGTGGTTGTTATTTCGAATAAGAGTTTAGTTTCGGGAGCATAATTTATTAAGATTTTTTAACATACAAGTAATTTTAACGAAGATTATCTAGGTTGATATATTTGCATTTGAATCATATCGGTGTACGTTAAGATTAAAATTTTAATTTCTATTATAAAGGGCATTAATATTAATTGACACTAAGAAGCTTGAAATTATTCGAAAAAGATGTGATTGAATTATGTAATAGACAACAAAATCGTTCCGTGTTATATCTTGCTATTCCTTTCTCAGCAACAATATAAACATATATAATTGAAATTTAAAAAAAAATTACCTTTCTGCCGATCCATGTACAAAGGTCGAGAATTTTCCATGTTTTCGGTTTTGAGTTACGGCGGTGGTTCCTCTCCCGACGTGGTGTACCTCCTGACAACATGAACCATTCCATATCACTTAATAGTCCAGGGTCTATACCACATTCAATTTCCACCTCGACTTTAACACTATTTTCTTTCGATGCTCCCATTTCAATATCCACGGAACATCGATAAAAAACGTCATTTAAATAAACCGATTTCAAAACTATGAGAACGTTAAAAGTGTTTACGCTTCTCGAAGTAAAATGAGAAATGAGATCTTAATTTCAATTTAATGAGGTCTCGTCCGTTGGGACCGCAAACTTGAATCGTGCCCGCGTACCGATGATGTCATTGAACAATATTAAGCGCTGACGGAGACGAAATGTTTATAAATAAGCGACGAAAAACTTATCACTTATGATAACGTCCTGTAGTTTTGTAAGATGTAACCTTCACTTCGCCGTAGCGTAAAGGAGATTTCATAGATTTGATATTATATCGAAGCGTAATTAAGAATCTCTATTACCCATTGGTCTAAAATTTAGACTCTAAATATTTAATATATCGGAATCAAACTAAAAAAATAATTATTCTTCATAAACTTTTTTTACCTGGAGTGCTATTTGTAGAATAGTTATGTTTACTAATGTTAACAGCTTTTCTAGACCGTTGTAGGACATCTTTGAATAAACTTGTCTCGGATTTCATACGTCTTTTACGAACTTTGAAAGAATGATTGCTATTAATGGATTTAAACGAAACATCAGAGTTGCTCGACAATTGACAAGATGAAGCAGATTGACCCAGCGACACTTTTGCATCATATAAGTCAGAAGTGCTTGAAGAAGAAGAATCTGTACATTTAGTTTTTTTCCAAGGTCGTAACGCCTTGTCGTCACCATCGCTGGAATCACATCTATAACGCTTACTGGGCAATGACTGTTCTGAATTATCATTCGAAGTAGAGTCTTGTATATTAAAATCTTTACTAAACGAAAGACTCACATCAACTATACTGCAATTAATTGGTAAAGATACAAACGGTGCAGTTTGTGTAGAACAGTCCGTAGAATTCCCATTATTGGTCATGGGTTCGTCATTAATCATAATGCTCACAAAAGGAGGTGTCTTATTATATTCTTTCATATGTTCTTGAAATGAAACATAGCAATTCTTTTCCCATGATGTGTTAAGCGTATCTTTATGAGATCCTCGCCGTATAACTTCGATTGAATTGTTATTAAAATTTTCAATTTCTTCAGACGTATCACTGACAGGCGCAGTTTTATTTTTCTCTGCGAAAGACATATTTGTCACTAATTACAGCAAAATGATTTTATCCGAGAACTTTTTCACTTCACATAAATACTAAAAAATAGCAATCATGTACAAACACAACGCAGTAAACAAATTTTTATTTGAAATGTAATGTCAGTTATTACTTTAATTCAAAATTATTTTAATCTACCGCCCATCTTCCAATATAGCAATAAATTGACTTATAAAATTTTTTTACTTATTATAATTCAATATTTTAATAAAATATTATACGCGAAAAAAAAAACAAGTACCTATGTTATTATTAAGAGATGGGAAATATTTTTTATATCTTTTTATTTTTTAAGTATCCTCAATACAAAGTCGGGTGAACCGTGAAAAGCTTAAGCATGACATTTCATTGTTTGTATGTCAACTTGTTTGACAAGAACCAATCGATATACAAACTTACAAAGCCAAATCGTGTTTCGTCTGTTTGTTGTAATAATGTTTTAGTTTTTTAGTTAGTTATTGTATGTTGTTAATGTTAAACTGCAATTATGCGCCATCCATATCGAAAGAAATTTATATATTGCGGATTAATTGTAATAACACTTATAGTTTTTCTACATCCAGATATGAACGGGCGTAGAACGTACGACTTTATAGAAAAAGATAATATTTTACGTAATCTTCATGAAGAGACCGCTAATAATTTTACAAGTAGTGCGATCATTGATTGTGATTACTATGATATAATACATGATGATACTACGCTGTCTCCTACTCTGGTAGATGGTGATTTAATAGAAGGACATGGAGTACGAGAAGGTGGCGAATACACGCCCCAGGAATGTAAACCGAAGTATAGTACAGCTGTCATTGTGCCTTATAGGTAAGTGGAGTTATTCGTCTCGAGTGTGGAATGAACAGTTACCAGAAAAAGTGTAAAAGTATAAAATGTTTCAGGGATCGAGCAGAGCAATTACGTGGATTTTTAGTATATATGCACACATTTTTTCGTCGTCAGAGGATACACTACCGTATATTTGTTGTGGAACAAGTTGACTCACGTTTGTTCAATAGAGCAAAGCTACTGAACATAGGTGCCATGGCTGCTATGAAAGCTGGCTTTCCGTGTTTAGTGCTCCATGATGTTGATCTTCTGCCATTACGGCCTGCCAATATATATGCTTGTACCAAGCGTCCAAGACATATGTCCTCAAGCATCAATAAATTTAGGTGCACTTTTATAAGAGTACCATAGATTTTTAGTTGCATTTGGGGGAAATGTATCTTTTTTGCCAGAATTGCAACTGTTTGTATCATATGCTTTGTAGCTAGCCTTCATTTTGTCACCATCAGTATATTTTATATGGTAGTTCCAGGTGCATATGTTTTCTTTTATTTACTGCTTCCATTTAATGAGCTTTTTTTCAATAACTAATTTGAATTATCTTTACTGCAAAGAAAAATTAAATATTTCCAGATTTGTCCTGCCTTACTTAACATTATTTGGTGGTGCTATAGCCATAGTTTCAAAGCAATTTAAAGATGTTAATGGAATGAGTAATGAATATTTTGGATGGGGAGGTGAAGATGATGATTTATATTCTCGTCTTGAAGCTCATAATTTGAAAATGTGTAGATTTGAACCAGAGACAAGTAGATATCATATGGTCACACATAGATCACAACATAAAGGGTCAGCATCAAATCTTATACCCTATTCATTATATTTATTGCATAATTTTCAATACTTCAATTTAAAAAAAAAACTATATGTTTTAAAGTTTCATAAGTTTAATTATATTTATTTATATGTTTCAGTGAATCAAGAAAGAAATTGCTGAGTAATGCTAAAAATAGAATGATGGAAGACGGTTTAAGTTCCTTACATTATGTAGAGGTGGCAACAGTACTCCATCCACTATTTACTCATATCATGGTTGACTTGTAGCATATCTTGCCATTTATATTAACACTTTAGTGTAGTTTACATCAAGATTAAACTTTGCTCTAGAATTTAGATAGAAGTACCTGACATTTTACCTCATTAATACTTTAGGGTAATCTCATGTTATTTAATGAAAAATGTTTATCAATTTTAAATTGAATTATCTTCAAGATGAAAAGCAATAATTTGTAACAATGCTATTGTGATATGCTTGATGAAATAGTCTGTCCATTTACAAATTAAGATATTAATAAATATGCAAACTATAGTGATAATAACCATTCTAAATAATGTACTTTTGCAATACTAAAAAAGCTTTATTAGATTTTAGACAACTTAGGTGTATTGTTATGAAATTAAGGAAGTTTATATGCATCTTAGATCTCATCAAAAGACTTCAATAAAACAATAAAATAATTTATAATTATCTTAGCTAAAGAAGAATAGTATACATCAGTTTAGTGTAAGTTATAGGAATTGGTATTTTTTATTTATTGCCATTGGCAGTGTTTGGTTTCAATGTTTGGTGTTGTAAATGTAACATTGGTTAATATGTCATACTTTAAGAGACTTAACTTCAGAGTAAGCCAGTAGTTATACTGAAAAACATATCAAATGTAGGTTTCTTTATACATTACTCAGTTGTATTTTTTTCACATAAAATATGGAAATTCACACATTATTGTGAATCACTTTTACATTATTTCTCTATATTGCAACAGAAAACTATTACAATTTATTTTTTAAAGCTTCAACTACACAAACCTAAAGAGACCTGATATTTATTATTTCTATCTTTTAATCACATAGAAAATCTTTCTAAAAAAATTGTTGTAAGGTATTTTAAATATAAGTTATTTATTTATTATGTTTAATAATATTGGATATTATTAAACATGTTATTTAAACTCTTATTTTTAAAATATGTCAAAATATATTGTTAGCAAATAGGTATATAATATGTGCCTACTTGAGCTGCAAAGTGTTGTTAGCTCAATGTTAACATGCAGGGAATTGTGTTGGAAACTGTGATTTCATATATACTTCAGTTTTAATAAATGAAATAAAATTAATTAACACTTAATATTTGTTTTAATTTTGTATTTTTGGCATCAATTTTTTCACAGCACATGGCCCCGAATTACAAGGAATTTGTTCCAAAATTTAACACAAGAGCTTTAAATTTTCTATGTTATAATCAATAATCTTTAATATTTATGATGTAGTTACTTTATTGATGGCTACACTACATTTATGTGAAATAATTTGGTCATGTGAATAGATAAAAAAAACTATTTTTTTTAATATTGCATGATTATAATTTTCAAGTGTACTTTTTTAAGTGATAAACGAGGCAATCTTTAACCCATACCATTAATAATAATAAAAAAGATATTACAAATTAAATATCACACCATTCCAGTATCAGTAAGCACCTATTAAACAATCATTATACTTATTAAAATCACCATTAGTTACCAAGAATTAAATGCCAAATGTCCTTATTTGTAAAACAAACAAACAGATATTTCAATCGTTTTAAAAACGAAATAAAATATAAACATAATACTTATTTACATAGAGGTAAAAATATGAGAACTTTATTTACAAGTAGCAGCCTTCTAATGTGGTTCAAAACCCTGTTTTTTATACTATATACAATTTATATATACACTGAGATTTGACCATAGAGATAAAGGCTAGATTTACTTTTAGAACATAAAATTCCATTACATAAAAATAAAATAAAATATACATTTGAAAATGTATCTTGATCCATTTTTTTAACCCAAAAAATATTGTTTGCATCTTACAGCATTGGTTATATATATTTCTAAAACTATGGTCTTAACACTAGCATACTGACAAGTCCAAGTACAAATGAGAATACTAATTTAAGATTTGAACCAATGTGAAGCCAATCAGGCCACTGGGATTTTACAACTTGTTCTGGTTGTGTGGGCAATAACAATGCAACTATGCAGCATATGCTTACAGCCACAGCAACTATGTTCACTGGTTGATGTTCTCTGGAAGTCATAAAAGAAAAAGTTGATTGTTTATAAAGGTAGAATTATTGAATATATTATGGAAAAATGTGTTATTATGACTAAAATCCTAAGTAATTCTTAAAGACCCTTCCTATTTATTAAATTGTGATCAAGATATGATGTGTTTAAAACATGGGTACTAAACTAAACATACTTGATTATACATTTATTTATATAAATATCATTTATGCAGGCTTTATATGGTATAAATTCATAAATCACACTCTTTATCAGTACATTTGGGGTGAACCAATATATGATGTAACTATTATGGACAGTGAAAGTATTCTAAGTTCTTTTCATAACATGTTTTGGATAATTATAAAAGCAGGTCACCTAAGATGTGTAGGATGAGTGCAGGCTACTCGGCTATGTTCCTCTGTAGATCTTATAGGAGCTGCTCTAGATACAAGTGGATGAAAATTTTCACCAAAACTCTCTTGGTTTGCACTTGACGGTTCTCCTTCTATAAGTTTTGTAGGGATGTCTCTTTTTCCTAGTGTCTAAAATGTTAAAGTCAATTGATAATGCAGCTAATAAATTTACTATCTTATACTTGTTTATTATTTGTTTGATATTGGTGTGTTGTCTTTATATTTGTTATCTTAATCACCAGATAATCTGTTTACCAAGGTTTGTTGTTATAACATGTAACAATTGAAGTCATATTATTGGATTCACCACATAGGTTCCAAAAACAATTAATGTGTTTAAGCTACTGTACATACAAACAAAGAACAAAGGTATTGCTTAAGTAATAATTAGTGTTTGCGTTATTTTATACTTAAGTTTAGTGTTCACTATAAAAATCATAGATATGTTGCAAAATACCACCATATGTTAAAAACCTTCTTACTTGTTGTGTATTTCTGTCATACATTGTTATCCTAAATTTTTCTACAGTATCGCAGTGCGAGACTGATGGTTGTGTGTATCGCACGACAATATCTATACAGCTTTGCGGTGCGATAACTCCTTCCGGATCGATTACAGTAAACTTGTTCGGCGATGTGCAAAGTACTGAAATTTCAATATTAATTATTTTAAAACACCTATGACAACACGACACTGGAAATTGTAACGCGAAAATATACCTTTAAAATTAACAGAAAAATCATACGGATTATAAACTGTAAGCAATTGTTTATGCGTATGTCTTGCATTTAAATAGAATTCAAGTGAAACGGGAAACACGAATACAGGGAAATTTTTCATTTTTATATTTTTTATTGTGCTACATTAGAAAACAATAACAATATACGCAATCGCTCTTCAGGTGACGTTCACTTCACTGACATTTGACATTTCCACGATTATAGTGGACGAAAGGAAACACAAATTGAGAAATAATATATCGATAAAATTTTGAAAATATGTAATCGATACTAACAAAATTACTTTAATTTTTACCAGTATTTTATTCTGATTAGTCTATATAAACATTAAATACAATTAGTTTGAAGAAAAGATACTATTTGAGATTTCTTTTATCATGAAAATGATTTATAAGTTAGCAAAAAGTATTTTTTGCGACCTGAATACTGAATTTGTTAAATTGCGAATAAGCGTTTTGACACAATAATCCCATTTTATTGAAATTCCAAAAAAAAAAACACATCGTAGGAATAGGATCGGCCAAGGTCATAAAAAGATGTTGAACGGTTTATAAAAAATGTATATTCACTTTTATAAGCAATGACAAATAAATACAAAATGTAAATATAATGAACAATAGGTAGTAGTACTCACACAAGATACATTTAAAGGCTTTTTAATGGAAATTGTTTGCACAAGCACAATATTTTCTGTCATGATTATTATATTGATAATCACATTTTTTTAATCAATTCAATTTATGTAAACCATAACATATAGTAGGTGTATAGAATCTATGAGAAATACTTCTATTCCATCTTAGACTAAGGCTTCAAATAAGGCTTTAAATTTTGGCTACACTATTTTTATCTGATTGCAATGCAGAACTAATTCTATGATCAGCGGTATACTTCTTCGCAGAAAAAATAAATTTTAAAATACGCTCACCAATCCTCTATATGAAATAATATAATGTAATCCATTAAGGTGTATGTTAAGTTAAATATATTGTCACGATTTACGCCTACAAAACTTATTTTCCCGTTCCTAAAATAACATACGAATTTGAAATTAATTCGTTCGTTCAATTTTTATTGATTTAGAGCAGTGGTCGGCAACGCGCGGTCCGCGGGCCACACTTGTGGCCCGTGAATCTTAGCATTAGTTAGCATTTTCATTTTTTCTATGGGATATAGCCAATTAGACATAGGTATTACGTAGAATCTAGGGTAAATATCACAAGTGCGAGCCCGCCTTTAGTTTATTTTGCCACATTGCGGCCCGTGCCTGCCAAAAGGTTGCCGACCACTGATTTAAAGCAACATGAAGTCAGTTACTGATGTAGCTATAATATTTTTTACAGTTAAATTTTAAACTAATATTTTTCTTACCATTCGAGACTAGAAACTATTGGCAACTTTTAGTTCGATTGCCAACATACAGGCACACAATACCTTATTTATTATTTAATGTACAGGTTATCTACATAATTTACTAACACTATGTCACTTATTGTATCTTCAGTCATCGCCAAAGTAGGATAATGTATTTTATTAATTTATAAATTTCGCTACAAATTTATCACCACGATGCGTACACACTTTCCACCTGCTACTGTTTAAAAAAATACCGTCTATGATATTTTAGTATATATCACAGTCCACTTTGATTATTATTGATATGGATATAGCATAGCAACAGCTGGATCTTCCGTCTCGAAAGTGATGAGCACATCCTTGAACTTGTCCAATAGTTGCATAAGTTGGGAGCGACTGAGATTCTCCATAAACATTATCTCCTCCAAGTGTTGTTCTCCGCGGAAATAACCTGCGAAAAATAAGATAAAGTTCATCGTTAAAATCGTAAAGCGTAATTTATTTTCTGTAAATGTTTTAGTTTAGTTGGCTGTCACAATAAATCGTATCACAATAAATGCCTCGTGATTTATGTATCCGGACCCGGAAAACATAATTTTCTGAGGTTTCACAACCGAAGCAAATATCAGAGGAACACTCAAACTTCTCAGTACGAGGATCGAACTCAAATGATCCTTTACGATATGAGCCGTCTCACGACACAAAAGAATGTCTCGGTGCGGATATCGAGTCCGCGGCTTTTCACAAGCTGGTGTTATTTACCCGTGGTGCGTTAATTACGTCTAATTTCATTTATTGTAATTTTCTTTTTCATATGAGGGTGAAACCTTGTAGTTCAATATTTTGTCTCCCGCTTTGCTTTGGAGGGAAGTGGACAACTTTTTTTCCAACTTCTTTATATCCTTATTGTGATTAACTTCATTGCGGGATCATGACAAATTAAGGTCTCTTAGAACCGCTGAGCTTCAGTGCTCGGCGTCAATACTGTTCGAGCTGGTGGTCCTGGAGCACAGGAGTGACAGTGGCTGGTGCTGATGGGTATCTGGTAGACGTGTGGTAGTTGTGTGGTGGGCGTGTGGTGGGCGTGTGGTGGGCGTGTGGTGGGCGTGTGGTGGTCGTGTGGTGGGCGTGTGGTGGGCGTGTGGTGGGCGTGTGGTGGGCGTGTGGTGGGCGTGTGGTGGGTGGGTGGTGGGCGTGTGGTAGGTGTGTGGTGGGTGTGTGGTGGGAGTGTGGTGGGTGTGTGGTGGGTGTGTGGTGGGTGTGTGGTGGGTGTGTGGTGGGTGGGTGGTATTTACCCGTGGTGCGTTAATTACGTCTAATTTCATTTATTGTAATTTTCTTTTTCATATGAGGGTGAAACCTTGTAGTTCAATATTTTGTCTCCCGCTTTGCTTTGGAGGGAAGTGGACAACTTTTTTTCCAACTTCTTTATATCCTTATTGTGATTAACTTCATTGCGGGATCATGACAAATTAAGGTCTCTTAGAACCGCTGAGCTTCAGTGCTCGGCGTCAATACTGTTCGAGCTGGTGGTCCTGGAGCACAGGAGTGACAGTGGCTGGTGCTGATGGGTATCTGGTAGACGTGTGGTGGGCGTGTGGTGGGCGTGTGGTGGTCGTGTGGTGGGCGTGTGGTGGGCGTGTGGTGGGCGTGTGGTGGTCGTGTGGTGGGCGTGTGGTGGGCGTGTGGTGGGCGTGTGGTGGGCGTGTGGTGGGCGTGTGGTGGGTGGGTGGTGGGCGTGTGGTAGGTGTGTGGTGGGTGGGTGGTGGGAGTGTGGTGGGTGTGTGGTGGGTGTGTGGTGGGTGTGTGGTGGGTGTGTGTGTAAACTATTAGCAGGAGTGTGGTGGATGTGTAGCAGGGGGTGTGGCGAGTTTGTGGCGGATGTGTGGCGGATGTGTGGCGGATGTGTGGCGGATATGTGGCGGATGTGTGGCGGGTGTGTAGCGGGTGTGTAGCGGTTGAGTGGCGGATGTGTGGCGGATGATTGGCGGATGTGTGGCGGATGTGTGGCGGGTGTGTGGCGGGTAGGGGGGAAGAGAGGACAGGTGGTGTACGTGCCCTTCTTGTGCAGTTGCGCGAGCAGCAGCAGGTCGTCGGGGTTGCGCGCGGCGGGGATGTTGTCGAGCGCGGCCCGCTCGAGCGCGGTGAAGGTGTGCAGCAGGTCGCTGGCGCCCGCGCCCCCCGCGCCGCCGCCCCGCGCCCCCCCCGCCTCGCACCCGCCCGGCGCGCTCCACACCGTCGGCGGCTGGAAACTGACAACACCACGTCTATACGTTCTATATGCACACAACCTAACCAGTAGCGGTACTTCCACAGAAGCCCAAAAGTGTTTCACGTTAATTGTGTAATGTCTAGTATACAGTATTCAGACCGTGATCGGAAACTAAGGTAGCTAAGGTGATTACAAAGTCCTGGCGTTAAAGAAAATCCCGAAAAAAAATATTGAAGTTTTCCTAACAACCATAGCTATAAAATGTATATGCCATAGGTATAAAATGTGTGTCAGCCCATATACCGGATGTAAAAAGACCGTGATCGAAAAGTAAGACAGGTAATAGGTATGGTGATTAATTATGAAAATTACGTTTTCTTCCACCATTAGTATTACCCCTCTCAGTTTTCGATCACATTCTGTTTACATCTGTATAAAAAGCTCAGGAATAAATGTATGTTTATGTTATGTAATTATACAGGCTGTGAACAGACAGTGATCGAAAACTTGAATAATTATTAATTCTTTTTTGTTTATTTTTTTAGCGTCAATGTGTTTGTATTCACCGTAACTATTACCTGTCTAAGTTTTCGATCACGGTCTGTTTATACCCTGTATGTCCCAGTGTTGGCCACGAGCATCCTCTACAACTGAAAAGGGTTAGGCCATAGTTCTACGTTTAGAGCGTACCTGCAATATATCTTAAATACAAATGAACACAATGGCTTAGTAAACTTTTTAAACGACGTGAAACCTACTTATACCTCTCTTGCCCAAAGCTCTCAGGAGAGGGGGGCAGGAAGGATATGGAAGTAATTTAACAATTTAACTCGCACTGTGCACTACCACTGAATTCATCTCAATCAAGGAAAAGGCCCGTGTGAACAAAAGCGTCCCTTTAAGCTTTATAGATTAAGTTACAAAAAATATAAAGAAAATTAAAACTAAGTATTTTAACAATATCATTAGTTACCTCATTTCACTTTGCAGCTTCAGATTTAGTGAAACTCCTTTCTTATCACTACCGTTCCCTAACGCAGAGAACTTTGATTTTGGTGACACGTCTTGATCACTTTCAAATCTATCTTCATCGCTACTAGTGTCCCTACTTTGTTGATTTTCACTATCTTTCAAAGACAGATCCGACAATCTCGAAGGCAAACCTTTCTTCTCTTCAGTTTTTGCGTCGCCGTTCATAATATCGGAATTTTCATTTCCGTTCACTTCCGTTAGGTTGGTACCATTAATATTGTTCGATATGCCGCTATCCAGTGAAGTTGCCTGCAATTTTTTCTGGATTTTATCATTTTTCGTGTAATCACATCCGTTCATACCGTTGGTTTTTATTCCATCTACGACGTCGACTCCATCGTCGAAGGAGTGGTTTGCCGAGTCATTCTCTTGATATTTCGAGTATTTTTTCCTGTCAGAATCTATGACTATGGGTCCGGTGTGGGAGAAATCCGTTTGATTGAGATTATTTTCAGTTGGATAGTCTTCATCCGAGTCTGGGAATATTATGTTGTCTCTGGGTTCAACTGGTTCTGGCACGTTCAGTTGTATGTGGTTCAGTGATGAGAATGAGACGCTGCACGAACGATTGTAGAGGTCGTGCTTTTCGCAAAAATACTCTTTGCCATCTGTAACAATGTATAATCTGTAATAATATAATGATCATGACTGTTGAACCTATCATTTTCATTATTCACCAGTCTTTTTCTATGTGTCATAGTTATTATAATATTAGCTTTCACGTCCGGGTCCATCTTGTCTAGTTGGCTTACGAAAAACAGCACTCCGGTGTGGTTCACGCCACAGGAAAGCACAAATGCTGATTTAGCTACCTATTTGTGCCTGACGTACCAGGTTTCTTTTAACTTTTCATTTAATGTTTTGTTGTTTTTTTTAGGAAAGTGTTGCATACCCGGGTCTCGGCCCCAGTGCGGCGAGTTGAACTGCACGTAGGTGTGCAGCTGCAGCAGCAGGCGGCGCTGCAGCAGCCACGCCACGCAGCGCGCCAGCCGCGCCGAGCCGCCGCCCGCGCCGCCGCCGCCGCCCCCGCCGCGCCACATGTACCACAGCGGCGCCGGCAGCGAGAACTCGCTCAACATCTGCAACATTGTACCGGCAAGCGTAACGTTGGACGTCCAACCAGGTATTTTTTTAAGAGAGGAAAACTCCTGCAACTCCCCTGTTCGGTACTCGGGGGAGGCCGAAAAGGGTATGTCGGGATCTCTGGCCTTCCAACTCGGCGCGCAGAACAATTTTCCGCATAGCTGAGTTGGGTCCCCAACCAAAATCCTACGCCAGCATATCGACTAAAACCTCTGGTTGACCATCACGCGCAGTCAAGGCGGTTTTACGGGATCTCAGGGCGAGAAGCATCCTAAATGGTCCGCTGCCGTCCAGCGCACCGTCCAATTATGGACCCCTCAAAATTGGGAGGGCTTGAGATGTCCTCCACTTACGCTATTTTGGACGTTCACCTTTTGTGACCGTCCGCGACAGTCAAGAGGCCACGCCCTTTGCCGCAATTCTCGGGGTTGGTTTTATCATAGTGTACCGCCTCCGCAGTACGCCCAGCCACCCCATTGGCCCCTGTTAGTCGCCTTGTATCTTGATGACTTGTATCTTAGTGTACTATCAGAACTATGTCTGCGACTATTGGGATATTATATATTTATATGTTTTAATCTATCTCTAAATCAAAATTATAGTGTACTTACATGCAAAAGACAAAGTCCGGGGAACTCCTTAGCGAACTCTTCGACCAGCGGAGAGTGTACATGCAGATTCGCTCCGGGGGATACCACGTACACGTTACCCTCACATAGAGGGTATATCACGGTGGCTTTGGCCCAATACACGAGGTGACCAGTAAGCTGGGATACCTGTAAATTGAATTCTGATTTCATCATCAGCCCATATACGTCCCACTGCTGGGTACGGACCTACTACAGCTGAGAAGGATTAGGTCTTTTGATTTTGATTTAGGCAGGTGTATTAGAATTTACACACATGAAAGGAAAAACTGCAAGTTCGATCCCCGCACTGGGACAAATATTTGTATGATCCCATAATAATTGTTTCTGTACCTGTGAAACCGAAAAGTCTCTCGAAGTTTCTGATACACATGACTTGTATAAAATAAAATAAATAATAAATACACCCAACAGTCACATACATAGTTCTGACCCCACACTAAGATACTAGTCTTGTGTCGTGGGTATCAGAAACTACGAGAGACTTTTCGGTCTCACAAACACCCAGACCCGAAACAAATACTTGTGGATCGCACAAACATTTGTCTCGGTGCGGGGATCGAACCCGCGGCCTCTCGTTTCGCAAGCTGGTATCTAGCCAACTGCGCCACGGGGCTATCAGTGTGGGGTCAGAAATACTTATATATTATGTTATATTAATGTCCAACTGTCTAACTATTTATTTTTCTATTTCGAACTAGTGTTGTAGGCTTTATATGATATGTTGATGTAGTTATTTTTATCATCTGAGGTAATTTTCCTTTTATTACATGATTGACAAGAATTGGTTCTATTCGATATTTTCGAATTTAGTGTCAGACTTTTTGGGCTTTGTGGATGGATTCAGTATGCTGAAGGCTTCCGTAGTTATAACTTTCTTCTAGGAAGCAGAAACTATTGATTTTTTTTAGTCATTTCTGTATTTAAAGATCTGAGCTAAGTGTCAATCATCAAAAGCCATCGTAGCTGAATTAATACATTTTAGTAAATAATTAATTCGTATTAAAAAAAAGTACCTGGATGACCGAGCTTTGCTCGGAATTTTTTATTTTTTATAAATTGTGTTTTTTGGAAATTATATTTAAGTACGAATTACTAATAAAATGATGAAATATGAATAATGTTACTTAACAACGCCATCTGCTGGTTTGACGTTAAAGCAATTAGTTGCTCACAAAAAATAGTATTATTATTCGCCAATTCGCCAATAGATGTCAGGAAGAGTCTACTCAAACGCCTCCTTTTTGTTATTTTTCTTCCAAATGTCATTTTCTAAAAATGATTCCTAGCTAGATCGATTTATCGCCCCCGAAACCCCCTATATACTAAATTTTATGAAAATCGTTGGAGCCGATTCCGAGATTCCAATTATATATATATACACAAGAATTGCTCATTTAAAGATATAAGATATTACCTGTTTAAATGTCAAATCTGCTTCGATTGCGAGTGTTTGTAAACTTTTGAGTGGACTGTATAGTTTTATAAGTCGCAGGAGAGCTGAACTGCCGTCTAGCGGTATTGACGCCAATAGATCATTGGGATTCACCTGAAAACATTAATCACCATAGAACATTAAGATTTTATATTATATAAAATATATTCTTTATTAGATTAGCGAGCTGAAGTGGCAGTGCGCAGGTCACATCTGTCACAGAACGGATAACCGTTGGGGGAAACGTGGTCTGGAGTGCAGACCACGGCTCGACAAACGTATTGTGGGGTGACGATATCCGCAAGGTGTCTGGTAGCGATTGGATGAGGAGAGCCGAAGAGTGCCATAAGAGAGGTGTTCTAACTCCTACAGTGGACGTGAAAAAAGGCTGCTGCTGATGATGATGATAATGATGATAATGATGATGATGACGATGACGATGATAATGATGATATTCTTTATGGTTAAATATGAGCAAGTTATGAACAAATTGCCATGAAGACCGCTTTCGTGACGCAGTTGGTTATAAGCCTGCCTGTAAAAGGTCATGCGGGTTCGACTGCCGCATTGAGACAAATATTTGTGTGATCCATTATTGCCTGAGTGTTCGTAGTACTGTAAGGTTCTCAAGCTTTGTTTGTATTTTTTAATTAAATGGTAAGGTTACTCACCAATAACAGCATACCGTGATAAGGTCTCAATTTCTGCAAGCATTTGTCTATAGTTTCCGGCTCTATGATAAGTCCTCTATTATGTATTTGATGCGCTTTATGAGGCAAGCAGAATGACAGGAAAACCCATTTGTTTATTCTCACTTGGACTATACCTAAAACGAGAAAATTAGCAATAAATAAATGTTGTATACAATAAAGAAATGTTGAACAAAAATACTTATATTACGGTTTTTATAGATAGGAATATTCTATGTTCAAAATGGCATGGTAGAGCGAACGCACTGATACCTAAAGATATGGTCTTGATGATCTAAATAGAATGCCAACTGACGAATATTGACTATTACTCACCCTTTGACACTAAAATACCCGTTGATACTATGGCTGCTTATACACCTCAAGTAAGGTCGTCGCTATCTAAGTGATTATCTTACAAGAACTTAATTTAGTCATATCTGTCATCATATTACCAATTTAGAGCTTATAATGAATGATACCCAAGCTAGAAAAGTGAAGATTACAAAATTTATGTTGTAAATCGTGAGTACTTACCAGTACTGCACAGTTCTTCAAACACAGCTTTCATTGACCTCGCCATAGAACTTCTCTGCAGAATGAGATGGAAGGCAGACATGGGCCCCGTATCTATGCAGTTGTCAGCACTGTTTGTGGTCGAGCTGACCGAATGCCGTAGATTATCTTCATCGTCATCATTATCTCCATTCATCTCACTGTCGAGAGCTGACACTTCGTCATGAGCTGCCAACTAAAAAAACAAATCATTTTTGTAACAATAAAATTTTTTTTAATTATTCGTGAAGGTCAAGTCCTCATTACCATTATTTTCATTTCTTCAGTCAAATATGAGCACCTTTTTTCTTCATGTCTCAGAGCTTTACCCAATCTCCTGCTCAAATCATAGTAGCACTTTACTGTAAATAAAATACCAATGTTATTTTATAACATATGAAAAAGCTTTTAGATTAGATTAGATCATATGTGTAACGGACTATAGCCGTTGTACACTTCAGTATTTGCTTCAGACTTGGGTGTTTAATCAAAAATTTTGCTATAGGTTGTGTTATACACAACAAAAGTCTTATACTGTGGGGTCAGGACTGTGTAATTATAAGGTGTATTCTTTATTTAATTTATTTGTTGAATTCTAGAAATAAAAGACAGTTTGGTTCTTGTTGGTTTGGTACTTTCATTGAAACAAATGTTTGTTTGATCCACAGATTGGATGTATTGGGTTTGATTTTAAATTGTGTCACTCATTTCTAATAATAAGCTGTGTGATAGCTTTGTGTTCTAAAGTGCTGCTTACCAATAGAATGACTAGCAGATGCTTGTAATGCAAATACAATATTGATTAGTATTGTTGTAGCTGTGTCATCCTTGTTAGTTCTGTATGGAAGCAGTGTAGGTTGTCCCACAAAACGGACATCATTCACTTTCAGTTCAAATTTCCTGTTGCATAATTCAGCTTTAACTGCAAACAGGGTGGACAGCATTTCATCTGTGAAGCCACTTAGTTGACCTGTAGGTAAGTAAAATTATGTATGTACTAATGTATGTGATAAAAAAACGACTTTTGTTCTGTTCTTAAATCTATTATCAGATTAAGCAAGCTGAATATCTGAATTATGACCTTTGCTTGTTGTAAGCTGGCGATGTTGTTGGCTGTTAGCATCTATTGGAAGGCCTACATCCAGCAGGGGGCGATTTCCAGCTGAAAGAAGATAATTTTAAAATCATAATGTCTAAATTTATTAATTTCAATGAGAGGTGACTTTGATATTCTTGACAATAAGGTACTGTAAATTTATGACTTTTTTGTGCAACCATAAATGCAATAATAAAGAATTAGTTTTTTAAACATAAAAGTATAATTCATGAAATATTGAAGCATTCTTTACATGTTAACATAATAACACTGGTCTGCAAAGAAATCCTCCTTTAAATAAAAATATGATGAATATGAAGAGCCTAATATGCTGAATCGATGTTTTCTTTCCATTTTTGTCTATCACATATAGTTTTTTTTTTTTGTTTTTTTTTCATAATTATGTTGTGTTTTTTGTCTAGCGCGTTGCATTAACGATGCTCTATTCAGTTCAGATCCTCTTAGTACTCACGAAAACCGGTCGCGCTGATAGAAAGAGGGAGAAAGATATCAGCTGAATTTAGTTAAAAGTGCTTATTGCTGATAATACTGATACTTTGGTCGATGAAAGAGATAAAAATTGGCTCCCGAAAACATGTTGTAACAGTTGCGCAAGAACTTTTAGAGGTTGGCTTGCATAAGACCATGCCATTCGCAAAACCAATGATTTGAGGTGAACATCAAAACCATGAAAACTATTTTATTTCTGCATAACCATAACAAAAGCATTTACGAAAAAAATAAGGATAAAATTCGTTACTCGAACTTCTTTCTTCATACAAAGCCCTAAAGTGCAACATGTCTCTAAAAACTCTTTTCTTGGATTCTCATTTGGATTTCTTTCCCGCTTATCTTGGAGGGGTATCAGATGAACACGGCGAAAGGTTTCATCAAGACATAATATTACTCATAGAAAAACGCTATAATGGAAAATGGTCAGAAGTGATGCTTGCCGATTTCTGTTGGTCGCTTCGTCGCGAAACACCTATAGAAAATATGAAAAGGAAGAAAACTACAAAGTGAAATAATATTAACAACCAGTAATGAGAGCCTCTAATGATTTGTAACACATTATAACACATTTATCCAACATTTGTATCAGTTGTAACATTTATAATATATGTTTTTAGCAAAAAAGGGTGTTTTATTTAAAATTACCATTAAAAAAAATTATATGTGATACAGAAGATTTATTAATATATAAGCCAAAATGCATACCAACAACAATCAATAGTAGGTAATATGTTTCTAAGGAATTTTATGTGGATAGTTCTACAATGTTCAAAGTAGATACATTGCATTGGCAATAGTTTAAAAAATATTAAAAAGTTTAAAATTGATGATTCAAAAGAACTTGTAGAAGTCTATTTGAATAAAGATAATTTGACTTTGACTTTGCATAGTTTTAAATTTGTTATAATTTATTTCCACTATGTAAGTGTATGTTTAACATTCTTGAGGATCAGTTCTACTAATACACCATAAAACTTTATGTCTTTACCTTCCAATTTTTCCCTATTATAAAAAAAATATTTGAAGTATAACAATATTATGATCCCCAATCAAAACTATTGTAGACTTATATCTCAACTAGAGATTGCAAACCGGGCCCGGCCGGGCCGGGCCCGTCCGGGCCCGGTGCCCTTTTACGCACCCACCGGGCCCGGCCATTCTTACCGGGCCCGGTCAGCGGACCCGATAAGTAAATCGCGGCGCGGGAGCGCCTACTCGTAGTAGTTACTGTTGTAAAATACTCGTATCAATCATTCTTTCAGACTGAATAATAATTGTTACTTATTGTTTTGTTATATTATACTTATGAAGCCTACGTATTGCAACCAATTTTACGTTACATTTTGTTAGTTGGGACTAAACAATTTTGGTTGTTTGTCGTTACAGTAGGTACAGCCTAGCCAATAAGATTTCGCTATTTGCTCAATTAGTAATAATAACATTAATGGCCAAAGTTTAAGAAAAAAACATTATACATACTTTAATTTTAGCAAATAAGAATTTGTTTTGTTTATACCAAAGCTACCATACTTTATTGATCTATCTAATTTAAGTTGTTATGACACGTTTAGTACTTTAAACTGCGTTATTAGTTTCTTATTATAATACAATGTTTTCAAATAGACACGATAAAGAGTACAGAGAAAGACTTGCTTGTTTAAACTTATAAAAATGAATAATTACTAATAGGTACTAATGTTACTTTTCTGTCCATAAGTCAAAGTTATCATTTTTTTGAGACTTATTATAGTGATTATTGTCCATAAGCCAGTTTGAAATGAATATTAACCTTGAATCATTGTCTTTTTCCATTTATATATAGAAAATTTTCATAAAATACGTTAAATGTTTCATCGCTAACAAACCCGGCCGGGCCCGGCGGACCCGGCCGGGTTGGCGACGGATGCAACCGGGCCCGGCCGGGTTGAGAAACATACCGGGTTGCAATCTCTAATCTCAACTTACATTCTCCATAATTTTATACTAATAACTCAAGGATTCATGAAGCCACAATATACATAAATTCAAATTTGAATAATTCAAAATATTTTTTATTATGATAGAAATATATTTCAACAAGCTGACCCGGCCAACTTAAAACCGCCTAACAGTCAGTTAATGTTGTGTTACATATTAGCTGAATTTAATTTATAATTTTATGTAAATAAATATTAAGTTCAGTACTTTATTAAGATAAAAATAAAAAAGTACAACAATCAAGTGCATAAATTGCATCTCAGCAATACATGATTAAATTAAACCATCTACATATTGTGCATCATCATGTGCACTTGGTTTCAATTCTCTTCATTGAAGCACCTTGTGATATACATTTTTTGTACTTTTTCATCAGACACAAGAACAAATAAAGCGGATAATTTTCTGACACAATATGATCATGCCACCTACAACTGTCCATGAGAAAAACATGAATTGTGTAAGTTGGGATCACAGTCAAGAATTGGCCTTGTTATTTTTTAATTTTAATGGAGATGAAAAGACGAATCAGTAACTGAATTTGTTTAAAGTCAAATGTCAAATGATCATTGGAATCACAGTAGTTCAGATTTTCAATTTATATTTAGGTGCAAAGTGTCACTGTGCCCTGCCTATATGAAACGATATAGCATATTTTTATAGAAATTATTGTTCTTTTGATTTAGTATTACATACTCTTTAAATAGGTATATTATAAATGAATATATCCAACATATCTCACACTTCGCCATCACTGCTAGAGCAATAAATATGGGAAATGTCTAAGAATGTTAAGATATTCACATTTTATATCGTACAATGTTTTTTATTAAAGAGAAGAATGTCATGGAAATTATTGTTTTTTACAACGATTGCAATGACTTTGGTGCAAAGACAAACCTTTGTAACACTAATGAAAAAAAAATTGATGATACATAATGATGTAAAAAATTATCTAATGCTTTTAATATGCAACCAAGTGAACTGAAGATTTAGTTAGATGTCATATATCAACTGACCTTTTATTACTAATAGGGTTGTTTACAAATCAATGAAGCATTAAATTCAATTAGTTATTATGATTTTGATTGCAATTTGCTAAGATGTTTCCGATACATTACTTTGTTGTTAGTGCTTTTTGTAATAAAAACATATAATTTCATCTACATTTATGTTAAGATACCCGCACTAAGCCAGCATGGTGGACTAAGGCCTAATCCCTCTCAGTTGTAGAAGAGGCCCGTGTCCAGCAGTGGAAAATACATATATGGGCTGATAATGATTGTTGTTTAGGACAAATCATACAGAAAATAAATTAAAATGCAGTATTTATGTATTTTATGTTGTATAATATAGTTATATCTATTTTTGTTTAGAAATGTTTTAAAAATAATTTTACTGCATTCATGGTCAGTATTGAGAATATGAGCAATATACTGGGTTAAAGGAGAACCAGAATAACAATAGTAAATTTATTATTCTTGTTACCAATCACATTAGTCCAATTGCATTGACCAATCAAGAAAAGTCTCCATTAAGCTATAAAGAGAATGGTTCTAAGATTCTATGAAAACAAATAGTTTTCACACTTTCTGATTTATGATCTATTCTAATTATCAGACAGAACAAAGACTCACCCTTACAAATATTTGAATTTTGTGTTTGTGGGTTCTGTAGGAGATCCTCGGCGGAACTCACTGCATATGGATTGTGTCTTCCACATTTCTTCTGTTTACTTTCATCTTTATCCTCAGTTGTAAAGGGATATCGGAACAATAGCCTGTCTCCTTTACTGTCTGATTTCACGAAAAATATATTAAGAGGATTCACTTCCATGTTTATATAGCGTAACGAAGTAAAAAGATTGTAATGTTTGATGTTATTGTTAAATAACGTGACAGAACTGGGAAAACAATAAGAACATCGATGTGAATCTATAGATACACATTGTTCTATATTACTTTATTTAATTAGGCTTACGTCTCTAGCGAAAGTAAATGAAATGGTATAGGTACCAAAGAACAGAAAATTTATAAATTAATATGTTTGTTATATTCACTACTAAATACTGTGAAAAATATACGCAGTAATTGACATAAGTCAGTGTCAGACTGAGTGAGAGAGAATGAGATGAAACATCAAGAAAATATTTATGGTTGTCATTAAGATTATACTTTGTAAAAATTTAGGATGATAATTTTGACACTTGACAGGTCACGCTAAGGATGAGGGCAGTATATAATCGTTAATGAACGTATTCGATTATCGATTACTATTCTTATATAACTTGATATCGATAGCTGCATAATTATTTTGTTTTTTTTTTGTTGCATTAACCTTTTATTAATATGACAATAGCCCCCTTACAACCAAGATTTCGACTCATACATGGTCAGGCTATTGAGCGTTAATAACGCCAGAGTCGAATTTTTTTTTCTTTTTTTTATACTGGCACGGAAAAGTGACCCCATTGCACCTGATGGTAAGTGTAATGGAGTCCAGAAAAAGTGCCGACCAGCGAGAGATGATGATCTCCCGTTGGTCGACGCAATCATGCCGGCCGAAAACCTCTTCACCTATCTTGTGCAGAAGTTAAATTATTGTTGTCAGAGGGTTGGCGAATATATGTGATAGGTAATTGCAATTAACTTATATATTTACAATGAATAATATAATTTAACCTAATTTTCGATCGGTTTAGTATATTTCAAATCGATTTTTGATAGTCTGCAGTTGTTCGATATGAGTAGCACTCACTAAGGGGGCGGTACCCATAAAGTATGATATTATCGGAAGTACATTTTATCAGAAAAAGTAGGAAACTTCATGTGCGTGCGCTGTCAAAATTATCATTCTATATATAACAAGGTATAGGTACATTTTGGTTCTTTATTTTATTTTCAGATATTTCTACATTTGCATAAATAACAATCAAAATAATTAGAAAATTAAACCATTTTTTTACATCAGGGATGTTCTATTATTTTATGGATGACTATAATGTATAATAACACGTACCTAGGTCAGTTAGCAAAAAAAAACACGGTACATGGCAGAACATTCATTGCCGTGTCATAAAACACGGCAATCAGAGTAAAAGGAAAACACTAATGCAAAATCGAATGCAACAGCTAAAATCATTATATCAAATTAATGAAATCTACCATAAATACCACAGTACTTAATTGCGAAACAATACATTCAGGCTCACGGAAATTGCACAAACTTTGAACCAACAAAAGAAATGATAAATTTCATGAATGTGAGTGAAAAATACAATTTAAGAAAAGAGGAAGAAAAATAAATAACGATCGATGTTATAAAATTATTTTCCGACGAATAAACTGCCTCGTGGTCTCGCGGTACAACTATGTGCCGTGCGATCTAGAGGTCCTGGGTTCGATTCCCGGGTCGGGCAAAGTGTTATTGGGTTTTTCCATTAGGAAATTCTCGGTAACAGCACGGAGTCTGGAAATGTGCCCGAAAAACGGCAATAGGCTCGCCCCCTATTACGTGGGACTGATACATACTTGGCGAAATGTGGGTGCAGAAATGCACCTCTGCCTACCCCTTAAGGGAATACAGGCGTGAGTTTATGTATGTATGTATGTACATTTTGATAAAAATTTAATGCATTTTAAAAAACAATATGAAACACGGCAATTTCTCAATTTTTTCTACAAAACACGGCAATCGACATCCAAGACACGGCAGTAAATTTTTATTTTATGGCAACCCTGGTAGTCTATGCCATATGATGATCTGTCGTCTGTCACTCTGTCGACTGTCAGTAGTGTGTCAAATATCCGAAAATACCAAATTGTTGCAGAAAACAAAAATCCATAAAAATGGCTAATAAAACCGAAAATAATTGTAAAGTAAATCCGGAAAAGGTTCGATTAGAAACCGATCAGGGTATTATAGAGAGTGAGGGTCGAAAATGGGGCATGCCACTGAAAGATGTATATAAACATGGACTTTCTTTTTACAAAGGTAATTGTTTGAGATAGTGTAAATATTTTATTGTTTTTGTTATGTTTATTGCGCATTTTTAATTGAAATTTTACGTACCAATTTTTTCTCTTCCCTGATTTATTAACGCACGTAAGCGCGACGTATAATTTGTGGAATATTTTCTTCCAAAGATTCCGGTGACGATCATGTTTTCGGTTCGTACGACCTTAACGAGTACCAATACCAATTAATACCAATTTTCAGATAAAGAAGGAAAGGCTATACACCTTAGTTACGAAGATAGATTGAAACTAGTCGCTTACACCCAGCAGGCAGGTCACGGCCCTTTTGATCCCGATTCGGTTCCGCCTCTGGGCGTTCTCGATGTAATTGGACGAGACAGACGGGCAGCATGGCAGGCACTTGGGCAAATGTCCCAAGTACAGGCAATGGCTGGCTTTGTGCATAGCTTAGACAGGTACACAATTAGATTAATAATAAAGAAATAAATAAATAAATAATAAAATAAAGATTTGCATTTTGCATACATCATTTTATGATTCATGATATCATAATTTATATGGCCATGCATTAAATTAGTTTTTTTAGTGTACTGTACTCAGTAGTTATACTAATGTGTTTAATTTTAAAAGCAGTAAAGCACTTTTTGAATACATCATTATAGTACTCTCCTAATACATAACATTTGAAGTGGTATAATGTTGAGACTCACTTTTTAGATAACACATTATCTAGACCAATCAGTTCTGTCCAAAGCCTCTTAGAGATCTTAAGATTGTTATAATTGTATTTTTAATACTTTATCTAGTTTTAAAGCAATCAAACAAAATCAGTTGTATTTATTTTTTCCTATACAGCAGATGTTAATCATAAAGTAAAATTAAATAAACAATATAAATCACATGTAGTTATAAACAGTTGGATGCATTAATATTTATAGTTATTTATTACATTAAATGTACAGAATAGTTACTAAATTACTAGGTTTAATTATGATTTCTTATCACTATAGTAACAACTTGTGTTTGATGCTGTGATAAAACTGATAATGCTTTTTTACAGGCTATGTCCATTGTTCAAACCATATTTAGAGGCCATACTAAAGGATTTAGAAGATAAGAAACAACAAGAGTAAGTACTATTGCAGTATATTGTTTTATTGGTTGTGTGTGGTGAAGAGTACATCTAACATATTAAATAACAATTCTGTTAAATTAAGCTGAAAATTTACATAGAATAAGAAAAAAAAGTACTTATTGTAAGTAACTACATAATTCTATTTCTTTTTTATATTTCTATATCAAGCTGTTGAAATATAAGGTTTGGATTGGTCCTCTCCATGTTTGAATGGAGTAAATACTACATGTATACAATGTACCATTTATTTAAATAGATTGCATAGACATTGTAACTAGAGTATATTACCATTTGTAACAGTATTATATTTCAAATTATAGTGTCCTTAGAATACTGAGGTTTTAATATATTCTCTACAATATGTAACTAATAATAACTACTTTTTGTGTTTATGCAAATTAGTCACAACTTTTCTAAGGTATGTGTAATACAGTGCCACAGAAGCTAGGTGTACTGGCTATCCAAATAGGTACTTACCCAGTATACACTGCTGCTCTAATATAGATTGTATGACAACATACAATATTTTATATGTGGAGAATTCACAATATACACTTAGTTGACTTAATAATGTTTTTATGTGTGAAATTAATGTAACATAAATACAGAAAGAGAAAAAGTTAAGTAATAGTGCAATGTAGTCTAAAGACCAGGTTGACTGGCAAGAGACTATTGCCATTATATCTAATCACTTTCCATAATTATGCCATGCTATTTGTAGGCTGAATCAGTGTTAAAAATTAAATTAACATAATTTTTAACTGGTTTTCACCCATTTAATTTATTATAGGTTGAAGAAAGAGGAAGAAGAGAGAGCTCACATGGAGCTCCAGAGTAGAATAATGCTGGAAAAACAAAAACAGCAGAGCAACAAAATGTCAGAAGAACAGCAAGTGTGAGTATTGTCTTTATAAAACACATTCTAAGTTGACTACATAATGTTGCTCCAAAGCTTCTTGCAATCTACATTTTAATAAGATGGGCCATTTTTATTTTTTTCCTATTATAATATACTGAAAGCATTTATGTATGGTTGGTCTGATTCTAAGATTTGAAAGAGAACCTTATTTTTTTATTGTTCACAATAATCTTCGAAAATTTAAAGTCGAAAATAGGGTGCTAGGTTCTCCCTTTAGAATGATTTTTATAGAATATTCATTGAAATATTTGTATTTTGGATCATGCAACTTGCATTTACGCGGAAGTTTGATTATTTCTTCGTATTTGTATGCTAGATACATATTTATGAATCATGTTGTGTAGAGGTTCAGAAACTGCACCACACCCTTGGGGCGATCTGGTTGTAACTTAATTAATATTTTAATAATAATAAATCTGTGGAACTGATATGGTACTGATGCGCTACTACATACAATCCACGAAATGTTTCTAGCTTTATGCGTTTTTAGACAAATAATGTCAAAAACCAATATTACCAGTTTCAACAAAGCAACATCAATGACCCTTTATGATGGCAGTCATGTTAATTATCAGTAAGTAGTTGTAATTTATATTTTTGCTTCAGGCAAAGAATAAAAGACGCCCTCAATGCTCAAACCTACGAGCAATTCTTACAGTACGCCCAGCAGCAATTCCCAGGCAACTTTGATCAACAAGCAATCTTGATACGGCAGCTTCAGGACCAACATTACCAGCAGTACATACAGCAACTAGCTGTTGATCAACGGCTAGCTAACTCCACAATAAAAGATAACCAATGTGAAAAGGACACAGAAATAGTCAATTCTAATGAGGAAATTGTTAAAGACTGTAATTTAAATGACACAGAATGTGTTGCAGTAACAGATAACAAGTGAGTACCTTTCATATAATTATTATTATAATCAAGAGATTCAAGAGATTGTGGTAGATTGCTTCTTGTATGTAAATAATTTATTTGAAGTGACATAATGAGTATTAATATTATGTGAGAAAATGGCTTGATTGTTAACTTTGCTTGCTATTCAAATTATAAATTAGGTTTTTTAATTGAACTTAAAACATTGAACCTCATATATCCCAGATTTTAGCTAGATTTATACAAAATACTGTTATTTTTTAGATCAATGCAAACATCAGACAAAAGCGAGCCAGCTGAATATACTGAAGAATCAAGAGGAGAAGAAGAGAGTGATGGTAATTATTTTATCATTGTAATATAATATTTTAATATTATACAGTGTATTTTGTTTCGATAAATATTTCGCTCGCTATGTGTTAAGTCCCAATTAAGAAAGACATAAATCTACTACCTGTACTCTGTGTTATGAAAAGCTCTTAACAACCCAATAATATTCTTTTCCTTTTAATTGCACGCAACAATATATGATTCTGACAATTTTTTAAAATTAATTCTTTCTACCACATGATTTGCCATATTACTGGTACTTGTTAATCTGGGGGCACGGCAATGCTCCCGCCAAGTCGAGCGAAAAAGCGGCACGGCCGTACTATACTTTTCTCGAAGCAACTCAGGCCATTTTCGACACCCTATAACTTCGTTGTGGATAAACCTAGAAACCTGAATTTTCTGTCACCAAGCAAAAATGGCATAAACTCTGTATATTTCAAATTTCATTCAATTTGAACCAGTAGTTTAAGAATTATAACTTGAAACACAATTTATCTCACTTTTAATGCGATTGCCAAGTCAAAACTATTATATTTAAAACATAAAAGATTTTTAATATTGATATCGTCATAATAAGATGGTGTCTGGTAAGTTAAGTGCATAATAACTTAAGACAGAAGTTCCCTTAAACCGGGACTGAATAAATTCATCAACTTGGTATAACATGGATTTCACAACTTTTTACGGCAGAAGAACTGAGTTGCGAGACTTGTTTTTTTTACAAGTTTTGTTTTTTATGGGATAATAAATACACCCAACAGTCACATACTAAGATACCGAGTCTTCTATCGTGGATATCAGCAACTACCAGAGACTTAGGTCTCACAAACAGTCAGACCAGGAACAAATATTTGTTGATCTCACGATTTGTCTCAGTGTTCTCCGGTGTCCCTGCTGTTAATTGACATGTATAATTGCAGACGGGCTGCCGTCCGTGGAGGAGGCCCGCATGTGGACGCAGAGCGCGCTGGTGCCGTTCAAGGAGTCCGCGCAGGCTCGCGGCGGGCGGCTCACGGTGGGGCACGGCGAGACCGTCACCATCCGCGTGCCCACGCACCAGCGCGCGCGCTGCCTGTGCTGGGAGTTCGCCACCGACAACTACGACATCGGTAACTATACACACCATCAGATCACACACGTTCATATCTTATATCTTATGAGCAATTCTTGTGTATATATATATATATACATTTGGAATCTCGGAATCGGCTCCAACGATTTTCATAAAATTTAGTATATAGGGGGTTTCGGGGGCGATAAATCGATCTAGCTAGGAATCATTTTTAGAAAATGTCATTTGGAAGAAAAATAACAAAAACTCAACTGAAAAATATGACTCTTCCTGACATCTATTGGCGAATAATAATACTATTTTTTGTGAGCAACTAATTGCTTTAACGACACAACAGCAGATGGCGTTGTTAAGTAACATTATTCATATTTCATCATTTTATTAGTAATTCGTACTTCAATATAATTTCCAAAAAACACAATTACAAATAAAATAAAATCCGAGCAAAGCTCGGTCATCCAGGTACTGTCTCATTATATGTATAATGTAACTTATGTTATAAACGCAAAACTGAGTTTGTTACATTTTTACTAAATCGATTTTGATAAAAAAAATAGATACATACATAACCTCACGCCTGTGTTCCCCAAAGGGGTGGGCAGAGGTGCATTTCTGCACCCACATTTCGCCAGTTATGTATCAGTCCCACGTAATAGGGGGCGCCAGCCTATGGCCGTTTTTCGAGCACAATTCCAGACTCCGTGCTGCTACTGAGAATTTCCTAATGGAAAAACCTAATAACACTTTGCCCAACCCGGGAATCGAACCCAGGACCTCTAGATCGCACGGCACATACGTGGATGATGATAGTAGTCAATTTTTAAACCAAAATACAAAAAAAACATAATAGATGGATATTATTAATATATTGTTTCTGAAATAAATGATATGCTCATTTAACTCGCAAGCCAAGTTACATTATAATTGACTTGTTTTTTTTATACACTTATAGTAATTACATGTATGATAAATAAGATTTAGTACATAAGTGTTTGTTTCTACTTTTAAACATTGATCGTTGCTTTATACGATAAATGTAGTATCAATTCAAATATCAATACAGTTTTATAAAATGTGTATTAACAGTTAATGTAAATGTTTTGTTCTTTTTTTTAAGGGTTCGGATTATATTTCGAATGGAGTAAATCACCAACAAGCGAAGTAACAGTCCACGTGTCGGAAAGTGACGAGGAGGAAGATGTTGATGAAGAAGGGTATGGGGATGAAGGTATGTACTATTAATTTACTATCTTATTTTTTTAATACTATATTTTAAAAAAATAATTAAGTTGAGCAATTAATTATATTATGTCTTAAATATTTTTGTTTAAACATTAAGTTCAATGATGTTGTTTATCTTGTATGTGATGTTAGTATTATTAGTAGCATTTGAAAAATATTGTGATTCTGTTGCCAGATTTGACGATCCATGGCAACTCAAGCGACCCGGAGGCAGGCAGCGACAGGCGAGTTTTGAGTAGCCATCGCCCTCTCTTGAGTCTTGTTGTGCCAATTTATAGACGCGATTGTCACACTGAGGTAATAAACGAAACGGAATAAATATGGTTATATTTAAATATTTATTTCGTGAACAAGTATTTACCCATTTATTTTGTACTTCAGGTGTATGCTGGTTCACACACATATCCAGGAGAAGGCGTATATTTATTAAAATTCGACAATACGTACAGTTTATGGCGGTCTAAAACATTATACTATAAAGTATATTGCACACAGTAAATTGTAGGATATGTTATAGGGAAACCATGACAAATATATTAAATGTGTATATTTATACTCTATCCTCGTTAACTGCCAGTATTTTCCTGAAATAAGGGATTAAATATTACAACAACCTACAATGTGCAATAGGAGCTTATTGTATTTAGAAATTATAAGCTATAATTTAGTTTTTAGCAAACCACAGTCACAGATATGTTAAGTTTTTTTGAACTGCAAATTGCAATTTCTTATATTTTTTCTTCATTCTAAAAATATTAATATAAACCCAGCATGTAGATTATATTTATAATGTTAAATGGAGTTGAATAAATAACTATGGATAACTTTATTTTAAGTTGGATGTTTCCTAAGCTATTGTGATTGTTTAAATTTTAACTATATGATATGCAACTTTTAACTTAAATTACGTAGTTATTTCCGCACAAACTGTGCCATATAAATATTAAACAATTTCAGTGTAGTACTTAAAGTGTATGTTTTAAACTATAGCTACTTTGTTACAGTCTCATTACTACATTTGTGTATGCAACAATAGATAAAGGGACAAAAGTTTTGCGTGGTGCAATTATTTTTGTGATTCTTAAAATATTTTTATTTAAACATTAAGTTCAATGATGTTATATATGTACTTGTTTATCATGTATGTAATGTTAGTATTATTAGTAGCATTTGAAAAATATAGTGATTTTAGATGAATAATTTATCTATGTTTAAAATAAATATGATATGTGTTGTGTTGATAAAAAATATTAAGAATTATATCTATACAATAATAAATTATATTTAAACTATGTTTCAAGACGAAAATGAGAATTTAAAACAAATATGTCTATGATGATGTTACTCTGCAGGATTATTGCTTGTTAGTTTTCATAGTATCTTCATTCTGTTATCTACTAGACTTGAAGATATGGATACAAGTCTCTACATGACTTTAAGAATATCTAATTTATTTAATAGTGTAACTGTATTTATGTACTGAACAAATAAATATTATTCAATACACAATAGCAACACATTTATGTTATTTCAAAAGTAACATTTATATTAGAAACTAGAAATTAATAATTATATTGGTTATAGTGTGGTCAGTGGTGATATATATCCTATAGCCTTCCTTGATGGATTATTCAACACAAAGAATTTTTCAATTTGAACCAATAGTTCCTGAGATTAGCGCGTGCACCCAAACAAACAAATTCTTCAGCTTAATATACACGTACCTATAGATGATTTTTTTTTCTCGACGCAGAAGAAGAGTATTATAATTATAAGTTTAACCAGTGTCCGTATTATGTGCGTGTAAGATGTTCCAGCGAATTATGCGCGCGATTTGCTGAGATCTCAAATCAGCGGTCGCGAGTTCAAATCCCTTGAAGTAAGTAGTATATTCAACAGTAGTACGTATATAAGTATTCCTATAGTCAAACAGTTTTTTAAACTTCAAGCCACTTTAACATGTTATTCTTACTATTCCGCAATTCGTTGCCTTTTAGACGATTCGGTGTCGTGTATCCTTTTTGCATCATGACTAAACACCTATGCCTGTTTAGTTATGTTTAATCCCTCGAAGCATCGGCGTCGCGAGGCCTTTTTTGTTTTTCATTTTTTTTTTATTCTGGCACGGCAAAGTGACTCCACTGTACCTGATGGTAAGCACAGTGGAGTCCAAAAAAATAATACCGACCAGCGAGAAACGATTTGGTCACCCGCTGGTCAACACAATCATGCCGGCCCGCACAAATGCTTCTTCACGCTTCGCTTAAAGGATCCAGGATCATAGGAAGGAGGGAACACGTGAGCCGGCAAACCATTCCTTACATTACGATGCAACGACGTTGGCAGACAGACATAATACAATTTTATTCTACTCAATCAACACGCTTCGCGTCACGTCAGGTGACGTGGCGGTATAAAAGTGTGTACTGTGTAGCATATACCTACCTAGCAAGTGTAAGAAAATGAAGACATTTTATTAAGAGGTCTTAGAAACAATCAATATCACATATCAGATTTCAATTTACCCTTGTCATTACTGTAATTATTATTGTTGTAAGAGTGTTTGAATTGGGTTAGTTGTTTAACACTAGATTGCCGAAGGAAGTCATTTTGACTGCTTTCCAATTTCAATCAGAAAAAATATTGTGTATATAAAGACACAGCTTCTTAGAATTTTGTGACTTTTTGTACAACATATAAATGCGTTTATTAATCATAATAGTTGCCTCCCCCCCTCTTTCATTTCCGGTATATATATATGTTATACCTGTATTGCCGAAAAGCAGTCATTTTGACTGCTTGGGAAATTTTAAATAATCAAATGACTTTTATTATTAGGTTGAGTAAATTTCTTATATAACCGGATCGGCTCCGAATTCGCATAATAGTTTATAATTTTTTTGATTACCGTCACTCGTACGTGACTTGTTATTCGAATCTTTATGCCAAGCCTGTCCACGCATCTCATTCCCCTTGAACACGCGATAACGTAGCTCAGGGCGGAAGAAAGATCATTGATATAGGATTACTTATTGTAATCGATACAGTTTGATAGAGTGGGAGGACCGCCATCTGGGCATATTTTGACTTTGGACTGGTCTGGTTTATGCAGTGACAGTCTCTCATATAAATCGGAAAATTCTGTCCTTATAATATAGCTATTCTTTCACAATGCAGTCATTTTGACTGCTTTGGGGCAATGTAGGTATATACAAAGATTCCGTCTTTCTAGTGTTAAAAGGCTGCAATTTTTTTCTATATTTTTTGGAAACAAAATGAACGCATCGATTCAACTGACATTGTGTCGTTTTGAGAGGTATCTGTAATCAGTCAGTGTCAGTAAGATTTTTGACATCTGACATCAGTTTTGACAGTCCGGGAAAATAAGCAACAATGTTTTCTTTTTCATTTGAATTATAGAACTTTTAAAATTTGAACATAATGTTACAGCGGTTGATTTATAATTTTGAACTCAAAATATCTAGTAAACAAGCGAATTTATTATTCAGAGTTCCGTTGAAAAATAACTTATGTCATCAGTGTGGATTCAGGTTATATGGGCAAAAGGCGACTGTCTTACGAAATTATTATAATAAAACTTTTCCCGATAAATTTGCTACTTACAGCCTTAGATTCAGGTATTATACAAGCCAAGTAGACGTTCAAAAGAAAAACGATCATATAGAAAAAGTAAAAGACAAAGAAACGTTAGCAACGTCGAAAAAAATCAATGCAAGATTAAAGACTTCAGACTTGAAGCGTTTATTTGGATTAGCAGAACCAGAAAAATGGACACTAACTGGTAAATATATACCTAAATTAGAATATTTGTTTTAAATATAGCTGTGGAAAATGTCATTAATGGACACGTAAAATACTATAACATAGTAAATCTAATTACAAAGCTAATGATACTGCTGTCTAATAATTACCTTGGAAATAACTACTTCAATTATACAAAAAGCTTTACACATTTACAATGCGATTTCTCTTTTAATTATATTGAAATAAATTACATTTAATTGTTACTCGCTTGTAAACATTAATTATTTAGCGAAATTATCTTTTTTAAAATTAAAGATATTTATCCAATTTGTTTTCAATGTTGTGAAACAAAATCCCTACAAAAAAAAAAATGTTTCTATAATTCATAATTTTATTTATTTTTCGCCTGGTGATAACATTAACTTATCACAATTATGATACTTTAAAAGCATAACTATTATTGATGTAATGAAATAAATAATAATTGATGACATTCTTCAGAACACAATAAATATGACCAAGTTTGCTGTATAAATATTACATGCCGGTATTGATTTTTTTTTCTATTGTTCACAGCTGCTATAGGTTTTCTTATGATATCATCTGGTGTGACAATGGCAGTGCCATTCTCCCTGGGCAAAGTTTTAGACATCATCTACAGTAGTACTAGTGATTTGGGAGCAGCTCGAGAGAAACTTGATGCAGTATGCTTAATGCTTTGTGGAGTGTTCCTGGTTGGAGGTCTATGCAATTTTGGAAGGGTCTATCTTATGTCTATATCAGGTATGTAACAAAATTCTAATTAAACTTTAATTATTCTTAAAGAACTGAAATATTTAAGTAATATATCATTAAGGTTTCGGTTCTTTAAGCCTTTGAACGAACCATAAATATACAATGTTTCATTCAATGAATGTAGTTTTAGCTGTTGTAGAAGAAAAAGATGTATCTATCTCTATCAGCCCATATATTTCCCACTACTGGGGATTGGCCATATCTACCACCACTTTCAAAGTGGGTGATATTTCTTATGAGCCGTTTGAGTTTTATTACAGCAATTTGTTCAAAATTATTAAACATGTCAGCAAAAGTAAACAAATACTCCCCCCCTCCTATATTTACATATGCATTAGTACAAATATTTTTGTAATCTGTTCTGGTTGTTCTGGTGGATGTCATCAAAAATAAGCAAAGCAAAGACCCTCCCACCTCCTTTAATGCTTAGTACCTGGATGACCGAGCTTTGCTCGGTTTTTTTTTTAAATTGTGTTTTTTGGAAATTATATTTAAGTACGAATTACTAATAAAATGATGAAATATGAATAATGTTACTTAACAGCGCCATCTGCTGTTGTGTCGTTAAAGCAATTGGTTGCTCACAAAAAATTGTATTATTATTCGTCAATAGATGTCAGGAAGAGTCTACTCAAACGCCTCCTTTTTGTTATTTTTCTTCCAAATGACATTTTCTAAAAATGATTCCTAGCTAGATCGATTTATCGCCCCCGAAAGCCCCTATATACTAAATTTTATGAAAATCATTGGAGCCGATTCCGAGATTCCAATTATATATATACAAGAATTGCTCATTTAAAGATATAAGATATACTTTAATGGCACCTTATGAATTTACACATTATTTGGTATTGTTGTGTGTACTTGGGATTTGAATCCGCAACCACCCTGATTTTGTCTTAAATGGTCCCAATTCATAGGGCAAGTATGGTTCTATAATATTGGTATTTATTTCACTCAGGTTTTTCATTTTTATTGTTTAAAATGTAACTAAAAATCAAATAATATTAGCCTGAAGATATATTTTGTCCAAAATGTAATAAATAAATTCTCATTAACATGTATATATGAAATTTAATTATTTATTTTACATTGGTGACTTAGTTCTATTTTTGCTTTAACCTATGTATAAATTAAACTTGTTCTCAATGTCTATTAATTTAATTCCTGATATTTATATAATTATAATAACCAGTAAACATAAACTATTTTAACATATCATAATGATTAGCAAGAATACAATATGCAAATCATAGACAACAAATTTGCATATTCACTTTTATTTTTTGTTTGAGTCCCCAGAACCATGTTAAACTTGTCTAAATGACTATATTAAAATATTTTTTATTCAACACTAGACAGACAATATGCCTTAATCAATTAAATACAAATCAAAGTTGTAGTAGTAGTATTTCTTATTTCATAAGACTATAAAAAAACCCTCTTTCATTAAAAGTTATTGGGTAAATGTTACACTGAATACCTATGTACAAATTGTTATTGTCTTTTTATATAAATAAATAAATAAAATAAACAAAAAAGATCATCAGACTAAACAGATTGCATTTATTTGGATGATAAAAGTCAGATTACCTGAGCTCAAGTTTGTGTAATTATGTTGTCCACAAAAATATTGATTTTTATTTTTTTAATTTTATCCAAAATAGGCTGTCTGGAGTGCATATCTCATATACGAGTATACATACATTCACACTTTCGACTGTTTCTAATGGGAAGCAAGAATATTGCTGTTTTTCGGGCAAATATATCAACTTCGGGCTGCTATTAAGAATTTTGTAACAGAGAAACCAAATAACACTTTATCCAATCGGAAATCGAACCCCATATGCTATATATTGTGATTTAATAAAATATTGTAATGGCAGACTTAAAAAAATAAACATGACAGTTTTTGGCTTAAACACATACATACATACATAACCTCACACCTGTATTCCACGAAGGGGTAGGCGGAGGTGCATTTCTGCACCCACATTTCGCCAGGTATGTATCAGTCCCATGTAATAGGGAGCGAGCCTATTGTCGTTTTTCGGGCACATTTCCAGACTCCATGCTGCTACTGAGAATTTCCTAATGGAAAAACCCGATAACACTTTGCCCGATCAGGAATCGAACCCAGGACCTCTAGATCGCACGGCACACACTCGTGCCGCGAAATCTAGGGGCAGTCAACTGGTTTATTTCAGCTTTTTTAATTTGTTGTCATTTGTATTTGTAATTTGCCATTACCATAAGATTGTAACTAAAGGTCAGATAAAACATCAACATAAATAATGCGTATAAACTTATAAAACTGTTTTATTATTATTTAGCGGTTAAAAAAACCTGAATAGTAATGAAATCATCATTTAATAATCACTTCATATAAATGTATCTCCAAATGGTATCATATGAGAGTCCTGTTTCATCATTATTCATTATTATCAGTGTGTATTAAAACTACGCGACGTCTTCTCGTCCAAAATACCTCAGTGCCTCAAGACGAAAGTTGTGTGTTACCAGTGATGACATACGGCACTGAGACGTGGCCTCTCACTATGGGCCTCATTAGACGGCTCAGAGTCACTTAACGAGCTATGCTCCGGGTTTCCCTACGAGATCGAATCAGAAATGAGGAGATCCGTAGGAGAACTAAAGTAACCGAGATAGCCCAGCGGATCAGCAAGTTGAAGTGGCAATGGGCCGGGCACATAGCGCGGAGAACTGATGGCCGATGGGGCCAAAAAGTTCTCAAGCGGAGGCCACTTACCGGAAAGCGCAGCGTGGGACGTCCTCCGACAAGATGGTGGGACGACCTACGACGGTCGCGGGACGTCGCTGGATGCAGGCTGCTTCCAACAGGTCCCTGTGGAAGTCATTAGGAGAGGCCTATGTCCAGCAGTGGACCTCCATTGGCTGATGGATGTATTAATTTAGTGACTGTTGTCTTTAAGGTGTAAAACATGTCTAGAAACCCACGCAAATTGTGTCGCGTTTTGAAAAACCAAATATAAATCCACATGTTATACATACAATGTCATCAAATGAATCGATCCAAATTCTTACTCGGAATGAATTTTCAATATCTACGAGCCGAGAGGCTCTTTGGTCAGATTCATAGATGTGCGTGATGGCCTCCAGGGCCTCCAGGGGTGCGCGGTCTACCGAGTCACCATCATCGCGATCATAGATTAAACATCTAAAAACATGTAATAAAAAATCTGCATATTTATTTAATCACACTATACATTGATTGTAAAAGTGGACTTAATGCCAGAGGCATTCTCTGCCAGTCGAACCTAGGGTGATGCAGAGATGATACACTGCAGATGTGAAAATAAAATAAATTTACAAACATACACAAATACATACACTAACGGTTAGTGACTAACCTATATTTTTTTGGGAAAGAAGAGAAGCGATGAATAAAAACTTATCACATCTAAAAGTCCACCAGGAATTTCTTAAATATTTGATTTAATCCACCCCGCACTAGGCCATCGTGGTGCGCTAAATGGTAGGTCCTTAGGTAAAGGATGTTTGCAATACATATAAACTTAGTTTTATCGTAGGTCAACGGATGACGCAAGCTCTACGAAAGCAAGTTTATAGTGCTATACTGCGACAAGAAGCCGCGTGGTTCGGTAAGACTTCGACGGGAGAGTTGGTAAACAGACTGTCAGCCGACACGCAGCTGGTCGGCCGAAACCTCAGTCAAAATGTCAGCGACGGCCTCCGGTCTTTGTTCATGGTTGGGGCGGGAACAGGAATGATGGTAAATATTATATTGCAATAGTATTTTGATAAACTTCAGTATCAGCCTCAAATTAAATCGATCTTACGATTCATAAGGTAGCAAATTCGTAAGGTAGGCGCGTCTTCGTGTGGTGGTATAACGGGAGATTCTGCTCGAAAAACGCAAGAATTAACTAAATCATAAAACCCTTTATAGAGGTCTCTTCTATTATCACTTATACACTACATATCAACAATAAGGTATTTAAGGGTCATTCACAAACTACGTCGCTTTTGTAAGTGTTGATATTTCAGTACAAGTAGAAGCCCAATGAATGACCCCGTTTTGTCATAGTGTAATGTGAGCGTTTGTTAAAGTTCTATATGTCACCATCTCTGGCGCTGATCGGTCTGTGCGTGGTCCCGCCCGTGTCTGTGCTGGCAGTCATGTACGGACGGTTCGTCAGGGGCATCACGAGGCAACTGCAAGACTCACTCGCAGAGACCAGCGAGGTATGTACACATCATCATCAGCCCATATGCGTTTCACTGCTGGGCACGGGCCTTCTCTACAACTGAGATGGTTTAGGCCTTTGTCCTCCACGCTGGCCTAGTGCGGGTTGACTATCTACTCACCTAAGAAATTCTTAAGAGCTTTTAGGTGTGTAGATTTCCTCGCGAAGTTTTCCTTCACTGTGTTAAAGTACGCGATAATTCATTGTAAATACACACATAACTTCCAAACGTCAGAGGTGTGTGTCTGGGGTTTGAACTTGCGACCGCCGAGCTTCACGACCGCGCGCCTAAATCTTGAGGCTTATGTCTGAATCCTACAAGGTTTTTTTTGTGATTAAGTTTATTCTGTCACTCTAATGTGTGAGCTCTCATGTGGAGAAGAGAAGGAAAACGAAGGAACTTCGCTATTTGATACGATCGCTCCCTTCTTTAAGGCTAGGCTAGTAGCTTATTTCTACTTAAACATGTTTTGTCTTGCCCTGTTAAGGGATTTGTAACAAAAGAATAAGCTGGATAAGACGTGAAGAAGAAAGATCTTTATTACGGTTGCAAGTACAGTCTTAATAAAAAAATGGCCTTCTTATAACATTGGGTCAAGAAACAATATTGATTTCAATATTTGATAGATTACGTACTATATTTACATCTGTGTAAATAAGGTTATCGCGAATTGTTGTGAAATGTCTGTAGTCATTATTAATAGTCGATTATTTCCCTGCGGAAGTAAAATCAAAATATTTATTTGCTTAGCTACATTATTACTTAAGTGTTGAATAAATAATAAAATTTGTATGTAAAAATAGAATATTAAACGATTTATTGTATCTATAATTAATTCTAGAATTAACACAACAGGTTTTACATAAACTGGTAAATGTCGGATGCACGTTTCAGGTCGCGTACACATAGACCGTCCGTTTTACAGGTCCGTTTAAACGGATATGTTATTAGCGTATGTAGTTGTATGAGCGAGTTCACACAGAATACAGTATTGCGGATCCAGAAAAAATTCCCACACACAACGGAAATACTGATCCGTTTTATCGGTTCGAAACCGCGCCAGGCTTGGCACGGGCGTGCGCGGTGTTCGTAATTGTTTAAGAATGACCTTCTTAAAAGTAGACGTCGTCATTCGGAAATAAGTAAAAATTTAGATACACTGAAGAACGAGTCCAGTAGCGTCGGATCTGTTAAAATCGGTCCTGTAAATGCTGTGTGAATATTGCCTCCAGTAGAGACGGATCCGTTAAAATCGGTCCTGTAAATGCTGTGTGAATATTACCTCCAGTAGCAATGGATCCGTTAAAACGGATCCTGTAAAACGGGCGTTCTATGTGTACGCGCCCTCACACGGATCAATCTTACTACTAGCTATGCCCGCGGCTTCGTCCGCACGGATTTTAACAAAAAAAATAAAGTAGTCTAAGTTACTTTTTATAACATAGGCTATCTGTCGGTGAAAGTCCCTTCAAAATCGGTCTATCCGTTTCAAAGATTAGCCGGAACAGACATACAGACAAATATTTAAAAAAATGTTATTTGGTATAATATGTACCGTGTATACATCCATATGCATTTAGTAAAAAGCGGTTATTTTATTATTACAAAGAGATTCCTATTTTATTTATTTGTATAGAAGATAATATGCTTAATTATTTTAAACCATATATCCTAGACGAATAAACACACCTGTGTGTTTCTATACTGATACGGCAAAATGATAACGTCACACTTGACGGTAAGTGGTGATGTCCAAATACAATATCGAGCAGCGAGTTACTCGTCGCCACTCGAAAACAACCAAACACTATAAACAGCACACATAGACATCTCATAGAAGAATAACACAATAGTATCTGACGAGAAACCCTTCAGACTTAATTTTATCAATCTACTTTACTTATTTGCCAGGGTATTCCATGTTTAAACCACTGGCGGTACTTCCATAGAAGCCCAAAAGCTCAATTTGCCCTTCAAAATTCCGAATAATAATTTTTAAGCTTTAAATATTTATTTAAGAAAGGCAATTTGACATATAAATGAGAATATCCTGACCCCACAATAAACAATTATAAACTAGACATTACAATTACGTGTAACGCTTTTGGGCTTCCAGGAAGTATCGCCACCGGTTTAAACATATTTTCCAAACTTATAAAAAAAAAAAACACCCAACAGTCACGTACATAGTTCTGACCCCACACTAGGATACAAGTCCTGTGTCGTAGGTATCAGAAACTACGAGAGACTTTTCGGTCTCACAAACATCTAGACCCGGATCAAATATTTGTGGATGACACAAACATTTGAACCAGCAGCGGCCTCTCGCCAGCTAATAGCCATCTGGGTCACGGGGCTATCAAATTTACAATGTAAACGGTTGTTTACGTAAAATTGAATAGTTCCAATGTATAATTCCAATTTAACCTGACACAAATAATATTTACACCCAAGAGTCACATACATGGTTCTTGACCCACATTAAGATACAAGTCTCATGTCGTGGATATTAGAAACTACGAGAGACTTATCGGTTTAACAACGACTGAATGTTGTATGTACATTATTCATTTTCAGTTAGCCGAAGAGAAGATTTCAAACATAAAGACTGTTAAGGCATTCAGCAAAGAGCAAAAGGAATGCGAGTCCTATGCACAACGGATCGAGAACCTTTTAAAACTGGCCTACAAGGAGTCTTTGGCAGTCGGCAGCTTCTACGGTTTGGTGAGTTTACATTTACATGACCTTGCCAACTGGTTCGCAAACAGTATTTTTATATTTGTATAATGAAATTCAAATTAATTCAGCTGTGTTTGAGTCGATACCAAACAACTTCCTTGATGTTATGTAAATAGGAATTGCGGAATGTTATAAAATATTAATCTAATGTATGAGGGTTCCTTGAGAAATTATTTAAACCATTACAAAATGGTGGACCCTTACGCATATATCTCCAAAGGTGTAGGCGACTTTATACACTAGTGACTAGATCCACTATTTGTAAAGTTTAAAGTAATAATAGGGGGAGCCTTTTGGTGATTATCAGGTGAATTTCTAGACTTCGAGCTACTGACAATTTTTTAATAGAAAAACCAATAACACGGCCCGATATTATCTTGATAACTTAACAAATTGGATAGTTTATATCTCAATTTATAATTGCAATATTATTTTATTGCGAATTATTTGCTTATTATATGACAGTCATAATTGTCTGTTAGTTCGATAATATTCTAACAGATGGCGGTGTATTGGGTTTTCAAAAAAACGAGAAGACGAGTGGAATAAAATTGAAAAAAGAGCAATACGCCCATGTCAAACTGGGATGGACCACTAGTATATTTATGTATATAAGTAAGAGTTTATAAAATACTGTCTATATGTGTTTTTATGTATATGATTATGTAATGGTTGTTGTTATATATGTATAATGTATATATTTATTTTTATTTAAGCAATAATGCGTTTATCTCTGTACCATCCTAATTTGACTGGTAGATAATGCTTTAGGCATTAAGTCCATTTTCATGTTGTTTTTTTTTTAAATTTATATAAATCATAAATAACTATTGACACCAAAACAGTGTAATACCCTAAACACACAGGTGATATTTCCAGACTGGTCTCTCGGGGAACACAATAATAATCCTGGTGTTGTACTACGGGGGCAGCATGGTTGCCACGGAGCAGCTGAGCGTGGGCAACCTGACGTCGTTCCTGTTGTACGCGGCGTACGTCGGCATCAGCATCGGCGGACTCAGCAGCTGCTACACCGAACTCAACAAGGGCATGGGCGCCGCCACCAGGCTCTGGGGCATCATCGACAGGGAGCCTCACATACCTGTTGCAGGTCAGACGCGTCAACATTCATTTACTTAACTTGTCCAATTTATTTATTTATGCTTTATTGTACACCAAAACAAAATAACAAAATAGGTATTGATAATAAGGTAGTGTCACAAATAGCGGCATTATCGCTGTCAGCGATTTCTCTCAGGCAACCGTTAGATGGACTGGAGTGAACAGAAGCATAGATTGGGTGGTCACAATTTATAAAAATGTTGTTATTGTAAATGATGTACGCGAAATATATACAAAATAATAAATTCAATAAATATATTACTAAGTACTAATACAAAATTCAATAAATATACAAAATATACATTAAAAATAATAATAATATTATGTGTGTATTCGCAGTGAACTAACACGTACTTTAACGGTGAAGGAAAACATCGTGAGGAACCTGATTAGTTAAGAGCTTTGCTGAATATTTGTTATACTTGCTATAAATTACTTATTATATTATTAACAGGTACCTGTTTGTATAGTTATCTTGCAAGTTGGGAAGGAAAACTAGTTAACGGAACAAAGATCAGTCTGCCAATTATGTTAGTGATGCGTTTTAAGCGCCAATGTACATATGTATGAAAAGCGATATGTATTTCACGATTTTGGCGCTTGATATTAAATTTTAATTCAATAGTGAATACAGATGGTAAGTTTAAAAATAATGTCTTAAAAAAGTGTTAATAAGCAAACAGTTAACTTGATGGCTTGTAGCCGCCACTGACCTTGAATCTGGATTTGGAATTTCATCATCAGCCCATATACGTCCCACTGCTGGGCACGGGCCTCTACAACTAAGAGGCTTTAGGCCTTAGTACACCACGCTGGCCTAGTGCGGGTTGGCGGACTACACACCTAAGAAATTCCTAAGAACTTTTAGGTATGCAGGTTTCCTCCCGATGTTTAGCTTCACCGTTAAAGTACGTGATAACTCCTTGTGAATACACACATAACTCTGAGTCTGAGGTGTGTGCCTGGGGTTTGAACCCGCGTCCGCGGATATTCTCGACCGCGTGCTTAAACTCCGAGGACATCCATACTTTGCAAAGAATAATAAATGTATATTTGTTCGTAAGGGGTAATCTCTGGAAGTAATGATCCAAATAAACATAATATTAAAAATCGACTTCCTTTTTAAAAGTAATGCAGGATTTTCCATTCCCTGGTGGTCAGCTATAACATTATTCAATCACGATATAGGCTTATTTTGTACTGGTTTATATTTAATCAATTCACTCCTATTGACACTAAAGCTTAAAGTTGATAAATTACAATATTTGTGTCGTTAAATGAATTAATAATGTTTAGTATAACCCACACCAGTTTTGAATGAAATTAACATTCTTGTTTATGGGATGATTGTCTATACTGGTTATACAACGTTCAGTTTTTATAAGGCTGTAGCTTCATTGAATCGTTTATATTGTGACTTAGTAGGTCTTCTGGTCATGTATAAGATCCTAGGTCAAGAAAGCCTTGGGTGACCTATTGTCGTCAAATCTTGGATAACAAAATCAATTCTCTCCCAATGATGCTAACTTGGGTCTTTTAGTGACATTCACGTTTATTCTCCACGGTCATAAGGGAAATATTGTCAGATAAGGATATAATATACTAGCTTTTGCCCGCGACTCCGTCCGTGTAGACTACAGGGTTGGGTTCAGAAATAAAATAAGTTGTAGTCTATTTTGTTCCATAGAGTCCCATTTATGTCCATACAAAAAATAGGCGTAAAATCGTAACAGGCATAATATAGTTATTTTCGCATTTATAACATACAATATTATATTTATTTTAACTAATGAACGTAATCAAAGCAAAGCGTAAAAAAATCAATATTAATTACATGCTTGCAACACAGTCGTCTGCCATTACGTGTCTGCCCGTTCGGGTAAGCTCACTTAGGCATATTCCCCACCCCGCGCCGCAAACCTTACAAATTTTCGTACAAACTTTCATCCCCTATTCCCTATATATACAGGGTTACAGGTAAAGTCGTCCTATATCCGTTAAAGGCGTGTAGTTTACATCGTTTCTGACTGATTTGACTATGAGACACCCTATCCTAAATCTAACCATTTTCGAGATATTTCAATTTAATAGTTTTTTCCAAAAAACTTCCGATTTTCGGCTATCAGCTTAGATATTTTGAAATGTGTAAGTCTTATTGATACTATTATTTGATTTTTACATGTAAAATAAGATGGTTTATGACTTCAATAACCAAAATTGTACATAAAATGAATAAATAAGTCGCAGTAGACGATTAAAACTTAAAAACTTAAACAAACATTTAGAAAGTTTATTTTTCTGGAAAGGATATCAAAAAATATTATTATGGCACCTGCTTTGTAGATGTGCCTTAAAAAATATCTACGTTTCATAAGCTATCCAACGAGGTACAACAATCCAGGGTTTTATTAATAGTTTGTAGAAAAATCTTAGTTTCATAGGCTAAAGGGAGGCAAAAATAAACTAAATAAAACAATCGGTGAGTACAAAATACTAAGTTTATTAAACTTTCCAGTTCTCACAAAACATCTTAGTATAAATTTTATGTTCACCATTTTTATAAGCAGTGATGGCCTCAAAGTTTAGGCGCGCGGTCGAGAATCTCGGCGGTAGCGGGTTCAAACCCCAGACACACACCTCTGAATTTTTAAAGTTGGACTTCTATGAAAGTACCGCCACTGCTTTTATCGTTATCATCATCATCAGCCCATATACATACATACATACATACAACCCAATGCTGGGCACGTGCCTTCTCTACAACTCAGATGTAACTGTATTCACAATAAATTATCACATGCTTTAACGGTGAAGGAAAACATCGTGATGAAACCTACACATCTAAAAGCTCTAAGAAATTTCTTAGGTGTGTAGTCCGCCAACCTGCACTAGGCCAGCGTGGTGGACTAAGGCCTTAACCCTCTCAATAGTAGAGGAGGCCTGTGCCCAGCAGTGGGATGTATATGGGGTGATGATGATTATGATGATGATGATGTCTGCGTCTGTTTTGCACAAATCTTCGCAATCTGTTACGAAGTCCACTTTTAACGACAGCAGTAGTCATTCCTTCTCATTTTACTTATCGCCGCATTAATTATCCTGTCTCTAAATACTTCAACTTTGCCTCCCCTATAGCCTATGAAACTAAGATTTTCCTACAAACTATTAATCAAACCCTGGATTGTTGCACCTCGTTAGATAGCTTAGAAAACGTAGATATTTTTATGCACATCTGCAAAGCAGGTGCAATAATAATATTTTTTGATATCCTTTCTAGAAAAATAAACTTTCAAAATGTTTGTTAATGTTTTTAAGTTTTAATCGTCTACAGCGACTTATTTATTAATTTTATGTACAATTTTGGTTATTGAGGTCATAAAGCATCTTATTTTACATGTATAAATCAAATAGTAGTAATAATAAGACTTACACATTTCAAAATATATAAGCTGATAGCCGAAAATCGGGAGTTTTTTGGAAAAAACTATTATATTCAAATATCTCGAAAACGATTAGATTTAGGATAGGGTGTCTCATAGTCAAATCAGTCAGAAACGATGTAAACTTCACGCCCTTAACGGATATAGGACGACTTTACCTGTAACCCTGTATATATGTAATAAAAGCCAATTAAAAAAGTTTCATCGTTTTAGCTTCAAAAATTACAAATTTCCACATAAACTTTCATCCCCTATTTTTATTTTACCCCCTTATAGGTAATTTTTTTACAAACTTTGAATGTCATAATTATTTATATCTAATCAGCAGCCTAAAAAATAAGTTTCAAGCTTTTAGCTTTGAATACGACAATACTTCCATACAAAGTTTCATCCCCCCATTTAACCCCTTAAAACCCCTTTTCCGCAATAAAAAGTAGCCTATGCCTCAGGCTCTAAACTATGTGTGTACCAAAATTCATTTAAATCGGTTCAGTAGTTTTAGCAGGAAAGCGAGACAGACAGACAGACAGAGTTACTTTCGCATTTATAATATTAGTAAGGATAAGAGATTTCGTCTACACTTCTTGCCTTGGGAAAAACCACACATGAGAAATTGCTAAGAATGATGGTTTATTATAATCTTTTTTAGTTATTAGTTCTTTTCAGTGATGGCTTCTAGGTTTGGGCGCGCGGTCGAGCATCTCGCGGTCGCGAGTTCAAACCCCAGGCACACACCTCTGACTTTTCGAAGTTATGTGTGTGTTCGAAATGAATTATTACTTACTTTAAAAGTGAAGGAAATCGTCATGAGGAAACCTAATAAATTCCTAAGAATTTTTAGGTGTGTACTTGTTTTCCGCCAACCCGCACTCGGCCAGCGTGGTTGACTAAGGCCTTAACCCTCTCAGTGGTAGAGGAGGCCCGTGCCCAGCAGGGGGACGTATGATAATGATGATGATCAAATTCCAAATCCAGATTTAAGTTCAGTGGCGGCTACAAGCCATCAAGTTAGCTGTTTATTTATCAACAGATTTTTAAGACGTTAATTTTAAACTTCCAATTTGGATTCACTATTGAATTAAAATTTAAGATCTTTTTGCAATGAAACGAATTCACATCTTCCTAAACACGAGAAAGCCTCTCGTAGTCTTTTTGTGACGAAATTAAATGACCGACGTCCTACCTAGGGACCTAGGGTTGTAGGATTGAATTTTCCCTCCCTCCTAAATAAGAAAAAATTAGAACAGGCCGACCCTTTCGATGTTTAATATTTACTTCTACAGGAAATAATGAATATACGTTTGGTTGGTTTTGATGTTTTATTTTTAAAAGTAAAAATGTTTAGGAACGTTTAAAGTCATTTCGAATAGAAATATTTTAATCAATTGGCTACATAACTACAAACATAATATTATCAAATATTAACTTTGTGTATTACAAATAAACATGGTCGACCTACCCTCCTAACTCGTCTTCCGTAATAAATGAATGGTCCCGAACTACATTGTGAATAGACGACATTCTAGAAGTAGTTGGAATTTCTATTGGTACAGATTACGACGCTTTCATCTCAAAAAAAAATCAGGAATTGCTAGTAACGGCTCACCCCCATCAGATCCTAGTTTAAATCTACTAAGACAATAATTTAATACTATTTGGCATTGATATTTATAATTACCTATTTATGCCCATCGGTTATGTACCTACGTACTGAGCGGTTAAAGTCTAATCTGATACGTCATAGGAAAAAACTTGGCAGTCGTTACAAAGTTGGTAAGACGCATCGTCAGTTGTATGATGCACACTATACATATAAAACTAGGCAGACATGATTGAAGATATGTATTTAAATAATTTAACATCTCATCATGTGATGAAAAGGGAAGTACTGATTTCCTCGTGATGTTTTCCTTCTCCGGTTTAAGAGTGAGATAAATATACATACACGCACATATACTCATAAATAATAACAGTCATATTATTTGACTTGAATTGGAACCCTCTACCGGAGAGACTGTACCTCGACAGATCTAATTTTCTGTGCCATCATACATAAAGTTTAAACAAACAAAATAACCAACGTACAGAAAGTTGAAATATGCAAAATGATAAATCTTTTTTATTTTATTTTATCAGGCGGTCTCCGACCGATAGAGAGGCCGAAAGGTGAGATAGTATTAGAGAACATCCATTTCTCGTACGCGGGCGCGCCTCTAATAAAAGGCTTGGACTTGCACCTGTTGCCGGGCAAGTCGGTGGCGCTCGTGGGCCGGTCGGGCTGCGGCAAGAGTACCATCGCCTCGCTCATACTGCGCCTCTACGACCCACAGCGGGGCAGGGTGCTGCTCGACGGAGTCGACATACGGAAACTCGACCCGGTGTGGTTGAGGAGTCATATTGGCTACGTTAGTCAGGTACGTATCACTGCATATTAACCCATTCCTCCCCACTGTCCTATTCTTAGGACACTATATTCCACATTGTTTTTTAGTTGTTAGGGCTCTTATTGTTATTGTTTCTGATGAAATTCGAAATTTCACACTATTGTAATAAAATAATTTTTTTTTCGCCGTAAAAATGTTAAGCTAATTTTAATGTAATTTTTTCAAATTGATATTTTTTGTCGACTCAGGAAGAGCATTATGATCCGATTTTATGTATATATCGCGAAAAATTTTTTTTTCTCATATTACTTTTTTCTTAATGTACTAAGAAATTCATTTATACATTTCATCAAAAAAATCCATATTTTCGATGCTTGTTAAGTAATGGGTTACTGTATGGGCAAGTTGCTATTCTGATTATGTCCTCTAGCTTAGAAATAAGATGTGTGACTCTATACACATTTTCTGTTACTAGGTTGTACGTACAAGAAGGTGAGACTACTATCGTTTGCCTAATTAATAATTATATTTTGCCGACTCCGAAATAATAACTATTTATAGTCTTTTGATCGCCCATGTACACGTATGCCGAGTATATCAATCAAGCAGTCGGTACGCGCAACGTAACAAATGAAAACAATAAATTTTTTAATACGGTGGTGGATAATTATTAATAAGTAAAAAAATATAAACAATAGGTATAGTGACGTTATCGTGGAGTGAAGTGCGTCAATACTTTTTTTATTTTCTTATCAATCTAAAGTTTCTTTGTGGAAATAAGGTTATCGTCTTTTTAATGTTTATATGATATGCCGTATCCAAAGTTTATTTATATTTTGCACACAGGAGCCAGTATTGTTTAGCGGTTCTATAAAAGATAATATATTATACGGTGCTTTGGATGACTACACGATGGACGACGAGGAAGAAATGCTGGACAAAAAGGTATAGGAATATTATAGAGCCAGATTAAAAAAAAATGATTTATTGATAATGCGTTTAATTAATGCCATGAAGTTAAATCACAAACGGAGAAAATTGCTTGACAACTAAAATTAAAGACATAACCCAAAGTAATAGCAAGCCCATGTGTGCGTAGGACATCGGTTCTACGACTACTGAGTGTAAGGGCAGGAAGGTTCTTGAATAGAGGCCATTGAGTAGAGATTCCAATAAGTCGGACTAAGAGCCCTTGAGGAATTGCAGCAGTGGACCTTTTATTGCTGATGATAAAAGTACACCTATAAGTCTCGATATTAATCATTTGAATTAAAACATTTTTGAAGTTCGAACAAGATCTTTAATAAAAATCCAATTATGGCATAATTCTGGTTAAAATGACATTTTAAAAAATAAAAAAGCATTTTAACACTGGCAGGAAGAAATGTTTTGGCAACAATTCAAATGCCAAGTTTTTTCTTTTTCTTATGGCAAGGCGCGGTTTGCGTATCTGCCAGTGTCAAAGTTTAGAGCATTATCAAAAAAGAAAAAGTAAGTTTAAATAATTTATTATTTTCTTGACACATCGTTCTAATTTTAAATGTTTTGCAGTTTTTTTGTTTATGTAAAAATGAGTGAAGAGTAAGGAGATGGTAACCGCGGCATGTGTGTGGGCAGGAGCCGGCGTGGCTGCGCGCGGCCCGCACGGCGCACCTGCACGAGCTGGTGGTGGGGACGCCGGACGGGTGGGCGCGGCAGGTGGGCGCGCGCGGCGGACAGCTCAGCGGCGGACAGAAGCAGCGCGTCGCCATCGCACGGGCCATCGTTAAGGTACACGCTGCAACACATTCATGCCTCCCTAGTCTTTACAATTCGTATTTAGGATTTTATTGGTGTTATTTTATATTTTTTAAGTGTAAGAAGTGACCATTAATCAACTTGAGGTACAAAACACCTATACAAAAAGATCATCGAAATTTGTTTAAAAAATTAGGAGTTTAAGCTTTACAGTCAAACTTACTTTGCTTGCTTGCTGCTACAGAGAATTCTTTAAAGATAAACTAAATAACACTTTCATTAATCAAAAATTTTATTTTATTATTTCGTGTTTCAGAATCCAAAAATCCTGATACTCGACGAAGCTACCTCTGCACTAGATACGTATTCAGAATATTTAGTTGATAAAGCACTGAAGGAGATCAGCAGGGACCGGACGGTACTCACGATAGCTCACAGACTGAGCACGATACAGTCCGCCGACGAAGTTGCAGTCTTAGAAAGCGGTGTCATAGTCGAAAAGGGTACATACGCAGAACTGATGGCGAAAAAGGGCGGATTCTTTCAAGAACTGATCACACATCAAACCTTCACTGCCAAGTCGAGAGAAAATAGAGATATGCAAAAAACATAGCAACAAATATGAAGATTATAGTGTTGAACTAAATTAATTATAGTCGGGAAAAATAATCAAATAATATATTTTTGTTAAAATTACTTTTCTTTTAGTATAAAGAATGGCTGAAGGGAATTAGAACAATTAATTAATAAATTAAATTATATGGTAATTATTTTTTAATTTGCAACACTGCCGTTTTTAATGCTGTCCTGGTATTATTGGTGCTTCCACTACATAGTAATAAACTTCGACTTACGGAAAAAAATCGAGAATTATAGTTTTACAATGCATCATTTAAATATTACATCGAAATTCCACAAGTAGTGACTTTTGCAATGCAATAAATGTTAGTAACACAATCTTCTGCTTCATGCCCAAAGTGAATAAGCAATATTGTTGCCTTTAGTATAAATGATTTATATCGATATATACTTGAATTTATTTACGCCATAAAATGTTTTTACATTCTTAAAACTACTCAAGGAGTTTTTGATCAGTAGTTTTGAACTTTATTTATAGTTTGCGAAGTATTACTTAATTGCTTAGACAAATCTACATTTGTTGACATGTCCATTAATAGATTTAGAAAAATGGTCTAGTTATATAGTTCAGATTTTATCATTTCGATTATTAAATATAGCTGTGTATTATGTATATAAAGTTATTGTGAGTTCATTTTGTGATATATTATGGTGATTCAGGTTGACGTTATCATGTGGTTACGGAGAAAAATGTGCTTATATTTCGTATTTATTATGTGTTCAAATGTTGAATGTTTATGAATGTACCTAGAAAGTTTTAAATTGTAAAGTTACAACGGGTAATGTGATGTTTTTGACACAAATAAAATGGTTGTTATTATTTGATTGTGTTTTATTATTTGTTTAAAATAATATTAACTGAATAAAGGGTTTTTTAGTCATAATTGCCAAAACTACGTTAGTCATTATAAGGTGATTCTACGATAAGAGATAACTTGTGCCGCAAACAGCTTAAAACAGTTTTTTATTCTATAAGTTCCTATTTTTACAATGAATCACAACATCTTTATGCACTTTATTAAATAACATCACGATTGAAGGTTTAATTAAAATACATTTTTTTAAATAAAAAAAGTACCCTGGGACAGCCCATTGCCGGCTCCAATTTAATTTTCTGACAAAACATCATTTTTCATCAGATACTCAACTAAGTCTGTTTAATCGGAATTTCAATTATTATACTGGAGAATTAATTAATAATAAATAAAATAATTTTGTCAAATAACTTTTAAAATTTTGTTCCGTCAAAACAAATATAAATTTAAGCCGGTACTGGAAATAGCGCTCAAGGACATCTATCGGTTTGAATTAGCAATACTAACCGCGCAAGGCGTTTGAGCAGCGCCATTTTTTTAATTTTTGCAACGCGACCATGTGGATTAGTGCTTTCGCAAGGTGATCGTGTCTGTTCCCTGGTAAGATACGAAACTTATAATATTCATTTTATTTTTTGCCCTAACTGAATACTGTGATCACGTGAGATACCTACATAATCAACTCAAAAAATAATTCGGTCTGTTTCAAAGATTGAATTTGTCATGAAAACGCCTCTCACCTGCCGTATTTCCCATGTCAAGAAATCAGACAAGTGAGAAAGTCTTGGACCAGAGGAGTTAATATTCATCATAAGACGGTTGTACAGAAGCAGATATAACTTCTATTAATGTCAATTTTAAATGACTATAAAGATAATTGACAAAAAATATAAAGATGGTTAGTTGATGTTGTTATTTTATCGTCAATATTGACATTATTACAGACTAGCTTTTGCCCGCGACTCCGTCCGCGTAGACTACAGGTTGGGTTCAGAATGAAAATAAGTTGTAGTCTATTTTACTCCACAGAGTCCCATTTATATCCATATCAAAAATCGTTTACATCGGTCAAATGATTTAGGCGTGAAAGCATAACAAACATATAGTTACATATACATAGTTATAGTCGTCTACACGTCGTTTCATCATTCTAGTTTAAAAAATCACGAATTTCAACACAGCCTTTCACCCTTATTTTTATTTTACCCCCTTAAAGATATATTTTTTTACAAACTTTTAATGTCATATTTATTTATATCTAACAAACAGCCTAAAAAATAAGTTTCAAGCTTCTAGCTTTAAAAATTACAATACTTCCATACAACCTTTCAACCCCTTAAAACACCTTTTCTGGGATAAAAAGTAGCCTATGTCCTTTCTCAGGGTCTAAACTATCTGTGTACCAAATTTCATTTAAATCGGTTAAGTAGTTTTAGCAGGAAAGCGAGACAGACAGACAGACAGAGTTACTTTCGCATTTATAATATTAGTAAGGATTATTTCACTACGAAAAGGTAATACGTGAAGAAAAATTATATAAGAAACGTGAAGCAGAGACGCAACTATATTTAAAGATTAAAAATGATTTTTAAAAAGTATGAATTGTAAAAGCAATAAGAAAAGGAAAATATTTAAAAAGGAGGAAGAAAGGAATCATCAAAACTGTTGAAGAAATGAATCCTGGAGAGCATCGTGAGACAAAAAAGTCATGGCACAATAATATGAAAAACAATAGAGTATCGTTACGTGTACGGGATTGGAAGAAGGTAGCGAAATACAGGTAGTTTTCTGTAAATTAGGAGATAAAACCGGAACGCATGAACAAGATATTTCACTCATCTCAGAAGACCAGGTTGTCCAGTTTATTTTGAAAGGGCAGAGGATGTATAACTTCTTTATGAAAGTCGGTAGATGTATTTAAATGTCAAGTTTAAGCATTCTATTGTTTTTTGTTGTTAGAATATTCTCAGCAGCACGGAGTCTGGAAATGTGTCGAAAAACGGCAATAGTTTCGCCCCCTATTATGTGGGACTGATACCTGGCGAAATGTGGGTGCAGAAATGCATCTTTGCCTACCCATTTGGGGATTACAGGCGTGGGGTTAGGTATCTGTGTATGTATTTTATTATTTGTTAAAGGTACAATGTCATGACAGTTTACATAAATGTGTATCTAAAACACTCTTGTTTTAGAAAAAAGATGTTGTAAGATGAATATTTGTAAAGAATAATGTATAATAAATGCTGATTATCATTATTTTATTAATGTTACTCCGTCAAATTTCTCTCTTGGTGTGATAAGTACCTATCTACCCTGAAATTGACGTCTCTCCCCTGGACTTCGAAAAAGTAATCAATTATCAAATGAGTTTAAGGTGACTTGCCCTTACATGAAAAGGTAAATAAACGGGACAAAAGTCATAAAGTTACAGTGTCATAAAAAAAACTCCAACTTTACTTCTTGGCCGTATCCTCTATGCACTTGAAACCTCTCATCGTAGAATAGTAAAGTTGTGCCTTACGGTTATGCTGTTATCATATTAACGTAAAACGTGTAATGTTTGTTGTCACCTCGTCATAATCATAACAAATAGTTCAAATATGTAGATGGACCTTGCCCTCGGCGGGTGTGTAGATCGCGCCAAAAGTAGGCGATACACGCGCAGCCGCACATTCGCGCCGCAACGTTTCGCGGGAAAACATCACAAGCGGAAACATGTCTCATTTGAAAGTTCTGCGCGGGAATTTCGCACGACAAATATTGAATTGCACTAAAAGTGGCAAAAGATCTAAAACAAATCGTGTGCTATCTCAAAACGTTTTGAGTAGGTGTCTCGCTACTCAGACAGCTCCTGCGGTTGACAATAAACACCTCACATCACCATGGGGTGAAATACAAGTTGGAAAGGAAACTTTGACTGAATATGTGTTTGAAGATTTGGAAATGTGGGCCGACAAACCGTCTGTGGTAAGTTAAAACCATATTTCTTTTTTCTTAATTTATAATCTAAGTAAAAAAAAACAATTTAATTAAACTAGATTTTTGTAACAAAATCAATGTTTCCAATTGTCTTGTCCAAGCTAAAAAATATATTAACTATTCCATATTTAAATTAGTAGTTTTAAAATTCTGCACATCTTACCTTCTTGTTAATTAAGAAAAATATTAACCGCAAGTCCGCAGTGATAACTCCACATGACAACAATTTAATCTATTAGGTATTCATTTAATGAAGCCTAGTTGCAACGAGTGGCGGTAAAATGTTCAGTGCACCAATAAATACACAGAGTGCAAAGTTCGCCGCGCTATATTGTATACGGATGTAGGGAACTAATACTGATACGGTATTAATAGTAACCGTGTGAAGGTTGAGGCTAGCTGTCAGATACTTGGCATGGGTGTGCTCCGCTAAAAATGGGGAAGAGGAAAAAAGGCCCTGATAATTTTCACTACCATCACGTTGATGCTTATATATCTAGCGCAACGGAATTATAGAGAATATTTTTTGACAAAATTATTAGTTGCAAATATCACTTTCCTCTCCTATTGTAATAATTAAAATAAAATACAGTTATCTATGGCAGTTGAAGATTATTCTTTTTATTGAAAAAATAAAAATAAAGTGCTGCCCATTTATTAATTTTGACTTAGATATATCATCAGCGTACGTTTAAAAAAAAAATCTACTTATCTTGGATAAGCGATGACTCTACACACAATCAAAAGTATTTAATGGCCTATAATCTATATGATACTGCCGTTTATAAAACTCATCAATAGTTAACATTCATCAATAGAATTAATCATAATGTTTATTAACAGTTAGGCTCGTTAATTAATCAAGATAGACTTTGCTCCGATCGCTAATCATATGAAATTAGATTGTTCATGAGGTCAATATAATGTATTTAGATACAATTTTAATTTATGAATTGAATAGCATTACGAAATAAACTTATGCAGATACCCATTGTTTACTATTAAATTGAACATCTATTATATATTTTTAGTTACGATTTCAGTTTTTTTACAATATCTAATCTTGATTACATCATTACTTCGCGAGCTTGTCGCAATTATTTGTCTCATGTTTGTATGGAAAGAGCTATAATGAACACAGGTAAAATTGCAAAAGATGTCTACTTACTTATCTCATGTACCTACCTAATTAACACTACGACTGCCTAAGTTCACTTTTATCTAACCCATTCCATTTTACCCTTTTATCTTGGTTTGTTAGTTGTTACTATACGCAAACAAATAATATATCTTCTAGTTTATACGACTGCTGTTAATTATATTTTATCATAAATGGTTCTCTTCCATTTTCAAACAAATTTTGAATAACGTTTAACAAAAACCTTTTAAATACTAATAAAATAATTGAAATTAAAGAAATTCTAATTGTATTTAACGTATATGACCTCACAAAGTCATCTTGGTACCTACGAGCTTCCCATAATGATTGCTGAGATCATTATACTGACGAAATTACACCATGGAGCGTGATGCTTAACCTATATTATCATCATCTATTTTCAAGACACTCTTTTTTTTATCTCATAATAATAAAGAGCCTTTCCTGGCTCCGTGAGGCTTGAGTAGTATCACAGTTTAAACGTCGCGTCACTTCAATAAATATAATAGTAACGTCATTCATTTTAATGATAAGTTGTGGCATGAGTAAATAAAAATAAGGTAAATAATACGTGCGTGTGTTATCTTACTGTAAATAAAAATATTAAGGGCTTTACGAGTTCCAAAGTTCAGAAACGTAACTAGATAAAACAGTCAGTTGCAACGTCAGACGGCGAATTGTAACATCCACATCATAAATCTATGAAACGCTTTCGCCTTTCTTAAATCACTTTTATTCAGTATAATAATACAGTCGAGATTAAATTATTAATGTTACCTGTTAAGATCGCCACGGACTCGACGCCGTGCCAAAATATATCTTGCCACAGTTTATGTGTTGTTCAAATAAAAAAGTGGACTTTGGTCAATGATTAGGTACATAAACGGGTCACTAACACGAAAAGTATTGAATAGAGGGCAAACGTTACAGTGTCAGCACACTGACCTATTCAGTGAGCGTATTTATAAAATTGTTTTAAGATTTCATTGGAACATTTTCTCACTTTATAGCATAAATTATTCCGAGAAATGAATCCTATGTAATTAATATTAGATAGAGTAACATTTCTACAGAAATGTAAACATGAATTGGCCAAAAGTCAGAGTTTATCAGCAGTCCAAAAAACATTACTGAAGGGAAATGAATTTTGCTGTTTACTTTAGATAAAATTTGGTCTTACGAGAATATTTATCAGTCAGGATAGATACGCAAGTGTGTAGCGTGTTAAGGAGTTGGCCAGTCTTTAGGACCTCAACCACTCCCCAATAATTATTTTTGCGGAACCTCTAAACGTACAGAACCTAGGTACTATATGGTGGAGTGTAATGAATTTATCGAAAGAATATTTAAATAGTAAGTTAGAAGGGCAACTATAGCTAAAAACCTAGTTAATAACGGCCATATAAGCCTCAAAATACCTTCGTTTACCAAACTAATTTTGTAATATTTTTATAACAAAAATAAACTTTGAACGTAAGGTCCGCATCGAACCACGCTATCTTACATACATTTATTTTTGTGTGTACTTAGTATTATCATAATAAATATATTTTACTAGCAAATTCCTGAACTATTCTCCTCAGACATGCGGTTCCACGGGTCGTTCGTACGATTACGGCATGATGAGAATGATGGTGGAACGGTGCGCAACATCGCTCGCTGGACCTCTCAAGCTAAAGCAGGGAGAACGGATCGGCCTGATCCTGCCTAACATACCTGAGTTCGTGGTACTCATCCATGGGGCCATGAGGGCCGGACTCGTAGTTACCTTCGCCAACCCGTTGTATACAGCTGGTAAGTTTAAAAAAAATACATCCACAATCAAAAACTGTATCTAGCCTTGCCGTGCCTATGCGCTCGGTGCAGCTTTTGAACATAAATGTAAAGTATAGTATATAGTAAGTTAGTTATACCTAAGTTGCAGAAGCCGGTGTATAGCAGTATAATATCTGACTCTAGCCCAATATTAAAATTTTAAATACGTAACTTGTATCATGAGTACGCATTAGGAACTACGAGCACTTTTATTGCACAAAACCTAGAACCGAATCAAATATTGTAGGTCCTCATATTGCAATCATTCTTTTTTACACATCTAAATTGCTTAGCTATCGGGTTTTAAGTACTGTACGAGTTATTAAATCTTGTTACTGATTAGGAGTGGACGGCGACAAAAAGTTGTTGCATTTGTTCCCAGAACGGAATGTAAATTGTTTTCATCTATGTAATCTGTTATTGAGTAACGATCTTGAATGGCTATACCAATTGGCAATTTCACAACATTTTGCTATATGGGTCATTGAAATTTCTATACTAAACTTACATTGAATGGAGCGTAATTTTATGATGACTCTCATCTCATTATAGCATCCATCCCAACCCTAGTTATTATGTAAATAAAATATTGTAATTATAGAATATGCTAGTTTCTGTACGTACAGTTAAAGTACCTTTACAAAAGAGACGTGAGGCAACAAGCTAATAAATCTTAAACATCAACCACATTTTTCTCGTCTTCTGTGTTTAAGTTTGGTTCTAGAGTGAAAAATGTGCCGGTAGTTCTTGTTATTACGTTCAGCGGTTAACATTATAAAGAAATATATAAAAGTGTTTATTGGTGGTCCACCAATAAACTTTCACTTTATGTTTTATAAAGCTAAATGTAACGCGTATAAAATTTAAGAGGCTATATTGCAGTATTCCAATCTTGTTGGGACCACTAATGTACTTAGGTACCAATAAATCATTAATCAGCGTGGCCTCAATAATTCGCTTTATTTTAGGGCTGCTTACTGAAGCACCATATTATTTTATGTGTTACATAAAATAATATGATGATGTTTTATCTACATGGCATATTAAAAAAAAGGAGATCAAAGGTGATAAAATATTGTAGGTACATAAATCTACAGACTTTTACATTAAAAATATGCCTTTAAAAAGGAGGTTCTATTTGGAATTAAAAAAGTAATTGTGAATGGATAATAAATATTTACCGTGTAATAAATATTTATTTCAAAGACTTTTCATCCATGATCCAACAATAGGTAAAGTAAATCAACAATGATATGCGAATTGTTATTGTTAAAACAACTGTCTGTAACGTATGTAAAATCATACAATATTATGAAGGCAATTATTATGAAATCAACTACAACTAACTTGCTTTTAAAATTGTAACCACAAAAAAATAATGATAATGGATTTTAACGTACTCGGATTGGCTCGATCGGAACAGAGATGAATACAGAGATTACACTAGTACTTCACGCTTAGATGCCCGAATGGATAGGCATATATATAAGTAATTCTGTGTACCACAATTTCGCCAGTCAATATCAACTTACTGCTATTAACGACTGCCCTAAATAAAACATCACCAAATATTTTGACTCGAAATTAATTTTACAAGTTGGCCACCATGTTTAATAAGATTTATTTTTACCAAAAAGTGTTGTTTTTGTAAGCTACAAATTCGAGCCCCGTCAAAAAAAATCACTCCACTACTAAGTAATTGGAAAAAAAGTAATATATCTTTATGAATCGCATACATCAAATAGGTACAAGTTTTACATACTCGTAGATATAAAATAGCTATCTTTGAAGAAGTTCAAGTATAAGACCCTTGCATAAAATACTTTTCTGGGTATGTTTATGGCAAATGCATATTATTTTCCATAATAAAAATATGGGAAAAGTGAGATTTTTTATATTTTTTAAATGAAATCTAGTTATAAGTAGGTACTACTTTGCGACTGTATTTAACTTAGGTGAAATCACATAACGACTGTTATGGATAATATAAGATCATAAAAATTATACAATTGATCACCACTTATCTAAGTAGCTATAATCAGTTTAATAATTGTTGTTTTTCGAAATATTAAACGCGAAAATACGTCATCGCTACCTGAACCTAGTGTTAAGTACCTTCGTAGTTCGTAACAACCAGTAAATTTACAGCATCTAATGAAAATTACTTTTATAATACCTAATTACTCTTTATATTGTGGTCAAAGGTTAAGGTTTTATGATCAACAATATACATGTAGGTATGTATTTTATTTATATAAATGTAATAGCATACTAAGTAATAATTTCCCTTTGTTGAGTTTAGGTAGATTTGTCAATATGACTAAGAATGTGGTTGTGTTTTTTCTTAGTCTAAATTGTATCAAAGTTCTCACAAGCCAAAGTTCATGCAAAGAAAAATATTCGTGTCTTCGAAACTTAATCGGCCATGAAACGTGAAATATTATTTAATGAAAATTTAAACTGAAACTATACTAATGTTATATGAAAGTTTGGATGCTACTTACTCAATGACTCCAGAAAGGATGAACGAATCAGGTAAAAATTTGGCATACATACACATATAGTTTGGAATGCCACATAGTTTTAGGCTGGAAAAACTAATTTGACGCGGGTGAAACAACGGGCCGCAGCTAGTAATGTATAAATATCCAATGAAAAGAATATTTATCCTGTCACAACATGTGATTCGAAAGTAAAAGTCACACTTATTTGTTACAATAAAATAAATGGATATTATGTAATCAGTTTGTAAATATTAACATTATGACCGCACAGCTGATGCCAAGGTCACTAGACATTGTTTACACAGACTAATATAATATACTGCACGCTTCATAAGATCAACATTTACGGATGCGGATATTTACTGCACTATATAATTAACAGTCAACGTGCAAGTCTCAAGCTAATGCGCGTGTGCTGCCAATCATAGAGATAAAATCTCTTTACAATCATAATTAGAACATGTGTGGTATTTATCATAGGTATAGAAAAAAACTGCAATGTTTCCCTTAATTCACCTATGCTATAGAAAAATTCAACTTATTTTGCGATAATTCTCTCTGTATGCCAGATTGGATAGCCAGAAGAGTACATCCACAATTCGCTACTTATTATTATATACAATTTAATAGGAGTTGTGCTTAATGGCGTTTACATATTATACAATGGTCGCGCGGTGTTGTTTCTTCGTTGTCCTAAGGAAAAACCCAATGCCATAACGAATCAATTACCTCTCGACCGCAAAATTACGCGGCGAGACTAACGCGACAGTTATAGTTAAATTATTAAAACAAAAAATCGCATCATATTTCACATTTTTTGTTGGACATGGTACCTAATAGGAAGAAGCAGAGGTCAGAAATTTCTTGAAATCTTCATGAGTTGAATGATCGTTGAGCTGGCTACTAACAAAAAAAATTGGCCAGGGTCCTATCTAATTTATTTTCTTCGTTTTCAGAGGAGGTGAGGCGTCAATTTTCAGACTGCAATGTAAAAGCAATTGCAACTATTGAAATGTTTATGCCAGTTGCTCAGGAGGTCAGCAAGTCACTTAAAGATTACAAAGGCACAATTTGGGTCGGCGGCGAAGACAATAAGTCAAAAGGTAAACAAACACATAATTTTCCTGTGAGGAATACATTTTTAACAACATAATATCTCTATGGAACTTCGTTGCTATATATTTTACAATTATAATAAATCAATCACCTATCATATTAGAATAAATAAATTACAAGCGTGATTTGTTCCCGATTGGGTTATAATAAAAAATATATTATAGGAATAGGTCAAATTGAAATTTCTGCAGTAATTTCAAAATAATAATTTAACTCAATGCCTATCAATATATTTTTTTAGTTTTCTATTTGTTTGTTTCGGTTAATTTTGCTTGAGGCAATTTTAAATGGACTTCCACTGACCGATAATTTAATGGATGTTATAATGAGTACGACAGCGTACCTACTATTTAAGATATGTATTGGGGTGCGGCGAAAAATAATATTATCGAAAAATAGTAATTTCTTTTATACGACGATAAACCTTATAAACTAAAGATTTTCTTTTTAAAATATAAATTAAAGTCTTAAATATTCGTTTCAAATAGTCTAAGATCTAAATCGAAACACGGTAGTAGTCAAGCTAAGTCCGAAAGGAATTTCATTAGATACTTTAGCACAAAGTTGAATAACCACGACAAGGCGCCAAGGAAAGCAAAACAACTATCGCTGTACTCGATGTTGCTGCAATAGGACTTTGCACTGACACGCTCACTAAACTATTAACCATAAATTGCTATTAGTTTGCAGTCATTACAGTACCTACATACCACTGCATTTAAATGTTGATCATGTTTGTGTGATTTACGGGCTAGTTTGTCTTGGCCTGTAGAATCACCCGTGACGACAGAGCAAACGAAATTAGTTTAGTTAAGGCAGTTGTAGAAGATAAAAAAAAAAATCACACAAATTAGGATCTACGTATCAGACGTAAAAACTAAAGTTATCGTCGTAGAGCAGTAGCTCATTAATTTTTAATGTCGCATTTTTACTTATTAAAATACATAATATTATGTATATATTTTATAAAGACAATTACAATTCGATAGTAAATAGTTTATTATATCTACGTAAAGAGGAAAATTACTAACATATTTTAAAATGTTTCGCGAGCCAATCTATAAGTACTTAATATTATAAATGCAAACGTAACTCTGTTACGTTTTCCGGCCTAAACCACTGAAACGATTTGAAAGTTTTTTGGCATGCAGATAGACAGAACCTTGAGACTGGACATATGGTACTTTTATATAAAATTATTCTGTGGCGGAGTAGGGTCCAATCCAATATAATACAAAACGCATTCACTAAACATTGCCCAGAAAAGATTTTAATTTATAATAACGTTTTTAATTTATAATAACATTACCATTATTAAGAGGAAAGGTTTATATTTTTATATTTAGTGTTCTCTTAGGATGAGCACAGAATTAACGGGCTGACGCACGCCCCTTAGGTAGTAATATTATAAATGAATTTGCACTCCTCAAACACATAGGCAGTTACAATTGTGTCGAAGTAGATAGATTTAGACGAGTTGAGACATTTTCTGGATTGTATTACGTGCACCAAAAACGGTCATTTGCTGTGCTAGTCATAAAAATATATTAAAGAGCTATGCTCGGAAAAAAAAATGCCTTTTTTGCCAAATTTCAGGTATCTTTGGCTTGCGATCGCTTCTTATGGCAGACCATCAAGCAGATCTGCCGACCGTCAACTGCGATGAAGTCTGTCTGATCCCTTACTCAAGCGGTACTACAGGCATGCCCAAAGGAGTAATGCTTACACATAAGAACTTAGTGTCCAATTTGAAACAAGTTAAATGTCCTAAGATGATGAAGCACGGGGGAGACAAAAGTAGGTTTGAAATTTTCTTCATAAATAATTTGTAGTACATTCCATCACATCCTATTCAAATTTACGCTGATTAAATTCTTAGGTATTTATTAGTTGTGTAGTCCATCAACCCGCACTAGACCAGCGTGGAGGACTAAGGCCTAATCCCTGTCATTTGTAGAGGAGGCCCGTGTCCAGTAGTGGGACATATGTGGGCTGACGACAATAATGATGATGAACTTAATATTAATGACATAAATTTTATGTAGGTAGTAATTTTCTTTGAAAACTTTGATCTTTTATTTGATAGTATATAAAGCATTCCTAGAAGTTGTAGAAAAAAAAAATACTATGGAGCATCTATGTCAAACTTACCGTATTTGATTTATGAGTTTTCGTTCCTTTATACATTTGTTGCAATTCAATATCCAGATGTAAATAACATTAGTTAAGTTACGCTACTCATGCACATAATGTTTAATACGCTGATAAACCAAAAAGAAAATGAGCGATAATAGACTATCACAGAGTTGTCTTGTTTACAGATAACTGTGAGGTTGTTCTCACGGTGCCCCCTTTCTTCCATATCTACGGCTTCAATGGGATTCTCAATTACAATCTAAGTCTTGGATATCACATAGTCACTATGCCCAAGTGAGTACCTACTGTTTATTTTGAATAACGGATGGGTCTATGGATGGTGATATTGTTCTAACGCTTCCTATTAAATCATATTTCTTAACTGGCTCAACAATATTAGATACTGCACTGGCACCTCATGATAAATTGAGTTTAGAACTTATAGAAGATCACAATTATCTCTCACTAATCAACCTCAATATGCCAGCAAGTTGGTAACTTAATTTATACAAATTGATCTCTTAAAGCGACATATTCGATGGTTGCTATCTGCACAGATGCTAATAAAAAGCTCAGAAAAAGAAACACCATGTAGCTATGTCGTTTTCCTGTTCGCCAGTGCTACCATGTCAGTCGCGTTTCTTCAACCGTACCGAATTAAATATGAATACTGTATTGCTTTTCTACGTATAGGTACCTACTATTCATTTACGATACAAAAAATATTGGAGGGAGGCTTTTCCGATATTGTAATTCCGTATCAGTATTCCGTCCTTTTCTGCATGAGCCTTTATAGACCTTAAAATGGATACTATAAGTATAATATAAATATACCATTATTAACAGCTAGATTCCCATGGTTTGGTTTCGTCATACCAATTCTAAATACAAAATCACGCACTTTAAATTAGTAGTTGCTTTAAAACTACATATTTACATTCGAACTTATATATGGTATATAACTTTCGCAGTAGGTACGTTTACACAAAATTGGACATGTTCCAAAAACGTTAAAAGTCTAATTAAGAGAATTGAAATAGCAAAACTGCCAGAATAGATCTTTCTATATACAATTCTTTGGTGTATATTCATTTAAATATACTAATGCAATCGAATTTATTGCGGTTTATAACCATCCAATACATCAATTTTAGCAATTTTATCTAGTTCGTGTTATTTATTTTCAGGTTCACACCAGATGACTACATAAAGTGCCTCGTAGAATACAAACCTACAACATTATTTGTAGTTCCTTCATTACTCGCTTTCCTCGCAACACATCCGTTTGTAAAGAAAAATCATTTGGAATCAGTAGAAACTATTATGGTAGGCGCAGCACCTACTACAGATAGTATGCTGGAGAAGTTTTTGCTGAAATGCGAGAAGACCAAGGACGAAATTAAGTTGCTGCAAGGTATTGTAAAAATGACATATCGAGTTCCTACTGTACTGAGAATTTGGATGAGATATCTAGTATTGATTTATTTTAATTGTTAACTATAGATTTAGTTCAATAACTTTATTATGAGCACTTGATGTTAAGTGATCATCACCGCCCATGAACACCCAGGATACCAGACACTTTTTTATTATAGAGAATAATATTATCGAGACACACATTTCTTAGATGTTTACTCCGCCAACCCGCACTAGGCCAGCGTGGTGAGCTTAAACCCTCTCACCCTCATCAGTGGGCGATATATGGGCTGATGACGATGATGTTGAGTTTAATAAAGCAATAAATAATACAAATATATGTATTGTTTGTAGGTTACGGTATGACGGAAAGTTCGCCGGTGACCCTGATGACCCCGTACGAGTATCCGTACGGCAAGGTGGGGTCGGTGGGGCAGCTGGTGCCGAGCACGCAGGCGCGCGTCGTGTCGCTCACCACGGGGGAAATGCTCGGGCCTCACAAGTCTGGAGAACTCTGGCTGAGAGGACCTCAGGTGAGGAAATATTACGCCAAAGTAATATTTGTATGGGATAAGGATAAATCGGTCTACTGGACCGAGGTGGTACTATGATCTCATTAGAAACAAAGCAAGCTAATTGCGTTTTGTTTAGTGAGTGATTATCGGAGGACTAATTTGCTGGTGATGGGATTTTCGTGTAGCCACAATATAAACCGTTGAAGTTTAAAGTCCACCATTCTTGTAAGGAATCTTTGGACACTCGTAGATATGAGTACCCAACATAGCGAGGGAAGAGATATTAAGATATATTTAAGACGGGAAACAGATGCCCACTGACAGTGTAGTTTTTAATTGTAGAACATTCAAATGCAGATCCGTTCGGGGATCGAAAGCTCTTTTTACTTTTTTTAAATTTTCACGCAATCTTTGCTTAGTATGAGAAAATTAACAATCGAGAGTTTATTTTATATATCTTTTTATATATAATATCTTCTCTGAACTATAAAAGGACGAAGGGGTCTTTATCAAATAGTGTTTCGAATTTATATCCTTCTTGTGAAGACAGCAAGTTATCAAATTTATGTTCTATCATCGATTCATAGCATATTATACATTTATTAAGCTTGGTAGCTTGAGAGGAGAAATTGGTTAGAGACTATGTGAAGCGGGCAGGTTCGATGCCCGCACCGAGATAAATTGAGAGACTCGAAAAGTGAAAAGTCTCTCTAAGTTCCTAATACGACAGATTTCATGTCTAAATGTTGGTTAAAAATATTAAAGCTTCTTGAGCATTTCATAGGTTTTTATAGACAATATGATTTACTTAAAGTAGATTTCATACTGTCAGGAATTCTTTGCTTTCGTTCATTTAGTTTTTTTTTACTAACCAGTCATTTCATTTGATCTTTCTACCACGCTCATGAAAGCCTTCAACGTCCACAATAAATTAAAAGATTCTTTTAGACTTACTGCCGTTGGTTGCGGTTGGTTGGGCATTGAATAAAGAATGGTGACACAATTATTTCACTCTAGTCGCCACTCCAAATTGGTCGAGTTCCACTGATACGTTTTATATGCTTTTGTAATATTTAGACTAAATCAATAATCCATATCGAATGATTATAACTATCTAATATTGTTTTGTGATAAGATTTATAAAATACAAAACTACTTCAAAAAGGCGTTAGTTCTTTGACGCCGTCCTTGGAAATACACACATACATACATAAACTCACGCCTGTATTCCCCGAAGGGGTAGGCAGAGGTGCATTTCTGCACCCACATTTCGCCAGGTATGTATCAGTCCCACGTAATAGGGGGCGAGCCTATTGCCGTTTTTCGGGCACATTTCCAGACTCCGTGCTGTTACTGAGAATTTCCTATTAGAAAAACCCAATAACACTGCCCGACCCGGGAATCGAACCCAGGACCTCTAGATCGCACGGCACATACTTGTACCGCGAGACCACGAGGCAGTCAAAATACAGAAATAAAACTATTGGAAAATGAATTCAAAGTACTTACGACGCATTAAGATCCAGTCGTGATTGTATTATTTATTCGTGTTGATATTTTTATGAAAACCAATATACTTGTTGTGTAAAATCACATCATAGTTTCCTTACAGGTAATGAAAGGATACTGGAACAATGAAGCCGCCACTAAAGAGACAGTGGACAGTGACGGCTGGCTACACACGGGCGACGTCGCGTATTATGACGAAGAACATTATTTCTACATCGTAGATCGCACTAAGGAACTTATAAAAGTTAAAGGCAACCAGGTAATAAAATAATTTTGCATGAACATATCTCCAAACAATGGAGCAATTAAGATTTGGGAACTACCCACATAGAATTCGACCACAATACCGTAATTACGTACAAGAGTTTTTTTTTATAAGTCATAAAAGAAGCAAAACGAATTTGAATTAATAAGTCTATTCTCAATTACCTACTATTTCAACAATCAATAGGTCAAAGGTACATACATTTAAAGGTATAAATATTATCTATTTTCCGTGCTTTGAAGGAGAACTTAATTATTTACACAATCGATTCACTAACTGGGCCGTGGAACTTAAATAGTCTCGAATCGATACCAATTATCATTTTCAAAAGTTCCTCTGTCTACAAGTATTCATTGGCGCTCTTTTTTATTCCTTGATATAATATACACATTCATACACCTTCACGAAATGATCTCCGAAGGGGTAAACACGATTTCTTTCAAGTTCCGCGTTATTGGGAGCTTATTGCCGTTTTTGACACATTTTGCCTAACCAAGGTGGAATCCAGGGCCTCTAGATCTCCCGGCACATAGTTAAACACAAGACCACGAAGCAGTTATAACAAAAGCGAATTTGTTTTATTTAACGAGTGAATAAGCCGTGTGTCTTATCATCGCACTTAAATTGTCAATATTTTTTTCCAGGTATCACCAACGGAATTAGAAAGTGTTATCATGGAACTAACTGAAGTAGCCGATGTGGCTGTTGTTGGCGTTCCACATCCTCTTGCAGGAGAAGTTCCGAAAGCTTTCGTTGTACTTAAACCGAACCACAAACTTACAGCAAAAGATATATACGACACTGTAGCAAAGAAACTAATTAAATACAAACATCTCGAAGGAGGCGTCGAATTCTTAGATGCCATTCCTAGAAATGCTGCGGGTAAAATATTGAGAAATGAACTTAAAGTACTAGGCAATAAGAGCAAGCACTGATTGTATTATTTATAGTAGGTTTAATGTTGTACATAGTGTAAAGTGTGATATAGAATAAATCATGGCGTTTCAGTTTATAGGATCTTAGGACCTACTTGTGATATAACATTGTTAAGTAGACATTTAAATAAATTTTTATTTTGTTTTCAAATGCGTTTTTAATAATCCCTGTGTCACTAATTTATTTAATTTTAATATTCACATTACACAAAGTAATTTGCTTTATGCAAAGACGGGTCTAAGGTCTAAACCCTCTCAGTTGCAGAGGAGGCCCGTGCCCAGCAGTGGGACGTATTTGGGCTGATGATGAAAGACGGGTCTATTTTGGCATTCAGTAACAAAGATGATCATGGAGAAATTAACTTCAAACAAATATAATTGCTAAATACAAAATAATTTTCACTCAGAGGTAGGTCTTAATCTGACCAAATGATGGTCAGGGTTACTTAGCTATATTCAAATCTTAAAATTGCTTTACACATTTAGATTTTGAGTAAGTATTGTCATTTGTCAGCTAGGTGTGAATTAGTGTCCGTTACTGATCATTGCATAAAAATAAGGGGAATCTGTTTTTTCTAAGTGTTTACTACATAAATTATGAGGTTTGTTTGCAAGTTAAAATTTTTATAAAGCATGGAATATTTCAATTGGATGTACATAATATGTTTAATGCATATAAGTATTTCTTAAATTTTAACTTTCATAAATAAAAACTACTCAAATTTACACATAAAAAATCAATTTTATTGGGACAATTATTACATTGTTAAATAATATTATTCTACTTATAAACTAACAGTCACAGAATAATCATATTAAAAGTATGTTGACATTTATGATATTTTATCAGCATCTGTTGGTGCTGTTGCTTCATCTTTTTGTTCTTCTTTTTTATCAATTTCACTAACTGACTCCTCTTTCTTTTCTTCAGCTGGAGTCTCTTGCACTTTTGGTAATTCTGCCTGAGGTTGTGGCAGTACCGAGTTTACATCTGATATTGAATAGTTGTCTGATTGTAACTCAACTTTAGTACTTTGTTCAGTTTCTTTGGGTGGTGATGGTGCTTGAGTTTGTGCTTCGGTAGTATCTTGTGAGCTATTATCAGATTGATTTGATTCTAGAGTGTTCATTTGAGTCTCGGGTTTTGGTGAGTTGCTAGAACTATCCATGTTGTCACTAGATGACGAACTATCTTCACTGGAGGAAGATACTTCAGATATTATTTTAATTTCTGGTTTGTCCTTTGAATCCATACTGTTGTCATCAAGAGGCATTATTGTTTGTGTTGTTTGTGTTTCAGTTTTGGGTTCAGGAGATTTTTCTTTTTCTGTGATGTTGGTTTCTGCAGGTTTTTCCATATTTTCTGATTGCACTCTCAACTTCTCTTCAGTAATATCAACATCGTCCACCTTAATTTCAGGTATGATTAATCCTGTGGCATTGCTTGCCGCTTCAGTTTTCACATCTGTTTCTGGTTTGGATTTTTCCTCTGTTTCTATGGTATCTGTTTCCATTTTATGTTCTTTTATCACAGCTGCAGAACTTTGAGGATCCTCATTCAATTTCTGTTGAACATCAGTAGGCTCTTCTGCGGTCACATTTAATTCAGGAGGTGTCACCGATTCATAATGAGTTGTGCTTTTATCTTGTACATCCATTGGTGCATCTTGCTTCGCTTTCAGTCTAGCTTCAATATCATCTACGGAGATGTGAGCATCTGAAGATCCAGGCTGAGGTTCAGTATTTTGTTGTTCAGGATTATCCTTCCAGGACATATCTTCCATTTCGACGTCAACGTTATATTCGGAGTTGTTATCAGAACCGTTCACAACCGGCTCACCGTTCTCAGGTTCTGGATGCCGCTGGACTCCGGGTTCCCTGGTACTGACCACTAAGATATTCTTCTCTATGGCCCTCATAAACTTGTCTACTCGGTTATATTGTTTACGGGGATAAGTGAGCAATTCGCAGATTCTCTGTACAGTAAATGGCGCCGACGTAAATGAATCCAGACGTTCGAGTAAACTATTTTTCATTATGTCAAAATTAAACGGATCTACATTAGGATAAGGTGGAATATCAATACCTGGGCTTGTTTCATAGAAATCTGTAATGACGCTGAGCAATTTTTCCTTGAATAAACTTTTCACCAGAGACCACTGATACACAGGGTCACCGGTACGCGCTACATACGCCAAGTATTCATTAAGTTCCTGTGGTATTACTTTAGGTTTGCGTTTAGAGAACTCTTCCAAGTAGTGGTATATTTCTTCAGCATTTTCCATTTTAAATTTAGTAAAAAATATTAAAACGATCACTCCACTAACAATAACTTTTCAGAATGCTACTTTGGAGGTTAGTTTTTCATAAAACGTGGCAAAGGTCCTTCAAACATTCAGCTTGATTAATTTTAATTTAATTCACATAATAAATATTAAATACTATAATATTTAGAAAACACTAGAAGATAAAACATATTTTTATAGTTACCTACCTATCACATTGTTGAATTTTTTGGTGTGAATAGTGATTAGTACACAGTGCACACTAATGTGTGATCAGTGAGCTGTCCTGTCACAGTCCTCTATGACATTGACATTTGACAGCTGTGAGCTGAAGTTAACGAAACAAACGCCAGTCGCACCATAGTATCCACTAATATATTTTTTTAAATCTACTCTAAATATAATAATTTTAACAACATGAATACCATATTCAGAAGAAGTTTTGTGCCAGTAAACAGAGCTTTTCAGCTTACCATTCGGTCGTTCGCGGAGAGCGGTATTAAAGAAAAAATTGATAGCATTGTAAAAAATAATAAAGTTGTAGTTTTCATGAAAGGTGTTCCAGACGCACCACGGTGTGGGTTTAGCAATGCAGTAGTACAGATAATGAGGATGCACGCAGTGCCTTACGACAGTCATGATGTTCTAGCTGACGAAAATCTTAGACAAGGTAAGTGTAACCCAAATATAACCTAGATAGAGTACTTAAATTACGTAAAAGAGAAAGATACCCAGAATTCTGTTCTCTAAATTTTTGATCCACTCCTATTAATTTGTATTTTATTTCAATCATAAATAATTAACATATTTGTATATGCTGGTATATGGTGAGTATTTTTATTAGTGTAGCAATATATTTGAATAATGAATGAACAAGATATCTGTTAATGAATATTTTAACATATTTTAAAATTACTTGTCTTATTAACATTTAATTAGATAAGCAAACACATGTGCTTCTATCATCATCATCGGCCCATATATGTCCTGCTGCTGGGCATGGGCCTCCTCTATAACTGAGAGGATTTAGGCCTTAGTCCACCACACTGGCCTAGTGCGGGTTAGCAGACTACACATCTAAGAAATTCCTAAGAATTTTTAGGTTTGCAGGTTTTATCACTATGTTTTCCTTCACAGTTAAAGTAAGTGATAATTCATTGTAACTGCATACTTAACTTTGAAAAGTTAGAGGTGTGTGACTGGGGTTTGAACCTGCAACCACTGAGATTCTTGACAGTGTGCCTAAACCTTGAGGCCTTCTTCTTATTTAGAAATTGCTTCTATATAATTAGAAATCCAACAGATTAGCTATCAATATATAATTGTTTCATGAGTTTATCACTAAAATAATTAGAAATGAAAAAGCTCCATGATTTGTTTGTTTTGTCGTTGTAGATTGATGTTTAAAAGGTTTGTTTATATATAATAAAAAGGCAGAAAACAGATATGTGTTATCTTAATGAGATTAATATAATGAACTACCACTATCAACAATTAATAAACATGTGCAAAAGAATGCATGCTGGTTGACAAAGCAACTGTATGCTAAGCATAGTCCAATGTCAATTATGCTATTTGATCAATATTTAGCCTCAAATGATGCATTAACTTTTAGACACCAAAAATTGTCCAAGCTTTGCATTAAATGCAATAAAAAAAGTATTTGTTTAAATGTTTTTGGTTGGAAAATTTGAGTGATCTTTAGAATTTGAAGAAAATATCTAATTTTATTCTCTAATTATAAAATGATATACTGAATTTTATTTTCAGGAATAAAAGATTACTCCAACTGGCCAACAATACCCCAGGTATTTATTAATGGAGAATTTGTTGGAGGTTGTGACATCATGTTACAAATGCATCAGTCTGGTGAACTTATAGAGGAGTTGAAAAAAGTTGGCATCAAGAGTGCGCTTCTCACAGCTGAAGAGGCAAAAAAGGAAGAACAGAAATAATATAACCTTGGCTTATTTTAAATTCTAATATAGTACATATAAAGTTGGATAACTTTGTTTCTAAAATTTTATTTTGCTGCAAATGTTTTATGTAGCAATAGCAAAACTTGTAGAGACTTCCTTGTGATTTACATATTATATTATATGTACAGTATTTTAAAACAATTATGTTGCCAATGATTCACATAGTATATTTCTAATTTAGATGCACTGTGTATTTGAAATTATATAAATATTTGTTACATTTTTGTATTCTCTCCTATAATTTAAGTTAGGACATTGTTTGTTGTTAATAACATAGGGTAGATTATATTAATAAAAGAATCTGTGTTTAAGAGCTCTTTATTTAATTAGCTGTACATTCGAGTTAGTATACTTTTTGGGCATATATCTGATCTTAATCTACATACCTCATCCTAATACAATTGGTTGAATTTAAAACACAGTCATTATTAAAAGACAAAAATATGGCAGATCATTTTAATGGAGTACTCATTCCAAAATACTCTCACAAACAATATAATCATATAAAAAATGATAAATAAATAGATGCAGGCAAGCTATGGCAATCTATGATATAAATAATTTGTGTGTGACACTTCCCTGCAACATTTATAAATTTAGCCAACTTAATGTACTGGTACCTACCATTGATATACTATAAATTACTAGTGGCAGTAATAAAATTTGATTTGTATAAATAATGTTTGCTTATAAATAAAAAAATATAACAAAAACATCCTCACAATGTGAATGAGTCTTATTTTGGTGTCACACATTAGTCAAGCCTAACATTAGCACCATTTTATCTTACAAATAATTTTTTTGTGACTTCTCTGAGAATTTCATATAAAAGTTAAAAATACCTTATGCTAATGTATAAATAGAGTTGTTGTAAATATATGATTCTCGTGATTTGAGCCAAAAGTTAATGTTAGGGAGAAGAGTTGTCCGGTATGAAAGTTAATCGCATTTTTGGTTTGAACATTGCACATAACATTTAAGATAAAAACTGATTTAACACTAACTTTACTCAATACAAAAATTGTTTGCTTTACATTGACACGAGCTTAGGGCGTATCTCGGAGATGGTCAATGTAATAGAAATAATTTTTGTGGATTTTACACCAGCACTATTTACTGTCTCTGATCTCGTTAGTTAGTTGCGAGTGCGGCGACTTGGGCGTGCTGGCTTCATCCTTGATGCCCTTCTCTGACTGATGACTTGGAGATGATGACAAGATTATTACTCCTACAACCTGCATCTGAGTAAAACAACAATTAGAGTCTATTTTATACAATGAAAAACCTGTGGGAGTGTCAGCAGCATCTAAAATAGCACCTGGAGTAATGCCAAACTGAATATCTGAGAGGGTATTAAGTGTGTTTGCTTTTGCTATAAATAAAAGAAGTAACCAGTTGTCTTTGAAAAACATGTTTTTGATGTTGTAGTCTTAAGGATGTCTTATTTCATTTATGTTGTTGATAATATACAAATATACATGAAGTGAATATATGAAGCCAAGCTCTTGAGTAAGACTTATACTTTGTATTATTAATTTTGATAATCTTTGTGGCGCAATTAGTTAAGAAACATGGATGTGAAATAAAGTGCCTTGGCTTCCATTCTCGGCAGATTAATATTACCTCCATATATTTGGGGTTCATTCGGAGGACGAATGCAATTGAATTAGGTAAAGATGTCAGTGGTAGTGATTTAAATAAATAAATACACCAGGCCAACAACAGGCACATAAATAGTTCTGACTACACACTAGAATACAATTTCGATGTTGTGGTAATCAGAAACTATGAGAGACTTTACGGTCTGACAAACACCCACACCCGAAACAAATATTTGTGGATAACACAAACATTTGTCTCAGAGCGGGGATTGAATCCGTGGCCTCGTTTCGCAAGCTGGTATCTACCCAACTGCGCCACGGGCTATCAAAAGTGCTAGACAACAAGAAGTGGACAACTGTTTGTTTTCTAACTCCTGTATATAATTTCTGATTAATTTCGTTGTGGGATCATGACAAATTAGGTTCCCTTAGTCAATACTGTGCGTGCCGCTGTTGATCCTGGAGCACCGGAGTTACAGTGGCGGGTGTGTGGTGGGGTAGGGGGCAAAGTATGAGAAGTAGTGGTATGAAGGGGGTACCTAGAGGTCTGTTTCTCCGTAGAGCGCGGTGGAGAAGGCCATGTAGTCGAGTGCTCCGGGCGGCGCCCCGGCGGCGCGGTAGGGCGGCATGCGCGCCACGCAGTACTCCGCCTGGTCGGGCGGCAGCTCGCGCCGCAGCTCCTCCGCCGTGATGTACGGCTGCACATACACCAAAGAGTATAGTTACCCTTCATGACAACTGTATTACGGCCTATATAGTGACTGGCACTGGCACTCATCACTAAATATATGCTGGTTTGTTTAATATATAATTATAAGCAGATCTCAGAACGAGTGATATCAAAAGTAATATGTATCAAAAGTAAAAATAATTTCCTGGCAGAGTTGTGTTTATAATAATAATTTTAGGTTATATATTTACGTTCTTCTGCTAGAAACAAGCTTACACTAGGCCTCAGATAAATTACAGCTGAATCATTGGTTGTTAACACTTGTAATCATACTAATTATGGTATAAACCATGAAGTATATTGAGGTTAGTACTTTACCTTGTCACCAGCTAAGATCCTGAAGCTGTCGATGACTTGTTCAGCGGTGTCTGTGTCTGTTGATTCCCTCGTCATGAAGTCCAAGAATGAGTCGAATGATACGTATCCTGAAAAAAAAATCATTTAATAATTATTACATCTTATAATATTTTTGTGCTCCACTCGTATTTCTTTTGGGTCTTTGTATTTGTGAGACTGAAAAGTCTTTTATAGTTTTGTTGTAGATACTCTAGACTTGTATATTATTTTGGGCTTTGGTTTATATATTAATTATACTCATTAATTTTATAAGAATGATAATATGTAGTAAAGTACCTGTGTTGTTGGGGTCGACGACGGCGAGTATGCGTTGGAAGTCGAGTTCTCCTTGTCTGTCCTTGCCGATGCTGTAGCCAAGGGAGACTAAGCACGACTTGAGTTCCTCGGGTAACAAACGGCCTGAAAAAATATAAAATTAAATGTATACATATTAAGTATATGTATTTATGTACATATGTAAGAATAAAAGTATTAAATATTTTCTTTAAAGTATGAATAATGGACAATCGTCTGATTTCAGAGTAAATAGAATGTATGAACTAGTATTGTTTAAATCTTCTCACAATTTAAGTAGTGATTAAGTAGTGTTAATTTTTTTGCTTTTTATTGGTATGACGTTTGAGCCGCTAACTTAAAGGGTACTTAGTTGAATATGTGTGATCAGCGTTTATTCATTAAAGTTTGGTTACCAGTGCGGTTCTTGTCGAAGTGGTTGAAGGAGGCGCGGAACTCTGTGAGTTGTTCCTGCGTGATGCCCTTGGAGTCTCGCGTGAGGATCTGGTTCTCCACCTCGTTGATGGTGCGGTTGATGGAGGTCAGCAGCTGCTCCCAGCCCACGCGCAGGGTCTCCATTGTGTATTGAGAATATCTACAGAGAAAATAATTTTTAAGTCCCACTGTTGTTAGGTGGCCATATTTCCACAATTCATGCCGCTACTAAAAAAATCCTGACGGAAAACCTAACGCGAGACTGTTCGACTCGGAAATGGGACCACACCATCGCACGCGCAATTGACGCCTATGTCAGATGACCTTGAAAAATATGTATACTTTCATTATTTTTGTGAGTATAATATTATGAAGTGGGCATAATAATGGTTTAGGAGAAAAGTAAACAATTAATGCTATGGAAATCGGTCCCTTACTATTTATCAGCCAATAGTTTCAAGTATACCTGTTTTCGAAGATCATGCCCTCCTGGACAGCCTGGTGGATGCGTTCGAGCTCTTCGATGTGTGGCTTGTACGCGTACACGCCGGCCTCGTACTCCTTCAGTCTGCGGAGCTGGTCTTCCAAAGAGCCCTGTAATAATAATAAAAAATTATGCTATGTGACGGTCAAGGTTGACTGAATGATATTTGTGTTGCTGTTTCTTATCAATTTTTATTGATTCTATAAATCGACGGATTATGATATGTATAGATTGCTTGTAATTCATTTTTTTTATTATATTGTCTATGTAATAAAAAAAATATTTTTATCCGTATGACCTATATCCATTTCTAAAGTTGAATGGAATGCTAGAAATATGTTTATGAGTCAGTACTTATATCAGATATTCATTGTCATTATATTGAAAGTTGCATTAGGGTATGTGAATTTGTTCGCTGCCTATTGCATTTCTTATATTATCCGTCTGTTTCCAAGACATTGATGTAGATTACTGTCTGGTGGATTGTGCGATATGCACGCGGGTACCTGCAGGCCCATGCCGATGGCGGTGACGGCGTCCATCTGGCGCTCGATCCAGGGCCCGACGGCGTTGGCCTTCTCCGCGAACTGTCTGCGGAGCGTCTCGTTGTTCTGTTGCTTGCGCAGCTCGGCCGCCAGCGTGGCGTCGCGCTGCGGCACCAGCTGCCGCACGTCCGACCACTTGCGGTTCAGCTCCTGGCCATACATCATGATTCTATTATTCTATTTGTCTCTCGGTAATTTCGACTACTTCATTTAGTCGAGTTAGGGTGAATAGAAAATTGAGAGACTTATGGAGGGTTTTATGGTAATATGAGGAACGTGGTGTACAATAAAGCATATTAAATAAATGAAATAAAGACGCTTTTTTAACATTGCGTTTTATAATTACTAGGTGGGAGAAATAAATGAATATAATATATCACCTTAAAAAGGTGATAATGAATATAGGCAAATAAAATATTAGCGACTTTTGATCAAAACGGGAAAAAAATGAAACTATCTAAAGTAAATTGAGGAAAATAATTTGATATTCATAGGTGTATCAGATTAGAAAAGTGTTTGGTGATGAATGACGTCACAAGTTTTTCATCGGTTGGAGAAGTTAGGTGCGAGTTAAAATACTCTTAACATGTTTTAGAATAAAAAATAGTTCTGATATACTCACGTGGGCTGTAAGTGTGGTGTAGGGGTTCTCCAGACCGCCGGGGATCTGGTGCTGCTTCACAATAGACTCCACCTGGTGTACCAAGTTCACTATCGCCTGAAATCAAACAATACTTCTTACTGCGTCATTCTCCTTAATAACAATAATCATTGAACTATTGTACTTTTGTCAAGAAGTGAGACTTTGAATTGTCAATAGTGTTTTTTGCCAAGTTACGTAACATTAATTGAGCTATAAAGTGAGACTGAGCGAATGAATGAACTATTGAATGGAGATAATGATACTGACCTGGTATTCCTTGTCAGCTTCGCCGAGGGTGGCCTTGAAGCGAGCGTGCGCATCCATGAGGCCGGAAATCTCTTCGATGGTGTGCACGATGAACATGTCCACCAAGTCCTCGCGGGTTCCGTCCAACCTGCCCGACAAATAAGCTTAATGGCAGCCATACTTTTGTATACCTACGTAATTTGTGATAATTTTTGTTTGTTAACCGACTTCAAAAAAAAGTAGGAGGTTATCAATTCGTCTGTATTTTTTAACTGTCTATTATCGTTCACTTTTTTACTCTATTTGTTTCTATTACGGTCTCTTTTTTTATCTTTAATGTAACTTTGTGCTTTTACGAATATTTTTCATTTTACTTCCTAAATCTCCATCCTTGGTAGTCTGTAAGAGATCGCTTTGTGCGATAAGACCGCCTTTTGTACTTATTCAGTCTACTGTACTCCATAGTTTTTTTACATGTGTACCAAAAGTATTTAATAAATAAATAAATACAACCAACAGCCACATACATAGTTCTGACCTCAGATGAAGATACGAATCTTGTGTCTGAAACTAAGGGAGACTTTTCGGTCTCACAAACACCCAGACCCAACACAAATATTAATAGTGGATCACACAAACATTTGTCTCGGTCCGTGGATCGAACCCGTGGCCTCTCGTTTCGCAAGCTGGTGTCTAGCCAACTGCGCCACGGGCCTGTCACAATGAGTTGTCACTCTCGGGCGGGTAGTGAGTGAGGTAAGTAGTAAAAAGTATACAATGATAACGTATGCAATCAATTATTGTCCCACTAGTAACAGTCTAACATGGTCCCCTCACTAGAAAGCCTGTATCGAGGGGAATATGGAGTAGTTACCAGTTGTTGAATGGCGCGGCGCGCTTGGCGAACTCTAGGTGCAGCAGGTCGATCTGCTCCAGCACTCGCTCGGCGTCGTCCAGCGCCAGGCGGCGGCGCTGCGTCAGCGCGCCCAGCCGGTCCCACTGCGAGCAGATGCGCTGGCAGCGAGCGTTCACACTGGCCACCTCGTGGTACTCCAGGGTGCTGCAAACAATCATCATCATCATCATCAGCTCATATAAGTCCTGTGCTGGGCACGGGCTTCCTCTACAACTGAGAGGGTTTAGGCCTTAGTCCGCCACGTTGGCCTAGTGCGGGTTGGCGGACAACACACCTAAGAAATAAACGAATACCATTGAGTTGACTTCAAGAGCTGCACACTTATAACGATAGCAGTAAAAATAATAGTCTCCAGTGATTAAACCTTAATCTACTCTATTGTTGGTTGGTATTAAATATCTGTTCTTAGAAAAAATTCTTTATTATAACTATATTGCTAAGAAATGTAACATCTTTTATAATAATATGTATATTTATATATTTTTTTAGAATTTTGTATGTATGTTTGTATATGTGTATGTATCAGTTGCATGTTGTGCATAAAGACTACCCTCTCATATATCCTTTCTTTATGTCCATCTTATGGTTGTCTCTAAAAGATCGCCTTGAGCGATAAGACCGCCAATTGTACTATTTTTCCCTCCGAGTTTTTCTTATGTTCATTTTCTCCGTGTGTACAATAAGGTGTTAATAAATAAATCTTTTTTAATTAAACAAAAAAATATATGTGTTAAATTCATTTGTACTGCTTACTTGAGTTCCTGTGCGATAGCAGCGATTTGTTCGACGCGGTCCTGGTGTGCGGCGAGATCAGACTCGAACGCTTCGTGCTTCTTCTTCAAAGCTTTGATGTCGTACAGCTTGCACTGGCGGAAGTCCTGAGACTGGAGCATTTCTTCCTTGCCTGAAGTAATTAAAATATTTTATATATTTTTTTATCTATTTAAATCATCTTCAGCCTAAATACGCCCCACTACTGGGCACAGGCCTCCTCTACAACTGAGACGATTCAGGCACACTTAAGAAATTCCATGGAACTTTTAGGTGTACAGGATTTTCCACGATGTTTACTTTTACTATTAAAGTACATGATGATTCATTGTAAATACACACCATTCATATAAATAAAAGGATTTTTTACACGATAATGTAGTGTTATAGGTTCATCAGAATAAATTTGCTATCGTACGAAAATCCGACGACTTGATTTTTTAATGAAATGAAGAGATCGTACCAAGTCACACTCATAAAGTTAGCCAGGTGCTGATGGCTTATATTTATTTTAAAAAGAGTGGTAATTTTGTTGTATCGATAGATTTAGTTGAACTGACCCCTGGTCCAGTCCTCGTGGATGTCGGCCTTGTGCTTGAACTTCTGCGCGAGGTACTCGAGGCGCTCGAGGCGCATCATCTCGCTGAGCAGCCACTCCTCGAACGCCTTCTCGGCGATCTCCAGGCCCTTCCATGCCTGGGCGATGTCCTGCCACACAACTTATATGTCAAGTGACGTGTTTTGGTGCCAAGGGAATTCTCATTATCTTATATAATGATCGAACAAGATTTACAGCGTAAATTAAAAAATTATATTACTTGACATTTTTGGGCTAAATCAAAATTTGAGACTTTCAGAGATTATTGAATAGATATTTTCTACACAGATCAGTCGATTGGAAGAGCCCCGACTGAAGAGTTCTCCTTTTTTTAGGGACTTAGGTTTACTATAATATTTATAACTAACTTTCCACTCGATGAGAATAAAGTTTAGTTGGTACTTACAGAAACCATCTTGCCTTCAGTGGGCATGTATGCGGGGCGGTTGCTGAGTCGCAGCTTGGTCTGCAGGGTGTTGAAGTTGGTCTCCAGCTTGGCTTTCTGTTCCACACGCGGTGGCTTGTGCTTGCGCCTGGAGACAATTAATCCGTGTAAAAGCAGTACTCCTAAAATAATATCTTCTAATTTCAATCTAAGCAGGTTATAATTATACAAAATGTCATGGGCATGGGCAGAGACTCCCAGACTTCGACACTTAGGCCTCGGGTAGGTACTGGCGTAATAAAATTTGGGAGGTTTAGCATTTTTCAGCGTAGTTAATTAATTTTAGCATGTTTCTTGTGGAAGTTGGGTTGAAGATTGTTCTATGTGTCTAACTTTTGCCACACACAATTATTTTTTCCTTCATAATAATTATAACTGATTTATAAAAACGTTTTTGTGATATGAAGAAAATTAAAATACCTGTAAGTACGGTAGTCCTCCAGTTTTTTCTGGCATCCAGCGAGGGAGTTGTCAGTCTGGCGGCTGTTCAGCCAGGGCATGGTACGCCGGATCCAGTCCAGGAGCTAGAGTATACAGGGCAAAGGAAAAAATTGTTTATTTACACTTTATACAGTGCTTGTAAAGGTGGTCTCCCAGTCGAACCTCAAGTGACGTAGAGATGATACTCAGCAGGTGGGCCAATAAAATAATTGATATACAGTCAAAACCGAATATAACGACAGATTGGTTATAACAACCGAATGGCAAGGTCCCGGCCGAATCTCTATATAAACTAGAACTACAAGAAGAAGCAAATATCAAGCAATTACCATAACAATAAAAAATATTATTACTTGTTTTTTGCTATTCCTCGTCGCAAGTTAAATATTTATTAAGAAATATTGTAAAATGGACTTACGTCACTGGCCAGACGCTCGTACTCTTCCATGAGGCGTTCGTTCTCCTGGTTGACTTTGAGAACTTTGCAGATACGGTTCGCGGCCGTTTCAGCCTGCAAACGTAATACACATTAATTAGTACGGCATCGTCAGAGTTGAGGTCATCGAGTTGTTACTGGCTAGTAAGGTTTTTGTGATTCAGAGAAATCAAAGTATCTTTTTTATATTTTCTAAAGTACCTGATGCATTTGAAAAATAAAAAATCGCTTTTAAATTTGAATGATGTGTATTTTACTGTGTGTCCATTTACCATCATTACCAATATTGCCTAGAATTAAATATACCTTATTTATTCAATTCAATTAGGTATGTATGTATTTAATATATGTATATTAAATACTTATTAAATATTTTATATGACTTTTTAAATAATTACTGGCGATATAATTGTGATACTTTATAAGATTTTTATCGGGGCTAAGGATTTAGTATGCATACTTATATCAATAGTAAGTTTGAATTGAAATCCACACTGGCTCATTGGAATAATTCTGCTGAACAAACCTTCTGAGCGCCAGAGAAGCAATGGTAGTAGGAGGAGACGTAAGTCATGACTGCCCTCTCGTCCGGCATCGCCGTGTTCTGCAGATCTAAGCCACGCAAGCGACAATTGTTAGTTCATGCGATGTATTGTCATTGTGAGAATGCTTGTGTTTATTATGATGATGATACGAACGTTTTTTAAACATGTCCTGCATTTTATGTTCATTTCTAGTTTTAGACTAGTGTAATTTTTTCGAGGATAGCTTTTTTATATTCGCGTTTTTTAGATGGCCAATTTGTATTATGTTTGTTACAATAAAAATTAGCTTAGCTTTGAAAATGACTAAAGAAGGAAATCTTTTACGATAATTTGAGACACTATTTGATTTAAACGTTCTGACTTATGTCGTCATCAATGTAATCTAAAATTTGTCCTCGTTTATTTCATATAATAATGTGAGCGGGGTCGCCGTAAAACAAATAAATTTGTTGAAAAAAGTGAGTGTGATTATTGCCTTATTAACAGGATTCCTAATTTATTATGTTGTGTTAACTGTGATAAGATGTACAAATGTAATATTTTTAATTAAAACACAAGCATTCTGTTACGCTGATACAAATAAAACTTATTTATACAGTTAATAACATAAAGCTAATACATATACAGCTAAAGTTAAAATATAAAAATAAAACGACCAAAATCGTCAGTTTGGAGGGCAGTAGAATCATGCTGTTTACTTCGGCGTATTGTTGGAGTTTGGACATGAAAATCACCATATTGGAAGGAGGCCGTAGTGAAGGACTACTCAAGTTTCTGTGAAGCACAAAAGGCACTCTAATCATGCTATAAGTGGACACACAAAGGCCTAGCGTTAGGGTCTGGTATAACACGCGGAAGTTGGCTGCTGCGCTGCGCATGGCGGCCATTTTGTTTTTTGTACCTGTTGCGCGCCTTGGAAGGCGTGGTAGTAACACGACACATAGGTCATAATGGCGCGCTCGTCCGGCTTTGGTGTGTTTATAAGGTCTGCAATATCCAGTTACAATTTATATTTAACATCTTCCAGTACTCAGAGACCAAAATTATAATAAACTTTTAATCGTATTTTTGAGTTCATTATTTTATACCAATATCGCTTGTTCCTATGACTAGTGTCACAATCCCGAAAAGCACTTGTTACTGAAGTACGGACCGACTACAAACAAGCAGTACTTTAACTGGGTTCTGCATTACAGCTCCCTGATTCTTTCAGGATTATGTCACTAATGGGAAGAAGCAATACCTAAACGCAACGTTTATGAAAGGGACCTACCGTCGGGGTCCAACATGCGGGGGATGTCGAGGTATTTCTCGGCCACGTCGAAGGCCGTGTTGAGGTTCTCGAGAGGGTTGTCCTTGGACAGTTTGCTGTAGTCGATGAGGTCGGGCCTGTGCCTATGGATCAGGGCACAGAACGCCAAACCGTCCTTGAACGACAGGTGGAAGTTCTGGACGTTGACATTCTTGTATGGTGCTGTCTTGCGTTGGCACCACAGCAGCAGACCTTCCTGTGAAATGAAACAGAAATTAAGTTTAATAAATGTGTGCAGCTTGTGAAATAAATCTCCCTGTTGTTGACAGTTATTAATGTTGATTAATTCTTTCTTTACTTAATAATGCTGATCCGATAATATCTCATATCAACGGTCGTTCAGCAAGACAACACTTAATTAGTTAATGAAGACGTAGGAAATCAATAGAATATAAAAAAGTTGATAATGGTGTATCGAAATTAGAATCCAAAACTTCTAACTCGTCAATATGACAAGAACTATTCTGAAAGAATGTTGATTTATCAGTAAACCCAAGCTTACCTTAGCGGTCATTTCTTCTACTGAGATGTCTTGGATGGCGAATCGCAGAATGATTGTCCAAATCATACCAAGAGTCATCTTGAGGTTGCCGTCTACAATTTCTTCGGCACCAATTGATACCAGCTTTACGCCTGTAAACGAAGCAGATTTTACGATGATCAATTTGGAATGGTTTTTTTATTTCGTTGATCCAAATATTCGTGGAGTTAGATTAGACTCATATTACGAGTAGTGTTTACTTTATACTGGTGTTATTAGCATGTTCAATTGTAATAAATTTAATTTAATAAAACTCGAAAAACGTAATTAATTTGGATTATACTAAGAATTTTACTAATTTAAAATTTTCAAATCACTCAAGTACATTACACACTCTTAATACATACTTCCGAAACAATACAAACGAATATATTTTGCGGATTTTTTTTGTATAAGATTTGAACTCTATTATTATTGAACCTCAGTGCATAATAATACACGAGACCTAGACTAGTAAACAACCAACGTTGAATCACAAGACATCCTAATTTGGAACATTTTCAAGTGTTCTAGACATGTATAAGACATGTCTGACTAACGTCTATAAATCAGACATAAGCCTAGGCTTAGTACTTAGTTACTATAAGCCTGTTTGCTCTAACGGTGTGTACGTAACCTGATGTGACATATTAGGGCAACATCTGCTTCTTTTAAAGGTTTCCTTATTACGAGGGACAGTTAGTGTACATACGAGAGATCACCTAACAGGTCACCCTTTAAAGAAGTGCGTAAAAGGTCTTTTATGGGTTTGCTTATAAAATAATGACCGTATAATTTTGGTATCGCTTACAACGATGTTTTGAAAGGTAAACCTTTCGGTTCTAATGTGTTGCACCACTTATATCGGACTTATGGTTTTTAACCTATCTACTTATTAAACTCGTTTATTGTCACACAATTCTCATCAATTTTAGCATTACAAATAATAAATTCAATCTTGATTTTATACGAATTCCGTATTCCAAAAGTATTGTGTAATTTGTATGCATTTAGAGACATAACAATAAAAAGTCTGAGCGTTGCGTCACTACAAAGTATCCAATATCGTTCATCGAAATTTATGGGTTGTAAAAATAAACAGGTATAATATGGAGATATAAAACGCTCATACCTTTGGAGGCAATAAAGTCTAAGGCTTTGTTGACGTTGGCGATCTTGTGGAAACGCATCTTGCCGCGGTCGGGTTTGGGCAGGGTCTCGCCGGAGATCACCTCCAGCAGTAACATAAGCTTCAGGCCATTGCGGAAGTCTTCGTCGATGTTCTCGATACCGGTGCCGGCTTTCCTCAGGTGGCTGTTGCACCACGCTGTGAAGGTCTGCGGATAAGAAAAAAATATTTTTATTCAATTTAACATTTTTATAAATTAGGATTAGATAACTGAGATACGTGTAAAAATAATATTTGTGTAATGTGGCGTGGTGGTCTCGATTTGGATAAAATTTTATCTAATCCTTGTGTTGGGAAATTCTCAGTAGCAGCACGGAATATGGAAATATTCCTGATAAACTAGACTAGTAGTCTCAAGTCTACCCACCATTTTATGAATACAAGCACATATAATTTATATACATACAGTATACGATATACATATATTTTATAGGTATGTTTGTGTTATTTATAAATTTGAACTATGAATTAGCGTTGATCAATTTATTTATACAGTTTTTAGCATTGGTGCAACGTACATAAATACAATGCTAACGCAATCAATCAATTTCATATTTTTATTGAATATTACAGCGACTGAACAAACAGATTGACTGATTTTAAGTGATAATTGTTTTATCTTCTGCAATCTAGTTTATCAAAGAAAATGGGATAGAAAAGTATTGCGATGGTTTACTAAGTTTGTTGCAAATTGTAAAAATACCAAATGTAATACTCTAGTTCAAATTGAAGACAAAGCTGTTCTTCTTACTTCTAGTAATAGTTATGTGTTCCTAGAGTTATATACGTTACGATCTTGAGTAATGTATATAAAGTTGAATAAAATGTGACACTCACTGCTTAGTTTCATTATTTATTTGAGATATTTTCAAAACGAATCTCAGAAAAAAGTTGTATAAGCTAGATGATACGCGAGGATTTAGCTGGGATATGTTGCATTCACTCGACGATTACATAATGATGTAATTATTTGAGTATGAGTCAATCGCCTTAGTGCAGCTCAACGTGCATTCGTGATTTATGATCTCATGCCTGGTAACTTTAGACTCTACGACGAGAAACTAAATTTCTTATAGATAACATCGAGCTCCCTGTTTAAAACGGTGTACGTTACAAGAACCTGAATAAGTTCTTACTAAAATTGGAAACATATATTAAGTTACTGATGACGATAATCAACTGCACTTAAACGGAGAACTCACGCTAGTTTATTGATTATATTTAAAAAAAACTACTCGCGTATGTTATATTTTGATACTTATGTCTTTTATGTATCAGCTTGCTTAATAAATATTAAAATATTTAAAACATATCGTCTATAAAGTTATTGTTTACTGGCTATGGCTTATTTTAGGTTAAATTGATATAATTTGCAATTTTATTTATATCTGGCGTAATTATAGTGCTATATTTTGTAATATAATTAATAATATCCTAATTTCATATGTAAAATCCAATAAAATAAGACTATTTCATGTATGGCATATAAATAACATGCGATAACTAGTAGCAGATAACGAGATATACTTCCTGTGAAACCGAATAAAATTTGGCAATCAAGCAAGTACAAAATATTTTAAATTCTTTCCTATTTAAGTACTAAACTAACAATACTATTAGAATTATTTCGTCGTGATAAAGTAGAATAATTTTAGATAACAAAGCTGGCTGGCAAAGCAGTCGATGCTGTTTGTTAATAATCATGTAATTTGTATTGAACATTGGAGGAACGGAATGGCCGCACGTTTAGACACACAAGTACTGTTAATCAATACTGCAGTTGCATCAGGCAGGGGAGCGGTCGGAGGGTCCCACCCTTGTGCCGCCGAATTTGCGCACTTTACACTTGCAATTCTAATGGTTTGAGTTGAAATAATACGTTCGATATTGAAATCCTATTTCGAATGGATTAAATCTTATCAATAATATAAAATACTATACTGCTCGAGTTGTTTGGTTTTAAAGTGAATTTAAAAATCGGCTCCTTTTTTAGATATTTATCACGCGTATGATATTTTAGTGCTAAAACGGTCCGAAAACTGCACTCGTTAAGGCTATTCAGTATTATCCCCATGTAAGAATCGTGGGCTTCAAGTATGGCTATAAGCTATGCTATAAAGCTCCCATAATAGGCACATAGGCTTACCATCAAAGATACCGACTCACTTTTAAAGAGTACATTATTTTTATTACTGGTTCTCCAGATGAATTTTAAGCAAAAATTATTTTTTGCATGTTCATAAAGTGTATAATAAAGCATTGAAAACGAAAAAAGAAATATCGACAGTATCATCATCAACAGCCTTTTTGACGTCCACTGTTGGACATAGGCCTCTCCTATCGCAGACGGCAGTATATTAATATAAAAAAATCCTTTTAATTTTTTGTGTTATAAATCTATCATAACAAGTAAGAAGAACATAATAACTGTTTTACAACAAACATTTCTGGCCTTATATTAATCTCATAATGCTTTCACGCTATTATTATTAAAATTAATCTTCAACGAATTGGTGGCACCGGAAAACATTAATTAGAGATTTTGTTAAAATATTTTCTACATTCCCGCTATTAATTTAGTTCGAAAAATAACTCGGTATCAAGTCATTAATGTAGATAATAATTATTAAATTATTGAGTTCTTCAGCCGAATTGTAGAAAAAACAAGACGTGTCTGATCTTTGCTTTCGTCTTGTTCCCTAGAAATTTGATAGTATAAATTATAGAAAAATAGATCAAAAGCAAAAGTATAGTTGTTCACTCGCCAAAAGCGTACACCGCAAGTGACATGAATATTTCAAATAGGGAAAACCTTGTCTGGAAGCAAAAATTTCGAGACCAACACGCCTGAAAGGGCGTCCCTAGGTCATCGGCCTCATGACACCAAAATCGCAGCAGCTGCTGAACCGACTCAAAAACTTTGGTTTTCTTGGTTAATCTAATATTTACCTCTTCGTTACTGACATAAAGACCATAGATTATAATATAAAGATGCACCAACTCATTACAAATAATGGCGCTCACGCTTTGCTAATTTGACTTCTAATACCAATTAAGAATTAATTAATTAATTAACTCTTTATTTATTAAGCACCACAATAACAACATAGACAAAAGAACACAATTTACAAAATTATGCACAATAAATTGGCGGTCTTATTGCTAAAAGCGATCTCTACCAGATAACCAGGATAATATTGGACGAATATTTTTATATCCAACAGTAGATACATTGGCTAATATGTGCTGGGATAATAAACATTGATCAGCGATGTTTTTGCACCAAAATAAGTTCAGCCAACCGCTGTCAATTACCACGCGATCAAGCGTCAAAACTTCGAGCGACAAAAGGACTATTGTGAGTCTGAATACTTGCAATCGTTCCTATGCAAGCCCACAAACACGATTAGTTCCGGAGGCGGCGTCAAGGCCGCGTAGATAAACATTATTCAGCACATTCAATAGTCTGCGTGGTCTCGATCCGTTAATGTCGAGTTGACAATTCAAAGAACCGTGCAGCGTTGCGTAGGGTTGTGCGATACATAGCTTCATTGAGCGACTTTATTATTATTATTGACAAAATGTACATATAATATACTCAAGTTTTTATTCCTAACAGGTATAGGTAACATAGAGGTGTTGTATTTAACCCGCCTTCGCCTATACGTTGTACTTCCACGAAATAAAAAGGGAGCTTATTGCCGCCGTGCCTTATAATCATCGTCGGACTTTCTTTCAGGATATTTCAAAGGGGGTTTGACTTAGGGACCCCTAAAAAAAGAGCAAAGACAAAGACTTCTATGTTCTGTGCAAAAATACTAAAATGAATTTCCAATAGATATATGTATAACATATAGCATATCTGATAAAAATGATATAATTCGGCACTCTATTCAAAAAACATTCATTTATATTTAACACGCTATAAAAACAAAACCTATGTATATCTTTGAAAATTAAACAATAGAAGTTCGTTAACATAGTTTTAGATTACAAGAAATTTCGCGTTGGGGGCAATCACAAGGGAATTTATAATTCCAAGGGAACTAACTAAGATATATCACAATTTCATCAGAAGGGTAATTTGTCGCAATTTGACCACAGACCTACGAAGTACCGTTGATTAGACTTTGACGATGTCAGTCCATATTGCTTAACTTCTAAATTAAACAGGAGTATGAATGTTTACAACCTCTCCTCGTATCGGAACCCTAGTATTGCGTCAGTGGATTGTTCCCTTGGTTCACAAGGTAAACACTAATTATGAATAAGCCGTTCAGTTCACGTGGCGAACAAAGACATGTGATACTTGTGCAAAAACTTGAAAGAATTTAAACGCTACAGTTTTACATTCGCAACCTGCTTGTGCGCGTGACATCTCATATACATTGTTGACATATATTGTTGTCATTGTATAATACGATTGACTGTGGCAGTCCATGAGTAAATTTAGTTCTGGAAAGACTTCCTACGTGCTTGATCTCCACACTGAGGCAAGTATTTGTACGGTTCCCTCGCGTCTACTTTTCTGGCTCAAATATCATTTGTATTTTGCGAATTCCCAGGTAACAATATATTTGTCTTTTTGGTGAGCTAGGAACTGGATCTTAGATTTATTAAAGTTTTTAGAAATATACTGTTCGTAAATTTACACAATTTTATTGTTAGGACTTGTTAAATTTGGATAATGCATCGGGCTAAATAAAATAAGAATACCAACATTCGAATCGTGACTTGTCGAGGTTTTAAAACGGACTTGGTATAATAGCCAATGAATGCGCTGGAAAGCTTTTCGGCCTTAATTCGAACCCACTCTAACAATTGTTCTATGAGTATATTAATAATAAACCTTTGTGCATTATTAATATACACGAGATTATGTACTACATCAAATTTTTAAGATAAAACGTGATTTGAGCAATAAGCTTCGAGGAACATTAAAACTGACCGAACTGCATTCTCGGTTTGTTGGGAATGAATCATCTTTGGAACTTGAGTTGCCACAAATAATAAATACCTTCACATTACGATCACTTAGTTGAAGGTATAAAGTACATATCTTGTGTCGTCGATGTATTAGCGCGATCAACGGTAAACATATGGCTGGGTGACTGTTATTGATGTGTTTTCTGACCTAAAGAAAGTTTTCCAATAATGAGATGATTGAGAAATTGACGTCTTAAATCTATTGAAAACTGGCATCACTCTTAATTAACACCTGATTAACGTCAATTCATTGCTTTCCATTTTTAATTGGAATATTATGAATAGACAAACAAACGAACATCAACGAAATAGACGCGAAATATAATAAAATGTCACAATAATATGACAAGGGCGACCTCGTCAGAACGGGAATTGGCGTCCCTGAGACAAACCACACGTCGTGACCCAGAATATGAAAATAATCCAGAATCACCTTGCGGCGGCCATCACGGCCAGCCACGTTCTAAAATAAGGTGCGCAGGTGTGGACAGCGTAACTATTTAGAATGAGCTCTGTAGTTTAGATGCTGCGAGTCTCCTCACAGATAATATTGTCAACAATATTAAATGTTTGTGAAAGGATCTTTACAAGGCAGCGGCGAGGTTGCCAAGCGATTGTTACACTTTTATAATCCACATATCAGATGACAATTCAGTGACAGCCTCCGTGGCGCAGTTGGCTGGACATAAGCTACTGAAACCAGAGGCCTCGGGTTCGATCACCGGACAGAGACATTTGTGTGATGTACAAAAAAAAATCGGGGGTGAGTGTTTGTGAGACCGAAAAGTTTCTCGTAGTTTCTGGTACCCACGACATAAGACTTGTACCTAAGCGCGGGTTGTGTACTATTTATATTTTTATTAATTCAGCGCTGACTAGTCGTATATAGGGAGATGATGAACGCAACGCTCCGGAGAGCCATTGAGCTTGTTGAGCACGCTCGTACCAATCATCTTGTTGATATCAATTTTAACTCGTAATGCCACCTAATTCTGTTTATATAAAACGGCACTCTATTTCTCATAGTTCAAAGAATTGTAAATAACACTAAATGGTCACGGTATTTGTTTCAAGGTTCGCAGTCGGTGTGCCAAGAAATATATTCGAACTGCTCAAAATTAAAGACACCTTCCGGAATTTCAATGTCCACGTAAATCAGCCAAGTGCAGTAATGCGGGTAATATTCCAGCATCTTCGAGGCAATATCAGCTAATCAGTTTTTGTGCCTGACTTTGGCTTATTACGCTGGTTCATTATACGGCCTCTATTTGTCTTGTGCAAATAGCTTGCTGTCAACCTACTTATGATTTATGCATCGGTCTCATTGACTGCCAAACTGCATTTTGCGCGACACAAGTTGCTAGGCGTAGGTAGGCTTGGCACGGCCGAGCCTGTTCACATAATCCATTGACACATTCGGATTTTGAATGACAAGTCTAATTTGTTTTGCTAATTGTTTTGGCGTTTTGAAACGTGGCAATTTAAGAAAAATATAAAAGATTCGACATTAGCACGACGAAATTCTAAATTTAGGCGTGCAATCAAAAAAATAATAGTTGCCTGCGAATGGCAGGTACAAAATGATAATGAAAAAATATATGCCAATGTTCTTCATAGATATGATAAATTAATCAACGTGAGACACAGGAAAGAAAGCGAATTGAGAAATGTTTTGAAAGGCGTTACTGGATTCTCATTTTGCTGTTACAAATTGTGAATAATCAATTAAAAATAGTCAGTTCACGAAAAGGATGAAAAACATGTTCCATGAATTATTTAACAGAGAAACGGGCGATGAATAAATTATGCATCACAGAAGTTTATTCAATAAATATCTGGTCGGTTTGGTTTATATTAGTTTTTTATGTTTTTATTACGTAACAGGTTATAGAATAAAAGTGAAAAAATAATATTTTGATGTGATGAGACAGCTTGGTCTCGCGGGAAGACAGTAACATCCATTTAATTTTTTATCGCTTGTTACCACGGCGCTGGTTCATAAAGTTTTTATTGAAGCTACAGTCGCAGCGTGTATGTCAGCGCAATTAATAACGCCCGCATTCTGTGCACAAAGAAACCGTCAGGTAAAAATAAGAAAGTATTTCGTTGAAGGTCGGAACAAGGTGTGCTTTTTAATACCCGTATTCCCCGAGGTATTTCTTGCGCTAGCCAGTTTTATACCTGCTAGGAACTTGATTCGTATATATATATTTTTATTTGTAAAGCTTGCCGTTTTATTAAATTTCCTTTCCAGTATACACTTGTTTTGTTTTGGTAATACACAAAACAAACAGTGAACTAGATAAAGAGATAAATTGTCTACGCACGTGCGCTGACCAAATTGCTTTATTAGAACTAGTTTACCCAACTGGTGGTCACAATCTAATACTTCATAAACAATTTTTGGTTGTTATAAGATGACTGAAATTGAATTTTCAATATATTCCAAGCTATTTTAACAAAAAAAGTCAAGTTATAATTTAAAGTAAGTACTTTGCTGCATCCTGCAAGTTAATGGCTAGCATTTTTTATCTGATGCTTAAAGCAACGAGCTTGCATGCATATTGAACATCATGCATGTAATTATAGGTTTTCACTCATGAATGTGGATTAATGCAATACAAGAGGCCGGCAAACTTGAGAAAATCAGCAGTTTTGTAGCCTTTTTGACATAGAAACATTGTGTACAGAATAATTATTTATGTTATGCCCCATTACAAAGTGACATTTTTAATTAAAATACCTTTGCAAGAATCTGGTTGGATTAAAATACTGTTGTAAACTATATAGGTAAATAAGCGTAGCTATAAATGCCTCCGAGTTTGTACTTTCACTGTGTTCATTATAGAATACGGTTCAAGGTGCAACAAAGTCGTGTCCAAACGGGACTGCACTTTTGCAACACGACTACACTAAGCAGTTTCTTATGTGATGTACTTAAGCTTTATACTTACAATAAAGGCTGAATAAAGATTTGTCTAATCGTATTTATTTGTTACTGGCCATCGATTTTTTTCTTTTACAGATTTCCCCTGCTTTTTTTCTTACTTTCAAAACTATTTTTTTTTCGTTAATTAAGTCGAGATTGTCTATAGTAAATATTTATATTTGTCCAAGCACGATTTCACCATTTATTCAACGGATTTCGCAGATTCCTAATTTGGTAATGAGCTGTCGACCTTAATAGACAAGTTTGCTCATTTTGGCAAATAAGGAGAAAATATGTGCATTGTACCTCCGTTTCGTATTTGTTTTGGCTTGGTGCCTTAATGAGAAATATAAGACTTTTGTCATGCTTATGTTAGTGTTTTAATTAATTATTATTCTGCTTAAGAAATTTATGTCTTGTGTTGTCGGACTTCTATTTCTCTGAATCCTTTCTGTTAATCTTTTACGTTAAGACAAAAAATAATAATATGATCGGCATCAATTCAAGTAAATTAATAACACAACAATTCCAAACTCGGAGTAATTGATAAAATATGTTGAATGAAATTCCGATTTCACGTGTTAATGCGAGACCGCTTTATTCATAACTTCAAGGGTAAATGTAGGTATAAAGAATGCGCGAGCTACCGCGAACATGTTAAGTAAATATTTATGCAAATATTCGTTTAAAATAAAACAATATAGAGAAATCGTATTCAAAACTGTTGGAATAAATAAATTCACGAGCTATATCAAAATATTTACGTTGAAATATAATACTTTTAAAATGCTTTGCTTTTATTTCAATTAGCAAGATTACAAGACCCTCTCATAATTAATTTCACTTTCCTTCCTTTCATCCTAGCTTTCGTTCATTTATGTAATTGGTTCTCTACCGGAACGATCAATAAAAATAATTACCTATTATATTAAATATCGTACATCACTCATAATATAAATTTGCTCATTTCCATATATGAAACAATACTCTTTGTTTATTAATATTTTTCAATCATTTACTCCAACACAGTAGTACCATAATCTAGAACACAACGTAGTGGCATGACAAATTGATTGTAAATTCGATGCATATAAATCAAGCTGTTTTCTTATGTACTTATACAACAGAGGTTTTAACTCAAGTCCGAAGCCTACCGAAGTGTTCTCTGACACTTATATTTTATTTATTTTTCTTGTCTATGATATTTTTGGTGCATTAAAGACTTAAATAGCGCCATAATGAGGGTAGAGTGACAGCACAATCGGTGATTACTTTGATCGATGGCGACAGCCACTGGATCCAGTGGGCGAAGATCATTGGACTACGTATGATGACTAATGTAATGATTCAATGACTTACCACTCCATTACATTGATATTGCGACCATTAACAACTCCATAAACGGACTGTTTATAGTTTAGGGATGTCATATGTGTCATTTTTTTAAGATGTATTGGTGTTTAAATGTAACGTAGAAGTAATTTAACGATGTACACTTGATAAGAACTTTCAACAATATAATAAAAAATAAAATTAATTATTAATTATAAATAGAAAAAAAATACCAGCTGCCTGAATTTTTTATTGAATTGTTTCCGGTAATCCTGTATTTATGTTTTTTCAATGGCTATATTTAAATGGTATTTATTTAGTAAAGGAAAGTTTGGTTAAAATATCTTGATCACTAACTAAATTTACAGCAAAGTGTAAAGTAATAAGAAAACCTGTGTGCCTGATCTTTTTCGACAAGAATTTGCCATCCCAAATTCTCATGTGGCAAATATTTTTTCGCGGCTATAGAAAGGATACGTTAACTATTTTTAATTGACTATCGAACCATAAAATAAGTTCCCTAAAAATTATGATAATGACGCAGATAGATGTTTTGATGGTGTTACTAAAATACATAATCCAGAATAATCCATCATAGTTTTTTAGTGCTCCAGATATGTAAACTGAGGAGTGTGCATCATCGACATTAAGTTTTATTTTTAACTAACCATAAAATGAAAGTGTAAAGTTTGATTGCCTTACCCTTTTCACACTTGAGTCACGAAATACACTTTTAAGATCACCAGAAATAATATGTGAATGAAGCATAATTATACGAATAGGTTATCTATAATTTGGTAACATTTTTTCGCTTTTCTACATTTTACATATTTAACGTTGATGTGCAATAGTTAATGCCATGATCATCCAATAATGGAGCTTGTTCCTTTCAAATTACAATTGTGGTGATTTAACGCAATCAAGACATCCATGTTTAAACCTACTTCGAACTTTTGGTTCTGCTCTATTGAGTTCCAGGTAAGAGTATTATTACTAGAATAATATTTTCTTCTCAGGCAACATTTTTTGAGTATGGACTCTACTATCAGTTATTTAGTAAAAAAAAATTGTATCCAACACCGCTAGATTAAGATTAATGTTGATTTTATATGTCTAGTTGAGTCTCCGTAATTACACTATTACCTCGTAGGAATCTTAAAGTGATAAATCAATTACAAAATGATTTCTCAAACAGGCAATATAGCACATTTTCTTTGTGTTGTATGTTTTTTTAAAGAATTGTTATGGTTTAATCACTATAATTGGCCTTCCAGATTCAATGCCAAATCTGAGTCAACGTTTAAATTATGAAATAAATACAAACTTGCGCAATGTTTGTCCAATTGTCACGATTAATGTGTTAGCCTAATTACACACAGATGATGATCGAGGCCACTTATATCAAGATACACCGTTATCAAGCCGGGTTGGCTGCGAACATGTCTAGAATTCTATGCTTGTCAGTTCTTTGTATCTATTCTTGTCATGTTCTATCAGTCGCGATACTTTCATAGAAGTCAAAAGCCCAACTTGCCATACAAAATTCCGAAAAATTATAATCTTTAAGCATTATTTTTTATTTAACAATATAGCAATTTGACATATGTATAAATGAAAATATCCTGAACCCACAATAAACAATTATAAACTGGACATTACGTTTAATACTTCTTCCGCGTTTGTATGGTTTTTCAATGACTTACTACGCCTGATGTCAGTCCGGGTAATCCTATAGATAATGTCAATTGAAAAATTCTCATAACAATCACAATGTTGAAATCAAGAGGCTTTTCATACTAATATATCTATACTAATATATAAAGCTGAAGAGTTTGTTTGTTTGGTTGAACGCGCTAATCTCAGGAACTACTGGTCCGATTTAAAAAATTCTTTCAGTGTTAGAAAGCCCATTTATCGAGGAAGGCTATAGGCTATATAACATCACGCTACGACTAATAGGAGCGGAGCAACAATAAATTATGTTTCAAAATCGGGGGATTTTTTTCCTTTTGAGAACTTCCGCTGCGTGCGCTGCGGAAACGGTTAAAGTTTCGCTAAAATAATGTATGACAGAATTGTTCCCCTTTAAAAGTTCTAAAAAAAAGTCCTCGACAGCGTATGTCTATCTTTTAAGGTTGGCTCACTATAACCTTTTTTATGCTAACCAAATTTGTTCTGAAATAAACCATTATTTGTAAATGGTGTTTTCATAAATACGATATTAATCCTTATCCAAATAAATACGTTATTCATCACAAGTATTTAATTTAAAAGAAATTTGCCCTTTACATCATTTGATTTCAATGAGTATCTTAGAAGATATCGCAGTTTTAAAATAACACCGCAGCGAAAAAATGATAAAGCGCGCAATGATGTACAAGGCGCCGGACGGCCGGTGCGCGGCGGCACACGTTTCACGTCTATTTGACCGATTTGAATGCTTTTTGGTATGGACATAAATGGGACTCTGTGGAGTAAAATAGACTACAAATTATTTTCTTTCTGAACCCAACCATGTAGTCTACGCGGACGGAGTCGCGAGCAAAAGCTAGTAATATATATAAGGTTAAACAGTGTAAGTTATAGGTAAAAAACGTGGTTGTGAAAACGACGTTAAGAGCAGACTTTTTCGACTAAAGTTTTGCGTGTTTTTGTTTACATATGATAATAAGCCATTGATGAACCCCTATTGAAAGAATTGTTTATACAAAGTTATAAAAACATTTTGATGGTACCTAAAATTTAGATATAAGCATATGACATAATTAATGCGGGTTTTAATTTAGATGCAGACCAATTTGTTTTAATCAGCCGGATGCAAATTACCAAGAAGCTGATCTGTAGAGGTAATAGACCGTTCAATACACCTGCAAAGGTGAGCTCGGGCCCGATGCCAACTCACAATCATTACGATAAACAATAATATAACCGTTACGCGGCGCACATTTAATTTTACATATTGTAAACACAGACACTGGCCATAAGGAACTAGACATCTAAGATTCTCGATGTAGCGTTTCGAGTTATTAGAATAAATGACCATGAGACATTCTAATACATTCATCTTTATAAAGTTTATTGTCTTTCCTTCTTACATCATGAAATTGAAGACCAAAGACATGCATTTAATAACCCTAATAACTTCGAATAAGTTTTATATAACATCATTAGTATAATGCATTCAATAACGAAGATATCAATATTCCATTGATTAAGATTTGGCGAATTTCTGTGAACTCCAAGAAATGATCCAAAAAGCAATTACCGTTTTTCTCGTCAAAGAATCGTCAGAAGCAAAATTCTTAAGTTTTTTAATCAAAAGGAAATGTAGATAGATGCATAAGGCTTAGAAGGACTTATGACTTAGGACTGCGATATTAAACAAAATTTTGAATGTTGTATTTAGATGTGGAGAGCACTGCACAACTATACGTTTCCAACTTCTATCTATTTTTTTTTGTTTAATGTCGTTACGGCTTAAAGGCAAGCTAGGTTACTAAAAAGGATAGCTCGGTGTCATTACTACGGGTGCCCCTGGCGATCCTGGTGTATTGGAATTTATGTGGCGGAAGTGTGATGCGATAGCCTCTAATAAAAAAATATTTTATAGCTAAAGTGAAACATAGTTGACAACTGACATATATATAAAGTATCAAAATTTCTTATTTTCAATAACCATGTCACATAACATTGTATTCAATACTCTGGAATGCTTTTGTGTGCTAATTAAGATACGTGTTGCATCCTCGTAGACCCGAGATCAACGACCGAAGACGCTTAAAATTTCTGTAGAAATATGTTAAAAATACGAGCCTTTCGAAATGTAGCAAAGTGCACACTTCGCGTACGCGTGTTAAGTTAAAGGACTCACGTTTCGCACGGTGTGTCATTTGTGTCCGAGTAAATCTCGTCTGGTTGATGTTTCAGTACCTGTGAAGAGAAAAAGAATGAGCAAATAATTTTAATGAAATCAAAATTTCAACTTTTTTTAAATATTTTAGAGGTATAATTGTAAATTTTGTGTTATCATTTAGACACGCGATATACCATTCATTCGATTATTTTTCATTATCAATTGAAACTAACTTAGTTTAAAGGAATAACGAAATTGTAATTATGTACATCTTCATTCAGGACGACTTTATGTCGGTCGCCATTTACAACAATATTATTACATTACCGAATATTGTTTACCACTTAATAAACGAACAGTTTGATCGGAAACTGGCATATTGGCACCATTAGGTTTTAAAATAATTGTCAATTTCATGTTGATTTTCTATAAAACATGTAATGTTGCCAAGAGTAAGCCTATTCATATTTCATTTAAAACTGACTATGCGGCTCTACTATTCGCCTCCCTAACAACTGAATAGAAAATAATTATGGAGCTATTATCAAAAGAGGATATAAGAGCGAAGACAGCGCTATAATTGCCATGGAAACAGATGGTACTGGCGCGTGGGCGCGGAAATTCAGCCCGTTTTCTTGCTACGATTTATAACATAGCACGTGTTCGTACGAAAACTCGGCAAAATGGTTGAACATTCTATTTTTGAGTACCACTTCCTGTAGAATATGAATTAGGGTGGTATGTTGTCGCTAATAATTGTATTAATGTGTGAACATTGCAACAACCAAGCAACTGCGAAATATTTATAGCTTCTTGATGTTGGGCGTAAAAATACGTGCCCCTTTAAATTGTTTGTGACTGCTATTTATTAAAAAAAAGCTTTAAAATCAATGTTGCGTAAAGCAGTCATACGCGTCTGTTAAAATACCAGCAGGAATCTATAAAGAACGGTTACTTACTCATCGGCCATACGTTAAAAATAACCCCTTAATAAACCTACATACATGCACCATGTTTTATAAATACCAAACGGGCAAAATCACGTCTTTCGCAAACCGTGGCGTCTGCACACTTCCTTATGTAAATAATGATGTAAGATCGTGTTGTGGTCAGTGTAAAATTTTACTGCACAATTTAGTGTTGACGCATCGTCGAAGCTATGTGATAGCAATCTACTTTGTAGCGTCAGTTTGCGCTGACAAAGCTTCATGCTCCAACTGCCATTCCTTGCATGTGGGCGTTATGTGTCTGGCATCAGATAAGTACCTTATGTACTATAGGATTATCATGTAATTATCATAGAGCTGACCTTTACCAAGTGTAACTCCATAAACTCAACAGACAACTCTGCCTTAAAGTATCTTAAAGAATTATCAAAAATACTGTTTGCTGGCTCATATTACACGTATAAAGCAAGTGTTTTAAAAGATTAAGTTAGTGAATTTAAAATAGAAGGGGTAGGAGGATAATTCCTTAACAAGATAATCGGATGTCGAGTAAGGTGAGACTGTGGTGTGTGTGCATTTAGAAAGGAAGCCATCGCAAAGTGAACGTGGTCTTGTTAAAAGAGCAGTACTTGCAGGGTTGGGCAGTATTTGAATTACTTGTAATTGAAATACAAATACGTATTTTGTATTTGTATTTTAATTACTTTCTTAAAATGTAATTTGTATTTCAAATACGTGAAGCCGAAGTAGTTTGTAATTAGTATTTCAAATACTCGAGGCTTCAAAATACATTTATTAAAATACATTTAGCCTTCATTTAGTATTAAGTTTGTGCTCATCAGGACCTGCAATAACAAAACAAAAACCGCCTTAAAAAAAAAACTATTCCAAAACAAATAAATATGCATTATTTTGTATTTCAATTAAAAATAGCTAAAATACTGTATTTTGTATTTCAAATACCTTACTTAAATGTATTTTGTATTTCGTATTTTAATTACTTGCGATACAGTATTTTGTAATTTGTATTTCAATTAAAGCAAAGCATGTATTTTGCCCAGCCCTGAGTACTTGTAATAGCAATTCCTATACAAAGTAATGTTCAGTTTCACTTGCACCAATACGATAAATGTTAAATCAGGCTATTACCTCTCGTCAAAACAGCCATCGGTAATTTATTTCGAAAACGAATAAAGATAAACAGTTTAACAGAATTGACGGATATTAAATCTATAAGATCTCGAATATTTCATGACCCGGTTGCTTGCGTCTGCGATTGCTTCCGCGATTTTTTCGTTGATCTTAAAATACCGATGTCTGTACGCCCAGTCTTTGTGCCAGACAGTCAATCTGATTGATTTATACAACATTCCTTGGTTTCACTATACTAACATACTTTGTATCAGAGGTCTATGGATTTGTTGAAGTGAAAGTTATACGCATTACTGTTGTGTTTGAATTAATAAAATAAATCCTTAAATATGCATATAAATTCTATACATGATCGAACGTTTTATTCGCATTTTTTCACGTGTTGTAAAATTTATAGGTTTTTAAATGATCGTTTATGGAATAATAAAACTAAATCTGACGTTATGACATTAAAATTTCTCCCTCGCTGCGTGTAATAGCGTGAAATCATTTGGGTTATATTCTGAGCATATTAAATTATGAAAAAATATTTTTGAGACGAGTGCCTAATTTGATGATATCTAATTAATTGCCATTGTCATCACTGAACCAGCATTTTGAAGTAATTACGTTAAACAACTCCATTTGATTGCAGCGCAGTAAAGTTATAATAATTAAGATCCGCCGAGCACTGCTATTGTTTCTGTCATTATGACAAGTAATACGTGTGAAGGAACTTGTGGAAATCGTGTACAGAACCTACATTTCTTACTTTTTATTCACCTTTATTCCGAATTGTAATTAACATGGTATTAATCTAATTTTTATTTTAAGAACTATCATGGCTATGAAGTCTATCAAGCCAGGTAGGCCACTAGCATAGCACTAGCACTAGCATAGCATCAATCCCCACAACCTGCCGTGCTATGTGTGCCAACAGTGGGATGAACAGGGAACGATAAAAAAATACAAAGAATATCTTTTTAAAAAAGTAAAATTATTGCTTAGTTTATTATCCATACTCCGGACCTATGATTAGAATATTAATAGGTTATTTGTGATCATGCTTTTTCTACAGAAATTTAGGGCGTTCATATCCCAGACCATTCACACTTGAATATAGACTGGCTTAAGAAATTTATGAAGGTATAGGTACTATTGTCTAACACAGCTATGTACTGCGTGTACGTATGTAGAGTCTCGATTTTGGCTTTTTAAACTCTTTAGTTGCTAAATGAATTTAAATTTAATACTTTAACGCTGTTGATATTGAGAATGTTTTAATAGATTTGTTATATAGGTATAACATTTTCGTTAAATCTCTTATCGTTAATGACATTTTACATTAACAATCTTGTACAGATAATTATTAATCAAAAATAATTTTTAGAAGTTTTTATAAGACATGTTTCTCAATATTAACTAGCGTTTAAATTAAATTGCATAGACACGGCAACTGAATATTTAGTATGTACAAATCCGGTTCGATCTATTGAATTCCTTAAGGTCATCATGGCCTAATGGCAACAGTCACTTCAAAAATAAATGACACAGTATTGAAAGTAGACAAACACTATCTGAAATCGAGTTAGACAGGACTTCGATCTATGAATAATATACGAACGGCAAGCCAGCGTTCCAGGCGAAAGACAACAATAACAAATAACTGGCAGGCCGGTTCCGTGTCACTTATCTCGATGTTTTTCGAGAACATGTCCTATTAACATTGATAAATGAATTTAAAATTGATTTGCTTTGATACAGCTTTTTTAAATTTCAGAAAATTGAAAATAATTTAATGAAAATATTTGCTTTCTTCACAAAATGCATACAGTCTTCTTATTTCGAAGAATTGTAATATCGTTTCTCATTCCAATAAAATTGAATAGAAAAATTATACTCTCAGATTTTTCTGCGTCTAATTAAAAAAAAAAATAGTGAGTTTACAGTTTCAACTACCTTCGAAAGCTATAAAGTCATCCATTACACGGGATGAAAAGGAAACTATTGTAATCCAGGTTATAAACTGTCCGTGTGTTTAATTCAGGCCAAATCTGTTCAGCAGTTTCGTGTGAATGACTAACATACATTCATACTTAAAATCAAAACTAGCTATTATCAAATGGATTGTATAAGTCTATGCAGTTGGAACAAGTTTCGAAACATTTAAATTACTAAAACTAGTTACTGTATAAAATATTTAAAGTTAATCTTAATCCAACAAATAAATCAGCATAACATTGTGTTCAAATCGTTAAGAGTTGTCGTGAAGGAATAACAATGCACTAAGAGCAATGCATTAATAAGCTTTTCTCAGTTTGAACCGGCTTTCCTCAGTTAAATCCAAATGGGGTCGAAAAGGCCATTGTGTGGTGCCATCGACCCTCGGGGTATGCTAAGCGAACGCGACTTACGCGTACATCTATTGTTTGTATTATCTCCGAGCTGAATAATTTGCATGCCGTCTGGTATCTATCAAGGTACACGCCACAAATCAGTCTGATAGTGACGTAGCCAGTTCGCATTGGGATATTCGTCGGCTGGAATGCGTCATCATAGCCACGAGCCACGAGAGAGACACTTTTACCCTTTTTCAAATTATTGCCAGTCTTCATGTCACTAGTAAAATTATCGAAGAAAAACCTAATAACACCTTGCGGAATTTGAAAGTAATTTTATGATCTATTGAGCACACCGTATACTTATAACCTCGGACTCACGATGCTATCAAACTTAGTTAAAAGTTTGATGTATTTGAAAATATATTTTAAGAGTATCTAAAACCTGCATGAACAATAAAAATCCCGAAGCGTTAAAATTGGCTGACGTAAAATTGATGATCGTATGCCGTATATTTAGCAGCAATGACGATATTAAAGTTAAGTCTTGATATTTCATCACGACGATTATGCGATGTTATTTTTGGGTCGGTATTACGATAGCTATCATAATTATAATACTATTCTGGTCTATTGCACGCGCCACAGAGTACATTTTCGGCTTATATCTCTTGGCCTCTCTTCGACCACGCATTAGTTTCCACAAATATTTAGAAGTGTACATCACTATGCGTACCAACATATATGACCTTTACGTCACTGAAAAATAACATCTGCTTATTCTATTTTTCACGCCAAAAACAACGAAATAAATCTTTTCAAATCGATTTCGTAGTAACTATTTTAAGTGTTTTACCGAATGAGACGATATACCAAGTAAGTAGACCTATGGATATTTTAATAATATTAAAATTTAGGAAATCACATACCTACTAAATGTTCCAATAGACATTTATTTGTTTTGATTTGACCGCTAAAAGCTGCGTGGCATGCATTCTCAATACTTACTCAACAATCAATACTTACTCCGTACCCTCTCGAACTCTCAAACTCAATCTTGTATTTGTGCCTGATGATTACATTGAATAGAAAAGACTAGAAGGTCACATTAACTAGGCCACACTTTAAGTAGGTATCGGAGTAGTAAATTATTGTGAACAATAAAAATTGGTCTTTACCTATAAAATCTAATTATTTCTAACAATTCTATCAACCCGCTTTAAGATACGAGAATAAATTAAGTATAAACCATAATTTTATACTTTTTCATATGATTATCCAAGAATCATATTCTTCTTCGTTGTCAACTTTTATTACCACGGTGATTTTATAGATGGATTTTTTACATAGTATTTGTATACTTCCATGCTCCTAGTTGTTTTAACCTACTTTCCTCTGATTTCTGTAGACTTCTGAAACCCTCCATCGGCAGCGCTATTGTTTATTTTGATATAGGAGTAGAATATATATGGCAAGCTTGCAATTCTAGGTTGCGCAACTTGATCTCACATCTATTATGACCGCAAAGTAAGTAACCTTTTCAATCAATATACTAAGGCTTTCAAATGGCACAATAATATTATGTTTAGCGAAATAGATATTCCAATCTTTATATCTTGTACGGTTTTAAGTTAATTTGGTGGTGCTACACAGTGGCGGTACTTCCATAGAAGCCCAAAAGCGTTATACGTTAATTGTGTGATGTCTAGTTGATATTTGCTTATTCCGGGGTCTTTATTTAACAAATTGCTTTTGTTCTTTTGCTTTTGGGCTTCTATGGAAGTACCGCCACTGGTGCTACATAAGTAACCATACTACGAGTAGTCTTTGAAAATTAACAGTGGAAGAGGGGAATAACAAGGAAGATTGTTGGTCTGCTGTAATCTCACTTACCGAACGAAACGCGCCTTGGTCTATCTACGATCTATCTACATATCAAAACAACTTTAGTGTTTTTCTAGAAGAAAAATGAAACTTTATTATGTGAAGGTCATTATAGGTATATCTACAGTTTTATCATGACGCAAGTAAGGATATTCCGGTATAAATTAACCTCTCCTTTTAACTAGTGATGTAATTACATATTGTTTTACAAACGGAAAGGAATGAAAGCGATTTAACAAAATGTAATACTATATTCGTAAGCCGTTGCGGTAAGCCTTTTGTGGACAATGTGATATTTTGAACGAGCGAAACAAAAGCGTTGGTCAGCTATTCAAGCCCTGACAACAATGAGCGCCGGCTTATTATGACGAACGCACCTACAGACCGTTTAATTTAATGCACACTACTTACACGAGTAATGTAAGCTCGACACATCAGCATTTCTTATACTCTGGAGTTTGTTTTATTGTTATAGGTTTTAACATTATTCAATTCAAATAATATTTGTGGGTTTATTCATTATTAATACACAAAACAATTACACTTAACAGAATCCCACATTATTATGCCAGTTATTATAAACTTCTTATTGTCAAACGTTTAATAAATATTTTTCCTTCTGAGGTTCCTGTTTTATTCTAGCTTTCACAGAACCAATGTCTGATTCAGCAAAAGAAAATGTCCTGGTAATTCAAGGCAGAACTGCAACCATATAGGCAAGGGCCATTGTTCGAGCGTGTCTCCAGTTCGCTGCCTCCTTTTTAGTTTATGGATTAAAAAATCTTTACATACAATCCAGTATATTCTGGTAGGACCAATTTAAAATAAATACCGTATAATTTATCAATATTTGTTAGGCTAGTTAGGTTTGATGGTATACGGTAAAGATTTAATAAATACAGAGATTTAAAAGTTTTATTTGCTCTGGAGTCCACGTATATCGAAAATATTTAACAATAGCTAATAAATTTAGAATTCGCACAAGAATACTGAATGACTGTCCCGCTTGGTAAACAAGGTTCATTGAAGGTCTGTCGAACTATAACAATATTTAAAGAAATACATGTGCCAAAGTTTTGTAATACTATCCTCGACATTTCGACGTCCCTACTGTCTTTCAGTTGTTCACCGCTCTCTCTGACATTGTTCGTCAGCTGGGTAATTTTAATAATTAGCACATTCCTACTGATAAAATGGTAAACATTAGCCAAATTCGCTCCACCCACCCACTAGCAACCCGACCATTTGGCAGTAGCCGCAGCATTCACGTTGGCGTATTGTTATTTATGGGCTATGCCTTCAAGAACACAACATACCTGATGTAATTCATTGTTATTATTAACTATACCGCTTGGTCTCTAACAACGTATTTAGAAAAGAGTGATAATGAGTTTTTTTACTATCTTAAATACCTCAGCACAGGTGGTGATTGCATAGCCTAGAAACGGTATCGAGTTGGCCTGGATGCCATTCTCATTTTTTTTGTTCTAGTAACAACTTGGGATTTTTCATATAAAGGAAACTTAATTTAATTCTTAATGTAATAAAGTGGAATGCAAAATTTACATCAAGAGCGGATAGAATATTTACTTAATATAGAAAAAAATATGGACTGAAGGAAACGTCTAGAAAGTAAGGAAGCTTTTTAATTAGATAATTAAATTCAGTAATTACAATGAAAATGACAATCAAGTGTTTTGCAATATAGCCGTGCGTATAAATATTTCAAATAATAAAAAGATTAATTAAATCCGGAATATCTGATTATAAAACAATAGCAGTTATTAGTAGTAGATAAAATATAAAGCACGATTTGAGGCCAAGGTTATCACGAGCCCTCAAGGAATTATAATATGGCTCAATAAATGCATTGAATGCACTCGTCCTTCCACACAATCAAAAGCACGTGTGAACTGTGAACAATGCACCAACTGGTGCACACAAATATTTATCTCTTCTATAATCTAACGCTTGTACAAACTTCCATATAAATGTGCATTGACTTTGAACCATATATAGATGCAGACCAAATTTGGAAATACGTGTCATGTAGAAAACCTTAAAAGCGTAATGTATAGTAGAATAAATTATATGACTATAGAACATACGATTAAGATAGGTTTTAAAACATCTGTCAGCACTTATGGTACAAACAGATTGTGTTTGGTCGTAAAATTTAATTTAAACGTCGTAGTTGGTTCGTATCATTTAAAGTATTAATGGTTTCGATTTTACCGTTTTAGAATGACGCAGTGCATTCTTTTGGTATTATGTAATTCGCAACTTATTACCAATAGCCACAAAGATTTCAAAGTTAACATAAAAGCATTTTTCAACGGACTATAGTATTTTATAAGGTGATTTAAATTGTAGACATAGTTTATTGAGGATGGTACAAGACGACCCAGACATCCTGTGAGCGATAGTCAGTTAATAAAAATACATTCGCACCACGAACCGTATTGGTAATACAATGAACCTCGTGTATCTGCCGGTCTAGATCTGCGTTAGGATAAGAAATCTGAGTGTGTTCCATAATAAGAGTTCTTGGAATCATTATCGACCGAGATTCAATTATAACTAAATGTTTTGTATATTTGTATTCAGTTCCGAGTATGGTTCGATTGCAGTTTGTATTTATTTTCCGTTTGTTGCTTAGTTTATGTGAGTTAGGATTGATGAAAAAAAATTTAACAAAATGAGATGAGGATTACTTGTCAAAAGTTGTGTTTTAGAAGGAATTTTCGAAAAATAATTAACTAAGGCCAAGTGTATTTTGAATACTTTAAATGTATTTACCGTAAAGAAGTTAATAATCTCAGGGATTTTACATCTGTTTGTTAATTTGCGAGATATTTGTCTAATATAAAAAAGAAACCGGTTTTCTAACCTGCATACTTCCTTAAACACGTTTTGGTTCAATAGATTAGATTTGATTCGCTTATCAGACGAAGACCTTTACAGCGCAAAGGCGTGTTATAAGATTTAAGTAAATTTACTGTTGCTGATACGCCATTTTTATATGTCTGATTACCATCTAATCTAGCTTGTTCATCTGCAGAACTTATGACGAAAATCATATTGCAAGTTTAAACCTTTTATTTTTCAGTATACGTTTGACATAACATTGATAAAATTGACGTAAGAGGTGTTTTCGATTCGTTGTAATTGTATGCTAAATCACTTTTATCACTATTTTTGTAAAGAATGCCGTTACTATCATCCAAAAACATCCTAAGTGCGCGTGAACTCCCAATCGCTTATTTAATCAATAAAACGCATCGCTTATCATTAGCAGCTTATCACAGTGACGCAATACAATCAGCTCCCGTTAATCATTAACATTGATACATTTGGCCACGTTTGTTGTGATGCGTTGCGGAAGCGACCTACGCATAGGTGTCTTCCAAATGGCACTGTTCGGAATCCGACATGTTACGCGACATTGACGACATTGTCACGTCCGAAATAGATAGCCAATAATAATCTGTTTATGTATGACTAATTAGTGTTGTATAAGCGGAAACATTAGTCAAGAAATTGTAATGGTCAGGTTTCATTCATAAACAGGTTCTAGATCGTGTTTGAGCAATAATGTGGGTCGCTACGGCCAGATGTAGGTACGACCAGCTGCAGAAAGCAGCTGTCACTTGGATAACAGGAGATCACCCTCGCACTTATTGTATGGCAATTGAATTTTTAATATTGCTGCCAACTTCTTGCGTGGTCTTTGGTAAGATAAAATTAAATATTTTAAACTAACTTCATAGTTTTCTCCAGTGTTCGACACCAGATTCCTTTTAAACGAACGGGCCGACTTTACTAAATTTAAATTAAATGTATTTGATCGTACAGAATATAGATCCATCGTTGGACCTGGAAGGTAGCCCTTCCTATGGGGTTCAAATTCTTAAATATTTTTTTGATGCATTCGCTATTAATTGAAACTTTCGTCCGAGATAACACTTGCTAAATCAGCTATATTTTATGTAAAAGGACACATTTTATTTGATGAAATACATATTTTATAGGTGGATGGAATGTTCTTTAGTTTTATAAGTTTGCAAAGCATACTAAATATATATGTTTTATCAAAGTCTGAAGTCTCATGATGGTCTTGGTGATTATGATTTCATTGACAGAAACGGTCCTGACCTAGTGTTTTATTGCCTCGAATCATTCAAGTCATTCAAGCAACTTTATGTGTCACGAAGTTGTTTCTATCCATATAGTGAATACAAGGAAAAATATCAATGGCATATGACCTGCGGCTATTACAATTAATAATAAATAATGCTTGTTAATAACAATTAATAATGCTTGTGTGTAAGTAGAGTAAATGGAAGATAAAAATATATACATATATTATAATGATATTTTGAATAATAAAAGTGTAGTAGAAAGTTGAATGTTATATATTCCGGAGTTTTTATTTGACAGTTCTCTTACGGAAATAATGAATTTAATAACATTTAGTATTTAAAAGAAGTATGACTAAATTAAAGCAGACGCTACGAAAAATATGTTTTTGTTTCGTATAAATAAAAAAATATAAGTAAAATGTTGACCTTTGTAAAACTATCAATAAAACGGGAAGCAATCCTAGAAATAATTACAAATCCAACAAAATACCGTAGCTAAATGATTTTAAAAATATATTTTAAAATACACATTATTAAAGAATAAATCTGTAGAGCATTTTCGTATGTTGTCCGTGATATCTGTTGTGGACAGCTGGGGTCGGAATGAATAGTAATTGAATGCATCTCCCCTCGACACAGCGCCGGGTCTTGTCTAAAAGATTATAATCGGGGTGATAGGTACCACGGTAACAATTATTATTAGAAACGGTTTGTACTGGCAATGAAAACTACTCTTATATTTACCACAGATAATTTCTTGTTTCCTATGAAACCTGCTGACCCAGTTATGACGTACCAAAATGTTTACTACAGTTTGTTTTTAATTTGCATGCGGTTAGGATAACGGGACTGTTTCGTGTAATATGCAGTTCGCGTAACTGAACTGCAATATGAAAAAGTAGTTACCTTTGATGCCTTTATATTTGTTGTATGTTTTAGACCTATTCAGTAAGTCAATGTATTAAATATTATTATTTATTTTTATACTTAGATTTCAACTGTGTTTTATTTCAATTAACTTGTGAAGTTATCTCCAATATTGTGTTCTATTTTCCGCAGAAGTATGTACGAGTAGTAAGTGTTTACGAAGGCGTTTTTTAGGTCTTTACGAAATTTTCAAATTGATAATTCTAAGTAATCATTAGAATTAAATGTATTTTTTTCTAACGAAACGTCGTTAAAACATACAGTTTATGTATAGTCGCTGTATTGTAATCGTTTCTACTAGTATAAATAACCTAGTAATGATAAATTTAAGAACAAATTCTAATTTAACGCTAGACGGATGAAATCATATAGCAAGAAAAGTTCTCTATCATTAAAACTAGCTAAGACAGGTATAAAAGAAATAAAAACTTAAAACTGTCTGAGTGAAATAGAGTTTTAATTTTTTTCTGTTTTTGTTTGAAATTTCTGTTTCCGTGCGTTAGGTTTTTTTAACGTGTTCGGTTCTGTAGCCAAAACTGATCGTATGTCGGAAATAAATTTAGTACCCACGATTTTCTAATTATAATAGCAAGTGAGTGTAAGCATTTCGCGTGGGCGAGTGACCAGAGTCGAAAATAGATGTTGTTGGCATCGGATCGACGGCGCGACGTGGAACGGGCCTGTCTGTCACTCTTCAAGAAAAAGTTTGGTTTTTCTTGAAAAATAACACTAACAGACGGAAAACTGCAAGAGTTATATGTCTATTCTGTTATTTTTAGCGCTGACGATATAATTAAGCCACTCTAAATTTTTATGTCCTTTTAATATCTGTCAAATTCGTTCATTCTCATCATTATTGTTAGAGATTATTAAAATTTTAATTTATGCATTTAATTGTAACCTATTTAAAAAACGAAATTAATGTTTTTCTAGGTTGTAGTTTGCATGCAGTTATTGAGTGAAAAAATTTGGTTAGCATTACTGTTATTCATATAGCAATATGACTTTAAATTTATCAATATTAATAAAAAAATATTTACCGAAAGCTGATTCCGCCCCTCAATAGGAGGATATTTCTTCTCTTTCTTATATAATATATATAATAGGGGAGATGTACATAGATCATAATTATGTAAAGGGGTTCTAAGGATTAGTCGAGACAGCCGAGTTCGAAGTTATTTGTTTTCAACCAAAATTGTTTGCCACATGCTACTAGGTATATTGTTTATGCACGATAAAATTGCTTTTTTCAAAACAAATCATTCATAAAATTTTATGATTATTTTCAATATTTAAAAAAAAACCTGTCTGTGGGTAGGAAATACTGTATAATAATGACGTATTTATAAATGATGAAACGACATACGAGTAAGACACGAAGTATCCTCCATTTTTATTTTTTACTCTAATATAATTAAATAAATAATTATTTATTTATTTTATTTTTATTTTTTACTCTAATATTAATTGTTATATGCCAAATTACTCTTATGATACATAAAGATATTATGTAGAAATATGAGTATGAGTACGCTACATAAACAGGACGTAATAAATGATTGTAGGACTTCGGTGGACGAAGGTCGCTTTTAACAAGTCTCTCCGGAAGCTTTATGTCAATAATGGTGATAGTGTTATTATGTAAGTTTAATAGTAACAACCCAGAACAATTAAGTTACATAAAATTAGGTTAGAAACAGAAAAAAATATATTATCTATATAGAACTTATCTTTGTGTTTCTTTTTACTACCAGTTTTTTTGGATCTACTCTTTATGATTTTATGCATTGAATCTTTTGATGAGATGTAGATAGATAAGATTAGTTCATTAACCCGCACTAGGCCAACGTGGTGGACTAAGGCCTAAATCCACTCAGTTGTAGAGGAGGCCCGTGCCCAGCAGTGGGATGTAGTGGCCAGTGGCGGTAGGTACTTTTACATAGAAGCTCAAAAGCGTTACACGTTAATATTGTAAGGTCTAGTTTATAATTGTTTATTGTGGAGTCAGTATATTCTAATTTACATGTCGAATTGCTTTTGTTAAATAAAGATTTAAAGCTTAAAGATTATTATTCGGCATTTTGTAAGGCTAGCTGGGCTTTTGGGCTTCTATGGATGTACCGCCACTGATATGGGCGTTATATGTTATATTATATTTATATGTTCAGTGTTTTGTTTATTGCGCCATAAAAAAAAAATATGTCGAACCACAAGAAATAATTATCCAACGTTCTATGAAATTCTATACGTAATAAAATCTACTTCATCATCAGCCCATAAACGTCCCACTGCTGGGCACGGGCCTCCTCTACCATTGAGAGGGTTTAGGCCTTAGTCCACCACGCTGGCCTAGTGCGGGTTGGCGGACTACACACCTAAGAAATTCTTAAGAACTTTTTGTTTAGGTGTGCAGGTTTTATCACGATGTTTTCCTTCACCGTTAAAGTACGTGACAATTCATTGTGAATACACACATAACTTCGAAAAGTCAGAGGTGTGTGCCTGGGGTTTGAACCCGCGACCGTCGAGATTCTCGACCGCGTGCCCAAACCTCGAGGCCATCACGACTTCACGAAAATCTACCTACCAAATATTAACTATTTGGCTAGTTGAGAAGAATAAAGAAATAGTGTCTCAAGCATTAAATGTAGGTATTAGCTTAATAACATTGCCAGGCGCAGAGCTGTTTTTTAATACTTTTATTGAATTACTAGTTGTTGCCCACAACTTAATATGCAAAACATAAGATTTCAAAAGGAAATTATTTCCGGTTTCCATTGCTGCTTCGCGTGATGATATATAACCTTCCTCGATAAATTGGCTGTCTTATACTAGAATATATTTTCAAATCGGACCAGTAGTTAATGAAAATAGCGCGATCAAGCAAACAAACAAATTCTTCAGCTTCACAATTCGTATAGATTTTATCGCGATTTTGAATGTAATTTGAGTCTATTTTTTTATGGGGACTTAGTAATTATTATCACTAATGATACGCTGAGATTCATCATTCTTTTGCTGTTCCCAGTTTTAATTTGGGGTCGGCGCAGTATGTTTTATCCTTCCAAACATCCCGTCATATCTTTGGTTTTCCTCTGCTTGTCCGTCCTTCCACTTTCATACTTATTACTTTTTTACCAACATAAGCGTACAAAATATGAGTTTAAGGAACGCACCTGGGTGCAGCAGTGGGCGGACCGATGCGACGCCTACTTATCTACTATACAATGTTTTGAAACACACTATAGAACTAACAAAACAGAGAATGGCCTAAGCGACATTCACCTGAAGTCTTTTTATTATTAATATTTTTTTAAGTCTCGTATTTGTGCTAATATTATTAAATTAATGATTTGATAGGCAAATCTAGTCGGTATGTTTTGATCTTTTAGAGAACTAAGAATGACAAATGAAAAATAGATTAATTTATAAATACCAGTTGTGCATTAAAAATTGAATCATCAAGTTTATGTAGCTTGTACATACATTCCTTAACCTTTGAAAATAACTCACTTGACAATTGCACTAATTATAACAGGAATAAAGGATACAAAACGAAAAAAATCGAACGGCTTTTGGTTAACTATCGGCACTCAATTTCGCTTTCGGTCAAAGCTACGGGCAACAGCATAAATAAGAGGAATTTAATCTGTGACACCCGTAGCATTGATTAATTTGCATCTGTAAGCAGAAACTCGTAATATTAATATACAATCTTGTAACTTGTTCCCAATAATAAAGTGCGTAGTGTCTATAGTTTAGTATATCTATAAAGCGAAGTGGGATTGTCCGCCGAACCGGTCCACTTAAAATAATATTATTGATGTAGCCCAGAGTACAGAGTGTTGCATGTGCTTTTATCAGAAAAACCAATGAGTAATCTACACGGTGACATGTTTATTGAAGGTTTGGTAACTTAACTTTCACTTTATGAGTCAAACCCGCGTTTTCCGTGTGTTATGTCCTAGATAATGTTAAAATGGGTGTGCCGGACCTTAAAGTGTTTAAAAGCGAAATTTGAGTTGGTCGAGTTGCACATGTTTATTATTTGAATTTATATACATTCAATGAACAGTCACACATTATTTTGATTCCGTTTTAAGATAATGTGTGTCCCAAATTACGAACGACTTAAGAGTCCCGCAGTACTTGAATATTTAGGACCTTGGCCCATACTAAATTTGTTGCTATATTAATATCATTCTCTTTGCGCTGTTCTCAATTCTATTTGGGGTCGGCGCAGTATGTTTTATCCTTCCAAACGTCCCTGTCAGCCGTCATGTCTTCATTAACTCCTTTTTCTTTCATATTTTCTTTCACGCATTCCATCTATCTTTTCTTTGGCCTTCCTCTGCTTGTCCTTCCTTCAACTTTCATACTCATTCCTTTTTAACTATATAATTACTTTGTTGCAATATTAATAGTTGTTTACAAAGGCATGTCGATTTGCAGTCTTTTGTTTCCCATTCGCGTCTCTATGGAGGTCGGAACATTAAATAATTTTAAATACAAAAAGTAGTAATTTATACAGAAAATTCCAAGATGATTCTTGATTTATTCACTAGTATTTTTTTTTCTTAACAATTCTTTATGTGCGTTCCTTATCAGCGATTAGAATTATCTATAAAGAAACGCTATCATGAGTGGGCATTTCTTTCGTACATTAGTTTAAAAAGATTAGACATAAGGTTTGTTTACGCTCGTCTTCAGTGAGTTAGGAAAGCAGGTCCGTGGCCCGTGTGCTGCGATAACACTTAGAAAGTTCCATTTCTCTCGCTATTAAGTAAATGTAAATTTATTCCGCTGAGCCGTTATCGTGTCGTAGTTCAATATTCAAGGTCGTTTACTTTTGTTCCACTAAGATTAGTTTTTAGAATGTATGACGGGTGAATGTTGTCGCCAGTCGTGTACCGTATCGTTTTGTATTAGGCTATTGTTAATTAAAAGGTTTAAGACGAGGTAAATAGTGTTTTATTGTTTTTTTTTAAATATTTTTTCATAATATTCATTGACTTTAATGAATTTACACGTTAATTTTAGAATAATAAAGATATAGTGATAAATATATGCTAAAGATTGCTTGGAACATAGTATGAAAGGGCCCGTTATCCAGGTTGAGTTGTTTTTCGTTGCAGAAATATGAAGAATATGAAAAAAATGTGTCGCATGCATTTTATTTATTATAAATGCGTCTATTTCATAGAAAAAGTCGGTGATCATTCCGGTACTGACTTTCTGATGCTTTTTCGGCTGTAAATAATATAAAAAGTATAAATTATATCGTGCAACAACGTTAATACTAGCCAACCTTATTTTGTTCGCATTGCATTCCTGGCGAATCTTTTGTAAAAACATTTCGGTCATTAATAAGTCTGTCGTGACAGATAAGGACTCGGTTTTAGGGACTGAGACAGACAAAAACATTACTCAACACGGCTAGGCGTTCACCGTTCTATTTTTTTTTTAAATGACGTAGTAGTTATTTAAAGTAGATTTATTCTGAATTCCTAATGTGTATTCTGAGAAATTTGATCAGTCAGCGCTGCCACAAAGGGAGGAAGGAAGTGAACTCTACAAGACTGCGAGTAGGCGAGCGCTTTTAAAAAATATTTTATTTCATGTGTGTGGTTTGACGCCTTGCATCGGAAGTTGGTGTTTTTTTACCCATTGTCCCGATAAATTATTAAGAACAGCGTGGTTTAAATTTGAAGTATATTGTAGATGCGGAGATCGATTTTAAGGTAAGAAAAAAGATTAACGATCGATATTTAAACATCATACGTTTTACATCATATTAATTAGGTAGGAATGTTATTATAAGTACCTCAGAGTATGTAAACAGTACTTACTGGTCTTTTCTTATCTGTAAGTGCTGGATTCTCTAAAAGTCAAGTGGCTGCCGCAAACCTTTCTAAGGCCAATTAAAATTAGAGGCTCATAGATACTACTAACTTGGTTTTTTGGTGGGTTGTCAAACGACTACGGATTGAACATGTCTTCCAACACACATCTGAGCTGCACCTTTATTTTGAAAAGTGAATTATTTGGAAGTGAATAGTTCGAATAACATTTTTCGTTTGCTTTTTATTTTGTTGTTGATATCTTACCGATCTACGACTTATCCCTTGTGCAAACATTTTAAATTTTGTGATGGAATATGAAAGGTCCAAGGTTAATTGTTGAATTTAAGTGTGTTATGCAAACAGTTTTTGAATGTCTAATGTGCGTAAATAAAAATATTTAAAAAACACACACACACACACACACGAATATTCCTACAAAGTAAAAGATTTAACACAAATCAGTAATTAAGACATTTTGGGTTAGTGTTGCTTAGTGACAAACTGTACTGTTGTGGGATAATTGACGTGGACACGCATACATTTTGTTTTGTACTCATGCGAGTGAGGAGTTGCAAGCCGACACTGTACCTCGACTCTTGATCGAGTGCCAAAAGTGAGCTAACAACGACAAGGAAAAAATAGCCGTGTCAAATGTTACGTAAGTAATATCATACTTCTACGTCAACATATTTAAGATCGAATTAGAAAACTGTTTAATTTTACCCGCCATCGACTTTCTGGCCATTAATAAAAATAATTTAAAACTCAACTAGCACAATACCAGAGGGACAATTGAGGTCGAGTTTTTATCATTTGTTAAATTAAAACAGGAAATTTCGAAAAGAGTACACGAACATACATGGAGGACACGCGACATACTGCATCAGCTTATCGCGTGTCAATGACCTCGTTCACAGGAATCGCGCGGAAGGTATGCCAAGGTGATCACTCTTTAACTAATGACAAGGTGAACCATTCCGATAATACCAATTGGAACAAATGCCATGAAACCGATGTATCTGACGTGAACATTATACATAATTCTCATTATACATAATTCGTTACCTGCGGGCCTGGTTCGTGAATTAAACATCGAGCACATTGATTTAAATCCTTCTAAAGTCTATTTAGCATTATTATCCTGACGTAATGTCTGTATAAATGTAACAAATATCTACTTAATCACAAATTACTGCCTGCAGCACAACCATTCGTATTATATCGATAGACATTAGTGATTTCATGTAAATTTTCTATTTTATAACCAGTTCCGAGCTCGTCCTCACTTTCACGCCCGATTTCTAGTGTAACTGGACTCTATTACTATTGGTAAATTGAAAGCCATAAACCGTTCGGTGGTTTCGTCGGGTTGTGTATGACGTCATAGTTGAATACTCTGATATGAGTAATTAATTGGAGAGTTTGGTGTGTGGTTGTGATAGGGTTGTCACATGTGAAGCGAGGCACGTTGAGAGTGTGCGCCAGTGACCTCGTTGCGGAGGACTGATGTCCCTGCACGTCGCGGTGTGAGTGCGACTGGTCGGGCGACTTTTCCGCGCAGACGCATCTCAAGTTGTCGACCGCGACATTGACCCGCCGTACTTGTACGGCCAATGCACCGTGTCGCAGCCTCTTTGTTTATATCCTGCGAGGCCTACTGTGCAAGCCTCGGTCGTTCGTTGTCCCAATGAGTAATTCATCTAACGTAATGGACGTGGCGTACAGATACTGACGCGTGTTGGCCGCTCTAACTGGGCCAGAAATTTTGAAACCCAGCTAGCTGTTTCGCATATCGATATCGCAAGCGATGTGTGTTTCTCAAACTATAGTGTTTAAATGTTAAGAAAATTTCTCCAGCAGTTTACGTAATTTAAACGGTGGTAAACGTCGCAAATGTTGCAGATTAATTTTTAACACGAATGTTTATGCATTTCTGTCTAAAGTAATAATTATTTTATTATTCATTGATTCAAAAAAATATAACAAGATTTGACTTCTAAATAATGATTACAGTTGATGTACAATAACAATGAATACAATTTTATAAAGTACTACAATAGCAAGAAATAAATAAAGCCATAACATGAAGAGAGGTGAATGGTGTCGTAAGTCATTAATGACATTCCACAGGTTAGATAGGGAGTGCGTCAGAGCAGGCGTCAGACCAACGGGTCACAAGGAGGCGTGAGCGGCAGTGCCCAATGCATTTCCCATAGGCCACGGCGGGCGAAGCAATTTCCTGAAATACGGGATTCATAGTGACGTAAAGTCGCACGCCCGCGCTTTCAGCGGCGCCTGCGCTGGACCCATTTTAGGACATGACTAACGGAAATTCGACTCCTCTCTCTCTGGCTTGCTCCCTCCCGTGGGATGCGGTGTGCGGCCGTCTCGCTCGCGCGAAAAGCTTCAAGAAATCTTTTAATAGTGTCCACGGCCGCGATCTACTTTCAATTAGCGGCGGGAAATGTTCAGGGATGTTACAGTTTTTGAAAATGCGCGCGAAATTCGTTTAAATTACATTCATATGGTTTAGTGCTGATAATTTTTTTTAAAATCCCGTAGCTTATCCTGTGTCTAAAAATAGCAATACAATCTGATAAATTTATCAGCAGGCACGATTCAAACGGTAGATCCAGATCGGATGTAGATTGCACACAGAGAAGTGTTACTACATTTACATGAACAACGTTAGGTACCACATCGATTTATTGATATTTTTTAAATACGCAAACATGACTCACGACCGAGATAAAATTTTCCTCACTTCAAATTCAGTGCATCCGAAACAAAACTTGAATAATATTACGTTTACCCACCGTAAGCAATGTATTGGCATTTATTTATGGTGAGTAGAACTGACCTTTTTCTGTTGCTTTTCCCAAGCCGGGTCTAGCAGACCCTCGCGCTCCCACTCCTCCTCCTGTTCCATGTATCCGTCCCCGTACACCCCCCCATCATAGTTATTTGTTAACACCCCGTTGTCCATCATCATGGTCACCGCACTGACCGTCGATTTCGATGTTCGTTCGAGCCTATGACCGCGAACTCGCGTGTGTTAGTTCGTACCGCGCACTGCAACAGGCAGCCGGCCGTACGCCCGCTGCAAGAAGACTGGCGCACAAGCGCTACTAGTGGCGGCGTGAGGAACTTTTGTCGTGCGTTCCGTTTCGCGTAACCAAGTGTCAGACTGGGACGTAATACGATAGAACGGAGAGGAATGGCTCAACAGCTAGCGCACGCGCGGCTCAAAGTGGAATAAACTTGCTATAGATCATTATTTTTACCCGACATCGCAAATAAAATTGTGGGCTACGTATTTTGAAACTGTTAATAATTTAGTGGTTTAATTTTTAAGTGAACATGTAGGCTATTTTAAGACTATTCGATTGATTTTTGTAAACATCATTTTCTCTTTAACCATTTGTTGTGTGTTTTCGACGACATTTTATGACTTTTTATTTTAAGTTTACTTATTGTTACTATTACTATTTTCAGTTTAATTGTTAGATTTTTTGTATTAGATCTTTAATAGCTTTAACGGCAGGTAAATGGCAAATGAGAGAAAAATAAAACATTCGAAAACAGTGCGCCGCATCACTACATATTTATAATTAGTTTTTTTAAATGTTGTTTTATAGAATCAACTGCTGCAATAGCCATAACATTTAAAAAAAGGAATGAATGTTAGGCAAAATAATTTAAAAATACTCTTGCGCATACTTTAGCTAATCTTGAAAGTTATGTCGGAATTTTTCGTAAAACCGAACGGAGCAGAATTAAACGTGACTTCAAAGTCCGGCGAATGTGTTATGTTGTAAAGAAAACGAAACATTATTTTGTAAGCTCAAAAATGTAAGTAACAAAACCAATTTCATTTGAACAAAAATTATAATTAGTGCACAGCTGGTCAAGTAAACTTTTTAAATTGAATTTCTTATATTAATTTAATTATGAAAGAAATTAAATTGTTAAACTAGATTTTTGTTATGAACATCTGGGTCATCATTTAAATTCTATAGTGATTATTTAATATTTGTTGTATTAGTGATTTAAGCTCTTTAAAGTATAACTTATTGTATTTTATCTTTTTCATACAGCGTGGATATTAAGTGGTGCGTACGTATTTTCTTTTTCTTTTTTTGTGGTATTACTATTTAGTCATCCTTTACTTCATTTTTACCTTCCCTATAATTTACAATAACTACCCACAACGACGAGCCTATTTTAGAATAGTAGATTTTACTTTCTGTATATTCTATAAAATCAGTGATGTAGTTAGGTTTACAGAGGATAGGGAGTTCGCTTGAATTTTTTAAAAGTGACAGACTTACATTCTGACCATCTACCCTAGATTTAGACAAGATATCTGCGGCCCTAACAATTTTTCGTTCACTGGCTTCTGATCACATAGAATGTAAAAACGAAGTTCCACTGCTTTGCCGCAGCCCATATCACATAGGTACATTGTTCTTTACAAAAAAATCAATCTAAAAAACAAGAGAAATAGGCTGTATTAATATGAATTAATTATAAAGTTTATGTATTTTTCCGGTAGTGTCGATATCTATACCAAAAGTAATCAACAACGACTCTGCAGTTCCGTCGTGAGAAGGTACCATACAGCGATTCTTTTGCATTTAAACACACGTTTTAAAACGATTACTGTATTCTTTACTTACACATTTTTCCTGTCAAAGGGTATTTGTAAGTGTTTTACGAAAAAGGTGAGTAGCATTGTTGCATAGAAACGACTTGAAATCAAATCCAGAATAGGGTATATTCACAGATAGCGTCTTCTTAGCATTTGTGATGTATCTAGATGTAAGTACTTGTCCTGTATCGTGGTTACAAAAAAAAATCCTTGTTATTCGTACAATTCATAAGCACTTAATACAGGAAATCCTAATGCAATTGTGATCAATTGTGATGACGCAATATTTATATTCTACGTTATCCTATTTGAGCTTATTTTAAATTTAAACGTGATGAAGGAGAAATCATTGGGCAATCAATATTTAAAAACATGTTCCTATTAAATAAATTAAAGCAATAAAAATAAATATATGAATTTTAAATGGTTATAACGCTTTCAATATGTTTTAGTTGCTCAAGTATAATGAAATACACATAATATATAATATAGCGTGACATTTGGTCGCATTTATTTATTAGCAATTGTGTGGACTGCATTGTAATATTGTGATAAAGTTACGAACTATCGATTTTATTTAGCTATATCAACAATTTATTCTCCCAGAGATCGCAACAATACAGAAAAGAAAGTTTAACCACAATAAAACAATATTATTTCACTACTAAGTAGTAAATCCTACGCAATTCGTTCGTGCGAACGGTTTCCGTTAAGATTTTTAAGTATAAGTTATATAACATGAGGGTTATAAAGGAAAAATATGAAATAAAAAAAAAACACATTAAAATACACAAAAAAATTTATTCACCACATAAAATTTCTTTGGATAATAATCTTGCTCATGCAAAATAACAGTTATAATTATAATTTTATATTCTTTGAAGATCCCATATATTAACATACTTATAGCAACATTCACGATCACAGGAAGGTAAAAATTTTGGAATAGAAAACTTATTTAACCATCGAAGAGCTTGACACCATTGGTGTTACTACAAATTAAATCTATAAAATACATATATGAGTATTTTATACGTAAACTCATAAGATACAAGGTACGGGCGCCACGAGTTTCACGTTACATACACTGAATATTAATGACAAACTACATATCTGTTAACGGCATATAATCCATCGAAGCTTTGAGCAAAATCACCACGAAATGAACATAAACCATTCACAATAGAATTTGTATATTCATCATAAGTATAAAAATTTTACTGACGATTCAACTTGTTTTATTTCATATGCCAGAACGTTAGAAACTTTAGAATTTTAGGCTACATTTTTATTCATACATTATCGTGTGTTTATAAACGATTCATTAAGATTTACGAGACCCATTTCACGTATTGTGCGCCAAATGTTTATGAGAAATTAATCGGAACAGTCTTTTCTGTACGTTGCAGTCGCGGATATTTTGTTGTTCTAGGCCAAAATTGTTCGTCTTTCAGCATCGCCAACATTAACTTTTATCAAAATAGTATGGCGTTTATCTCCGTTATTGCCTTAAAAAGTACAAATATTCGCCAAGTTGTTCCTGAGTGCTCCAAGACAAATAAATTTAGGTTCGGCTAATGATGACTAAAGGCTCCCGAATTAGGCCGCGATCTACTCAGCCCATTGGAATCCGCTTTTTTACTAAATCGCCAAACATATTTAATAAACTTTGTTCATAATTCAAACATTCATAAGACAGTATTTAGTTTAATTTTGTCGCAAAATGGGTCCTAATTTGATTACACGATATATGATATTAATAGATTTATAAATAACATTTGGTTCAGAAGACTCCATCGTCACACAAACAAATATATCCTTATATTAGAGGAGTTCGAGTCGAAGATATAGGTTCTAGTAATAAACTATAGCTATGCAGTCTGTATGTCCATCATCATAAGTTAGGTTAAAACTTACACTAAAACAGACTGCACAATACAATTTGAATTGAGTAGCCATATTTTGAGGCTTTAAAAACTTTCATAAATTCTAAAATAATATTTATATTTAGAAATACACATCTATATATGGGACAAAGTATTCGACGTACAATTGTCTATAAAGCCCCAAAATATGTATAACATCACCACATAAAGCGTTCAGTTTATATACTTAAATGTTAATGGAACAAAAATCTTATAGCATATTACATTAATAATACATCAATATACTGTGCAGAAGAGACATTGGGTAACACATACATTTTCTAAAATTTATGGAACCGTGTAGGTATAGGTACCAACGTAATTCATTTGTAACTTACAGTACATAGATTGTGCGAAAATAATGCATAATTATCAAAAATAGCACAATCGGAAAAGTGAATCATAATTAAATTTTTTGTAACATAAATTATGGTAAATATCTTTTTTGTTAGTCAGTTCAGAAGTAAAAATATAGTTTACATTAAGTCGTTTTATTAGAGTTCTATTACTACGTTTATGCGTATATATTAGTATAAAGAATTAGTGCATTTTATATTAGTTTCTAACTTAAACAGAGATTTCATAAATAAATTTTTTTAACGAGCGAATCGGTGTTATTGTTATGTAATTTTATCAACTCACAGTTATTTAATTACTATTTTATTTGATTTGATTATCGAAATAAATTAAAAATTTATTTTTGTAATTTAAATAATCTTGTAATATCAATATTAGTATAGGTATTTAGATAACATATTTTAAGGCAATAACTGAATACGAACTCAGTAGGATTCATTTATGAGATGTGCTACACTCGTTAAAATTGATTTTTTATATTGTTAATCTACAATTAAAATCTCTAAATAATAACACTCATTCTAGTGTAACGTTCACACAAATTGTTGTAGGTTGAACTTTGTAAATATTAACAGCAACGAGACATCAACATACGAAACCAGATCTATAGTTGTGGATGAATATGGACAGAAAGTACAATTACACTGGGCGTTAAAATATCGACATCAAATTATCTTATATTAAATATACACGATAGATTGATAAAGTTTGTTTTCATAGTTATCTGTTCTTAATTATTCGGATCACAGAAGGGGACAAACATGTACCAGTTACACACATCAACATTCAATATGGTAGATATTTTCTCGCTAGACTGAAAGTTGTCATCGCAAATTTTGGTACCAAAAATAGAGATGATTATACTGAACACGTCTAGCTAGATGTAAAAAATATAGGTATCAATGAACAACAACAAGAAATAGGTATACGAGAGTGTACAAATATTTCTCGCACCTCTACTAGTACCCGAGTACATCTATAACAATAATACTTTTAGAAGGCGTCAACATACCACAACGAGAAGGACCCAGCCCGAGCTCTCTCCATATTCTACCTAATACACTGATATACCTCACAGCTCCCGATTTATATTCCGTAGTCGAAACTCTCGAATTCAGAGAATCTCGAGTCTTGTTTCTGAAGCCGCTGCTGGCAGGCTTCGATGTAGCTGTCCTGGATTCTATACATTCCTGAGTTGGCTTGATACATGAGCGTTTCGAGGATACGCTCGTTCTTTATCGCCTTCGATGGGAGAACCACTTTGATCAACTCCTGCGGCGAGATCCTGTACAGTTTCAGATCCCTGGCTAGTCTCTCCATAATGCATTTAAATTCATTTTTGGCATCAGTCTTATTAGCAGACTTCGATTTTATTTTGTTACGAGCCCAGCTGAGCATTGCTTCGAATTTCCTCACTTCGGGCACCTCCAAGTTCCTGCACATGATCATTTGGACCATGGATTCTGAAAGATTGAGAAACTCTGGCGTCTGGAAGAGAGCGTAAGCCCGCTGCTCGATGAAAGCCAATATCATGTTCACCAATTCCGAAGCTGACGTGTAGCGCCAGTAGTAATTCTCCAGTGATATGAGCATCGTGCAGACCTGGAAACATGAGCTAAAGTGAATGATCGTTAAAAATATTTATTATAGCTACGAAAAACTACGCTTGCCACCAATTACCTTCTACTATTACATGCGACTCAAAATGCTATTGGCGAATAGTTGCTATAGAAATGCACATCCATATGCCTCTACTGGAAATTGAGATGCACAAGCATGTATAAAATGTAAAATTATGCTAAAGACATTATGTATTATTATCTTCTTCTTATTATTCTTAGATAGAAAATTATAATGGCAACCAGTGTATTGTAGATATAAAAGAAGTGTATTTTACATAATTTGTCCTTATCTGATGTTACTCATAAAGGTATTTTGGTTACATGCAATGTATGTATATAAGCATGTGCTCTATTACTTCTTACCACTTCTATCCTGAGGAACTGCTTGGCGTGGTGGAAGCAGGCCTGCAGCAGCTCAGGCAAGTCATAATGTTCCGCCGCGCAGATGAGCCCCGGTATCGAGGCGCAAGTCAACGGGCAGCTGCCCGTATGCAAATAGTCCAAAAGTATGCGGAATGTCTCCGGATCGAATTCTATGATCGAGAACTAAAAATAAAAAAGATAATTTATGAATTTCAACGTCTTTTTATTGCTCTTGCTCTGCGTCTTAAAATAGATTAGATTGATATGAGTTCGGTTGAGATATTATGATGGAGACATGCCCAGTTGACGTCCAATTAACTGTAACATCTATTTTAGTTTTATCTGTAAAATGAATTGTTATATTTGCGAGAATATGTCTACGTTGGTACCTTATAATTAAAATGAAAAATGTTTAGAATTATAGGTTCAGTATTCGTTCAGCGTCTAATATTATGTTAAGATCTCTCAGGCATCCTTCACGATGTTTTCCTCCACCGTTAAATTTTCTATAATTAACTACTAATGCACACGTAATTTGGAAAGGTCAGTGCGACTTCCAAGATTACGTAGATATAATTGTTCTAGCCTTAGATTAATTGTTTAATGCTAAGACAGGCTATTTTTCGAATAATGACAATACGAATTATTTATTGGTATGTACATGTCCGCCAACCCGCACTAGGCCAGCGTGGTCCACCACGCTGTAGTTTAGGCCTTAGTCCACTAAGGCCTAAACCCTCTCAATGGTAGAGGAGGCTCTTGCCCAGCAGTGGGACTTATATGGGCTGATGATGATGTACATGTATGGAGTTCGCAATTATAAATCTATCGCGTATTATGTTCGTGTTCCATTTGTTTCGTGTAAACTTTACTATTCAATATCATAACTGGAGTTCTCACCTCAGTCTGCGCTAGTTTAGCTCGATCTACTTTTTGTGCGTCTGCGCATACGGACAGTCTTGGCACCGCTAGTGCAGCATTCTTATCCTTTTCTTTGTCTTTGCCTTCTTTATCTGGAAAAAATGTTTTTCTTTAGCACAAAGATCTTTGATGTAACATTGCTATAAGATTGTAATAGGCGTTTCTGACGTACATTTCACAGGTTATGATATATTTTTTAAATCTTAGATCATTTTATTTTTCCTTTAGCTTTATAACTCTCCAAATATACAAGTTTAGCCAAAGGCATCGTACCAGATAAAATTAAGGGAGGCCAATAGGCATTGTTATTTTTCTTTTTGTAAAAGCTTTTAAAATGAGAGTTTCCTATGTCTTTACAGTATAATTAAAAGATACGTATAAATAAAAGAGATACTTACTAGAACAATCCTGCGAACTGGCCCACTTCTTTTTATCATCAGCATTTAATTGAGAATGTTGTTTCCTGATGGATCGGCCCCAACCCGCAGTGATTGTACCGAGTCGTGAGAAAGCGCGCTTTACCATTGGCGAACTGGGTACGCTTTTTGGCCTGGAAAGAGAAAATAATGGGGACGGATCTAAAAACATCATAAATATACAAAGAGAAAATTTAAATTGTATAACATCTATTGCCGAATGATGTATTAATTGCTTAAGTAAGCGCATAAATGAAATGTTTACCTCGTATTAATCGCATCATTGAGAGGATACAAATGCTTTATAAAGAATTTATTATTTCGTATGTGGAAAAGTGGGAGAACGATACATTGAAACAACTGAGACCGGATATTAATATATTCTACAAAGCGAAATAATTTTCTAATTAAATTTATGAGCCCTACTGCAATTTTTTCTTTGTCATAGGCGCGTTACAGATTATAATAGTATTTATAAATATAAGTCGAGCTATTTAAAGTTTTTAGTGATTTTTATCATTATAACCAACCGTAGTCAAATTCAGGTAATACCTGGTATTTTGGTATTTACCTGGTATTTTTAAGTATCGAAACCTTTTTCTATTCAGCTCGGTTATTAAAGCCTGGCAAAAATATGTTGCGAACGCGAATCTTTCTAGCAATTAGGCACCATTCCAATATTTTTCCGTCGTGCCTTGTACTATAAATAATACTGCGAATGTTTGGATGTTTGTTTATTTAATCATGCAGTAACGGCTGAGCTATTTCGGATGAGTTTTGTGAGCGTCTGTGCTTTATTTTAAAATAGTATTAGTGACGAAGGAAATGATGATTTTATGACGAAATTCAATTTAGTTAATTAAATAAAAAAGGTAATACTTAACAGCAACATGTGTAAATTTTTCAACCTTTATTATTTTTTATAGGTATGTTCTATTTATCAACTGAAAAAGTCCCTTTATAAAACATGCTGAAGATCTAAGCCTTTCTTTGACTCCGATACATGTACCTAATTATAATTTTTAGCGTAGTAGGCTCAAATCTGAAATAAGGTAAAATGTAAATACTAGATACTGAAACATGTATGATTTCAATATGACGAAGAAATAATTTGATGTTTCATGAAAATCTATCAAGGTCGCAAAAAAAAAGTTATTGCTGAGAGATAGTAGTCCTGATAATACAGGACTACTAGCGTCATCTAGTATTGCGTGAAGTAAATGATACAAGTTTTCGTAAATATTGAAATACGTGTCAAAAATATTAGATATTAAATGTAAATTCTATTATCCTACATAAGAATGTCCTACTGCTGGTTAGGTTGCTAGCAGGTTTCCTCGCGTTGTTTACCTTCATTGTTTAAACGCATTATGTAAATACGTAAAAAAAAAACAATGAGAAAATCAATTTTTAAACCAAACCGGAAGTGAAACTGCGAAGTAAGTTAAATAGTGCAAATCAAGCTAGTTAATACAGAATTAAATAGTTATAATACAAAAATAATCTAACAAAGTATCAAGTCTGGGTACCTGGGTGACTCAATGTCGGGTACTTGTAAGAAGTTGCTGCTCTTCTGCCTCGCGGGCGTGGGAGAGAGCAGCGTGGGCGCAGGCCGAGCTAGCAGTTCCGCCACAGGCACTTGCGGTGATCCGAAACCAGTTTGTATGCCGTACAACATCTCTTGAAACACCCTGGAACGCGCCAAAATTTTCGTATTATTTTCTATTTCAATCAAATTGCCGGGCAAGCACGTTACGGTTGAAAGAGTTTTGTTCGATCTAAAGAAATGCATGTTCCATTTAAAATTTTTATTCAGTGTATGGATATGTCTGAATAAATGCAATGCGCTCGCCCCTTATTATGTTGGGCTCAACACAGCTTCCGAATAGTGGATGTTGAAATAAACTGGAACTATCTTGGGCCATGAAGGCGTGGGTTTATGGATGTACTTACTTGCATATATGATAATATAATATGCACTGGCGTAAGTATAACGACTTACCGACTGCGCACGCCCAGTATAGCTCTGACTCCGATGAACTTGGTCTTCTGCTTGGACTGGCCAACGAGAAACACGACGTCGAACAGCTGAGCGTTCTGCGCCGCGTTAAGCTCGTTGTTGAGGAACACGCGGGTGAAGTCCTTGGCGAGCTGGTCATAGTCTTCAAACTGATCTCGCACCGAGTCAAGTAGTGGAGATGAGGGACGCATGTGCCCGATTGGACGCCAAGAACCTGGAAATATATAAAATTGTAGACGATTTTTTTTGCATTTTTAAACGGCAGTGTCAGGTTTTGTCTGTGAGTGAGTGCGGTCCAATTAGGGTCGACTGGCGAGTAACAATAGTGTCTCCATTGCCATTCTACTGGATATTTACAAGCTGATCCTAATCCAATTGCACCGGCATGTGGAAAAAGTTTACTTAAGAAGAATACTGTTACAAAAAGACCGCACCTCTTCTATAGGGTTTTGGTATCTGTCCAGTCTCGGCGTGATTTTGCAAGTTGGCCACGATGTCCTCGAGCATTTGACTGCGCGTACGTTCTTGCATCCTTGCAAACTTCGGGGCGGAATAAGAGGCTCGCTCCCCATTGACAATCTTGGTCAACAGCCATTCTCTGGAATAAAAAGATGAATTAATCAATATTACTTCAATAAACTGAGTTACAGAATCACTCTTGCTCAATCAACATATCTAACAGTAAACAAATTTGTTGTTAAAGCCTTGTTAATTTGATACTATTAGTTCTACTAGTTATACTACTAGTTTAACACACGTGTGGCGTAAAGTGTACATATTTCAGTTCAGTGTCAGCCAAAATGTAGGTGTAAAAACACACGTATGTTTGGAAATACAAACAACAGTATGCACAATGAAGTGAATCAAAATTACCTGAACATGGGTCCCTTATCAAACACGCTCTGCTCCCACAAGTAAGGTTTGTAGGCGCCGACTTCATCACGAGTCACCACCGACACTTCATATCTAGTCGGACGGCGTTTTATTTTAGCTGATACTCGAACTGCCAACAAAAAATATGCTCAATATTGTCACTCAATTATCGGCAAGATTATTATTTTTTTGAATCAACAGCAGCATTAACATCTTATATGGCTTACGGTTTGCTAAAGTTATAGGCAATCATGTGGGTAAAACCACATCATGGTAAAAGGTTGTCAAAAAGTAATAATTATAATTATTCCACCCTCAATTTACGTTTCGATTGAAGAAGATTGTATGAAACTATAAGAGCGACGCTGTAGCTAGTAGCTTTGAATGCACTCTTACAACAATTCAGCTGGCGAAATTAATTAATTGGTAGAAAATAGAGAAAAACAGAAGCTCTACTGACACTTATTCAGTAAGTCAGACTGTCGGATGTTTTACAATCCGCACTTTCTCCCCACCTTTGTCCCCTGACACATAAATTTTAATTTCCAGTGTTACAAATCGTCATTTAGGTATATGACTCCAGATTTGTATTTGATTTTTTGGGTCTCTTTCCTTATTACTCGCATTCCTATTTATTTTTCAAATGGTAATAAAAAACTTACCTAATATAAAAGTGTGTAAGAAATGGCTCTTAATACAGGCAGGTGAGAAGGCAGTGTTGTCAGCTTCAAGAAACACGACGCACACGATATCGTTGCCGATGTGGCGCTTCCTTTGCAGTTTCTGCGGGTCGTGGCGCTCGTACGGCAGTAGGGTGGACACGTGGAACATTATCTCTATACCCCGCCAGTTGGTGTACACCGAGTACAAGCCTGTGAGATCGTGTACTGTGTCCAAGCCGCCTTTATACTTGTCGAAACCTAGAATAGATTCATATTATCATAAGTTCGGTTTTTATGTTGTTTTGATAAAGTTGAGCTGCTATTGAATAGACTATATTTTTTGTAAAATGTGCCTGTATTTCATAAAGAACGAAAAATCATCACAAAATCTTATACATTTAAAAATTTGTGTCGAATGCAGAGATAACATCGCTTTTTCACAAATGAAAAAAAAACAAAACAAAATTATTTTAAAAATGACTGGTACTAGCGTAAAAAATATAGTTGAAAAAGTCACGTATAAATTGAATGAATTGAACTGGTTGTCATTTGCTTTCATATGATACGCGTTTGTTATAGAATTTGGAGTTAAACTCTCAATTTTGTCTTATAATAAAGAAAACTATTTAGTATTCTTTACCGTTTAATAATGAAAACTTATATAAATCAAATATTTTTTAACATAAATGAAAAGAAAAGATTTTTTATTATAATTTTTGTAAGTAAAAGAACGATCATCCAGTGAATGTTACGACAGTTAAATATATATCTAATAATGACTGGCTATTATAATAGAGGAATATATTAAATTTACTTTAAAACGTTATTATAAACTCGAGTACAACTTGTCGTAGTTCTCGTATCTTGTTATACGTGCATAATAGTACCTTTAAGTCGCACTTTCTCGCCAAGAACTTGCAAGAACTCTTCAAACATCGGCGAATTCTCGTTATTGTCGAGAATCTCCTCTTCAGTGTATTGATTCTCTTTCACGTATATGACGCCAACTTTCAGCTCGGACTTTATGAACACCTGAAATAAGAATTACTCAACTCAATTTTAAATCTTCTAACGTTCTTCTTTTATGAATTGTTTTTCATTTGAGAATTTAAAAGAGATGATAAAGGAAACACAATTTTCGCGATCGCACAGATAAATATTATATTAACTTGTATGGTGCCTATCAGAAATTGTGACGGTTTCTTGAACCCACGTTAACGAAGCCTGAAATAAATATTTTTTGAATACAAACACAATTAGTACCGGATCGCACCCACGCTTCTGGATGTTAAATCTATTACACCTTGAAAGCTATGCGGTAAAAAATAACATTTGTAACTTTTGCTCAGGTTAGTCGATTATATGTATATTTTTGTACTGTCATTATCGTTATAAGTCGCACCACGTCGACTGCTGGACATATGCCTCTTCCAATTTTTATTATATAATATATTATGTTGTTGTTAGTTATTTATAACACTATTGTCCTCTGACCCAATTCAGATTACGGTTTAATTAAAAAAAAATTGTCTAGGGATTTCTGAGTTTGTTTTTTATACATATTTATACCTACACACCGCGATGAAGGCTCGATGTGTTTAAGTCGTTGAAGTACCTTGTTATATATATTTAAAGTTTACGAGTTGCAATAAAGTGACGATACCAACGCGAAGAGTGTTTTAATAACATTTTCGAAAGTGTATGACTAAATGAAAAAAAAAAATTAAGTGTTAATAAATTAAAAAAATCATGTGACACTACTTGGTCACGTTATGATAAATATTCACATGTTCGTTCAAATTGCGGGGGAAACCACCCAATATACTTAACTGTGAATTTCCCTAGGGGATAAATTTAAGTAGATATTAACGCTTTCGTTAAATATATTTTACATTAAGTAAAAAAATAGACAATATTTTAACTTACTTTACAACGTAGTAGGTAGTCAAATTGTATTTTTATTAACCTTAATTCCAACTCCCGAAATCATACATTGACGAAAGACTTTTCAAGCATAGGGAGTAATTAAAGAAATAATAATCGAAATTTTTTTTTTTTTGTCGAACTACGAGATGATTGATTTGTTCATAAATATCTGCAGTTCTATGTAGTTGTAAGCCCAACAGTGAACATATAAACGTATAGGTATCTAGGATTCAGTATTCCATCAAATTGATTATCTGATTAGCGGTGACCTGTGATCTTTTTAATATAACCCAAAGCCTATGTTAATATCTATTAAAGGCCTAACGCGCATTTAGAAGCATGGACAGTCGGGATTTCGAAGATCGCTCGTGATAATGAGAATGAAATGGCTTGTACTTTAACGCAATAAAAATTTTATTGATTTTGGTGAACTCTGCAGATATATCGAATAGGTAGCGCCATTGGAAGCTAATAATAAATACGCCCAAAAAATTCACATAACAATCATAAACATACAAGCTTTCTGTGGGTGTCACAATTAGACACATCTTGACATCACATACACCCAGCCCCCAAACAAATATTGATCAGGTATCAAACTCGCGGCCTTTCGTTTCACATTGCTCCCAAGTGGGCTGGAGACTGTTTATTCCCTAGCAATGTATATTCAATCAGCCGTTTCATTATTATAATTATGAGAATAAGGAAGTCATTTTCACCGACGTCTTCGATTTGCAAGCACTGTTCGATCTCATAAGCTTGAAACGGCCTCCGGGATTGGCCTTATTATGTTTCCGTCCCATTGCGCCTGCTTTCTGTATATACTGCGTTGATTAAACAATATTACGAGAAGAGGTCATAAAGTACCTTTGGGCTAATAACCCAGGTTAGATAAACAAGGTAACAGAATAGGGATTCCATATGTTATCAAAAGTTCATCAACGATAGTGTAAAGTTTCCATTCTATCCTACGGGTAATGTTAACGCGAAATATTAATTCATTGTGAATTCTGTTTCTAGGTAAAGTTTGTAATGTAGAGGATTTTATGAACATAAACCAATTGTAATAAAATTTAGAATGTACAAATCTGACTATAAAACGAAGTCAAGTGATTTTTGTAACTTAACCATTTATTAAATTTGTGAATGATGTTTTTAACAAATTATACAAGTGTTTATAAGGGACGGAGAAGAGTAGGTTTTCTTTTAAGCATGCGGTTAAATAAGTCATTTTTATATATTAGCGTAGATATCGATATTTCACTCCCGTTATTGCCGTTTGATGTTCAAGCGAAACACGTTGTCTAATATATGTATTAGGATTTAATTAATGTCCGTCGTTTATCATGTTTCCAATAAATTTGTAAACAAATTCCTATTTAAACTCAAGTTGGTATGGTGAAGAAATGTTATTAAAATCGTAATCAATTACAAAGAGGAACAAATTGTTTTTATTAGAGGCACTGCGTAAAATAATTGATTGAAATAATTTTACACGATGTTGATGAATGAGTTCCATTGTAAATAATTTCGAAAATGTTAATTCATTAATACAAATTTAGCGGCAATTAAAGTATTTGGCGAAACAGACTGTGGGAGAAAGCATACCATCAAATAATGGATTGCCCATAAATAATTCACGATATAAGTAATAATACTGCATCGCACTAAATATTTTTTCTAATTCTTTTCCGATGTCATTTCTATCAATAAATTTTGTAATCCTCGGCTTGGGTAAGAGTGTGTAAGTGATTTTATTTTCTTCTTTAGATAGTAAAACTAAATTATATAATCCTAGTACCTATATTTACAAAATATAAACTTGTTTGTATTTTTTTTTATAGCGCGGCAAAGTGACAACACTTACTCTATGCATTGTATATTTAGTTAAAAATAAAACACAGGCGGACAGGACGAACATTCTGTCTGATGAGAGTGGTTTACTGTCCCTCCACTACCTAATAAAGAAAGCATAAAGGACCGTTCGCATGCTGCTAGTCTCGGAACGAAACGACCGCGACATACTTTATGTCCCGTACTTTATTAATAATACTTTTCGTACACTGAAATGTTAATGATGAAAAACAGCTCGGCCTCCTCGAAATGAGAAAAAGTTGAACGCCCTTTCTTGCTTCTACCAAACTTTTGTGTTTAACGAGGATTTTGTGTTTTTATTTATTTTAACAATTCAAATTAAAACTTATCGTTTTGAATAGATCGCTTGTTTAAAGTACCACTTATTTTACAAATTAAAGCGCGCCGAGTGAAGCCAATTAATTTATTGTGGTATTCTTAATGAGAAATTCGGTAAACGAGCGATTACGATCTGGTGAATAATTTGTAGCACCATTACTACCGTTCTTAAGTTTCATAGGTGCGTTTTCGCCATTTAAAAGTAATATGGAAGAGAGGACTGTGGGCTTTCAGAAACCTTACGTCACATTATTACGGTAATTGTTGCTTCGTGATGTAAGCAGTGATGGCCTCGAGGTTTAGGCGCGCGGTCGAGAATTTCGGCGGTCGCAGGTTCAAACCCCAGGCACAAACCTCTGACTTTTCAAAGTTATGTGTGTATTCACAATGAATTATCACTTGCTATAACGGTGAAGGAAAACATCGTGATAAAACCTGCACATCTAAAAATTCTTAGGAATTTGTAAGGTGTGTAGTCCGCCAACCCGCACTAGGCCAGCGTGGTGGACTAAGGCCTACACCCTCTCAGTGTTAGAGGAGGCCCGTGCCTAGCAGTGGGACGTATTTGGGCTGATGATGATGTATTATTACATGAAACCATCACGGTAGTCGGTTAATTTATATTATAGGTTTACCAGTACAGTAGTGCAGTGTTATTTGCACTAAAAGGTACGTATGATAGAATTCAATTAAAAGTCAACTGGAAAAAAGGTAAAGGTTGTTTAAAAAAAAAAAACTCACAAACACTTCGTAAATTGACTTGTATCTAAACTTTTTCACTGGTTTGAGTCTGATAACCGAAAAAGCTGACGGCAAGTAATCACCACGGCATTGGGACAGAGAATGGATAAAGAGTAGAAAACGTGACATGTCAGTGTAAATGTAAGAAATTTTGTGTTTCCAATATCTCACATTGTTAAGAAAACAATTCATCAAAGCTATTGGATCGGCTGGCGTCTACTTCAGAAGTAAAAATAAAAAAAAGAAAGGATTCAAATAACTAAAAGAAATAGATGATAAAAATATTCTAAGAGACATTGTGCAGATATAATACATACTTATCTATGATCATTTCTTTAAATGGCCGTATTAAAAATGCATATTGTTAAATTCAATGTAAACACTGAGACGATTCAGAAAAAGCACCACTTAGGCAAGGACATTTTTGATGTTTACGACCGCCTTTGCAACGACCCTGAGAGGCAATTATAAAAAAAGAAATTCGTTTTATTACGTCATTAACTTTTGACTTCGAATAGAAAGCTCGCAGATAAAGTATAGTAATTGAATAAATAATATTTTGTTTCTTATCGCATGAAAACGTTTCAAGTCTTTAGTAGCTGCTATTAGAGCTACACTTACGTAGGATTACTTTAGTAATGATATTTATTGAAAACCGTAATAATATTTAGCTCATTTAGTCTTAACAACATAATTTTGAGGAAAAAATAGAATTTGTGTATGGTGAGTGAAATAGTCATGCGGATTGTCTAGACTCTAGAGAATATCTTGTTGCTTCTAGTAGCTAAGGGGCCGTTCAAGTATTACGTAAGCAGTATTTATTACAATTATTTACCCCCCATCCCCCTTGTCAGCAAAAGTAAGCAAAGCTCTTACCCCCTCCCCACATGCTTACGTAAACATTTTTCAATTAGTGTATTGTTGTTTTAATATTATAATTATTATGTTATAATTATAATTTTAAAAATAAGAAAATATATTTAACTACCGATGACGTAATCATCATCTAGACTCCCTTACACCCCATGTCATCCAAAATAAGCAAAGCAAAGAAATAGTGCTTACGTAATACTTGAACGGCCACTAAGAGTGCTAGGTACACAATAAATACCTTTGGTAGTTATGTGAAGTTTACCAACCCGCAATAGACAAATGTGGTTGAATTGATATATTGACTTGTGTTTCATTTGTTATTAATACACAAAAATACTAAATAATAAAACCTCTATTACTGTCATCTCGCCAAGTTATCGATAAAATTATATGCTTTTTCAAATTCGAAAGATAATCCAGCATTTAAAAACAAAGAAGATACGAAGACAGCTTTATTTAGTAGAGACAAGCAAGTAGGCATGGAATGTGAAACTAAAAGGGAGACGCAAGTTTTTCACTCAAAAAGGCTGTCAATAACTTCACAAGACAGGAGTCCGAAAGAATATCGAACAACTACGGAATAGTGCGACAGTTTTTTTCTCAAATCATTTGTGTCAAACTACGTTACGATTGTTCATGTTTTCGGTCACATGACATCGGAGTGATGAGGGAAAATGTTACAGGTGCTATGTTATTTATAGATTTCAATAAATGAAAGTGTCCATATATGGATTGATCTTGTGCAAAGGTACCAAGTCTTGGTCTGTAATATGATATCGAAATGGGTTTTTATTTAGTTTACAGTAAAAGTAAATGTACTAAAGTGACAAATAGTCTTTAGATGATATTTATGGCTAAGTGATATGATCATAGAAAAGCATTCTAATATCATAACTTTACAGTTATACCAAAATGAGGAAGTACAATGCATATGGCAAAAAAGTATTTTTTTTAACAACCAAACTTAATAAATACTACTTAATTTACAATACATATGTGATATAATTATATACATATATATAATGAAAATAAAGTTAAATCTATTATGTTACTCACTTTTTATTAAAGCTCAATTATATAACCATACCGGATGGGGTTTAAAATAGCATAAAATTATAGATTTTATTTTATTAGATTTTATTGTATTTTGCCAACGGCTTCATATTTTTAATTATTTGTTTGTCTGGCATTTATGCATTTGAAACTGTTTGAATTCACATTTCGTTTTTGAAGGATTAATCCACACACGCAAATCTATGCTTATGTACCTAATAATAAAATTCGGCATTTCTCCGAATTGAAAATGTAAAGGATAGCGAGGGAGGGGACGCCAACAAAGTTATAAACGTACACTGACAGAGCCTAATGAAAATTGGCAGCTCAGTGGATCGAACAAACTTGTAACATGGCAAAGTGAATTGTATGGAGCGGGCGTTCGGCTGCTTTTTGTTGTCAATTTATTCGCCCAATATGTTATTAAAGGCGCTGTCTGATTTGTCTGTAACTCTATATTTGTACTCAGGGCTAATTTAACAATTTAAGCAGTCCAATATTAATTTGATACCAATTTGCGGTGATAAATTTTTCACATTCAAAATACATTGAATAACAAGCAGTTCATCGTCGCTGCTTTATTTAAGTAGTAGTGGTATAAAATAAATAAATCAAACATTTTTTTAAAATTTGAATTTAATTTTTACCTAAAAAGTCTGTGAGCACTTTGTTGAACGTTCGTAGTGACATTGTTTACAAAATTAGTTTACTTAAACTGACGATTTAAATATACTTGTAAACGGCTATTTGAATAAAGATTATTTTGACTTTAACTTCAAATTGAATATTAAGATCACTTGCTTTCCTTCTTCACCACTGGCATCATTTAGATATTAATTCTAGTATCAAACTATCTTCTATGGCACAGAATAATAGTAAAAAAAGCAGCTAGAATATCCAAGACAAAAACAGGACCTGTAAATTTTAAATTAGAAACATTTTCTCCAACTCCGTGTACACGTGCTACGTAATATCTTACAAAGATTCTCCATGAAACTCCATACAAAGTTTGTACACGGCACACATCTTCGTGAAGTAGTTTGGCAGATAACTTGTCATTAGTCCATTACCGTGATTAGTTGCGAGCTATGGAGCCGGGTTTGGTCGGGTGTGAGCCCCTTCCCGAGACTAACAAAACTCATAAATGTTTCACGCCTGTAAGCGGCGGTATCGCTTAAGCGTAATTGAGAACTGAAAAAACAATCGCAGTACCGAGAAAAGGTTTTACTGCTAATTTACTTGCCTCGAGTTCGCTTCCGAATGCTAAATGAGATAAGATCGATTTTTCTTGTATTTTACCCCTTAATATACGCATCGATACTTTATTTAGCGTGTCCCTGAGGTTCGTTGTGGAGATTTTTGTGTTGTAGCACTTGAATTTGTTCAACAAAATAGTATGAGAAAAATATTTAAAGTACAATAAATTAGTATTCGTTTTAATTCTGCAAACAGCAAAATAATTACGCCGTTCGAACAAATTTATATTGTGATGAAGTTGCCACTGAAATTTAAATTCTTGTTGTTTGATCGTTGATAAAACTTGGAAATGTATATTTTTGTTTAACGGAATTTATTATTGTAGGCGATGTGATTTTTAGTATCAGTCAATGCCAACCATACCTAGAAAGCTTTGTTGAGCTATCGTTTCGTTTGGTGAATGAGATTGTCGGAAGGCCCATATAACATTTATTTAATAACAGTACTTTTTACATGATTTTTTCAGGTATTTTTATAATTGCTTCGCGATGAAATAAAATCCTGCTAGGTATTTAGCCAATTTCAAATGACTTAGGTAATGACAAAAGTTTGTGTGGGAACTCACACTTAGAATTTTGGTGGTAAAATACTGAAAACAGTTTGTATTTTATTTTATTGTATAAAGTAATACATAAAATGTTATGATATATATATAATGATGTGTATTAATTTTATCATGTCGCTATTTTATTGCCTCGAAGAGAATTCCAGGGCGATCTACGAGAAGTAGCCTGTGTTTAGTAGCTTGGCCCTCCTAGGCTATTTAACACGTTTCTTTCACATAGTAAATACGATAAATTTTTGAAACGATCAATTAGATTCTAACCTGATCAAGTTTGAGCAGCTCTTCGGGTGTATCTGGCAGCTGTCCTAACATCAGTGGTGGGTTGATGTTGACTTCCTTGCCAAGCGAGCGCACCACTTCCTCCCTGTTGTACCGGTCAGCGAAGACACATGACGCTGGGATCAGGCCATGCACGGTATAGCTTATTGCCCGTACTAGGATCCTGCAACAAAAACCTTATTTAACAAGGAAACCGACTGGGCTCTTAATATTAAAAAAAGAACTACAAAAAATTAACGAATATGTTGTAATAAATACTTTAAACGTCAAATCAGATCTCAAATATATCACTGACATATAACTTAAGGTTCAAAGATTTCGCCTTGTCGTTCAAAGTACTATTAGCTTTAATTCTATTCACTCTATGAGAAAATCTTTTCGAAGTAATTTATTCTTTAGATTATCTGACTTAATATCTCACAATGGGTGTCATTATTACAATATTAGATACGTTTAATTCAAGTTAGTGTATATTTATAGTATTATCATTGCTTTTGAATAAAAGAAAAGTATTAAATGGAAATTGTTCAATAAATTATTTCGGACGTGCCATATTTTCAATCTTTGTTTTTAAAGGGATTTTTATGATTATCATTTTATAAAAACATTCGGTTCATATTGCAAACAAAATATTCACCAAAACCAGAACGTCAACACTCATACACGCGATGTTATTAAAATCGAGTTTAACAGCAAACAAAAATCCGTTCAAGGCAAACATTATTTTCATTAACCAAAAATTAAACTTTGCGAAAAGGGTTTCGTTTTACTTTAACATAAACAAAATGAAAGGGTTCACGAGTCAACTGACCCAAACGATTTAAAGTCAGCGATGGCTGAAAATGAGAAAGAGAGTGGTGAAGTGCAAACAACAATAATTATCATTTTAGTCGGCCCCATTGTTGACTTACCAGATACTCTTGGAAATTATACTAGGAATGCAGAAATTGTGTGAAAATCGTGCTTCTGTTACGTTGGTTTATACGATGTTAATGAACTTAGCGTTATGGGCGACTCGGATCTGCTTTTTAGTTGATAGCATTTATTTTATAGCGCGTTCAGGGCTCACCCATTCTGTAGAATAACAATATTGTGGTCTGGATTGTTGGCAAAATGTAAATTTGGTGTGAGCTTGTATTTCGCATTGTGGATAGCGCTTTGCGTTTAAACTTTGAATATAGTTTGTACTAAATGTCCATTTTATCCTTTGTGACTAGTGAAATTTAGATTTTTATCTTACTTAAAGATATTTTCCTTAATAAAACAAAGCAAATCTTTTTAGCAAAAAATCTATTTAATTTCATAATATAATCCATACTAGTATTATAAAAGCAAAAGTTACTCTGTTTGTCTGTCTGTTACGCTTTCACGTATAAATCGCTCAATCGATTTAAATGATGTTTTGTATGGACCTTCGGAAATGATAAATGTATTGCACTTATTTTTATAGCTAGTAATATAATTTCATACCTTGCCATGGATGGAGTGCGTGACTGAAGATATGAAAGAAAAAGGGGTGAATGAAGACATGACGGCTGATAGGGATGTTTGGAAGGATAAAACATACTGCGCCGACCCCAAATGAAATTGGGAGCAGGGCAAGGCAATGATGACCTTGCCATGTTATAATTAAAATTTTTATAATGATGTTTTTTTAACAATACAATATTTTTACATTGTTGGTGATTAAAACATAAAATTACTACCTAATTTTTAATTAAATTCTTACTTTGTCGCCGCTTTACAGTTTTCCTATGATGAGGAATAATGAAAACACCGGAATTTACGTGAACGCTGCCGCTACCTTCAGACTGTAATTTCTATGTAAAAACGTCGCATTTTTGTGGCGTGTACTGATTTTATACGCTGTTGTAATCTGTTTTGGGGCTCCGTTCCAAAGGAAATGTTGCTTTTACAGTGAAAACACACAGAAATCACGGTGTATTGTTGCACACTAATGTTTTCTTTTATTTTCATTTTTTTTATGTTTCATAGCTATCGTATCAGTGGCGGTACTTCCATAGAAGCCCAAAAGCGTTACACGTTAATTGTGTAATGTCTAGTTTATAATTGTTTATTGTGGGTTCAGGATTTTCATTTATATGTCATATTGCTATTGTTAAACAAAGATGTAAAGCTGATTCGGAGTTTTGTAAGGCGAGCTGGGCTTTTGGGCTTCTATGGAAGTAGCGCCACTGTATCGTATGTATTGTTATACTGTACTTTGTATAATGTAATATAGGTTGGATTTCCACATTGAGAATGCCTCGTTATTGGAGGCGCCTACTACCAAGATGAAGATAGGTACAAAACAAAGAAACTAAGAATCTTTAAAGTAGTGTGTTCTTAATAAATTATCATCGATATCTATGGTTGAGATAGAAAACGAAAGCAAATCTGCATTCTAAAGATAAACCACAATGATTCTTTAGAAATATTTTTTTTCTTTTATCTATAACGGCAATATTATACAAAATATTTTATTACATACAAAAAAACAGTATAACTTTTTAATTTTCGTCCAATAGTAAAAAAAAAGAAATCCAAGCCCCTTGTTTTAGAAGTACTATGTCAACGCTACCAGAGCTGGGAGTTTCATAAGCCGAGTTAGAATAAAACACGTACGATACAAATTTGGAGGTGAGATGAGAAATGTAAGTAAAGTTATTCTGCGAATTCTTATTGAGATTTACATATGCTCGTCTAGCGTCATTACTAAGTTTCGTGTAATAAGTTAGGTGAAGTTTACCTTTCTGCTATTCGGTATTCACAAGTTAGGGTATTGAATTGAAAATGTTTGGAGTTCATTCTACATTCAACACTATTAAATTGGAATCAGAACTTTATATCAGATCGTTAACATGTTTTTATAAGCTGTTCTACCTTTCTTTTAAAATAAACTACTACCAGCTGACATTTTAGATATTCTTGATTTAAGATCGATATAGTTATTTATGTATACATTATTTTTCTAGTAATAGGCACAGTGATGTCAACACATCTGTTTTTGATAAATCATGCAGCAATATGATTTGCAAAACTGTAGGTTTAAAAAGTTTGTTCTGAAGGTTTTGTTGCGATATTATTATTTTTGTTTCTTTTCACATCTTTTCATTGCTTTGCTACTTATTAAGTTTATGTAGCATAAAAGGTAAATTTGCTATATTTTAACCCTTATTTAAATGACGTAGACTGGAAAGGTAAGCAAAAGGATTGCTAAGTCACCCTAATGTTTGAAAGAAAAAAAAAATGTAATATCAATGGATTTTTTTTTTTTAACTTTTCGGTCTCACATACACCCAGACCCGAAACAAATATTTGTGGATCACACAAACATTTGTCTCGGTGCGGGGATCGAACCCGCGGCCTCTCGTTTCGCAAGCTGGTGTCAAGCCAACTGCACCACGGGGCTGTCAACGGGGGTCACGGGGGTGTATTATTAATGCATTAGTGGTTGCAGTGCTCTTTCTTTTGGCAAATATACATAGCATCGGAAAAATATATCACACAGTTCATCAAAATCAAGTCAGCGATTTAGATGTGAAAGCGATACTATTTATTATTATGCTATTGGATTAGACAAAATAATTAGTATAAACCTCCTTATTTTATAACGGAATAAGTACGCGAGGCAATTTTTCGTTTCCCGAGAGCAAGCGGAGATGCAATGGGTCGCGAAATCCCTAACAATAAAAAATCGAATAATATAAAATTGCTATCTCGGTTTATAACCCCTATATAAATAAACGAACAAATGAAACCAGCGTACGAATCGAATAAGATATCAGAGTAGTCGATCAAGTAATCTCGTGTAAGTTTCCGAGCTAATTTCATTGCTTGGCCTTCGGAGTCAGCGGCCACGGGTTAACTGGGGCCGTACACGCAATACTGTCATCGGCGTACCATTGGCAATCTCTCCGTGAGCATACGACTAACCCTTGAAATAAAATAAAGTTAAATATAATGAATGCAGTCCGCTACTTACACATTTGGAAATTTTTGTGTTGGGCCTTTTTGTGTCCATAAGTGGACGTCTTTTGGCCTAAGACGATGATGATGAAATGCCATTTTACTATGCAGAAATTGAGCGACCTGAATGTAGGTGAATGATTTTTATGTTATTTTATTTATTACAGTTATTGCTTTTCAGTTATGGATGTTTCAGATCGTATACATTCTCTGCCTATTATTAAGTAGTTAGTAGTATAATATCGTGATGTGATGATTAATTTTAATGATCACTATGAACTTCTCTACTTACTACTTAGCACCAAACATATTTGTACGATTTGCATAATTTTTCACTATCAATTTACAGATACAAAACCATTAACAAATTGATTTTATACGTCTAAGTACAAGTCGATGCATTAGTTTATTGCGTTCTAAGATGTTCTTAAAGAGAGGGGAGCGCATGATGAATTAAGGTAGCCCCACCGGTGCACTGGGGTTGATTGAGTGCCGTGGACGGAAAGTCAGCCTGAATTACCCAAGTTGAGGAAACTGTAGGATGGCACGTAGGTACATTTGTTTTTGTAACTTTGGTGAATGCGAAATATTGAAAAAGTTGGAAAATATTCGCGGGTTGTAGGCGTGTTATAAAAGTCCGCATTAGAATTATTTGGCGAAGGCTCAAATCCAGTACAGAACGTATCTCTTTGAAATGAAATTTGAGTTCTTTTGTTCTAATAATCACTGGACATTTAAATATCAATTAATCATTACTCTTTAAAGTTATGTCTGTAGTTCATTTAATATATCAAAATATCTACCTATATACCTGCTACAAGTCAAAAAGGAATTTGTTAGGTGTGTCAAGTCTAAGCCACAGCTTGACTAAAGACTACCTACTCCAGCTCAAGTACAGGACTTGTGAACGATAGTGGAAGACATATAGACTAATGCACTATATGTATATAATATACATGATATTATTGAAAAATATATATGCGTACAATATTTGATAAACTAAGTAGACATTCCAGACAATATATAATAAGAGCCGGGACAAGTCGAACATTATTTTATATTAAGAAACTGCCGTCATATCGCAAAGAGAAATGATTATAAATCTTTAAAGAAAAGCTTTATGCCAGACGCGGCTCTCACCTGAAATATTTGATCATGAAAATGCTTTTCAAACATTTTTCAAGTGTTGCGCGTACTTCGTAAGCCGTATTTGTAATGAAGTATTTTTAGTTATTCTCGTGAAATTTTATTTAAAATCTAAATATGGAGGTATGAAGATACTAATGAAGGTTGCTTGCGCGTACCGATTCCGTCAAATACGGGAGGGTCGAAAGGGATTTTTCCGCGCGTTGTTTTGTATGTTTAGGCTTTCATCAAAATTCATTCTAACAGAAGTGTAATTGCTTCCACTATTTTGTCCTTATGAGAATATGTTTTATCGCTGGCCCAATATTCAAATATATTTGAATCCCAAAGCGTTACACGTCAATTGTGTAACGTTTAGTTTAATTATGTTTATTGTGGGGTCAGGATTTTTTCATTTATGTCAAATTGCTTATGTTAAATAAAGGTTTAAAGCTTAAAGATTATTTTTTGGTATTATGTAAGGCAAACTGTACTTTTGGGCTTCTATGGAAGTACCGCCACTGATTTGAATCAGCTGATTTTCGCTTTGGTTCTACACTGGCAGGCGTTCTGACATGATTTCCATCGAGCTTGCTCTCATCTTCATTGTTTTATACGAAGTAGAGGCATCGCTATTAGGTATGATATATCTGACAAACTGATATGAAGCATATCTGAGTGAGTATGACGAAAGCTCAATTTCCTAATTATAGTAACTACTACGACAAAGTCCACTTTACACACAGTGGTATAAGCATAATAGTGACTTAAGCATTATTTTCGTACTTTTGGGTCCCATGCTATACATCCAAGTGTCAATTTTTTAATCGATTAATGTAAATGAACCAGACGCTTCATTTATTAAGATTCTGAAGATATACTTAAAAACGTTCGGATTCCACACTGCATTGATATTGAAGTTTGAATCAAAATTGAAGAGTGTAATAGCAAAACAGAAAATATTTAAATTAACTAGCGTGGCTGCTATTTAACAACTGGATAAGTATTTGGCGAACGCGCAAAATTTAACAAATGGTGACACTAAATATTACTTGGCGCTTTACAGCTTGCTTGTACAACATTATGCTAATTGAATTCTTAGTTTACGAGAGGGTCGTGGAGGTAAACACAGAGGTCACGGCGCCCGTGCTGGCTAGTTAATTATAGCACCTACAAACCTTACACAAAGACCCTGTCTATTTTACAATATCTTGCCATTTTTAATTAAAATGCACCCCGTCATGTGATGGGAGTTTTATTTAAATTTAATGCGGATGTAGGAGAGCATTAATTTTCATTAGAGTGGCAATATTGCTCCCTTTTTTCTAATTAGTCTTTGGTTAAGAAAGTTCTGCTCCGTGTAACAAGTAGGTATAGTTTCTCCCGTCATCTCTCTCCCACCCCTCTTCTTGTTTCAAAGAAAGCCAAATGCCGAACTGCCGCTTTAATACGACCTCCAGAAAACGTATTTTTCAGATGGGTTAAAGAAGTTGGAGCATCGCTGGGTCAAGTGTATCGAGTTGAAAGGAGACTATGTTGAGAAATAAATCACCACTTTTCCAAAATTTTCGTTTTTCTTTTGTAGGCTAAGTACTTATCGGACTGCCCTCGTATTGTGTTCCATTAACACTACACATTTTGTAAGTCGAAAAAATTGACTTAGGATATCTTTGCTGCCAATCCTAGAGAACGACGGAAGATGGCCACTTTGGCCTACGTATACAATATCCAATCCATGCAGGTGTGAGTATCAAGTTAGATCCCTATTACAAAATCTCTACTTATCATTTTAATATACACAAATATTCCACTGAGGCATTCTCAGCGGAAGAGATGAGGCATCACGTTTGGAATCACATACTTTGCGTAACCGCCCGGCTGTGTATTCCGATGGAATATCGTCGGACGTCTGTTTAGTATAATTATTTTTAATTAAATTCCATTTGGGATTGTTCCCTGTGAATTTGATGAGATTTGGTACGTCAAAGTGCTTTGAAAAATCATATTTCAATACAACCAGCTAACAACAATGGTTATAAGTAAGTAAAAGAATAATACGATGATAGTGTTCTATTACGATTGAAAATTCCTTTTGTAACAGTCTACAACTCACTGTATGTAGATACATATGTATATAGAGGAAGTTTGAATATTTTTTTGATTCAAAAACTTAGAATTTCGTATATGTTTAATGGAAACTAATTCTTAGACATTTTGTGACACCTACAAAATGTATGCCATTCATATAAATTCGGTTAAATTATAATTACCTCAAAAAAAAAAAAACATAAGATCTCCCGGTCTCTTTTTCTAAATAAGCAAACACAAATCCACTGCATTGCTGTAAATCCCGAAGATCTAATTACTGAACTGTGAAATACAACTAATAATTTCAACAATGGAGCAGTTGAAACAGGATTAACGGGTAACAATGCATCGTGATGAAAGGCGTCAACAAACTGCAGAACAATGCGGTACGAATGAACTTGACGTGGAAATCTGACATTTCCTCGCCGCCACTCGCATTTCTACTTCACGACGTTCCTTTTAATAACCGACGGGTGCAAAGAAATGTTCACTTCAATAGCTTGTAAGGCTTGCAATACCTATTACATTCGGTTCACTTGATGCTGCTGTATGGATCTATTGGAGTTTATTATGTACGGTATTTATTATTTCTTCTAGTTTGATTAAAAAATAAATATGATGATTTATATATCCTTCTTGATAGAACGGAGCTGGCAGCGGATTGACTAATATTAGAAACATTTACTATGTGGTGAAAGATCAAATCACTTGCTTTTGTTGATAAAAAATCTTCAAAAATTTTAATAATTTAGTAATGTTTCTCTTACCTGAACTGATCTCGAGCATTAAGAGTCTCCTGCTTGATGGACAAGATGACGGGGCCGAGGTCTTCGTCGTTAGTGAAATAGTTCCAGTGCTCAGTGCCGTAGAAGTATTTTTCATAGGTCTCTTGTTCCACGGACGTGAGTTCGAAGCCACCAGACCTCTCCCATTGCTCTTCAATCGCCGTTTTCTTTTTGGGCGTGCTGCCACCATTGTCACTGCTGTCTTCCGCTGCCTCATCCAAGGAGCCGGATCTTCTGTGGCGGTCTGTTGAATAGAATTGTCGTTAGTTTTTTTGTGTAATTTAATGCTATGAATACGGTATTTGTCTAGTATTTCTACAAATTCTAGAATGTATCTAGAAATACGCAACCACTCTTATCTTTAACATTACTATTGAATTATTTAAATTAATGCTTATTTTGTTATTATATATGAAGTTTTGCACAATTTGCAACATCAAGTTGCTGTGGACCGAAGACCGACATGAGAGAATTATCTGAAAGATAACCATTAATGGAGTATAACTTGATTTATTAATCAATCGGATACGTTCATCAAAAGTTATTACTTTGAAAATTAATCAGTTGATACGAAGACATACTTCATGACAAATCCAGCGTAAATGTTATCCCTGAAGGTTTATTGTAAATATTATTATTGCTAAACCTCATAAATATATATTGCAAACCTTATTCCGTAATATGGGAAAATCCGGAAATACGAGATGGACCGAGAAATTGATCCATCTTCTTAAATCAATATATATTTAAAATACATATATTGGCGACTAGAGGCTACTATACTACTAGATTACAACTTCACGGCCTATTTTTTTTCTGTTGGTACTTTTGAATAATGTTTATACGACCCTATTATTCTGGACAATTCTTTGTAGAATGCACTGATTTACAGAACAATAAATTAATTTTTGTGCCCCATTACCATTATTGCATTGAGTTATATATCAAACAAAGTATATAAATGTTGTATTACATATAGGCTCGCCCCCTATTACGTGGGATTGATACATACTTGGCGAAATGTGGGTGCAGAAATGCACCTCTGCCTACCCCTTCGGGGAATACAGGCGTGAGTTTATGTATGTATTACATGTGCATATATGAACACTGTGTAAGCATAAACATCTCTTGTAAATATTTTCTGAATCTGTGCACATTTTTGCGAGTGGCATCACCTTAGAATTGCCCATTTGCAGCAACTTTACTCGTAATGTTGTAACTCTTGAGCGTCAACTTTTTAAATAAACAACATAATGGCGCAGGTAGGGGCGTGAATGCGACTCGAGCATCTCAAAATGTATAATTTGATGAAATAAAAAATTCACATGAAATTTTATTGTTTTCTGGAAGGAGATGTCATTTCTTATTCACAACATTAGAGACATACGGAGTCTCGACGTTTCACAAGTCTGTTGTTCAGTGTTATTCGTATAGTCAAAAGGACTTTTTGTGATTGAAAATTTTTACGACAAGAAAGACTAAGAAATATATGGAAAGAAACTTCTACGAGCTCAAGTTCTTTTACGCGCCTAAACCTCTGAAAGGCCACCACTGCTGATCTAGAATCACTAAATTATTTCTTATTTATACATCCCTTAGAACAGGACAGTAATTTTATATTACACTCAGCCTATCGCCGTCCACTACTGAACATAGGCCTCCCCAACTAAGCGCGAACCATCCTGGTCTTGAGCAGTCCTCATACATCCTTAAAAAACCTTCTTACGCAAAACCCCCAAATGGCAACTAATATACTTTTATATTATTCGCAAGAGATTCAACAGGCCCCTTTAACCTCTCGATTGAAAGGAAAAATGTTGGCGTTATATTTAATTAGCATATATTAGAGAGAAGCCAATTGACTGTAATGAACAAGCTTTGAGATGAATAAAAACATTGTATAAGCTGTATTGTTTTCTGTTCTATCTTACAGATGAGTTTGATAGACTACCTTTTTTCGTCCCGCAGATTCAGTGAGCGGCGTAAAATCAGTACGTCCAGGGTTGCATGACCGCGCTAATCTTAGCTACTTCTGGATCGAATAGAAAAAATCGTTTTGTGTTGAATAGTACATTTATGGGCGAATGTTTTGTTACAATTACACTGCGACTAATAGGAACAGAGCATCAACAAAAAATGTAGCAAAAACCGTGAAAAAACATTTCTTTTGGAGTCTTAACTTACAGAGTTGCGGAAAACAGCTAGTGGTAAATAAAGGACTATTTACTCACCAATACCATACCAATGTCGACCCATTTTCATCGTTTATACTGGCTGATGACAAAAACATGACACAACGTGGGCATAGTATTAAAATCAGTAGCAGCTTAAAATCTCTTAGAAAATATTGATGGTATTGGGTATAAAAAAATGAAGAGTGACGTAACATAATTTAGAATGATAAATGAGGTCCCAGTAGAGTAAAATTGGTAAACAGAAAATAAAACGAGAATAAAAAAAATTCGAATGCGTATTATACAACTATGTGATTCGGTATTGTGTTTTGTTTTAATTAAATAAACAAAAAATAGTATAATTTTAATGAAAATGGGTTAAAAATTTCAGAAATGGGTTCTATTTATAAGAATGTCATTTGTTTGAAATATTCGAATGTATTATTGGTCTTGGGATATACATACGTCCAATAGAGAGGACCCCCGTTTTGACTCCCAGATCGAGCTATATTATATGTAAAAAATGTAGTTACGTGCTTCAAAAATGTCCTTAGAGTTTGTGAATTATATACAGCTGACAAAACATGAAGAATTACACCACTGCTTCCCTCTCAGAGTATCTGTGTGTCAGTGTACATATTCATTTGTTTTGTCTAAAGCTTTGTATACTGTTTACGTATATAAATAGAAGTGCTATCAGCTGCGCTCCATGTAGCCCGTCCAATGTCGATGGATTAACATGTCATAAGAGGCATTCCTGTCCGACTTAACGTGTTATTATTAAATTTTATCGTAAATTATTTAACTGCAGCTCTTGCTCCCAGGGGATTTGTGTGTCATGCGCTGCGAATTTGATTAAAACATTCTGCAACAGCTATTATCATTTGATTTGATGACGTAGAAACATATATTTTTAATTTAGACATTAATATTAATTTATTTGGTAAATGTTTTCAAATTGACTTATGATAGTTTAATGAAATAACTTTATTTATCGACGAGGCAATTGTTATACTCTCATTAAAATATCTTCTAATTAAAACATTCTTTTGTCTTATGATACGCCCTTTCCGAAAGTCTATCATATCTTTTTTTAACGAGAGAAAAGCGCCTTAAACTCTTTGTTCGGTAGTTCAGGGGAGGCCAAACGATGGTCATTTTGCGCATTTTGGGCGGTACAAGATATACAGGGCGATAAGATCCCTTAAATGTTCCCCATTGCCGCTCAGCACACTATCATATCTACACTTTGAAATGTTCACAAGTGTGCACTACTCGAGTCCACGGCCTTTGACTCAGCGAATTGCTCCTAATCTCTAATCTTGATTGCTTTTCATTCCTTCCTTAAATTCTGCATCTATTCGCCCCAGTTAAGCTTGAAAATGTAACAAAACTCCTTAAATACCTACGATATAAATAGAATGAAATCCACCCCTCAATTTAAGATGTTGTGTATTATGATAAATGAAAAACTCAGTGTACTTTATCCGTAGTAACTGAGAGTCCGAGATTTGTTGCTAAGCAACTCCCCTGGCCACCTGAACCTTTGATGTAGCAACTGACGATTCTTAATACACGTCAGCTTTATACCAATTTATATGAAATATGATATTCACAAATGTTCCCTATTAAATCAGTACAAAAATATTCGGAAAAATCGTTGAGCTGTAGGTACCTATAATAGGTCAGAAAAACCGGGTGTATCAACGTATTTAAGCTATCAAAATTGGAAAGGGATTATAGATAAAGGGTAAAAAACAAAACAACGATTCTTTTTGTCTGTACGTGTTTACGTTTGACCGAAAAAAGAGTTTTGTACAGATTATTTTAGATTAATGGATTTAGCTTGTATTAGAGGTTAATAAAGGCATGATTACAATAATTAGAATGTCAGAAAAAAAATCATGGTTTGGTAAATACAAAATTGTACAGCGATACAATATATTCACCTCCAAATTCGTCAAACTTAAGACACGAAATGAAACGTACCTAAGCGCCGAAATACATCTCAATCTACCTCTTCTGGTATCATGTGTGAGTATAGGAATGTAACTAACACACATAAATCTACGTGTATACAGTACAGTCATATCAAGTTTATGTTGACGTAACATCAGCAAGTTAGCATTATATATGCATAGTTTCCGCTTTCAATACTCCATTATGGCATTGGTGTGAGCAAGTCTGTCATGCAACACAATCTCATGCCATCAGTTTGCTTAACAATAATGGGTTTAGAGTTTCCTTATTTATTGACTCCTACATGAGTTACATTTAAAATGATAAAACTATACTAATAGTGTATAGCTGAAGACTTTGTTTGTTATTTGGTTGAACGCGTTAATCTTAGAAAACACAGGTTCGAACTATAAAAAAGTGTGTGTGTACTTATGTATGTACACGCGTTAGAAGTTATATCACACGACTGAAGTAAAACTTATAAATACGCCCAACAGTTGTATGGTATAGTATGTATGTACATAGTTCTCAGTTTACACAACATATTACATTTCTGAACGCACTCATAAATATTTGACAGCTAATAAATATGTCAATCCCTTTTTATTACTGACACTATTCTACATTTTAAAAATCTAAAACATATAAACTTTTTTTGAAATATATTTGATCCGAAACATATAAAAACGTTTCTGATCTATTGACACTTACATTTAACATAGGCAGGTTCAATCTGTCAATTATATTGGAGCACATAGGCAGCTTTAACGTCTTACTTTTGTGTAACAGTGATGCGCGTGCATCTTAAAATTTTACTCTTATAATTTTTTCATAACGCGCCTAAAAAAGTATATCTTCAAAAATATTTTCGTCTTGAATAGTCTATTTAAGGCTATATGTTATACATCATGACGCTAAGATGCTATAGAAGCGGAGCAGCAATAAAAAAATTATAAATAATGGGGAGAAATATTTCTTTGAAGTCTGAAGTTTGGCATACGGACTTGCGGGCAACAGTTAGTAATGTATAAACAATAATTTATATAACAGCGTATGGTTGTCTGTAAGAGATCGTCCAGAGCAATTAGACCGCCATTCGTAATTCGACTATTTCACATAGAGGGTGTAAAAAGACCGCTATCGAAAACTAAGACAGGTAATAGTTACAGTGATTACAAACACATTGACGCTAAAAAAATAACGACAAAAAAAATTACGTTTTTCTCATCACCTACATTTAATACTTATGGAAGTTAGGAAAACGTATTTTTTTAAAATTATAATTAATAAATGCATTTCTTCGCGTTGGTTTCGTTCACAATTAACGCCGCACTAATAAACAATTAACTTAAAAAAAAACAGATTTGAACTACAGTTTCGATAGACGCGACGCGAACGGCTCGAAAAAACAAACATAAAATATATTTTGGACGTAAGTAGTTTGTGAGCTGATTTAATTACCAAAGTTCGAATAATCAATAAAATAATAATGACATCAATTTTGTTTTTGTTCTCGAGAGGAAAGCTGATTATCGCTCTATTTCCCGCCAACCCTGGGGGAGGGGGGCTGTAGCGTAGATAATACGTATTGGTAGGCTACAGTCGGTATGGCGTCGTAATTTGAAACGACTATTTGTGCGTTCGATTGTTGGGATCCATATTTATTTTTTTCAAGCCTGGGTGTTTGTGAAATTAAACGATTCTTCGACTCAATATTTTATTTTCGTAGAGACAAGTTGACACAAAATCATATAATGGGGGATTAAAACTAAATAAGAGAGTGTTTTGGAGTTTTTAAATACTAGTTTTATTGTTTAAAGCTACAAATACAAAAATACTTTGAAAAACACTAAAAACGCAAGTTGAAGTTATTACTTTTTAACACGAATATTGGGCCTATCAGATAAAAGACTACATTATTTCGTTTATCATAAAATCTAATCACAAATTACGCGAGACGGCAACAAATTGATCCATCTAGATTGTATCTCGGTGAAAATTTATTCACTGAGAAAGCCCAAAAATAGGGCTTTAATTTAATGGATTTATGAAAGTAAATTGAATACATAATGTTTGAGATTTTGAGTGATACTTTAATTATGAATACATATTTTTTGAGAATATTATAAATCATATAATGTTCTCGAATATTTTATGGTTTAATGTTAAGTTAAAAACATCGCGAGTTGATTGGCACACCTAAGAGATTTCTGCATTTGAGAAATTTTACAGGTATGTGAGTCTATCAATCTGCTCTGAGGAAGATCGAGAGGCCCTAGAGGCCTTTACCCTTCTCAATAATTATATTAGAAATCTGTCAGCTGTTGTTTGTATAAATGTGATATATTTGATATCTATTTCAACAAGTAAATAAAAATACACTCAACAGTCACATACATAATTCTGACTCCATACAAAGATACAAGTCTTGTGTCATGTCATACCCGAAACAAATAGTTCTGGATCACACAAACATTTGTCTCGCTGCGGGGATCGAACTCGCGGCCTCTTGTTTCGCAATCTGGTAACCACGCTTCGGGACTGTCAAATCTATCTAAATTGGCTCAAGACAGCTTAGTTAATCTTGTTTAAACATTTACTTTAGTTGGTAATCGAAGCTTTTTATTTTATTTGTGGAATTTAATTCACAATGAGCGGCGCGCATTTTCGCCTAATCCGCAACAATTCGTGGCTGGCTTCAGTTGTTGATGACACAACATAATCGCGTTAGAGCAACCCTTTGCAACTCACCGAACACGACGTATTCGGCATACAGCTTATTCGTACTAAATGTTTCTTGTATAATATTTAAGGTACGGTACTGCCGCAAGTTGTGAACCTCACTAGTAAAATGTTGGGATCTAGTTTGGGAGGACGGTCTATGAGAATTATGTTATTTGATTTGGGTGTGGTCCGCCTGTAATATTTTTTTTCAATACATACTTATTGTTTACTGATAGTCTTGTTCTGATTAAAGATATTAATATAAATAAGTCTTAATAAACTGCAATTAGTAACAATGATGATGCATTAGTAACATTGTGCTATAATTTTTGTAAGTAGTAGAGTTTCTATAAAGTCAGATAAGACTGCGATCCACATTATAGGAGTCGTACTGCTGTTTAGCAAAAACTATTATTATATTTCTGAGAGTAGATAATTTGTTGGTAACCGTATTTACTCGAATAGCGACCGTCAAACTGTAGGTGTTAGACTCAAGGTGTTGGTGAGGGGTAGGTACTTGATTTTCGCTAATGATACTATATACGGATCTATACCAGTGGCGGTACTTCCATAGAAGCCCAAAAACGTTACACGTTATTTGTGTAATGTCTAGTTTATAATTGTGTATTGTGAAGTAGAATATTTTCAACTTATAGGTATGTAAAAATAGGTAAGGTAAAAATTATTTATTCGGAGTTTTGAAAGGCAAACTGGGCTTTTGGGCTTCTGTGGAAGTACCACCACTGATCTATACTATCGGGTGTAGATTCCCGTTCGTCACATAATAGCTATTTTTATCAACGAGTACATTTAAACCTTTTGCAAACGTGTATTTTGGATAAAACAACACAAAATCTTCCATCCAAAACCAAGATGTTGACTACATTTACAAGATATTAGAGCAGTGAACCCGCCGCGGAGACGACGCTGTGGCAGAATAAATTATGAAAAACGAGATTATCGTTGGAAGCAAGCGCTTTCGCAAGCGTGTAGTGTAAAAGTTGAGAGAAAGTAATTTTCACTCATTTAACTTAACTTTTTTTGACTTCCAACGTGCTATTCACGCGCGAATTTTCTATAAATTTACCATATTGAGAAATTACCTTTTTACATAATTTTTATGACGCTTATAACAGCGTGAAGCGGAAGTGCATTTCTAGACTTTATACTTCTGATGATAATTTATTTAAGAGAACCCGAACAACATTTTGCTCATACTTGCAAAATATAAAACTCGTTTGTGTTATAATAACATAAGTATTATGTTGTGAATTAATATTTTTCATGTTTAAATAATAAAAATCGTTTTGTTTAGCTGAATCACCGACTATGATAATGAGACGGCACAGATTTTATAATACGAAGTGATACGCAGTATAAAATCCAATTAAATGTAGAAAAGTGTAATAAATCATAAAAATTGGGTTATATACGTTTCGAGAGATAATTATTGTTATGTCCTGGTGTTTGAGGTTTGGTTTGTATAAATAAAACTACTTAAGCTTGGTTTCAATAGCGTCTGGCACGTCCACTCGGTCCAATATCAGAGGTAGTAGTGAACCGGTATGAGTGGAGAACAGCGCTTATATTATGATTTATTTCAACGTCTACCTTACAATTTATTATTAATATTACCACTACACTACAATTATCAAAACCTTCCTCTCAGCTATATTACCCATTAAAATTTTCATTCCAAATGTATGTATGAAAACGAGAGTTATCTTGTACTTAATTGAATTTAACTGTCTAAAAGTTGTTGGAAGGTAGTCTTAACGAATTTATTTGTCGGAGGACATGGAATTTAGCAAGTCTATTAGACATTAATGTACCGAGCGATAATTCAGTTAAGAGTACGCTTAACTACCATGACTTTAGTCGTGGGATGGAGTCCACTAAGTTCTATAAAATAAAAACAAATATCATTATAACGGAAGAAAATACTTCGATGAACCAAGCCTGGATGCTTGGCACATAAAACCTCATTTACAAGTGTTTAGATAGTTTTTAGTGTTAAAGCAAAATTCTTCCGAATATCCAGACTTGGTAGAGGAGAGAATGAAAGAGCGGACCTCTCCACCCCAGTCATAATTCCTAAAGTGTAGTCTGGTCTTGAGTGGCTTCTGATGATCTATAGTCTGATTTGAGTGAGAGTGAAAAGTCTGTGGACCTCGATATATCTCCTACGGGTTCCCACCAAGGTCTTGGAAAGCGAGCTTCTCGTGCTTTCGTCTCAATGAAAAAAAAACATAAGGGCTGAAAATATAGTCATTCTTCGGACGTAGTACGTACTACTTGTCCAAAACAGCCTTAACTTATTACATAGTTGGAAACTACACGGGTGATAGTAAGAATAAATCGAGTTAGAAAATTAAAAAATATTGCAACGAATTCTGTTAAGGCCTAAGAAATGATAAATAAATGATATTTATTGCATTTAGAAAAATAATAAGTTAGTGTTAAGCCATTGTGTATAGCGGTGTATCGAAATACCTAAGGCGGAGTGCGCACTGATTGATGAGTTCCCGAGGGCAGGAGGGAGAAATAAATACGCGCCAAGTGAAAACTGCGGACGAATTCGATACCTGTCTAATTTAGAAATGGCTTTTGTGCCGAATAAAAACTTGCGCTCGTTTCAAAGGTGAAACAAAGGATTGTTTTATGTATTTATATTATTTTGTTATGTTAAAAACATTTGAACGGGTAGGTATGTAATTCAAGTAATTTTGCGGTTACTTTATTTTTAAATTAACGTATACTGATGGTGTAGACCAGCTCCACCTGGACGCAATTTTGAACTTCGTTCCCATTCCACGGGAACACTACTTATTCCTAGATAAAAATGTTGCTTTTAATAGTTCCCAAAGTCCCATCTACGTAGACGCCAAAATTATTGATAACAGTTAAGTAGTTTCTAAATTTATTCATTACAAACATACAAAAATACTAACCTTACCTCTCTAATATTTCTATAGATAGAGAAGGTAAAATAGAGGTATACTTTGTCACTAAGTTTTATTATTAAGCAAAATTATTTATAGTTGTTGTAAATTATTATAGTAGTTAGTAAGTTTTAACATCGTTTTATTTCATTTAGTTCAACAAGATTTTTCCTATCTACTTACGCACACGCCAATAGATGGCGCTGTATTGAATTTTACAAAGATCATCTGTCATACAAGATATTCAATAGTCTTTATACTTGAAAGAGTTTATCACAAGAATTTTTAGGTGTGTGTGTCTACTAGCCCGCATTAGGCCTCGGTGCAGATATGGTTTGTAGGTATATGACATGATATTGATGATAAATACAATGTGGACAGTTTATTACTGCGTTCTACTATATACTAAAGTCTCTATGAAAATGGATACGAGTTTAACTATCAAGATTATTTTCTGCTGTAACCATAATAACACGACCTAAACAAGGGATTCCATTTTTAAACAACATAAAGTAAGTGAGTAATATCAAAGATAAATTAAAATTAAACCTATTTTTGACCTCATATGTGTTATTATAACTCAACTTACACGTATGCAAATCATATGCGAACTTGCTCATTACGCTATTAAATAGCTTCGCGTTATTCAAGACATATATGAAATATTAGTTCAAGCTGAAAATTGACGATGATTTTATTGATGCTTTCTAACTCATGCATTTACTTCGTGACTGTCTCGTGGTCTCATGGCATAAAAATGTGCCGAGCGATTGCCTCGGCTTCGTTTCCCAGGTCGGGCAAAAGTTATTGGATTATTTTATTAAGAAATTCTTCGTACTAGCCCGAAGTCTAGAAATGTCCCTGAAATGGCAATGAGATCATCATCATCATCAGCACATATACGTCCCACTGCTGGGCACGGGCCTCCTCTACGCTGGCCTAGTGCGGTTTGGAGGACTACACACCTGAAAAATTCCTAAGAACTTTTAGGTGTGCAGGTTTCATCACGATGTTTTCCTTCACCGTTAAAGTAAGTGATAATTCTTTGTGAATACACACAACTTCGAAAAGTTAGAAGTGTGTGCGGTGGGGTTTGAACCTGCGACCGTCGAGATTCTCGACCGCGTGCCTAAACCTCGAGGCCATCACGACTTCATGGGATCGGCACTTATTTATTATGTGGGACTAAATAATTAACGAAACATGGGTTAAGAAATGAAAATCCTTTCGGCATTACAGGCGTGAGTTCGTATGTACGTAGGTACGTAAGTGTACATAATATACCTACTTCATACATAATTTTATGCTGGGATACCCATAATAGGTTAGGGGTAGTTAGAGGTGAATTTATTTACCCAAAATTAACTGTATGCTTTATAGCTCAACAGAAAAAGAGCTCAGACTAGGTGCTAGGACTATGTATGGCACATGACACTACTTTCGATATTTCTCCTTTAAACGGGAAAGTTTACGTAACAAATGTTTTCAAAGAAGAGCTATGAGAAAAGTTATGACCGAGAACTTTGGATTCGTGCCCCCTTTTTATATTCACGAGGACAGCGGTTTATTAGCCGCGGCGGCACAAGTTTCAATTTAAACATGCCGTGTTTTACATATTACCTTTGTAGTTGGGATTAAAGCAAGCTGCAAGGCTAATTTAATTTTAATTCAAAACGTTCAACGCTTGCCTTAGTTCGGTGGCTTTAGGGCGATTAAAATGTTTCCCGTCAACTTATTCGCGCTATAAAATTGCTACCATTTAATGTGAATTAAAGTAAGTAGTGATGGCTTCGAGGTTTAGGTGCGTGGTCGAGAATCTTGGCAGTCGCGGGACAAACCCCAGGCTCTGACTTTTCGAAGCTATGTGTGAATTCACAATGAATTATCACGTCCTTTAACGGTGAAGGAAAACATCGTGATGAAACTTGCACACCTAATAGTTCTTAAGAATTTCTTAGGTATGTAGTCCGCCAACCCGCACTAGGCCAGCGTGGTGGACTAAAGTCTAAACCCACTCTATGATAGAGGAGGCCCGTGCCCTGCAGTGGGACGTCTATGGGGTGATGATGGTGATGATATATGGATAAAATTATAAATGCTCCTTTGACGGCCGGATAAAAAACTTATACCTATATATAAACACATTCATACATAAATTCACGCCTGTCTCCCATTGTGATAGGCTAACTAACATTACAAGGCGCCAAATGCTTCGGTCCAAAGACACCTCTTTCACATCCTCAACTGACATAATTAATGCATTTCAACTACATACTTTTCTTAATATGATAATAAAACTTGTCAATAATTATAACATACACAAAAACATCCGTAAATCTAAACAGTGCAGGCCGGCATGATTGTGTCGACCAGCGGGTGACCATATCGTTTCTCGCTGGTCGGTAGTAATTTTTTGGACTCCACTGTGCTTACCATCAGGTACAGTGGAGTCACTTTGCCGTGCCAGAATAAAAAAAAAAAAAAAAACAGTATTACACACGACGTTGCTAAATTGTTATTACAGCGCATGAAATGGGCACTCAACGAACTCTAGTATTGTTCGTCGAAATTTATGTTGCATTATTCAACACCTGATGGGCACATAATTCGAACTAACGGCTTTGATCAATAAAGGGACGAATAACTACGTGTCAAACGTAAGACAAATATATCACACAAAGGACTTTGATGTAGCTCACCAATAGAGACAGACGCTTATTTGGTGAATTGTTTTGATATTTTCTTAATTCGAAAACTGTGGAGACTTTTAACGGTAAAACATTGCGATAGATATTTGAATTGAATACTACGTTTAATGCCTGTCTCATGCAAGAAGCAGTGCAAACATTTAAAAACGGAATTGATTGGTTTACTAAAAGATCTGTTTGAATTTTATTCGTTTGTATTGGGAGACATATGCATGCTTTTGCGTGCAAGTGGGGAGGGATCGGTGCTTGTATAAATTAAAAAGCAAATAAAACGGATTATGTGTACATCTCGAAAATTGAAGCTCAATTCTTTTTGTTTTTGTTTGTCGTATGAATGTATGAAGTATTTCGTCATTTTATTGGGGCGACGTGCCCTTAAGAAATCAATTGTAGAGTTTCAATGATAAAAATGTAAACTTTTCGGAAATACCTGTTAATTCTCCTTAGAATATATGAAACTATAGCTGTTCACGGGAACACCACATTTTTCCGGGATGAAAAGTGTAGGTATGTCCTTTCCCAAGATTCAGTCTATCTCCATACTAAAAATCATTACAATCGGTCCAGTTTAGGTGTGAATGACAGACAGACAAAGTTACTTACGCATTTACCTATTACATTAGTATGGATAAGGAGAAAAGTAACTGAATTCATACAAATCTCTTCTTTACTGAGATTGGATTGCGTCGTGCCCAGTGTTGTATAAAACTAAAATAAGACACCACTAGACACCTTATGAATTCCAAATACACCAACTAGATCCTTCTATATCCGTCTAACCTATGGTCTCGGAGCTTATTATCAACTTCTAACTGCATCGCAGAATCTTACGAATGTTTTAGAATGTCACAAAGACGGTCTATGACGTCACCATAGCATGTAGATCAGACGCGCATAGTTAATCTAGAGGAAATAATACTACTAAGGATGACTGGGTCACTATGCCATTGTCCCAGGGTGCGCTCACATCGACGTGACTTCTGAATAGCACTGATAAGGGGACGAATGGCGCCGAAGATCCTGCGCTTCCGACAAGAGGACGGCGATAAATTGAAAACGTGTGTCGAATGAGAGTCGGACACGGTTTGCGGAGCTGTCCCACTTGAGAGAACCTTTTAACTGGAATAATAGATAAACAGTTGTGTAACTTTCGGTAATGGTGGCCGTGTAATTGAATTGCGGTGAAGAACGCCGAGAGTTTGGTTGGTATTCTTACGAATGGCGTCAGAATGTAGACAATTCCGAAGTCAAAATGTCTCGAAATACTGTAATAAAGTCTAGTAGCTGGAGTGAATCCGAAAACGAAGAAGCGTATGTAATATCAGCACATATGGCTTTAATTAGAAAGGTTAGGTATTACTCCATCACGCTGGTTCGGTGCGGGTCGTTTTTATTTTAAATAATATTAAAAATATTTTATGTTACTTTCACCGTTAATACGTGTGAAGTTTGTAATAAATACATCATAACGTTGGAAGATCAGAGTTGAAGCTCTATAATTTTTTTATTATTTAATAACAAGTTTATGTTTACATTCAATTATATTTACTCAGCGTAGTTTGTTGGACACCGCTTGTAAAAGGGAGGGCAAATTATTTTAATGGATAGTGCAGTGGGATCTTGCTGTATATACCTACTGTCGATGAGCTCTATACAATTTAATACCATCTCATACAATTATACCGATTTGTTCGTATAAAAAACTAACCCAGACTTACTGATGATGAATACTGATCTCCGCAACAGATGAGAAATTTAAAATACTCGATCATCGTCACATTTTAGGCCTTTTTATTAATATAACTATATGGTGTTATTAAAAATATTTAACAAAAATGATTCGTGCATAAATAAAATGAAGTTCAGTTTTTACACCGAGAGAAATAATAATACGTAATAGGTACCTACTTAAGAATATAATTAAATTAGTAAAGTGCTTGTGGAACTAATATTCAAGAGTGAAGTTTATATTTATTGTTGAGAATTTTTCACATCCAAACAATTGAATACAATAAAGGTGAAGTAAATATAAGTAAGTATTCATGTTCTTTACCTTTGTATTCATATTTTTGCTAAACTTCCATTATTGTCAAAGTTGAGCGAGCGAGTTGACAACTCATCCGGGCGTATCGGGCTCGTTTCTATTTACAGTTTGTAAACTTTTATGTCGTTTGAAGATTCACGAGTCGACAAGTCGACAAAGTACCTCGATACAACCAGTGGAGAGCGCCTCGTGTACCTACTCAAAATAATCCGCTTTGCATAACCAATGTGCTTTCCAACTTCGTCTAGCGTACGCGCCATTTGAGCCCTCTCGATGCTACACTCATTACGCTCTATTTATGTTTGCGCTGGTGCATTTACGTAGGTACAATTGTTGCTCGGAATATAATTTCTATGGAGTGGGAAGCTATGAATATGAGCTGTACGGTTTATAAAACTATTACACCCCCATTATGAACAGTTAATAAAGAGTTTATGGCGGCTTTAGCACACTAGGTAAGCGTTGCCAATTAGCATGAATATTTAAAAGATAAATGGCTGTACAGACACTTTTTAACTCTTTTAATTCTGTATCTCCGAAGAGTTACATAAATAGTTACATTGGCCTTTCGTATCGTTAAATGATTTCACGAGTTGGTAAATTAGTACTCGTAGAATTGTTATTATTACGCACTAGTTTGGACTCTAAATAAACATCATTGTTTTTTAAAGCTCTGGATCCTCATTCTCATCACCTAAGGGTTAGTAGAAAAACGTAAGGAAACCTGATATCAGTTTAAAGAAAATTTCAAACTGAAATCTGCCACTCACCTCCATCACCAAGTGCCGAAGCCTTTAAAAACGGTAAAAAGTAAAAATATATATAGCAGGATGAAACTCATAGGAAAAGGAAGAAAATATAAAAAATTAAAGGAAAAATTATTTATGGGCGATCTGAGATCGGGAAGTGGTGGGGGGCTTAGTGGAGGTTTTAAGGGTAAAAAACGGTTTATCTTGATATCCGGAAAAACTACAATTCCTATGCAAAAAAGTTAAATGACAAAGTTGTAGGTAATAAGAAGATCTACAACTCTTGTATTTACTCTTTTTCCACATAACCTCAAAATGTGTTTGAAAAAGACAAATAACTAAATTTTTGATCCTTTATTATCTTTGACAAAAAATAAAATTGTGTCAACGAAATTTGGTGAAACTTACCATTTTATGCACCAAACACACTGTAATTTATTTGATTTGAAATATTTATTTTTTCACCTTATTTTGACTTAATATCGAAAAAAACACCCAAATTTTTAATCGATAATTCAAGCGTTAATATATGTTTTTTAAAGTCGGTGGGCTTTTTGTTTGTTGAAATCTCTACTTTCTGACGGTATGAAATAATATACCTACATTTCTATGGTAAATGTTTTCAGAAACTGAAATTGAAACCCTTTTCAATACGGCGCGGCGTGTGTCTGGCAGTGACGTCATGTACTTATAATGTTGGTATTATACGTATGATCGTAAATGACAAGGAGTTTTTGTGGACCATACACCCTTTTATAATTCAAACTAAAAATACATTTACATGAAATATTTAGTTGGAGGCGACTCTAAAACCTTTTTAACCAGAACTTTTTAACCGTTTTAACCAGAATGATAACACGCTAAAAATATTCGTTTGTAATTCATTTATATGCGTAATAACTAAACCGATACATTGAATTAACAACGGAACACCGAAGAGGACAATAAATCCCACGCAAATGAAAAACATAAATTACATCGTAACTTATTTTACTGATGTAAAACTTTGGTCGTATTGGGGCTTCTCTCAAATATCTCCCGTTACGATACCCTAGGCTGTTTTGTTCTGCTTTAATTGACTCTAATGTGCTTCATTTCAGGGGTCGAAAACTTTTTGGTTGAATGCTAATTACTACATGTATAAATATAAATGTATACTTTCAAATAGAATTCGTCAATGAATGATTTAAAATTACTTGTCAATCTCATATTTTCCGAGATAAAAAGTAGCCATATAAATTTCTGTAGGGTCCAATTTATCAAAAAATAAATCAACGATTGAGGTGACAAAGTGAAAATGGATTATTCGCATATATTTGAAGATTATTTATTTTCTGATCTTACTGTAGGACATCTGTCGATCATCACTCATTTCTGTATAACAGTCTAATTGTTTACGAATGGCGCTCAAAGCCAGTTCATCCGGCTGATGCATTACTTTTCCATTGTTTATAGTTCATATATAATACATAGGTTTGTAAAACGGTATTGGGAGAAGTATAATTGAGCTGTGTAAAACGAAACATAAAATTTTATTACAATTTAAGTATCATTTGATTGTAAAAATTTATTGACCTTCTCTCCCAATTTTATTGAAGTTGATTTACAGCCTAATGTAATAAGGTTTTTATTAAAATATTATTTAATAAGTAGTCTCTTTACGACATCCATAAACCTGAAGATATAGATTTTTATTGACATTTTGTGATTGAAGCAATAATTTTAGACTTTACCAATTTAATTTAAAGTTTATTTTAGATCTCCTTGCTTTATTTGCCCTGCTAAGTGCCTGATAAAAGGTGCAGGTCATGAGTTAAATGGAGGGTCGATTGTCAATTAAAGAATTAAACGATGTTTGAAATGTTAGGAAATTCTTATTGATGACTTTCTGACTTTTCTTTGCATTTCCAGGTATGATGTTATACAATATACATATACGCACTCACGCATGTGTTTCCCGAAGGGGTAAACAGAGGTACATTTTTACACCGACGGTTCGCCAATTGTGTTTTGTCCTACGTAATTAGGGTCGAGCCTATTGCCGTTCTTCGGGACATTTCCAGACTACGCGTAGCTACTGAGAATTTCCTAATGGAACAACGCAATAACTGTATCCTGGTACTTGTGCCGCGAGACTACGAGATAGTTACTATAAAGTATGTATAATATATTATTACATTATATCATCCATCCATCAGCCATAGAAAGACCACTGCTGAACCTCTCCCAATGACTTCCACAGGGACCTGTCGGAGGCAGCCTGCATCCAGCGACGTCCCGCGACCTATTATTACATTATATATGTATGTAAAATCTTTTTCCACAGTACCAAACGCAAGTAGCTCTCAGTCACCGCGCCAACTTCTACGAAAACGAAAGTCAAGTGCTCGCGTTGAGATTCGTGAACGTTCTTACATATTGTAAACCTTTTCCGGGGTTTATGCGCTTCAGAACGCGCCGCGTAAAATTTAATTTTAGCTCTGACTCCGACCTAATGTGACAGGGGAATAATTATCCCCGAAGAATCGTTGTTTGGCGGAAATTATTCATCGATTGACATGTTTGTGCCGCTTTGTGTCGTGGTATTATTGTTAAAAGCGTTTGTAATATTTAAGCTAGATTGAGGATAGTATTATGTACAAGTACTTCAATTATGCAAATATAGGTCTATTAATGGGATATGTGTTTAGTAATGAGAATTGTGAATTGGTATGCTATAAGCACAATCAATAGATGATGTTAGATTTGTGTATAAATAAATAAATACACCCAACAGTCACATACATATGTATGTAGTTCTGACCCCACATTAAGATACGAGTCTTGTGTCGTGGGTATTGGAAACTACTAGAGACTTTTTGGTCTCACAAATATTTATGGATAACACAAACATTTGTCTCGGTGCGGAGATCGAACCCGCAGCCTTTCGTTTCACAAGCTGGTGTCTAGTCAACTGTGCCACGCGGCTGTCACGATAATATGTCTGTATGATAAAAATATATATGGGATTGGTACCTATTACTTAGTCATGCATTGATCAGAGTATTTTTTGCTTCTGTTTGTATTATTATGACATTGATAATGTTGAATTGGCATAATTTAAATTATGTAGAAAATATTGTAACACTCAATAGAAAGGAAAAATGACATTTCGTGTTGCTGAGGGCGTTTCTTGCCGTTTCTTTCCCACAGCGTTTACCCTATCGGAAGGGGCTTATTTAAGCTGACGACGATTCAAAAGTACTTGAATTTTTTACTTCAATAAAGAATATCTTTACTTTAACTTTGACATTGACATTCATATTGTCCGATGTCATAGCGATTCAGTTTCGAAATTAGGAAAGAATCTTCCACTTGGCTTATCCTTGTACAAAACAAAAGTAACAGGTTGAAGCTACCAACATAATAGAAATATAACCTCTATTAGTCGCGCATGTTGGCACGCTCTTCGCCTCTAATCACTGTTTTCATATTTATCCACATGTTTCTAGTTTCTGTTTCTGTTTTAGTTTCATACAAGTGCGAATTATATATGTGCTAATAAATTATATTCAGAAGTGATTTAAACTGAATATTTTGATTAAAATTATTTACTATTCGTAAATATTAGAGAAAAAATTGTGTTATTTTATATTTATTTTTTCAAGTGCTACAATATAATTGAGGTTAACTATCCGTAGTATTATTTAATCATGCCAAAAAGTATAACAGCTCACGCGTGTACACTGTTTTTTTTTTTTTTTTTTTTTCTTCTTATGGCAAGGCGCGGTTTGCGCATCTGCAAAAAATATTCCCGTACCGGGAATCGAACCCGAGCCTCCTGTACACTGTTTTTAAAAAGAAAATATATTTTTCAGCCTGTTACCGCCCACAATTAAACTATAAAAAGGTTTTACACATTTATGGCTGTATTTCAGATGCCTTTTCCTTGTACATTATTGAAATATTTTTTACGACACAAGTTTCATACGTTTCTCAATGTATGCGGTTGTGGGTAGACTTTTACGACGAAGTTTATAGCATTTATATGAGGCAGGCAAGACAGACGTGGCACGGAATCAATATAACGGTGTTTAGACCTATTAAATTGTGTATGTTTAAGGCTAATGGGCCTCTATATATGAGGCGAAGAATCAAATCTGTGGTAATGAATTGTTTATTGTTTTGTTTTGTACATAGAACCAGGCATTTATACAAAATGTAAACGCGGTGCAAATAGTTCTAGCGGTACTTTCAAAACGGCTAATTGACTAAGAAGAAGCATTAAGATACTCAGCCGTAGTATTTTTAGTTATCAGATTGGTTAAAGCAAAATAGCGGTGACTTCTAACACACGACTCCTGTCAAGAATTTTTTATGTACTCGTATATTATAAATTTATCTGCGAAAAAAGATCGTGCATGAGAAATATGTTTTGTTATGGACGTCACTATTTTGTATACACCGTTAACACTCTTATCTGCATTCCTTTTTTTTTAGTCAACCATTATTTATAGTAAGTGATAAAACCATTTTAACATTCCTGTTCTAGTCCTTGGCTTTTCATCATCCTTCATAAAATTTTCCAATACAATGACACTTTTAACTTTGTCGTCTGTACCGCACGTTGTTACGCTTATCGTACCTACCTTGTTTGTTAATGATTCAATTCCTTAGTGGACTAAGGCCCAAATCCCTTTTAATTGTAGAGGAGGGCTCGTGACCAGTAGTGGGGCATATATGGGCTCATGACGATGAATCTCTTCTAATATATGTAGATATGCGAAACCAAAGATTTTAAAAGGAATATTTTTTTCTCCGTAGCGTGTTTGTTAACCCATAGTCTTCCTTGATAAATGGACTATTCAACACAGAATGAATGTTTAAATTCGAACCAGTAGTTAGTTAGATTCGACTAAACAATCATATAAACAAAATCATCAGCTTTACATATTAGTAAAGCTTAGTATAGATGGGTTTTGAAACGTTATTTAAGCAGGATTAGACACAGCGCTTAGATTATATCAGCCCCGGCACATACATATGCATACATGAGCTATGAACAGCGTGTAAAATGTAATACCTGTTATTTCATCCCCGTGTGAATGACGCGAGATGTCGCGACGACAGATATTGCAACACACACTGTAAATGTTTCTCGTTACACAATTTAATTTAACACATTGGTTCTGCGCTGAAAAGGGCGCTACGTTGGGCTTAATGTTTCATATGTTACGCATTTAATTTAGAATGATACCGAATGATATGTTATTTGATACATTTTTCAATGTTCAATAAATGACATAAAGAGAAAATTTAGAACGAATATTGAGAATAAAAAAGAAAAAAAGTCAGAGAATGTTTTAGCAGTTATTAATATCTTTTCTAATTGTACATTTGTTTGGTAACTCCGAAAAAACGATTTTGATGAAAGTTCATAGCTTATACCCATAAATATTCATCTATAATACTATAGATAATACGAACTCGCAAGTAATTCAACCATAGCTGCATGCGTATACGACGTGAAAATAATAATAAATATCAGCCTTCAGAAACGAACGGGTAAATATCGAGGTGTGTTAAACAACAGACTGCTTCAGCAAAGCTTGCATCGTGTCGCACGCAGGTATAGTAATCGTATGACGTAACGCATATGGAATGTAACCATCTCATTTTAGATGCATAGCTTCATCAATCCTATCAGGTGTAGCGAAATGAACATCCAATCAAATACCCTGTTATGTCCAGATGTTTCAGGTTTGGTTTGTATAAATAAAACTACTTAAGCTTGGTTTCAATAGCGTCTGACACGTCCACTCGGTCCGATATCACAGGTAGTAGTGCACCGGTTTGAGTGGGGAACAGCGCTTATATTATGATTTATTTTCACGTTTACCTTACAATTTATTATTAATATTACGTGTACACTACATCTCTTCCCTTTTCAATAATTTTTTAAAATAATTTTATTTTGTATTTAATTCTTTATCTTTAACCAATCAAATAATATTTCATAATAACAAACAAACACTTATATATATTGCGCTACACACATAAACAATATGTTTAGATTTTTAATCTATTTTTTCGTTTTGAATGAAATGAAATAATATTTTTTTTTTATCAATAAAATGTCAAATATTATTTCACTTAAATTTAGTAATATCAATATTGAATTAACCGCACCGTTCGGAAGGCAGTTATCACTAGAGAAGAACGGGCAAGAAACTCTAGTGTTGCTCTTTTCCAATAAAGAAATAAATTACAATATAAGTATAGTCCATTCTTCTTCATCTTTCCGGGTGTATGATATTTCTCCTCCAGTCTAGTCCAGTTCGTTGACGGCTTGACCAGTATGTGTATGTATCATGTACACAACATCACTGATTACATATACCTTTTATAAAATTGTAAAACAAGAACATTTTTTTTTTAAATCTAGCTACAATTTTTTTGTAAATAATTTGGATCTTAAATCTTACACTTGATAAAAATAATAACACAATTTACCTCCATCAGCTACAGATGCACTGCGTTGTTGACAACCACATCTATGATCTACAGTCGAAGTGATCCTTAACATCCTTGTTTCGACTGAATCTGAGCAATGGTCCAAGAAAATCGACGCCAGTGTCAATACATGACTGAACTGGTCGTTGTTTCTGCGCATAGGGTTAGGAGGATTTGGTGCTAACACCAGAGTATAAACATAACATTTCGTGTCTATTTTGCCTCATTATACTTTAGTCCGTAGTCGTGGTTTCATGGCAAAGATTTCGGGACGACTATCGTGAACGCAATAGGAATAATTTAATTTCCTCGTAGCAACAAATTATCTTGACAGAGTTCATTTTCAAAGACCTTGTAACTCAATAATTACAAGGTGTGAATACACAACAGAGTGTCAATACACTCTGTTCCTAGTTATTTTGGTAAACACCATTTTTTTTACTAATTTATAATTCGCAGTCATTCATACTAGCCTACTTCAGTTCACTTAGGGAAATTGCCAAAGGTCGAGCCTTATCGACTGCTAAATTGAGATAGATATATCGAACGGCTTATTTGGTTCTGTACAGCCACGCATAGTGACTATGAATCAGATATGCTTTTCTTGCCTGAACTGTACACGACATTAAAATTATATGATTGTAGACGTTATACACAACGTTCAATCCGGGCACATGCTTCCAACTTTTGGGAGAACATGACCTTCAGGGGTTTATGATCATTAACTAAATCTTAACCGTATTGTTCAAACAAATTAATATTGAAACGTGCAACTTCCCAGACTAACGCAAGAGTCCTTTTCTCGGTCTGACAACGTTTCTCACGTTCTATTGGACTTATGTTGCCATAAGCAATTATCCTTGGCTTACTTTGACGAGCACTGCTCTTAGTACAACTGGACTAGCATCGGCAAAACTTCTGTCCTTTGACCTTTCATAGGTTTGTTGTTTGTGTCTCATTTCTTAGTCATAATACCCAAAGATCTTATTTGAGTCAGAGTCCGTTTCGAACAGCTAAATGCTTCTGTTTAGTTATCGTCCCGATACGACCTTATATATACGGACTTGGCTAACTTTAATTTTAACAACTCGCGCAATAGGATTCTCTCTAAAGGTTTTTGAAAGCATTCGGGAGCGCATAAAATACTAAACGCGAGATGTTTGTGTCTGAATAGACCTCGGCTATGTAAAATTCTTATGTATCTACTATCTTCGCTCAACTGCTACTAATGCAAAGAATTGCTAAAATTTAGCTTGAGAACAATTTGGAATAGCGGAACTTGCGGGCTAGCTGTTCCATAGTAGGTAATGGGTGTTTCTCTCTAATATCTTTGCTAGCTTGTCTCATGTATACGCAAATTCTAACATCTCCGTTCGCTTTTTGAAACGGGTGCTTCAGAAGAGATCCATTCGGATGAACCCTCAATAAATTAAATAATATCTGTATTAGGTATGGAATTTCTTGAGTTTAAACTCTACGACAGGATAGAGAAATTGGTTGAACAGACGCGGTCTATTGAAATATGGATTTGAACATCCTTGATTTTGGAAATGTTTCCGCGACTGCATTTACTTCTAGACCCAGTCTGAAGATGCAAAATTTACTTGCAGTTTCTTTTCACACTTTTTACTGCATAAATCGCAGATTTTTCGAAACTACACCCATTTCCGACCTCGTGAACTCGATTCAAAACTTTCTACAACTATAAGTGGATTTTGACTTCGATAGGCCATAAATTTCTACCCGAACGCCTTTTTAAGATCTTCCAAAGTAGCATTAATGACATTTTACTACTCGGATTAATAAGCATTTCAGTTTCGACACAGTCAAACAATTAATAAATAAATTAATTAGTTGACGATGAATTGCTTAAGTGTCCAGTTGTATATTTTTGTAACTTTGTTTTAGGTAAATTTCGCTGGTCTAACTGAAATTTGCGCTTTTAATGATCCAATAACATTTAGGGGATTTGCAGAACCATATGTCATAAACTCTGACTTATCTTGGTTACTAAATTGATCCTACAACAGCATAGGATTTTAGATATTTCCCCGAAGCTTCATTTACGACATTGTATTGGCTCACCGGATCGTTTAGCATGGTTACATTGATGCCGCCCAGCTGGCAAACTTGTTTTTATTCACCAATGTGAAACACACAGTTCACATCATTTGTTGGTGATTTTGTGTCCTTTCACTTAGCCTTCTTAAAGCCAGATTTTTGAGTCTTTTAATCTTTCTCTAAATCTTTGCTTACGGCTTGCGAGGCATTGATTTTTGTAGAAGCTTTTTGAAACTACATTTGCCATACATTTGGCCCTTGCGGGATAGCACATCTAGTATCAGGCATTGATTTTTGAAGTAGCTTTTAAGACCACATTAATTGCCATATATTTTGTCCCTTTGCGGGATAGCACATTTAGTATGAGGCATTGATTTTTGAAGTAGCTTTTAAGACCACATTAATTGCCATATATTTTGTCCCTTGTGGGATAGCACATCTAGTATGAGGCATTGATTTTTGAAGTAGCTTTTAAAACCACTTAATTGCCATATATTGTGTCCCTTGTGGGATAGCACATCTAGTATGAGGCATTGATTTTTGAAGTAGTTTTTTTTAAAACCACATAATTTGCCATATATTTTGTCCCTTGTGGGATAGCACATCTAGTATGAGGCATTGATTTTTGAAGTAGCTTTTAAAACCACTTTAATTGCCATATATTGTGTCCCTTGTGGGATAGCACATCTAGTATGAGGCATTGATTTTTGAAGTAGTTTTTTTAAAACCACATAATTTGCCATATATTTTGTCCCTTGTCGGATAGCACATCTAGTATGAGGCATTGATTTTTGAAGTAGTTTTTTTAAACCACATAATTTGCCATATATTTTGTCCCTTGCGGGATAGCACATCTAGTACACCGTAGCAGTAAATGCAAAGAGCATTTCTGCTTTGTTCCAATCCTGTTCTTTGCCGTTTTACGGTTTCCATAAATTGGCTTCCAGTGGGACTTTTCAATAGTAACAGAGTCTCAAAGGCAGTCTCGGTCTCAGAATCACATGCATAAGTAAATAAATACACCCAACAGTCACATACATAGTTCTGACCCCACATTTAGATACAAGTCTTGTGTCGTGGGTATCAGAAAACTACGGAAGACTTTTCGGTCTCACAAACAAAATATTTGTGGATCACATAAACATTTGTCTCGGTGCGGGGATCGAATGTTCTTTGCGAAGTTCGGAGGGCTTGCATTTGTTTACTATCTGGTCCAAAAGATCATTGTCTTTGTTTGCATAATGGCATTTGGAACTTTGATCTCGTAATGTAACGAGGAATTCCTGTTTCATTAGGCGAAATACTTGTCGCTCATAGAGGATACTAGGCAAAAGCATCCTGTCTAATCGTTTGGTGTCTATTACGTAAACTTTTGTTTCACGACAACACCAGGGAGATTGTAGTATATGTCATGCAATGCCAAACCCTCCGGATAGCACGCTTTTGTAGCGGCTTGTTTATTCTTCATAGTAGCAAACAAATTTCTAGAGCCCACTTCGATATTTGCCACCGCTGATCTATTGAGGTCAAGTCTCACTATCACAGTCAAATTAGTGTATTGCGGGGGTAATTGTGCCCTTTTTTTTTTTTTTTTAGGACTTGCAATCACGAAGAGACCATTCAATTTTAAATTGTAACCCCAGATACGGGTTTTGCAGGATTGGAATAACCTAACAATTTGTTAGTTTTGCATACGCTGGCATATTTCTATGCCAATATATGTATGTATCTTGATGGCTTTAGCCATAATAATTGCGGTGTACTTCTGTCGGGTACACTACCCAACTTGCAAATTCTTACAGGCACTCGTTACTATTTTTTGCACAGTTAGCTTTGAAAAAGTTAAAGTAACATATGATACTTTGGATTGAACACGACCCGCCGTTTTAAGATACATAGGCACGTGATGTGTACCATACTATGGATGGAAGAATTTATTCAACTGTGCACAAAATAGTTATTTGTTTTGGTAAGCATTTGCTGGCATTTTTTTTTTTTTTTTTTGCTGTATGATTGAAACTAGTCGAATATGTAATATATTTTGTTTAACTTTGTTAAACAAATACAAGAATTACTGGTAGTAGAAGACCAGGTATGTCTCACTCTTTTTTTTCATTTTCATAATTAATAATTGTTATAAATTATAATTAATAATTATTATATTTATTCCAAAGTAATAGCATCAATCATACTTAATCCATTTCTTTGATAATATTATATGTCATGCATATTATATTTTTGTTTGCACTTACGTACTTATTCCTCGTCGCCAATGTTATGTCCAGATGTTTCAGGTTTGGTTTGTATAAATAAAACTACTTAAGCTTGGTTTCAATAGCGTCTGACACGTCCACTCGGTCCGATATCACAGGTAGTAGTGCACCGGTTTGAGTGGGGAACAGCGCTTATATTATGATTTATTTTCACGTTTACCTTACAATTTATTATTAATATTACGTGTACACTACATACCCTATAGACAAATTTGAACTACATGTTTATACATCAAATTTATCATCAGAACAGATTCGTGATGTTCCACGCAAAGGCCAAATTAAGAGCACCCATGACTGATGTATGCAGAAGAAGAATGACAGAACAGTGGAATATGACTAGAAAAAAAATGTCAGCATGCCGAGCGTGACGAACCAACGATTATAATACTATCATATGTTTGACACGGCCGCTCCTTAGTAATTCGAGTTGCGTGTAATATCAGGACTTTTATAAATGTATGACAACCAATAGCAGCCCTTCATTTTTGTTTGTATTTTTTATCATTGGTCGTGTGATCGTAGTAGAATGTAAATGAAAATACTGTCTATTTCCCTTCTAATCTTATTTAGCTGTTCTGTGGACGTACCTATGTCGAAATGTCGGACTGTCGGAGGTAAAATAATTGCGTCGCCCATTCACTTTGTAGACGAGTTGATAAAGAACTCTTTGTGGTGGCCTCCCGGTACTTAGATGCTCTTTTAATAGGCTTATACAATTTTCCACCGTTTACGAGAAAATAATAATGGGGCACTACAAGTTTGTGGGGTCATGATATTACGATGTACAGCGACTTTTCAGAAAGTAAAAAACCTTTTGAGTTTGTCGATATAATAACATTTAAATATATAATTTAACAATTCTTGTTAAACGAAAATACTATTAGGCTTTTAGTAATTGATACGAAAACGAAACTACATATTATAAGATGCAATATGAATGCTGAGATTTAAAAAATACGTTCACATAGCGCGAACACGAATCTTGTAGTGAATATTTTTATATACGAATGAACATTAAATCACCATTAATTCGTAAATCTTTAAAAATATTCTTTCGGTATGTTTTTCTATTTGCATTTTACCAAAAAAAACTTCGTATAGTATTGGATATTTTCAACAAATATTTGTTCCAAGATTTGGCAAAGTAATGGACTCACCGTCGGCGTTGTCCCGGTCGGGCCCGCTGTCGTGTTCGGATTCGGACTCGTCCCAGATGGTGTCTGTGGCGATCTTCTGCCGCGAACATTCGATCCAGTAGCCGGGCGTGGGGATCAGGCTATGCGGGTACTCCTCGCAGAATTCATCTGAAAAATATTATTTGTTTAAGTATATGAACAGCGATTCTTAAAACTCAATTTAGAACTGATTAGATCAAGATTAACGCTGATTTGATCGAGATTGTGAAAATTGCTTAAATATTTGGCGACTCAAAATGCTTTCTCGAAAGTCATACAGATATTTTAAATGAGAAAGAACTTAACAACACTAACAAAGTAAATAAAACAATAAATTTGCATGTGTTCGTAATGTGTTTATCTTTATCAACATTAGTTTTATGTGCCATCATCGGCCAGCGTAGGCCAGTGTGGTAGACTAAGACCTAAACCCTTTCAGTTGTAGAGGAGGTCCGTGCCCAGCAGTGGGACATATATGGGCTGATAATAAAATAAATAATAATAAATACACCCAACAGTCACATACATAGTTCTGACCCACACTAGGATAAGTCCTGTGTCGTGGGTATAAGAAACTACGAGAGAATTTTCGGTCTCACAAAAACTCAGACCCGAAACAAATATTTGTGGATCATACAAACATTTTTCTCGGTGCGGGGATCCGCACCACCGCACCGCCGCGGCCTCTCGTTTCGCAAGCTGGTATCTAGCCAACTGCGCCACGGGGCTGTCAATATATATAAATATATATAATATTTACATCACTGCTTAATTGCAGTGATGGCCTCGAGGTTTAGGCGCGCGGTCGAGAATTTCGGCGGTCGCAGGTTCAAACCCCAGGCACACACCTCTGACTTTTCGAAGTTATGTGTGTATTCACAATGAATTATCACTTGCTTTAACGGTGAAGGAAAACATCGTGATAAAACCTGCATACCTAAAAGTTCTTAGGAATTTCTTGGGTGTGTAGTCCGCCAACCCGCACTAGGCCAGCGTGGTGGACTAAGGCCTAAACCCTCTCAGTTGTAGAGGAGGCCCGTGCCCAGCAGTGGGACGTATTTGGGATGATGATTTACATTACATTGATTGTTCTTTATATAGTACAACACACGAAAAAAAATTAAACTGTACCTGTCTAAGCGATTTATGTATAAATTTCCTCTTTTTTATCAATAATGGTTTAATCACTTTTATATCCGAGAAGATAAACACGATAGCTTAGTAAAAAATGATTGTGTATACGATAGATTAAAGGCATCCGGGCTTATTATAGAAAATATCTCCGGTAAGCCCACAAAAGATCTTTCTGAACGTCTTACGCCCTTTTGTGGACATTATCAAGCGGGATTACTGCGGATTCAATGGGTCGTGGACAAATATCTTGTTCGGTTTCGTAAGGATTTTTTACAAAGCTCTGATCGAAAACGTTGACTCACCTTAAATGAAAAGGGTTTATCTTTGTTTCAGATTTTGGTACGTAAATTGTATTCTGAACCAATAAAGTAATTGGGATAATATGCCAATCGTTAGAAGCCATTAACTCTTGCTCGGTTTTATCCGTTTTTTCATGTTCTAGACCCAAAAATTAGCTTATTTTTTAATATAATTATTGTATTATTTACGAATTTCATGTTTGTAAGCATTTTTTATATTTCCTATCTTAATATAAAACGTTGATATACCCTAGAAGTAGTATAAAAATAATGAGAATAATTCTTAGACAATTTCACCCTTACATAAATTAGAAGTAATTTTGGGTTACAGTATTATTTATCTCAGTACGGGGATCGAATTTGCGGTTTTCCGTTTCATAGCCTTAAACTTTTGATTACATACTGATGTAATCAAAAGTTATACATGGGCTTAATTGCAATCAATGTAAAGATACGAGCTTCGGAAAAAGTAAGAAAAATTTAGTTCTAACCAAATGCAATGCAATTTGTAGAGTTGTATGATGGAAAGGATAAATAAGTTATACAAATGATGGTATTAATGAAGCTAAAGAAAATAATGATCAGGTAACTCGTAGGTATTCCGAATGAACTAAATCTCCAACAGTTTGATGTCAAAAATGCATGTCAATCGTTAAAGGAATATTACACCCGGCTTAGAATTCACACTCAAGTTTCTGTGAAAGTGAATAGGTCTCCTTTCTTTTACTCGTACCCAGATATTCATGCGACATAAATATTAAATAGCCATGCTGTTTCTTTTAATATTTCTGAAGATATCCTCGCGTGGAAATCTGTTCGCAGCGATGCCATTACCGAGCTCGGTTGGTGAGATCAAAATAAAATATTTACGTAAGCCTAGGAGCTAGATGCGTAAAGTGGACCCACACAGACTCCTCGTCTTTAGTGCAACTATATTCTTTGACGTTTAATAAATATTCAAAAAGGGCGAGATTGTTGAAACTTTTACGTTTTGCAGACTTGAGTTTTATCAATGTAGCAGCTGTTGGTCTATCAGTAAGAAGCAAGCCTTATCAAGCTGTCTTCACAAATTACAGCAAAACAATTAAGCCGATTATTAGCTATATGACGTCAATCAGGTCTACCCCAATGAAACGAATTTTACATGGGATCTGCTTCCCATGACGAACTATATTTAGGGGATTGTCTTATCAACTAATACAACTACAGTATCTATAGCGATTACATAAACACAATATGTCAGACAATATTTATAAATTATACACGAATAAATAATACTAAATATAAATTCTTCACATCTTTGTATCCTTCTTCTGTATTCTTCTTCTTCTTCTGTTTTCGTTTGATGAGTTACCCGAGGCTCAATTCACTGTAAGGTAGAACACCAAACTTCAATCAAAATGCTTGGCGTTCATACTTAGAGTGAACTGAACTATCTCGGAATGTTCTTCTTTTCTTCTATTTAATCTTCTTTGATGAGTAGTTTCACCTATGACAATGCCGTATTCTTAATTTTGCAAAGGTTTTACAAATAATTATGTTTATATCGCCTAAATACCACAAGAAATAACGAAGAAAGTGCAGCAAAAAGAGGAATCTTACAGTATTCGCTGTAAAAGATATAAGTCTCTTGATTAAATTTTGTTTCTTATAGTGTTGACTTAATAGGTGCAGACATCGGTGTTCCTAATGAAAAATAGTAGGTACAAGAATAATGTTTATATCATCATTATTTTAGTTTTTTTTTCATAGTAGATAATGTGAAAGCATTAAAAGAATCTAAGGACAAAGTACTGCTATTCATTGTAATATAGTTTTCAATATTTTGACATCTTATTTCGTGAACGAAAAACACTTTTAAAAAGGACGCTAAAGAACTTTTCAGACGACTTTGACGAAACTATTTTCTTTATGATTTATTTGACTAAAAGTAATTTGATACAATTTAAGTAAATATATTTTATTACAAACGATTGGGATAAAATAACTCTATTAACGGTTTGTGAATAATCAACTGAAGTTAACATAGATATACATATTTTATTATTCAGAATTTTTTGAAATGTATAACAGGAGATAGAAAAATATTTATATAAATTTTAAATACAACCATAAAAGATTTTTAAAATTTTGGGGTTAAAATAAACTTCTTTTCATACATACATACATATTATACATACTCACACACGCCTGTTTTCGCCGAAGGGTTGGCGGATGATTTCTGCACACACATTACGCCAATTATTTTTTGTCGTAGCTATTCCCGTTTTTCGGGCACATTTTCAGACTCCGAGCTGCTACTGAGAATTTCCTAATAGAAAAATCTAATAACACTTCTCCCCACCTGGGAATCGAACCCGGCACCTCTAGACTGCACGGTATCTACTTCTACAGCGAGACCATGAGGCAGTAAACTTTACTGTTTGAACACAAGTCACAGAATCAATATAGGTACATTTTAAGTCAGCCTTATGATATTTATTTTACATATCTATTTTCAATATATAGGTAAATACTTTAGAAATATTTAAACACTGCAATCGGGTTTAAATATTTTCAAACCGACGACGGAAAGAACTTTTTCAATAGCAATAGTCTAGGAAAACTTGAGTAATTCCGGTAGGATTGGAATGCCGAATTCGGTATAATATACATCAATAGAGATAATTTTTATTATAGCTATAAAAAAATCCTAGTAGTTTACGTCTACTAACATACACATACGTACCAAGCTCATACATTTTTTATATTAGGTGTATCAAATATTAATTAAAAAGCTATCCATGCCCAAGATTACAACAAAAGAACAACATGACCCATATATGTATGTACGTATTGCGTCTTTATAAAAGAATACAAAGGATGTATTAATTTCCGTTGCCACGAAGGGGTTTTATTTAAAATGTGAACACAAAAGATATGTGTTTTGAGAACAGGATGTGTACTATGAGAACCATTACACTTTTTTTTTCTTAATCCTCGTGATACGACGAAAAAGCGGAAAATAATGTCTTTTGTGTTCTTTTGCTTTTCACGTTTCGGGACACATTTAGAATTTTTAATGCTACTAATGTACGACGGAAAAGCTTAATTTGTAGGATTATTTGAAAGCGAAATAATAATGCAAATGAAATAGTTAATGGAAGAGAAGATTAACACAGTATTACCTTGGATAAAAATAATTTAATTTTGGGTAACACTAGGTAGTATGAAAAAATTTAATATATCATAGATATATACATTCAATAGTCACATACATACGTAGTTATGACCCCACTCTAAGATACGAGGGTATCAGTAACTACAAGAGATTTTTCGGTCTCACCAACATCCATACCCGAAACAAATATTTGTGGATCACACAAACATTTGTTTCGGTGCGGGTATCGAACTTGCAGCCTCTCGTTTCGCATGCTGGTTACGGTCAACTGTGTCGCAGGGCTATCAAATGACTGTATGTATAATGTATGACTGTTGAAGACATTATTATATTATTAAAAGTAAGTTAGCGTTGTAGCTCGTTACACTCCATAGTCTTTACCAGAATATATTATGTAATACCTTTATTTCATAAATAAATTTATATTTTTAGTTCTGGAGATAACCGAATTATTAGTAAACACAAGTCCAAGTAGCGCTCTCTCTGAGTAGTTTTCCCCCAGGAAATTTTACCTGCATTTACGCTCTGGTGATTTTTTCAAATGTGGTTTTGTTCAAATCTATTTGTATTGTTATTATAACAGTGATTGATGTCTACAAATCTAAACTGATATTCATAAAATAATATAACGTTTTTTTTGTTAACAATCGCGTATTTTTAGCAATATAATATTACAAGGAACGGAATTGAATCCGTTTTTAGGTAACATTTATTTGTACATTTTTAGCCTACGTAGCTTTTTGAAGGTTGGTAGATTGTCATGTATATTGTCAGAAATAAATTCACGCCCACTGCATATATCTTTTCAGTGGATAAAACATTTCATTGGCATGAAAAACGTATGTCTTGCTTCTCTTAGGTTGCTTTTGATCCAAAAAATGCCAGTACTTAAGACTCTCTCGTTAATAAAAAAAAGCGCCTATGCTTTGGTATTTGAAAGAACTGGTGCGTTCGAAGAAAAAGGTATAACTGCCAATGTAAGTCTTGCCGTGAAAAACGGAGAAAATAAGGCGAATCTCGTAATTCAGTTGGCGTGTTTTTTTAAAAGGCTTTATACTTCAATTATATTCAAATGACTTCAATTGCAATCGTGATTTCTGAATTTTTTGACTGTAGATAAGAAACTGCGTATGAAACAGTGTCAACAGCATTCATAACATAATTCAAAACAGAAATAGTTTTTAATAAGAACAATAACGAATAGAAAATTTAATCTCGCTCTTTTAATCATTGATACGATCAGGTCCATATATACAAGCTTTTGTAATGTTTACCACGTATAAATTATGCTAATTAACTACAACCACAACTAAAATAAAGTTTATGCGTAAATCTATTATAGAAAATCTACATTACGTTCCTCTGATGTTTTTATTAAAAAATTCAAAACAAGTAAAAGAAAATTCCAAACGAATATTAATTTAATATTTGTTACAATTTCAAACGAAATAACAAGCAAAATCTAGTTACAACAGTTCAGTCGCGAAGCTCTGACAAATCTACATATATTTAAAATTTGGCTTGAATTCGTTTCGTCGTTCGTCCTTATGTTTATCTAGCTACTGATTTATTTTTTGGGGAGTTTTACGAGTACACACCTTTTGAGAAATATAATTGCTTATGATTTGAATGTCAAGATTTATTGCACGACGGCATTTTTGATTTGAATCAATTGTATCTTGAACATTTTTTAATTAGTCTTCCCATTGAAATTCCATTATTAAATGATAGGCGCAGTCGACTTTCGGAAATACAAAAAATGCAGGGAATATTGTAGCGTTACCTATTTATGTGAAGCAAAAATTAAGTTATCTAAACATCGCAAATATTTTCAATTCTTAATGACGTATCTATCTACTTGGCAATACCGTGGTGCTCTTGGCTAGACACTAGCTTGTAAAATGAGAGGCCGCGGGCTCAATTCCTGCATCGAGAAAAATGATTGTGTGATTCACAATTTTTCTGGGTATTTGTGAGACCAAAAAGTCTCCCGTAGTTTCAGCTACCCACGACACATGACTTGTATTTTAGTGTGGGTTAGAGCTATGAATAGGACTGTTAGGTATTTGTTTATTTATTAATAAACAATATTGGCACAATTTTGGCATTCCAGGCTTTTTCAGTCAATCAAAAATAATCATCATCAGCCCAAATACGTCCCACTGCTGGGCACGGGCCTCCTCTACAACTGAGGGGCCTAAACCCTCTCAAAAATTATATAGCTCCGCAAAGGTAAGATTGTTTTTTAAATCAGTGGTATTCATTTTAAAGTAGATTTTGGATTATCCAATTAAAACAAAAGTAAAATAAATTAACACGTTGCTGATTTTAGAAACGGAGATGCTTCTGAGTTAAATGTGGAGTAAAGAAACAAACTGTACCAAGAAGGACGGAAAAGGTACTTAGATCTCGGCGCAACTAAAATTATTGTGCAGGAATCTACGGAGAAGCGTCAAGTGTTTGCAGTCTAAACAGTACCTCGGGCAAAATATACGGGAAATAACATTTTATCGTTTGAAACAAATATTGCAATAAAAATCTTTGCTTTAGCCGAGTGAGTGTCCCATTGTGATATGCGACTCAATTGGTATTGGTGTGAGCTTAACGTACGCTTCAGATTGCAAGTAATTCAACATAGAAACAATGACTATAATAAATACAAATACCTACATAAATATCAAGGCTAAGTACAAATTTAGTGATTTGGGTGTAATAACATTAAGTACCGTTGTCAGTGTTTGGGCATTGTATATGGCCTTACTTATATATAAGTCCCACTGGCCTCCTTTACAAATGACAGGGTTTAGGCCTTGGTCCATCATGCTGGTAAAGTGCGGGTTGGGTGTGCAGGTTTCCTCACGATGTTTTCCTTCACCATTAAATTACTCTATAATTCATTGCGAATACACACATAACTTTGAAAAGTCTGAAGTGTGTGCCTGGGGTTTGAACCCGCGACCGCCGAGATTCGTGACCGCGCGCCTAAGCCTCGAGGACCCACACCTTTTTAACGATACTTTTTTTCTTTTTTACACTATTATTCAAAATTAAAATTTATTTTCAATTTTTTAGTTGGATTTTCTATGAAAGTATTTTTTAGTTGTTTTTTTTTTAACTATTATTTTAGATAAAGCTTATGGCTAAGAAACCTTATATTCATGTTTCGACACTCACGATACTATATTACATGTACAGAATCAAAGTAGTCTTTATATTTCAAAACTGAACCTAAAGTAGTTTTTATTACACTTGTTTTTATATAAATAAAAGTCGTCCAGTGAGTGTTGTGCCAATATAAAAAGTATACACAAAAGCGAGGGTCCCAATTTGCCGCGCCGGAAAATGTATTATTCACCTAATCTAAAGAGGCATTGCAGGTGAGCTCCGCAATACTGCGTGCTTTATCATTCCACGTTCGGGTTTAATTATTTCGCTGTTTGTTTTGCATCTCATTCCCTGAGGCAATTTTATGAAATTTAATTTTATAGTTTGTTGATTCTATTTTCATTGACGTTTGCGGAGCACGTTACGTATTCGTTTTATATTTAACACATGATAATGGTTATTGGTTTTGCTTAAATTTTGTCGAAATGTCCGAGTCGTGTGTGGTTTGGAAACAATGGAAATTTTAACGTAACATCGACAAAGTTCAATTGGTTTATATGTTTTAACGGGTCAGCGAATGTAAAGAGATACCCAAAATGAAGCGCGCAAAATTGTATTGAAAAGATTATAAAAATAATTCGGAATCGGTGCTACATGTTTAAAACATGTTTGTATAATTTGATCTGTGTAAAAATACAATTTTCTGCTATCTTGTTTTTGATATTAGAAAATCTTACTGGCTTTATGCATATAAGATTTTACTTTGTGCATATACATCCCCAAACATCACAATAATTGCTACCCTTAAATAAAGATCATACACGTAATTATGGATCCTAGACCTGAATGTCGTAACACCTTTAGGTATTCCACAGTGTGTGGGGTAGAATATAATATATAATATATATAAGTATGTACTTATTTATCTATTATTTTTTCATATAAATCCAAAACCAATTTTTCAAAATATGTGCTCCCATTTCCATAATTTTTGGATCATCAATCATCCAGTTTACAAAGCATCCATCATAGATTTCAATCGGAGGGTAACATTTTTAAATCCCTCGCCCATTTCACTTAGAGTTTCGACTAGCTCGGCCATCGCAGGAGGGTTAAAGTTTGCAAATATATTAGCTACGGAGAATGGGCCGGCACAAACACAATTTCAGCCTGTCACGCGGTCGACCGCCTGCGTCGACTTTCCACGACCTATCGCTAGTTATGTGGCCTGTGTGACCAATTTAAGGGAATTCGGGTCTGTCCTCATTTAATTTTTAATCAGTAATTCTATTTGCGTATATTGGTTGGAATAGTTTTCTGTTTGTTAGTACGTTATTTAGTCAAGAGCGCAGGATATGGGTGAATATAGACCGATTGTACCTAACGTAACGTATCAGGACGGGGAGGTACAAGTTCAGCAGCATCTATTAAATGATACGGGAAATCTTTGTCGGTTAATTAATGATTTCACTTTTAAAATGCAATTGATGCGGCGTAGCACACTTACGTAGCAATTTTTTTCATATGTGATTATTATAGTACTTATAAAATTTGTGTCAATCGAAATAAATGTTTATTAATGTTTTTAAATGTTTATTGTAATTTATTGTAATGGGTGCTAAGAATCCCCGGGTTACGGTAGGCCGTCAGCACCAACTTACCCTGGCTACGTATAACGGACGCACGCTACGGCTCGACGAACATCTGGCTCAACTGGAGGAGGAACTGAAAAACATAAGATGGCACATTCTAGGGCTATGTGAAGTCCGAAGAGAGGGGGAGGATACAATAACCTTGGAGTCGGGCCATCTTATGTATTTCAGAGAGGGAGACCAACCATCCCAAGGTGGCGTCGGGTTTCTGGTCCACAAGACTCTCTGTGACAACATTATGGAAATCTCCAGTGTGTCAACGAGGGTGGCGTACCTTGTGATCAAGCTAACGGAGAGGTACAACCTCAAAGTCATCCAAGTGTACGCACCGACCTCGACACACTCGGACGATGAAGTGGAGATGATGTATGAGGATATCTCAAAAGCCTTACATACCACCTATAAGGCCCACTTCAATGTTGTCATGGGGGATTTTAATGCTAAAGTGGGAGTACAAGCAAGCGGCGAAACGGTAGTAGGACCACACGGATTTGGTTGCAGGAATCATAGGGGACAAATGCTCGTCAACTTCCTGGAACAAGAAGGGCTCTTCCTAATGAATTCTTTCTTTAAGAAGCAGCCCCAACGGAAGTGGACGTGGCAAAGTCCCGATACTATGACGAAAAACGAGATTGACTTCATCATGACTGATAAAAAGCGCATATTTAGAGATGTCTCAGTGATCGCTAGGTTTAAAACCGGAAGCGATCACCGATTCGTACGAGGCACTCTAAATATAAATTACAAGCTTGAACGAGCCCGTCTGATGAAGTCCACACTCCGGCCAAATCTGCTCAAATCCGTGGTGGGGTCTGAAGTGTTCCAGTTAAAGCTGGAGAACCGTTTCGCTGCCCTGGAAACCACAGTTGACATTGACCAGGAACTCGCCCAAGTGGTGGGTATACTCCGGGAAGAGGGGACAAAGTTCTGTGAGACGCAACGTACCCGTAAGAGGTCCAAACTCTCTGCAGAATCTCTGCAGCTAATGAAGCAGCGACGCGAAGATCCCACTATCGCTCCGTCAGATCAGCGGGCTTTGAACAAGAAGATTTCAAAGCTGGTAAGGCGTGACCTCCGAAGCTCAAATACACGCTTCATAAAAGAAGCGATTGAGCAAAATCGGGGGTCCAAAGTCTTTGTTCAAACGCTAAATCGAAGTCATCTGACGAAGTTGCGAAAACGTAGTGGAGAAGTCGTCACTGCTAAGCCGGAGATTCTCGCGGAGATTCGGGACTTTTACGGTCAATTATACACCTCACATGCGTCCTGTCCCCCACCCGAGAGTGAAGACCCGAGGGCCACTTTAACCCGCCACTATTCCGAAGACCTGCCAGAAGTCAGCCTAGACGAAATCGAGATTGCTCTTGGGCAGCTTAAAAATGGAAAAGCCCCCGGAGAGGATGGAATTACAACAGAGCTCATAAAAGCTGGCGGAGCTACTACGCTGAAACAGCTACAGCGCATATTTAACTCCATCCTCTTTTCGGGGAGAACTCCTAAGGCATGGAGCAGGAGTATGGTCGTCTTGTTCTTCAAAAAAGGCGACAAAACCTTATTGAAGAACTATCGGCCCATCTCCCTGCTTAGCCATGTCTATAAGCTGTTCTCAAGGGTGATCACGAACCGTCTCGCGCGCAGACTCGACGAGTTCCAACCCCCCGAGCAGGCCGGGTTTCGTGGAGGATATAGCACCATAGACCACATCCACACAGTGCGGCAGATTATACAGAAGACTGAAGAATATAATCAGCCCCTGTGTCTTGCCTTTGTGGACTATGAGAAGGCTTTTGACTCTATCGAAATCTGGTCTGTTCTGGAATCTTTACAACGGTGCCAAGTCGATTGGCGATACATCCAGGTGTTGAGATGTCTGTATAACGCCGCGACTATGACCGTCCGAGTACAAAAACAGCAGTCTAAACCAATTCCAATGCATCGAGGAGTGAGACAAGGGGACGTTATCTCCCCTAAATTGTTCACAAATGCATTGGAAGACATGTTTAAGACACTGAACTGGAAAGGACGCGGCATAAACATTAACGGCGAGTACATCTCACACCTGAGATTTGCAGACGACATCGTCATCGTGGCTGAAACCGTTGAAGATTTACAAAAAATGCTGTCTGATCTGGCTAATTCTTCAGAACGCATCGGTCTCCGGATGAACTTGGATAAAACCAAGGTCATGTTTAATGCACAGGTTATTCCGGAACCGATTGCGCTTGACGGAGTAACTCTCGAAGTTGTTCACGAGTACATTTACCTCGGTACAACGATACAAGTGGGTAAGAACAACTTCGAGAAGGAGACCCGAAGAAGAATACAGCTGGGTTGGGCAGCATTTAAAAAACTTCGTCGAGTCTTTTCGTCACCCATACCTCAAAGCCTAAAGACAAAAGTCTTTAACGAGTGCGTCCTTCCAGTCATGACATACGGAGCCGAGACGTGGACACTGACGATGCGACTAATCCACCAATTTAAGGTCGCTCAGCGAGCTATGGAGAGGGCTATGTTAGGAGTTTCTCTGAAGGATAGGATCAGAAATGACGCCATCCGACAGAGAACCAATGTTATCGACATAGCCCGAAGGATCAGCGAGCTGAAGTGGCAGTGGGCAGGTCACATCTGTCGCAGAACTGATGACCGTTGGGGGAAACGTGTTCTGGAGTGGAGACCACGTCTTGGCAAACGTAGTGTAGGACGCCCTCTGGCTAGGTGGGGTGACGATATACGCAAGATGGCTGGCAGCGGTTGGATGAGGAAGGCCGAAGATCGAGCCCAGTGGCGTGCCATAGGAGAGGCCTATGTCCAGCAGTGGACGTAAAAGAGGCTGATGATGATGAAATGTTTATTGATAATAAAGATATTGCACCGGAGATTCTGAGATAAACTAAATCGATGCTGCAATAATATTAAAATGACTCCTTTAAAGTATCCGTTTACAAATAAAAGGTCTAAATACAAAATGGCATTATAATATAAAAGGATTTAAGTTAATTTTGGTTTTACACAATAAATCCATTTTATTTATAAAACGTATAGATGACAAAAAATCTGTTTGCTTGAGTAGGTAATACACCTGTCATTTCCCATTTCTCGCGATATCGACCCTCTAAATAAATAACAACGCAGCCCCCACTGCGGGTAAAGTATGATTTTTTAAGGAGCCTGCTTTTGAACAGGAAGGGATTACTCCTATTACGATAATTTTCATAAATGGATTTAGGTCTTCACTGAGTATTTTGTCGTTGTATTTCTTTTTCAACATATAACAACGATTGAGGCTTCTAACTACACTTGGCTTTCAAAACATTATACCCTGCCAATATAAGGGAAAAGTACTCGTGATTTAATCGGAACATTCGGCTTAAGATGCGTGTAATAAGTTCCCCCATTTGCCCACCTATGACAATGCTGCGTTTTGTAAATTGATGTGATATGATTACATAGGTAAATTATACGGAAAACGGACAAATGACAACGAACCCATTATGGCAGCCGAGAATAAATACGTAACCACACATAAACCCATTCAGCGGCGTTTCTTTGACAGCTTGATATGACGTGTGTTGACAATACATTAGCTTTATGCCCACGCAAGTTGTAAAAGCTGCGTATATCACGAAAATAACGAGCCTTAAATATTTTACATGCACGTGTTTAGGAGAGCCCTTTGTTGGCGGTTTTGCGGGGTAACGTGGTTTATTATTAGAAAAGTTTTTATCCTTGTGTGGCCAGTGCTTTTCAAGCCCCGGTAGGAAATTGTGTTTCCGTGCATTACATTTCATGGTTGGAGGCTTGGGGTGGCATTGTCAAATCTTTCGAATGGACCCTATGTCGATTGTAATGGCAACTTCGGAAGGATAATAAATATCTACAACCTCGTATTCATTGGGTTGGAACGTGGGGTTACTTACAGATGTAGGTATGTGCTATTGCTATACCTGTGATGTGAGTTTAGAAGATGTTATTGTTTATGAACAAAATACTAGTACCCCAGTAAGGTGATTGAGAATGGATCTGAGCTTCGTTGAAGTAGGTATAGAATAGAATATAAAGGTTTTTGTAGGATGTTAGTTAAATATACTTTTGTAGCAATATTTATTGAAGAAAAAATGCTCAGAATCATAAAAGTAATTTTAGCATCAGATGGAATAAAGGAAATAATTATTCGTAACATATTCGAGAAACTTAACGAAAATTTGATAAGTAAAGTAAGGTAAATTTAGTACAAGAGGAAAAAATATGTCATCTAACAAAAATCTAACAAAAAGTTCATAAATTTACTCATATCTTAATTTTCATTCTTGCAGCATCGCAACTATATTACAAACACGCTTCAATCTCGTCTGTGTGTCCGGATAGAATGAATCCGTGAATATTTTTCCATAATTGCGTAGCCCGTAATTTTCCTCCAAATCTATCTGTATACATAAATTCATCAAATATGATTTATTTATTTGTTAAACTTCATATAAATTGTGTATACAGGCGGACTTAATGCCAATGGCATTTTCTAAAAGTTTTCGAATATTTAGGTTTTTAGAAATGAAGCGGCTCGAATGGTGGCAGCTATCCGGCGAACACAAAAATTTAATCAATTTAGGCCTCAGGGAATCACATTTACAAAACAAAATGCAACAGTCATTCCTACCCACCCATCATAATCGTAACCGAGTACGGAGTACGGTTTAACTCCACCACTTCCTATCACAATTTTTTTTTGTATTTTTGTTTCGCAAAACAATACTTTTGTATTTGAAAAACTATTGTGCTGTCTAGATAGACTGTACAATAAAGAGACTAATCGCACCTTTGCGCTGCTATTGCAGCACCCTATTGAATATATTAAGGAGAGAATACAAAGTAAATCACCTATCAGTCGACACATAAGTCTGACTGTTCGAATTGTATTATTCCTGCTATCAATATATGTAAATATTTTAGCATTGTGTATTCCAACCGAAGGCTTGTCAGGTAACACGCATTCTCCATTTCATCGGACAGTTATCGACGGCGCGCCGGCCATCGGATCTATGACGAGGGCCGGCCCTCGCCGCGACGGCTCGCTGAATAAGGGAAATCCGAGCATTTAATAGTTTGCTATTATCCCTTAATAAACTCGAATTTGCAAGCGATGTTGTTAATTATTTATGTACTTAAAATTCGGTTCGGGTAGCGTAATTGTGGTCGATCTGGTGTAATTTATGTTTGGGATGCTCAGTGGATTTTAGTTGTTAAAAGCGTCGCTTCATTGTTTTCTTTGCGCATTTCGGTTTCGAGTCCCAGGACGAGAACAGTTTATTTGCTTTTGGTAACAGCAAGGAGTAAGGGAAAACCTCATGCAAGGCAAAGAAGTTTCCCTGTATTAGATGTAGGACCTAAAAGGCTACTCTCGGGGATTCAAGTGTGAAAGAGCAATTATAATGTTTAAAAATAAATGTTTGTAGATTTTGTTGGTTCAACATTCAAATTGTGTTAAGAGAATTTCATTATTAGAACACCGCGTAACAATACAAGTAAAGCAAACAAAGATAAAAAAAAATCTATGCTGTCGGCAAAATTTTTTAATCCTCTTAATACCATATTTATACAAGTAATATGTTTAATTCAGTGGCGGTACTTCCATAGAAGCCCAAAAGCCCAGTTTGCCTTCCAAAATTCCGAATAATAATCTTTAAGCTTTAAATCTTTATTTAACGAATGCAATTTGACATTTAAATGAGAATATACTGACCTCACAATAAACAATTATAAACTAGACATTACAAAATTAACGTGTAACGCTTTTGGGCTTCTATGGAAGTACATGACGTTATTCGAAAAGGCTCATAATTAAACTTTAATTTTAACAGCGGCAATAAACTTATTAAACGAGCACTAATTCCGCGAAAATTTTGTGCGGAATCTTCATCACAGCGCAAGTAAAACTGAGCGTAATTATTCCGTTCGCAGTTTAGCTACGGCTAAAAGGAGTAGCGAATGGTTCGCACGTTTAATTTTGTCAATTAACCAGAAAATTGGGCAGGGACCTCGTCTTGAGTCCACGACGCGGTGTTATTAACGTTTTAAGAACATGCCAATTTTAGCTCTTGCTTATTTTTAGGTAAAAAATTTCGCTTTTTCATTTTGTATGCTTCTGTCTGACAATAGACGATAATGTGCAAAAATGTTCACGGGGAGTTAATCACCACTGTTAAAAAACACTTGCATCGTAGATTGCCAGCTTTTCAAACTGAATGGGAGAGATTAGAGACGAAGGAACCACGATAACATGGAATATCAGAATGGGCAGAACACAAAGATTTGTTTATTGACTAAACTGTTAAAAACCCATGATTATGCGCAATCATATGAATGTTTCTGGAATCTAAATATAGAAGTTTGAAAAATCGGAATGTGTCTTGTTCCTTGCATTCATGACACAAACTTGTAACATTCAATCTATTTACGCTAGAATAGCAGAGTAGTCTAAGCCGACTATTGTGTGGCCCTACTACTTACCAACATTTCATTGTCCTTCGATTAAGCTATTCAGAATGACAACAATGAAGTTATGTAACCAATGTTTGTAACCCGAATATCCATGTATCCAGAATCAACTATTGCCACGTTATTTTGAGCTATTATTTAGAATCATGAACACGTGATGGCCACAAGATTAAGGCGCGCGGTCGACTCAAAATCTCGACGGTCTCGGCTTCAAACATGAGATACATATGTGGCTCTGACTTTTCAGTGGTGTGTGTATTCACGATGAGTTATGACGTTTTTTAGCGGAGAAGGAAAAACGTCGCAAATAAATCTGCACACCTAAAAATCTTAGGAATTTCTTTGGTGTGTAGTTCGCCAATCCGCACTAGGCCAGCGACTAACCCCTCTCAGCAGTAGAGGAGACTCGTGCCCAGCAGTGAGACGCATGGGCTGATGATGATTTTCATTATTTAAAAGTACCTGAACAAGCTTGCGGTGGCAGTGGGAAGATGAGTGTAGTGGAAGACTTGCGCCTGGCGACGGCGCAGCCCAGCGACTGCGGTTTGAAACTGCGGAGCTGCTGCATAAAGTCACTGCACTCCATCAGCGCGACGTCTGCGAAGTGCAAGTCGCACAGGATCTGGTTCTTGAAGCGACGCGCGCGTTTCTGTGTGGGGACAAACAGAAAATGTATAGAGTACCTAGCTTTGTTTGCTGCTTCAATCGCGTTAAAATTTTATCCTTAATCCATTACTTCCTAGGCATCGAAAACATTTTTTTTATGAAATTTAACTAATTAAAAAAAAAAAAACTAAACAAAAAATAACAAAAATTATCAATTTGAAAAAATTACATTAAAATCACCTTCACATTTATTACAGCGATAAAATTATTTTATTACAAAAATAGGAAAAAATTACGAATTTTATCAGAAAATAAAAATAAGAGCCCTAACAACTAACAATAGGACAGTGAGGAGGAATGGGTTAACATTATAAGAACGAAAAGACGATGTCTATAACGATCCACGGACAAGGCAACATCTATTTATCACAATCTATTTGCTTGTTTTGCTCACAACCAAATGATCTTTAAATGTAAATGTGCAACAGTTTTTTTAAGAACTTTTTTGCGCTTTACGCCATTTGTAATCACGCTGCTCCATTTGTATTTAAATTCCCACGTAATATGGGGCGAATGGAATATCACCTAATACATAAAAAACAACAGTATTGTGTGGAAGTAATTCAAAACAACCTCAAGGGAATCCATTGGCATGACACAGAATCGATAAGCGGTCAGCAAATATTTAGACAACCTGAAAATATTAGTGTCAAGGTTTACAGACTGGTTGTTTTTGACAGCGAGTGTGTAAGGCTGATCCAATATTTTATAACGAGGGTAAAGATCCTTTACTATAACAGTATAAAACTTTTTGAATGTGGCACTTCTTTTGCCGTCTTTCTTCTCGTTTATAAGCGTATTTGCTTAAATAGCGATCAACGCAAGTAGAGAAGTTACCATTTTCGTTTTCCAAACAGAATTCCAAGATCTGTGCTTGTACTGAGGTTTCCTAATGGAATAACCCAGTAACATTCTTTGACCTGGGATCTGAACCCGGAACTTTCCAATCCTACGCATTATTATACCGCGGGACGAGCAAAACAATAGTATGATAAATATTATTTTCTTCCATGAGTATCGAACTGAATTTTAATAGGGTTACTAGGTCAAATGAGACAACATTTGAAATGGGTCTATTTCGACATTCAAATTTATTCAATTTATTTTTATGAATCTGTTTCGTCATGGAAAGAGCATGTGGATGTAAGGATAGTGACATATAAAATTAAGCAATTAATTTATCATTTAAAAATTGACTCTATCGATTTTATTGCACAAATTTAATACTTCGCATTCGTAATACAATAGTGTTGTAATATAATGTAAGATTTTTCAGAATTAACAAAAAACCGGATTATTATTATAATTTCGTGTACTGATCTTTTAATAAATTTAAAGACATTGTGACCAATCGCTTTTAGAAATAACGGGTGGGTAATCAAGTAATTTTAAAATCGAAATATTTTTAATTATTTCGCTTTTGGATATTAATAGTATGATTTGTTTATTTAACATGAGTTTGATTGTGGTTAATATTTTTGTTCTTGTTCAATTCAATATAACTCGACATTTCAATTTTCTTTTCAGTCATAGAATACATAAAGTATTTTGACTTTCTCTGACCGCACTGGCATATAATGACTTAATTTTATTGTGGTTCAAATTGATTTTTGGCTGGCGAAAAAGGACTATAATTACTTCTAGTCTTTGAGATTAACAATTGCATTTTTGTTGATTTTTTATCTTAAATACATTTTGGCAATTACTTTTATCGTAACATATTAAACTTTACAATTTATTGTTACTTATTAGTCCCTTAAAACAATTTCTAGTTAACGAAAATATAGTATATTCAGGGTTACTAAACACGATATTAGTAATCATATTATATAACAATTTTCATTGAAGCTTCTTAGTTCACATAATATAACCAGCAGTAGTATTTTCGCACTATAAAGCTTTTCATACCAGATGAACAATATATATTCGCTTTCTTAACTCCGTATCTTATTAATTTATATTTACTTGGGCTACTCTAAGAATTCCAAGCCTTGGTAATCCCTATTTGATTAGTTTCACGGACAAAGAACGTTTTATTAAGTTGTTTATTAGCTGAGAACAAAGCGCATTTCGGATCTCATTAAATCGTTTACACTTCGTGAATTCTGGGACAAACACAAGTAAATTAAAAGTTTCAGCGATTTTATTTGTGTGAAATGTAACAATAGATTATTATTTGATTATAGATGAATAAACTTTTATTGTTGGTTGTTGGAAACATTAATTAAATCATTTGTCGGGAAAGACGTTTTAAAAAACTGGTCTTCAATCCTGTCATGACAATTTTGATCGAACTGGTGTTCGATATTAGCACCACTGAGGTTCAAATAGATTAAAAAAAAAACACTATTATCTCTCTTTTAATTGATACAAACATATCAGCCGATTAATAATTAGATCCTTTATCGCATCACCAGGAAATTGGGCTACCAGCAATCTCATACAGTGAATAGGGTTGCTGCAAGATAGCTTTTCGAGTGTAGAAGTGTTGCCGCGGTCAATACGGCCTATTCGTATCGCAGTCCTTTATATATACTAAATGTTTGTACTATTTTACACATTAAAAATAGAACGAGGCTTAACCAGTTTTTAGCCATCGTCAACATTAGCGAAAGACCTTACCTGTGACGCAGAATTACAAAATTCTAAATAATATCTATAAGCATTAAATCTTTATTTAACAAATACAATTTGACATATATTTGTGAATATCCTGACCCCATAATAAACAATTGTAAACTAGACATTACAAATGAACTTGTAACACTTTTGGGCTTCTATGAAAGTACCGCCTCTGCTGTGAAGGTAAGTAACTCACTAGCAATGTTTTTTTTTACAGCAGTGATGGCCTCGAGGTTTAGGCACAGCAGTTATGGCCTCGAGGTTCAGGCACAGCAGTGATGGCCTCGAGGTTTAGGCGCGCGGTCGAGAATTTCGGCGGTCGCAGGTTCAAACCCCAGGCACACACCTCTGACTTTTCGAAGTTATGTGTGTATTCACAATGAATTATCACTTGCTTTAACGGTGAAGGAAAACATCGTGATAAAACCTGCACACCTAAAAGTTCTTGTGAATTTCTTAGGTGTGTAGTCCGCCAACCCGCACTAGGCCAGCGTGGTGGACTAAGGCCTAAAAAACCCTCTCAATTGTAGAGGAGGCCCGTGCTCAGCAGTGGGACGTATTTGGGCTGATGATGTATGATGATGATGAATAGTTTTTTTACTCTCGAATCATTATGGTGCAAAATGTATGACCTTAGAGCGCGTTCAAAACGAGACGTGTGTATGGTAGCATCCCAAGAGCCTCGTTAGCGAGGAGCGTACCGATAACTATAATGTATTCAAAATTAAATATGACAAGGCACGTATGTGATACCCAAACGGCAATTTACGAGGTAATTTATGTGTTGTACTGAATATTGTAAACATTAATATTAATCTAGGATGAGAACAAAGGGTCTATTGTTCTGACGTTTAAGGGTGTGTTGATTATAAGGCATTTTCAATAAACAAACATTAATACTTTCGATAATCGGGGGTTAGGTAATTGCGGCGCAAAAACAATTTCCTAAAGTTACGAAAGGAATTAGTGAATCAACATACCTACAGATATTAGTATGGCGAGGGCGAGCTCTGTGTGAGTTGAGTCTGGGGAAAATATAACTCGTTTTGACTTTTGCCGCGTCATCGCAGTTTGTGGATTTGTTTGATGAGATATCTGAAGGCTTATACAGAGGTTGAATAAAATTATTTTTGTTTTTTCTAAATTTATACGTGATGTACGCTTGAAATATTTACGCCTTGTACCTCTGAAAACATTGACATAAAAGTTACAGTAGACGGGGACCTTTTTCTTTTAAATTTGACCTGTTTAATCTATGAGAGAGAGAGAGAGAGAGCGGAAATGGCTGGAGGCATAACATATTCAGATATAAATTATTATATATGTAACTGTAAGAATGATTGAATTTCAAATGTGATGTGCACAACAATTCCGTTTTCCGCTTTTTATCCAACCTTCATTTTCTTACAGCGGAACTTATTATCTAATCATTGTCGAAACAACAAATTTTCATAACTTTCATAATTACAACTGACAAACTTTAACAGTGTGAATTACGCATGACACTCACAATGTGTTTTCAAATTACTTGTCGGAGGGCATTTTGAAAACATTTCTAGCATCTTACTACCAATTGTATTATAGTAATTCCTAAACAGTGAAGTCTAAGGATAATGAAATCGAATCGAATTCGAAGCCTGACGATCGAACGCCGCTCACTTTCGAAGAGGCAATTAGATACCTATGTTAAGTGAAACAATACACCATACCCTTTATTAAGAGCAGAAAAGGCCCGTGCCTAGCAGTGGCATACTACACTTCAAAGAGTTGTGTATATGTATGTATATATTATCAGATGCCATAGGTTTTTTTTATACCCACTGCTGGGCACGGGCCACCTCTACAACTGACAAGAGTTAGGCCATAGTCGACAACGCTGGCTTAGTGCGGATTGGCGGACTATTTATCAATCATCATCATCAGCCCATATACGTTCCACTGCTGGGCACGGGCCTCCTCTAAGACTGAGAGGGTTTAGGCCTTAGTCTACCGCGTTGGCGTAGTGCGGGTTGGCGAACTACAATGCTAAGAAATTCCTAAGAACTTTTAGGTGTGCAGGTTTCCGCGCAATATTTTCCATTACCGTTAAAGTATGTGATAATTCATTGTGAATACACACATAACTACAAAAAGTAAGAGGTGTGTGCCTGGGGTATGAACGCGCGACCGCCGAGATTCTCGACCGCGTGCCTAAACCTCGAGGCCATCACTAATTTCACATATTTATAAACTTTTGTAAATTTATCAATACATGGCAAAATATTTTCACTGGGTATCATTGCTATGCCTACGATTTCATGTAAAAATTCAAAATTTATAGAAACACCGCAAAGCTACAGCGCTCAAATGGTTTTATTGGTTCGAGTAAATATCGGTAGGTTTTGCCTGCCGTGCGTTCATATTCATTTTTTGTACCCAAGTTACACCAAAGCTCGGTTCCAATATTTGCACGTGAGCAGCAAATAAATTGTCAATATCATACGGAATGTTTTTAATTAATTTTTTATGAAACTGCTTTTTGTCAACAGTTTTTGTGCAAATACGGCGATGAAACTCCTGTTATTGACACAAATATGTTTTCCCGATATAGTTACAGCTTTATTTGTATTTCATTTTTCATTTTTACTCATACGAGCAGATGCTGTATTTCACAGTCAAAGTATATTACACCGCTATAGTATATAGTATGATAAAGAAATGTGGACATAAAAGTCTCAACTGACGTCTTTGAATCTAGAAAAGTAGATAAAACTACTTTGCTTATACGTGTCTGGATTTTATAGCAATCTTTTGTATTTGTGAAATATGTTTCATTCCCGTGTGAAATGCTAACTGACAAAAGTATTTTCAGGCATATGTTTTAGTATGATTTATACGAATCCAAGTCTATGATGTAAAAGACGAATGTAGCTCTTTCTGGATGTCGGTCTATAACGCCTTCACGCCTAACTGCCGAGTCAATTTTAATGTATTTTGGTTTTAGATTGCGACAGCCGCGTGGCGCAGTGGGCTAGATATCTGTTTGCCAAAACGAGAGGCCACGGGTTCGATCCCCGCACCGAGACAAATGTTTGTGTGATCCACGAATATTGGTTTCAGGTCTGGGTGTTTGTAAGACCGAAGTATCTCGTGGTTTCTGATACCCACTACACAGGACCTATATCCTAATATCAGAACTGTGTATGCTGTTGGGTGTACTTACTTATTTGTTAGATTAAACGTATTATTAATTAGGGAAATGTGGGTGCAGAAATGCACCTCTGTCTACATCTCCGGGGGATGTAGGCGTGACTGTATGTGCATATATTGGACCTTAGTGATGTACATATTTTAAGTTTTTTTAATCATTATTATTCAAAGAAAGCATGGCCTCGAGGTTCAGGCGCGCGGTCGAGAATTTCGGCGGTCGCAGGTTCAAACCCCAGGCACACACCTCTGACTTTTCGAAGTTATGTGTGTATTCACAATGAATTTTCACTTGCTTTAACGGTAAAGAAAAACATCGTGATAAAACCTGCACACCTAAAAGTTCTTAGGAATTTCTTAGGTGTGTAGTCCGCCAACCCGCCCTAGGCCAGCGTGGTGGACTAAGGCCTAAACCCTCTCAGGTGTAGAGGAGGCCCGTGCCCAGCAGTGGGACGTATTTGGGTTGATGATGATGATGATTCAAAGAAATCTACGCACCTCAGAGTTTCTTTATGTTTTCGTAGTCCAAGAATTTATCATGCCATACCTTAGAATTTTAAGTTAGTAAACTTAAAACCATTGTTCCGAAATTTTAATGTGCCAAAGCTGTTAAATATCGATGTATAATAAAAAAAACTAACCTTGACATAATGAAGCAATTAAATGAACGTATCATCTCCCAATACGATATTTTCACCACATTTCAATTCCACAATATAATCACTGTTACAAATATACACAAATTATCGGTATTTTGAGCTATTTTATTTTAATCAACTAATATAAGTAATGTAACTGTGTGATTTTAAAACTCGTTATAACAAAGCGAAAAACATTTCTATACTACATGACCGCCATTTTCGCACTAAAGCCACACCAAAGCCGCATTGGCATTTGGCTTCCTCAAAAGGGTTGGAACTGACCAGTCCACCACTATCGCACGTTTATTTTGAACTAGTCGATAAAGGCTGTCTGCAAAGGTCGACAAAAACAGAAATAGCCGGTCTCAATTTCAGACGGAACGCTAGATTTTTCTGCGTCTGGCTTTAGTAAGATTCTTTTTATTCTTATTGCTCACGGCAATCTTTTAGAGACAACCATGTTATATGAATGGCAGAAGAGAAATTTGACATATTGTAATGGAATGTTATTAAATACATACTTTTTAATTATTGATGTCCGACATATTATGTAGCCATGACTTATTCCAATGTTTTTTTATATACCTAACCCTACGCCTGTATTCCCCAAAGGGGTAGGCAGAGGTGCCTTTCTGCACCCACATTTTGCCTGGTATGTATCAGTCCCACGTAATAGGGGGCGAGCCTATTGCCGTTTTCCCAGATTCCAGACTCCGTGCTGCTACTGACAATTTCCTAATGGAAAAAATCCAATAACACTTTGCCCGACCCAGGAATCGAACCCATGACCTCTAGATCGCATGGCACATACTTTTGCCGCGAGACCACGAGGCAGTGTTTTTTTTTTATTTATCCAATAATTTTTTACACAAAGTGTATAATATGCTAATCATCCACTGTATGTGCGTAAGAGTGAAATGTTCTAATGTATCCAAAGCAACCTGCTGGCGGCAGCTTATTTAAAGAAACTTCAGACTTAATTATTAGCTTGTTAATATCCAATTGTATCGAGTATTAAAGTCTTTTACCCTGACAATTCCAGTACATTAATTGAAAAGCACAAAGCCAAGCTTGCTTAGATACCTGATAAAGAAATTCCTCTGAAGATTAAAGCGACTCGTATTAACAATAAAGTAAACGAACTAAGAACTGTTTTATACAAGGTGCTTTCAAAGTCGGGAACTGTGAAGTCTGATAGATTCATTCGACACCTGGCAGGGCTTTGTAAGCAGATTTCCTCCCTGATACGTCCAACTTAAACCGTTAAAGCTGAAAGTTCATTATTTCAAGGAGACAAATTTTCATTTAGATCGCAGATACTGTCGACTGAGTGGGAGAAAATTATGACTCCTTAAGGGCTTAATTGTTTTTTATTACAATCAAGTGCTCGTTAGATGAATGGTGCTTGTACCAAGGGGTTTATAAAATAGCTGATATTTTATACATCCGAAATGAAGTATATAAGCAGGATTTAGTAGAGGAGTTACTTTTTGTATAATGTTTTTATTTATTGATAAATATTAGTGGTATTTTTTTATGATATGCTTTAAAAAGTTAGTCTTATGGGATATTACCTAAATAGCAAAAAAATATGCAGCACCTATATATTGAGATCACTTGTGTAAATTCTTCACTTTACATTTAGAATATTAAATCTTATTGGATTTGCCAAACAATTTTAATACGGCTTTATCAAAAATATTATTTATTTTTGTTGCATATAAAAACGGTCATCGTCAGTTGAATGAAACTTTTTCTATAATTAAAAAGTAATTATCTGGTAATTCAAGACATAGCAATTAGGTTACCAAATTTATCTGAACTTAACCAGTCACAAGTACATAGTTACAGTACATAGATTCAGTGCACTTGGTTACTTAGGCACACGCTTATTATAATTATTATCATGAGTTACGTGTAGAGCGTGGCGTCTTATACTAATGACAGCATATACTCGTATCCTATGCACATAGGTTAGTCAGTAAATAATTTTATTATAGCATTGCACTGCAGATATGATGTACAGAATTCTAATAGGTACCAAGTAGTGATGGCCTCGAGGTTCAGGCGCGCGGTCGAGAATATCACTTATTTTAACGGTGAAGGAAAACATCGTGAGGAAACCTTCACACCTAAAAGTTCTTAGGAATTTCTTAGGTGTGTAGTCTGCCAACCCGCACTAGGCAAGCGTGGTGGACTAAAGTTTAAACCTCCTTAGCAGTGCGATGTATATGGGCTGATGATAGCGACACGGAAACATTTCCAGACTCCTAAAAATAATTAGTGCTACTAAAAATTCCTAATGGAAAACCCCAATAACACTACCTAAAGCGATCCATAGAACCGGCGCTTCTAGATTGCACGACGCATACTCGCGAGACCACGAGGTAGTCAGTCTAAATTGTGATACTAGGTCATATTTCATTATAACTGCATAATTTAGAGAGATAAAATATATTTAAATATGTAATTTATTGCGACAAGTGATTGATGCGTTTCGACTTCGAGAGTAATACCGGGGCGGGCTTCCTTACTGATTGAGTCTTGATTAATTTCGACCGCATCGCCTTTGTTGCCAAGTGTCCTTAATTTCATTTCTGCGTTCATCTTGGACAGGGTTGTTTGATGTGTACCGTGATGGAGGTTCTTTTGGAATATTTTTCCTTATTGTTATGGGGTGGATAGACATTTGGTAATATTATTATGTATGAATAAAACAAACAGTTGGCATTATTATGTATAAATCAATAGAAATAAATAGTACCCAATAGTAATATAGAAAGAGATACGTTCAATTTATAATATAACGTTAAAGAAGTGATGGCTTCGAGGTTTACGCGCACAGCCTTGTTAAAAATCTAGGCAGTCGCAGGTTCAAACCCCGGGCGCACACCTCCGAAGTTAAATGTGTATTCATAATGAATTATCACACACTTCAAAAATAAACGCAAACCATGTAGTCCGCCAACCTGCACTAGACCAGCGTTTACTAAGGCCAAAACGATCTTAGTTGTAGAGGAGGCCCGTGCCCAGCATTGGGATGTTTTTTGGGTGATGATGATAGAAGTTAAGATTCTGCCTGTATCCACGTGACACGTGATAGATTTCAAATTTATTGGTAAAGCGTCATTGAGCTGCATCATATTCTAGTTCTTGCTATCGCATGCATTTATGTAAAATGTATCTTAACGTTGGTTCTTAACATTGCAAGCGATTTTGTGGTATATTTTAATGTTCAATACCATGAATATTGACACTAATACGAAAAATGTGCACCATTATTCTCTATTTCTACTTATAAAAATAATGAGCCCTATTTATTAATACACTGATTAAAACTATTCCCGTAGGAATAATCATCTCGACGCACAAGTTCTATTATAATATGAACGTAAATTGAACATTGTTACGTAAGTTGTTCTAGAAAGATCGACGTAAATTTTTCATGAACGCCCTTTACTATGAACATTGATTGTTTTTGGAGGACGTCCAAATCCATCAGACCTAATAATTATTTCATTAGAACTTGTCTATGCTTACTCTACTTAAAGTTTCAGCACAAGCAATTGTATTTTTATAAAGACATGTCTCGGACAATGAAAGAGTATAATAAAATTAGAAATAGTATAGCATAGAGCTGCCTCGTGGTCTCGTGGATTCCTGGGTCGGGGAAAGTGTTATTGGGTTTTTTTTATAAAAAAATTCTTAGTAGCAGCACTGATTCTGGAATTTTGCCCGAAAAACGGCAATAGCCTCGCACCCTATTACGTAGGATGAAAAAAGAATTGGCAAAATGTTGGTGCAGAAATACCCTTTTGCCTGCCCCTTCGGAAATACAGGCCTGAGTGCATGTGTAATATAGAACTATAGTCTAGCTCTTTTACTTGACAGACTCCGTCGACTCCGGGGCTACTAAAGGGACCGGGGAAATGGGAGGCATTGGATTCCATTCTCGCAATGAGACACATGTTTGTGTAATCAATAGAAAAAAAATCAGGTCTGGATGTTTATCAGACTGAAAAGTCTCGCGTCTTTTTTGGTATCCATGAAACAAAAATTGTATGATTCGGAATATTCTATCTCGTCTCAGTGTGGATTAAGAACGTCAGTTGGGTTTATTTATTATTGTTATTTCAATATTGCAATGGTTGGAAAGAGCTTATTATACATAGAATGTTTTTCATATTAAAAATTCCATACATATTCTGCTAACCACCTAAGAGTTACGACCGCAAATAACAATCATAACATATTAAAAATAATCGGCGCAAAGTAGATATGATTTAAAACAGAGTACAGCGAATTCCGGCTATAACTAAATTAGACGTACTTTGTACAACACAAATAATGGACAAGATTTTTAAACAACTCATGTCTTACGCCTACTCTAAGACCAATTTATTATAATTTGCACAAAATATTGAGATGATTTAAAGATAAACATTGACTCAGTTTTTCAGAAATTGAATGTTTTAATCGCTCGAAATGGTAATTAAATTCTTTTAGAATCCTTAGATACTTAAAGCAGCCATCAGGTGGAGGAAATCATCATGAGAATGTTATACCTGAGAACTACTTATTCGGTATGTGAAGCTTGCCAGCTCGAAGGAAATCAGCGTGATGGACTAAGGCCTAACCCTCTGAATAGTAGAGAAGGTCGTGCTTAGCGGTGGGACATAATATATATGGACTCAAAGAGTTATAATATATAACATATCCATTTCAAAATTTAAAAAAATGTTTCATTAAATGGTTATATTAAATATTAATAACATTTTCAAAATATTTACGAGGTAATTTCTATTCGACTTGGCGCGCGGGAAGACATTACATTTTTAGTTCAAGGAAACTTTATATTTTTCCGAGAGGAAAATTCATAAGAGGCTTGCCAGAAGTCAAGCTGATTGCATTAAATTAGTTTTGAAATAAAATGTAACACCAAATTACAAATGCGAATGTCACTCTTTTGACTTGAAAGGACTTTGAGGGATTTCGGTACAGAGATCGGTTGCAGCCCGCCATCGATTAGAAACCCATTTTATCGCGAAGAGTGAGTGAGAGTGTTGAAATCTATTTTTAGATTAGTTGAAAATGTGTATCATTGCGAGAAAACCAAGAAGGTAGTAGTCTGATTCATAATCACACACATACCCACAAACTCACGCCTGTATTCCTGAAGCGGTTAAGCAGAAGTGTATCTATTTTTCCAACCAAGTTTTGCCAGCAGTATTTTAACACAAAACTAGACTTCATACTGTACTGAGAATCCCAATGGAACCTGGAACCACTCGATCGAACGCCGTGGGACCAACAAGTTATAGAGGCAAATTATAATCTTCATCATCTTTATCAGCCCATATACGTCCCACTGCTGGGCACGGGCCTCGTCTACATCTGAGAGGGTTTAGACCTTAGTCCACGGCCTAGTGCGGGATGGCGAACTACACACCTAAGAAATTCCTAAGAGCTTTTAGGTGTTCAGGTTTCATCACGATGTTTTCCTTCACCGTTATAGTACACGTTAGTTCTTTATGAATACACACATAACTTCGAAAAGTCAGAGGTTGAACCCGCGACCGTCGAGATTCTCGACCGCGTGCCTCAACATCACGACTTCACACAAAAACATCAATTATAGAATGACTCAATAGCTATTATTCCAAATGGTTTGTGTCTTTAGTAAAAGCATTAGAATGAAAATAGGTTATTAGCACGGTAACGGAAACCGTGCCGGGCTCATCGTTATATTGATTATTATCCAATAAGGGTGGGCCTTCTCCATTAAACTCTTCAAATACAATCCTTTCCCCCTCTATCTATTAAAGGGTGTAGCGTGAGCGTTTTCGATACGGCTGATTAATTATTTTCGACGGAACTTTATGTTCATTTGATAGTTCTTTTATGTCTTCGTTAGTGGTATTATCAATGTATCACACGGTTGAATAAACAATCGCAATACATATATCATCATCCGTCAATATACGTCCCACTGTTGGGCGCTGGTTTCCTCTTCAACTGAAAGGCTTTAGGGCTAAGTCCACCACTACACCTACATACACACACCCAAGAAATTCCTGAAAGCTTTTTCAGTTCAGGTTCGCCGTTAAAGTACATAAAAAGCCTGGAAAACGGCTAGCACCCTATGACGTGGGACTGATACCTACGTGGCCAAATGTGAATGCACCATTGCCTACCGCTTCGGGGAATATAGGCGTGAGGTTATGTACTCGTATGTGTATGTTACGGATTAATAAAAACAAATTTATATGCTAAATGCAACGTAAAGTGTAAGTACGTCTTAAAAGTACGATCGGATTATATGACCAATCCATTAATGCTGTAAACTGCGAATATTACTAAGCTGTTATTCTTGTCCCTGCCATTAGCATGTATGTCACGTAAGCCTCCAGACGGCGCTTTGTCTAGACTGTATTGACTATCTTCTAGATATCACCTACATAAAAATAAAATCTTCATCAATATACCTGTATACTAAATGTCAGAAAAAAATGAATCTCGTAAGACAGTGTCCGTAAAGCGGTTGTCTAATAACAGCTTGCGAAACGAGAGGCTGCGGCTTCGATCTCCGCACCAAGACAAATGTTTGTGTGATCTATAAATATATGTTTGGGGTCTGGGTGTTTGTGAGACTGAAAAGTATTTCGTAGTTTCCGATACCCACGACACGAGACATGTATCATAGTGTTGGGTCAGAACTATGTACTGACTGTTGGGCGTATTAATTTTTGTTTGATTCTTCACTATAATTGAATACTTCTTCCGATTCGTTTAACAACGACTCGATTCACAAAACATTTACAGGAATTAGAGAGCACAGAAAACAAATTAACGGACCAAAGTATTAAAGGGATTTTATAAAAATGGGAAAGGAAAGCGACGAGCGTGCAATTTTCATCGGAAGTGGATCAGGTTCGAGCGCATTATTCAAGTGAATGAACGAAACAAAACAAATGTTTGCTAGGCAAATGTAATTGATTTCACTGGAAACATCCCCTTGATGTTCTAAATTCAAATTTAAAGATATTCCGGCCAGTTCGGTATCGAATGCAAGTCCAATTGAATCTCTTTTATTTATGCTTGCATTAGTTGATTTGTTTCTTTAGATATTGCTTTTTCAGTGTAGATAAGACAGAGCAGCGATTCGCTTGAATACCTCTAATAAAAACTCAGAACTGCATTCATGTTTTGTTGATTATTTTTATTTTTCTATTACCTATTTGTTAACAACTGAAGTACTAAATAGTTTATAATCAATTAATCATGTGGCTAAGAGATCATTATCAAACATAGACAAGATATAAAAAAAAACAAGTATGTTGAATCGACGTTTACAGATAGAAAAACATTAGAATTATAAAATAAAAGTAGATTTACATTTCTAGAACGGTTGTATTGTTTTGAATTTTTAGGCCAAAATGTCGCTTGAAGTTTCGATGCCTATGAGGCATTCGTATTTTAACATACAATGTATGAATATACGTCGAATATATTTATTTTTAATTATTTTCTAATTAAAAACCATAATCTACGTGATTTTTTTTAGGTTTGTAATGACTTTAGTATTTTTGTAACAAATTTTTTACGTTCCTATCTTCTATGGAAATCCGTCCACTTCAGAAACTGATCTGAAAAATATACTGGCTATAATAAAATTGATAAGCGCCGAGCGTGTAACCTATTTAAACAAAATGCTCTTAAAGTTTAACGTAATGGCAATCCTTATGCCTTCAACTTTATAAGACGTCTAAAGAGTTTTTATGTGGTTTCACAAGTATTATAATAGTAATATAAGTTTGGACAACGAGTGTATAATTCTCATTTAAGACCGCGGAGGAGTCTGCCTAGACTGAAAAATAAATGAACTGAATTGGAAGTAGTGCCATTACCCCACTAATGTATAAGTATCTAGTCTGAAGGCTAGGACTAGCTACATCATCATCATCATCAGCCCATATACGTCCCACTGCTGAGCACGGGCCTCCTCTATAACTGAGAGGGTTTAGGCCTTAGTCCACCACGATGGCCTAGTGCGGGTTGGCGGACTACATACCTAAGAAATTCCTAAGAACTCTTAGGTGTGCAGGTTTCATCACATGTTTTCCTTCACCGTTAAAGTACGTGATAATTCATTGTGAATACACACATAACTTTGAAAAGTCAGGTGTGTGCCTGGCGTTTGAACCCGCGACCGTCGAGATTCTTGACCGCATGCCCGAACCTCAAGGCCATCACGACTTCTACATATATTTGAAAATATATGTATGAAGTAAATCCGCCTAATTTTAACATGTCATTTTTAAAATCTATTAATTCTCTGCTTTCATTTATAAATATGGCAATATTAAAGACATTGAATTGTGTCAGAGATATAGAAAAGAACAAAGCTAAATTTCATCTTGCAAAAAAGGGACTAATTCTGAGTGATAGACAAAACAAATGTTTTGTCTACATTATAATGTTTTTGTAGAATTTATTTGAACTAATATAATAACATTTCGATCCGATAATTATAATCAAAGCCGGGATATCAAGATCGCACGGCACACAGTTGTACCGAGGGTGGGTTACGAGACAGACTTTTACATAATAATGGATACGCCTGAAATTCTTTCTACGTCATCGTCATTTTCATCATCAGTCCATATACGTCCCACACTTTCTTTATATTGTCTTTCTGATTAACTTTGTTGCGGGATTATGACAAATTAGGTCCTTAGATTCGCTGAGCTTTATTGCTCGGCGTCGATACTGTGCGTGCCGCTGGTGATTCTGGAGCACAGGAGTTACAGTGGCGGGTGTGTGGTGGGATAGGGCTAATTATACGTGCTACTGCTAGGCACAGGCCTTTTCTTAAACTGCAAGAGGTTAGGCCTAAGTTAAAAGGTATTTCATCGTGAATCAAAGTAAATTAATAGTTGTATCATCATTCAAAATAAAAGAAATTTCTGACATCACAAATTGCGAAATGCATTGGTGAATTTTGCTTCAAAAAGACACTTGGTACCCGACGACAAACGTTCCTCTACATAAAACAAATGAGAGATCACGTTCTAAACTAATTCGCAGCGTGCTATAGAGCACGAAATTCACCAACGCTAATGCACTTTGTACGAAAATAGAGAATAAAGTAACCCATTCATGGTACAAGCTTTCGCTCGCAACTTCGGACGCGCGGATGACAAATGCAGGCCATAAATCATAGACCAGCGGAAGGCCGTGAAGACTACGCAAATGTGTGAATAGAACACGTTTTGTATACTAAGTGGTCTTTGCATGAAACAGTATGTGAAAATCTCTACGAGGAAGTTCCGTAGTTTAAACGTCGTGAAACAAACACGGGAGCAACTTTTAATATGGAATATTTACTTTCACTTGCGCCTCACAAAGGATTCAAAATTAGTGAGCTTTTGTTTTAAAAATAAAAGTTGTGCATTTGCTTGTTGTTTTACTTTGAATATTCAGTACTGCATTGAAAATTATAAATATCACGTCCATACATATCAATACTCACTGTATTTCCGAAAGGGTAGGCATTACTTCTGTATCTACATACATTTCACCAGCGGTTCTTTTAGATTTTTAGGTTCATTTCTAGTGATGATATTCTACTGGGAGGAGAATTTCCAACAAATGAACAAACACATTGTCCAACTTGTGATCGAATTTGAAACCTCTCATATTCTAAAACGTTAATATATAATGTTGTGCCCGTCTTCGCCTGGGCGTAGCTTTCTTGTTCATAATTTGCGAAACGAGTCAGAAAAAAAAAAATTACCCTTTTCATCTGAGCCAATGTTATATCGACAGATATACCGGCACGTCTTTATAATTTATTATTCACAATTTTCACTTAATATAAACGTATTGCGATTTAAAAGTAGCCTCTATGTTTTGAGTTAGATGCAATAAAAATATTGAACCGGTATTAGAATATATCGCAGTAATAATAGACTAATAATTGCAACTCAAAATATGTACGTCCTACGTGAAGTAACTCGAATATTCGTTGCTTTTAAAAGTGTTTGGTAAGTGGTCATTTTTTTATATAATAAAGTATTCATTTATTTTTAAAATAATAGCTAAAAATATGTGTTTTTTTATTATTAAAAAAAAACATTTTGAATTACAACATTATTGTATTAGGAGTACGATATATTATTCAGTTGGCAGGAACAGCCTGCTTTTTTCTAGATAGCAATTAAAACAATGAATAAGAAGTAAGCCGTTTTAGGTAATATATAATATACTGACCTGATTGGGCCCGGTGAGGTTCAGCCCGCAGGAGTTGCAGCGCAGACATTCCTCGTGGTAGTGGTTGTTGTCGTACAAGGGGGATGGTTCTGCAAAATTGATAATTTGTGAGAAAGAAGACTCGATTATAACTTATCACGGAATAAAGCCGTGGAGAAAAGCATCTTGAGGAAGGGCTTGAGTTGTGGCTTATGCTTAGTAAAGGAATGTACATTTTTTGATATATAATTTTTTGATTCATTTTATAATAAATGATAATAAATAATACGTACACCCAACAATCCAATACATAGTTCTGTATTCACACTAAAATAAAGCCCTGTGTCGTGAATATCAGAAACTTCTAGTTTTTTCGGTCTCACAGACACTCAGATACGAAATAAATATTATATAATACACATTTTTATGTAATATTCATGACTTTTCGATTGAAAAGGCGCTGTAGTTTTTTATTAGATTACGCATTTTTAGAATTGCCCTGATTCTTGCATGTTGTCTCTAATATCCGATCAAACAACGCCAAATTCTACCTCTGCGTATAATTATAATAGTAAAAAAGGTAAATAACTTAGCATCGGTTGGGAAAGACTAATGTTGAGTTATTCGATACTTTTATTGGCCCGTAATATATACTTCAGTGGCTACTCAAAATCTATACAATACCACAGTCACTCAAGGTGAAGCCAGCCGTTAGGAATGCACGGCCAAAATATAAATGCGAATACGTAAATCGAGTAAAATCAAAGCGATTGGCTCGGGTCCAATCCAACACCTTTTCCCAAGGCTCAATAGTAACATTTTACTTTAAGAGCTTTTCTTAGAAAATCACCCTTCAGTGCGGTACTTATTCTTCGTTCACCTGTCAGTATTAGATTTTGGCAAAAGGTAAAAAGGCCTCTTAGGGTTACCCTCAAAATGGGTTATTCATTATGACCGCAGGAAAATTCTTGAAAGTGGGTGAGGTGACTACGGTTTTATGGTGAATTTCACAAATATTCTAGGAACGTGTGTTGTGTTTGAACTTCATTTAAATTTTTTGAACTTCAGCCAAAAATAATAATGATGTAATTATAGTGTAGTCTGTACAACATGTTTCATGAATGAATAGATGTCGATCAGTGTAGTACCGCGTTCTCAATGTAAAATAAATCCATAATGATGTTCTGATTTGAATTGGCGTGGGATAGATTGGATATAAAAAGAACCTTTTTATTTTAATATTATTGAGGTAGCCTGTTAATAAAAACCTGAATATTGAATACCTTGCAATTTTAAAGTAAGAAGTTTTATTAAATGAATCTCAATGCATTTTTTTCGAAAGGAGTATTAAGTAAGTATAAGTATATAAGTCCAGTTATTTTCTATTGCAATTTAAAGGAGTTACGTCAAACTAAAGGCTAGCATAGATGTACTAAGCATAAAGAATTCCATTGTTAAAAAAATATCAATCAATAAAACATAATAAACACCCTTTTAATGAAATTAAATTTTTAAATTAATTATTTTTTAATTTGCGTGATGTTAAAGGTAAACAAATTTAAATAAAGCCTTTAATAAATATTAAAAGCAAATTTTTCCTTTGGCACACTGCCAAAGAGCGTAGTGACGTAATTGGGAAATGTGCCAACAACGTGGGCTCACAGTGTTAGGACCAAGTTATAGATGAACGATGTGCTAGCGTATGACAAACACTTTGCAACCTTATCAGGATAGTTTTCTTTACATTGAATTAAAAAAAAGTCATTCTCCGTTTTAATTTAAAAAAAAAAACTTAATTTCGTCCCTATGTTATAATGAGTAAACATTTAGCGAAGATGACATGTTTTTTGGTTTCGTATCTCAAAAGGAAGAAAATAAACTTATGGGATGATTCATGTGTTTGTCTCATTTTTTTACAATGCTGTTAATTAAAGTTACATTAAAATGAACTAAAAGAACCTTCTTTTCAAACTACGGAAAGATACGTAAGAGTAATCATATTATAGAATTTTAAAATTTAGGGTTCGTACAAAATATTTACCAGAGGTAATTTTTTTATCGTGTTGCGTTATTATTATTTTGATTTTATTCACATTTATTACTATCTTGTGAAGGTTTGAATCCCAGGCACAGCTCCGAGTTAATGAAGTGTAGGTTCTTAACAAATTCGTACTCACTTAATCGCTGAAGGTAAACGCGATGAGGAAATCTCATTGTGCCACCAAGCTAGTCCTGAGTTGAGTGTAGTTCGATCCCTAAGCCATTGTAGTAAACTAAGATCTAATCTATCTAATTTTTTTATGGGAAAGGTAGCAAACGAGCTATTGAGCCACCTGATGTTAAGTGGTCAACACCGCCCATGAACATCCACAATACTAGAGGACTTATAATTATAATCGGTGCGTTGCCTGCCTTTGAGGAACATATAGGCTCTTTTCTTGAGGTCCCTAAATCGTATCCATTTGAAAATACCGCAGAGAAAAGCTGATTGCACAAAGATGTGCGAGGAAGGAAACACCGTTTGAACCGCACTGTTGAAGAACGCCATTCATCCAGATGGTAGGGATGAAACTTCAATTTCTGGCCTGTGTTGTGGTAGTGAAATTCAGCAGCCGGTATTAACACAAAAAGTGCATCAGAGCACTCCCCATGGTAAATGCGGAGCACTTGTGCAAGAGCAGCGTGAAATAAGAAAATTCTGATTAGTAATGGCAAGAACACACCAATAAGTTTATTATTCAAATGCAGTGAAGATTAATTTGACGTCATAAAAAAATTATAACCTCAGGGCATCTTTATCAAGCTTGATGTATATTGATCTTTGTTTCACTTAATTCTTCAAATAGAACTTTGACTTTACTTTAACTTGGTGACTTAAATAGGTAAATGGTATGTTGCTTTCAAGTTGGTGGACGCAGATACGAATTAAAATAAAAAATCATTGTTATAATTGCGTATGATGTAAAGTACTGTAAGTAGATGTTAACAGTTCTTACCATAAACACATAATATACTACCAGATTTATATTTGTCACTTTAGACTACACTGTGGGATTATTATTATCCAACAATAGGCGGGTTCGGAAAACATATAAATATATTATTGCTGGCTTTCTCAACAACAACCCATGAAAAGTAATTTCAATTCCCCATGGCTCCGACCTTTTTAAATAAATTGAAGACGTCCAACAAACTAAGTTCTGATTAATCACAGACTAATCTATTTGACACTTTGATAATCGAAGGCCCTAAAGGCTGAATTGTTAAATTAGTTACTGCTCATTGTATTTCTTTGCGAGAAATTTGATAAATGGCCCGGGGCGAGATAAAACTTGTGAAACTCCGCCTGTGTACTTTATCAATATTGATTTTGAATTTAAAATCATATTTATGTTATAATGTCAATGACTACGTATTTTCGTATTTACTACCTTCAAGGGAATTTGTAGGATTTTATCTTTACTTTATATTGTAAGAGACTTTTTTATATTGTTTAGTTATACAATTATTAGGTAGGTATGTACTATTTAAAATTACCTAAGCGAAATATGTTTCATTTTCCTGGATTAACGTCATCTGTATATTAATTCGGGAAAAACAGAGTCTGCCAGTGCAGAATCAAAATTCTATGCAAATTTGTCTGGACTTCATTTTTTAACTTTGTTCGTTCTTGCATATTCTGAATTTCAAATATTTTTATTCTGGTATTATTTGAAGTGTCATCTCTGCACTTGATACTGAATATACATATATATGTAATCCATACTTGATACATGGAGAAATCATTGGCAAATGTAATAATTTCAAACTTCGTAATTTCGCACATTATAATAATTTCGTACATGAAACCTTCGTGCTTGAAATTATAGTAACTGATACTATATATTTATACTGTTGTTGGACACCAGTAAGGGACCCAGCTCCTATGCCTTGTGCATGATCTTAAACAAGTTTAATACCCATTTTATTAACTTTACGCTATAATATGTACAACAATAAAGAAATTCTAGAAAATTCAATCATTACAAAGCTCATCACGTAATTAAATTTTTTCTCTACATTCCATGCAGAAATAATATCGAAGCCCGATAGAAAATAGGGCGTAATTAATGTGATCGTACTAGACGCAGTAAAGAGAGCTGTAAACAAAGCATTGGCGTTTATATAGCTTCGGTAGTATACTCGACGGTGATATTAATGTTATGGGCCTTGGAAACAATATTGTTTCAATATTCTATGCGTTTATCGTTTTCGTCAGTCGTGTTATGAAGGTTATTGTTCATAAAAACCCGCGTTATGAATGTATGCTTCATAACTTACTACATATGTTCGATTGTACTATTTACTTGTATTTACAGGAGGTATCTGCGATTTATAGAGTTAAAAATTCTTTAAGGAAATCTTTGTCACTAAAAGTTTAAACAATTAAGCTAATTTTGTAAGCCCTTTGTGGGCCCTATCGTTTATTATAATGAACATTATTACAGCTAAGTGGTGTTGCGAAGATATAATCCCGTAATTAAATTACGATGTGACGTGATTAAAAACGGAAAGTTTTTTAATTGCACAAGTCCAGCTAGCGAGCAAGGGGAATAATTAATGGTAATCCACCACGTTACTTGGACTTATACTTATATGAAGTAGCGCGTAAGATTTTTTTAGAAACTCCTCTTGTTTTTCGCCCAGTATTCTTTTTTCTATGTAGAATAGTTTGTTATTGTTTTTATTTATTTATAATTTTATTATAAGTGCTGGCCTCGAGGTTCTAGATGGCCACAACTGCGATACATCTTTATAATTTGTTTTTAAAACATGAATCAGGTGTATCGGTACATATGATTATTACTTTTATTTTAAAGCATATGAATGTATAAATTAAATGTTGAATATATTTATTTTTGAATAAATTACATACAGGGGCTCCAGAGAAGGGTATGTTAAGCTAATTTACATTATGTGGAATGCAGAGATAGAGCTGCGATTTATTGCGCCGACAAAGCGAGAAAATTTGCTACGTTCTTGTTTTTAGAGGCGAGAGATTTAAATATTGTGTTAAATGTATCTTTATTTTTTATTACGCACAAAGAGGTCTCAGCAGCGTATATAAACTCTCACTTCAAATTGTCGTTTTTGGGGAACATTTTAAGCATAACACATCCGGAACACACCCTGACACGTACGTAAAGAATTTTTCGTTCATCCTTGATAAAGGGTAAAATATTCGACATACTAAAATTACAACCTATATTCGTTTTAGAATGATCAAAATAGGTTGTATATTTCACTATTACATTTTGCTTTATGAAATATTTATTTTCGTCACAAGAGTATTATCCGGCGTAACGGTTGTTGAACCATAAAATTATCTAACTTTACTATGAAATAAATTTTAATCTAACATAATTTCGAAACAAGGGACGTGGAACGTTGATATTGATTCAAATTTAAATTAAGCGCAAAATTCTGATTTTAAAATGGACGTCGACAACAAAAACAGTTTATTAGACATGATGGTATGATATGAACGGAGGATGGAATTTGCAATCAAATTTGCGTCTATTCATCAAAGTTATTGAATTAAACTAGATACACAAGCAGTAATTATGAGGAATTTGATAATAACGAGCCAAATACTAGACTTAACTAAATTAAATGAAAATTGGATTACGTAAGCGCCAGATGGTATTTTTATTATAAGTTTTTAATACATCGGTAGTTAAATAAAAAATATCTTTGTCAGTGTATTTACTTGCATACCTACTGTACTCGTATTACTGTTCAGAATAATTAAAATTATACGAAGCATGATACATTTTGTGAAATAAACCGTTTTGCACTCTTCAGATGCTGTCAGATAATAAGAAAAATTCGTTTACGCGGTGTTGTCTGATACAGGATTTTTTTTACAGTTAAAAGACTTAAGGCCGAATACTGAAACGCTACTTAATCTGAGGGCGACTTATATTTAAGTAGCTGTTATAATTTAAGCGGTATACTGAAACATCAGTTATCGATTTTAAGACTGTGATTAACTAATTCCCACTTAAATTTCCATAAATGGCAACATTACCACAAAAAGTTCTTTTACATGACATTTTTTAAGTATATACCGCTTAAATTATAACAGCCACATAAATATAAGTCGCCCTCAGATTAAGTAGCGTTTCAGTATTCGGCCATTAAGGTGTTAGCGCACCACGCGAATTCAATAGGGCCCGGAATGTTTCAGATATGTAGGTATTCTTACGATGTTTTCTTCTACAATAATCACAGGGAATGATTGTACATTGTGCATTATGTTACTATGAAAACACAGAAAATGCGTCAGGGTGCATGTTCCATCAGAAGTCAGGACTTCAATTCCATTTAATTGCATTTAAACGACAAAAAATACACTGAAAAACAGGAACTAAGAAAATTACGAACATCACCAAAATACCATAAGTAAGCGTATATAATGTTAAAAGACTGCGGATATTTTTATAACTTTATACTGCGATTGTTTTGATTTAATTTCCTTAAGCTTGTTACATTTGCGTGATCTTACCTATAAATATATTCCTGTACGTTAAATCGTTTTCGCGACAACCCGTATTATTGTGAGGTGGAACTTGGCTGGCGAATTACCGACCCCATTTCCCTTCCAATACCACCAAGATTTGTCAAGTCCGTGGCTTGGAACGATCTCGGCGGCACAACCGCAACACCACGTGGTTGTGCCGCCGAATTTCATTTCCATTGCGGTCTTTCGAGATTTAAAGCTATTTGGATAGGTAATGACTTGAAAAATAAAAATATAGATTTAAAAATCGGAAAAGTTTTTTTTACATTTAATTAAAAAATATATATTTAAGCAAGAAGAAGAATATTAGAATCATGTTTTATACATAAAATGCACAGAAAGAAAATGTATAAAAATACGTTAGAGTTCAAATATGCTACGTTCATAAAAGTAAAAGCCCATTTTTATGTAAAACGCGGCTGATAAGTTATGGGGATAGCATTCATCCATCTCAATTTTCAAAGAGATTTTATCTCTTTGTCGTTGCTAAGGAAAGCATATAACTACATGAAAAGGATTTTTGAACTCGCTTATTTAAATAACCAGAGCGTTATAAATATGCTCAGTTTGTTATATTTTAAAAAAACTGTTTGAATAGTATAATGACGAACATAGAAGAATTAACGAAAAACAACAAAAAATATCTGGCCAAAAAAATATTTAGAAGAGTGAATAAACTTTGCAAAACTACTCACCATATTGCCCCGACGAAATGATTAAAAATGTTCTTCGCACATACAAATATTAAAACCTTGTCTCTAAACACCGATACGATTAAACTTTATATTCACTAAAATCTAAATAGCCTATCATACGTTCGATACAAATAATATTGGTGTTTTGTTTTTAAAATGCACTATTCTAGGTTATGTCTCTAGCAATATAAACTGCGGTCTTCAAGTTCAATGTCAAAAATAGCTGTCTGTCTCTACGTGTAAATGAGATTTATCACAAACTTATTTTCACGTCACTGACAGGGATGCATTATCATAATAATAATTTCATACGCGGGCCAAAAATAAAAACAGAGTACCAAAAATACAATATAATCTGCGGGAATTATTTGTCAGGATATTTGGATTCGTTGTAGCGTCTACGTTGGTTGTTGTGAATTCACGTTTTTTTTTTATCGCGATACTAGGCTGTCAAACGTATTGTTGTTTGAGGTTATTCGTTGTGTACGGCACGTCACTTTGGTTCTAGTAAACATGGCAGCGACGGGCAACAGATGACAGGGCGCGGGCGGGCGAGCCTGCGCCTGGCGCTCGGTTCATCTCATCTCTGTATGTCCCGCGCGATCGCGCTGCTAGTTCTGCCAGTTGGAATGACTGGCCGCCACACGCCGCCACTCTCCGGACCTCTGTGGCGCCACTGTGCAGGCCTCTCCCTCAGACGGCTTTCCTCTCACTCCTCGACTCCGTCGGCAAAACAGCAGGAAGAGTGAGACGAAAGAGCTACGGGTAAATCGATTGGCTGACGAAAAGGGGCGGGGGCTGAGCACGTGGCGTCCGTTGTCACTGACTACTCGCTGTGTTCGTACTTCGTACTCCGATTGAGTTTACGGTTGTAATTTGCTTTACGTTCGGCGGGCGTACTTGAGCGCGCGTTAGGACGAAACTTGTTCGCGGCACACTGCCACTAACGCGCACTTTATGAATTTTATTACAAACAATTACGTGATCGGTTCAATTTGATTATGTCCTCGGTCAAGTGTAGGCACTTTAAAATCTTTGCTTTATATGAAAACTTCTTTTAAGTAGAGAACGTTGGATCAGCGCATGCGTTTCATTATTCAAGTTCATTAATTTAAACTAAAATAATATATAAAATTTTATTTTTTTATGTTTTGAGATCATTGTTATTAAAATATTGACAGCTTCGTCGCGCAGCTAGCTAGACACGGGCTTGCAAAACGAGAGGCCGCGGGTTCGATCCCCGCACCGACACAAATGTTTGTGTGATTCACAAAAAATTGTGTCGGGTCTGGGTGTTTGTGAGACCGAAAAGTCTCTTGTAGATTTTGACACAAGCCTTTTTCTTAGTGTGGGGTCACAACTATGTATGTACATATGTGATTATTGGGTGTATTTATTTTGGTGTCCTTATAATATCGAAAACGAAAGAGGTTTTGTGTTTTAATCAAAATAATTAAATAGGTTCACTTACCAGTTTGGGTGCTGGAGTCGAAGAATGTGCTTGTAGTCTCCACCGTCATGGTTCCGATAGTCCCATCTAGGATCTGTGTGGAGGAGTCGCGACGACCTCTCGCTCGCATGCAAGCGTCGTCACTTTGGGAGCTCTGTCGTCTAAAGTTCCGGCACCTAATCATCTCTTCGGTGGTTGATTGCCTTCTAAAACCACGCGCTATTAGTATCTCCTCCGTCGTTGACTGTCTCCGTATCATAGTCCTCTCAGGAGGACGGGCGCAAGGGCTCGGGTCCCGGCTTGAGCAAGAACTTGACTCTGGACTTCTAGCACGGCCCATTCGTGCGCATGATGCCTGTCTCCGTAATCTACTGCGGCGTCTTGCAGCAGATGGGCTCAGTTCTCCACCACCAGCTCGGTCAGGGCTTAACTGTGAACGTTCTCGCCGCGGACGTGCTGCTGAATCCGGGCTTAAAGAATCTCTCCTTACTCTCCCTTCATCGTCAGGACCTAGGGATGGACCGGAGTCCCTACGCCTTGCTCCAGGTGGACCGATAGGATCATCAAAAGCTGTAGCTTGTCTTTGCAGACGCCCTAGCCGACGCTCAGGGCTCGCTGCAGCTCGAGAGTCCCGTCTAGCACGTCCGCACTGTGTCGTCGAGTCTCGCCTGCCGCCAAGACTAGGAGGTGTTCGTCCGCTGGGTGTAGTAGCCTGAGTCGCTTGGACTGACTGTGTAGCTGTGCCTGTTTGAACGGTTTGGGTTGAGTTCGTGGTTGGCACAGTCGGTGATGTTGGAGATGGGGTCACAGCGGATGTAATGATTGTTGGCATTGTCATTGGCGGACATTCTCCATCAGAACGGCTGGGCTCATGAATTGCGACAACTGTTACTGCGGGTGGTAAAGTGGAAGGCCCTGGGTCGGAAGACACTTCAACAAAACAAGGTGGAGCTGGTGTTGGGGGTGACGCACGCCTCTTTCTGTGTGTTGCAACTATCCGCGGTGGCTGTGCTACTGAGTCTCGCCGATGACGATGCCCATCTACAGAGTCCCGACGCTCCTTACTCTCTTCACCGGAGCTGCGCCGCTTAATACGGCGCTCTCGTGATGGCATAACAGTAGTCGAATCTTTTCTTTCCCAGTAATTAGGAAATTCAGAACGAAAGTCCTGCGGAGCAGCCTTAGAGTCCCGGCGCTTGGAAGCCATAGACTTGATTCCAGAATCGGCAGACGAGTCGCGCCTGCGTCTTGGTGGCGGTTCGTGGCGGGCCCACGGTAGTGAGCGTGCCAAATCGGCCAGTGTTTCTCTTCGAGATAGTGGGGCTCTTTGGCGGCGGGGCGCACCTCCACCGCCCCACTCGCGGAGTATGTCGGTAAGCTGGGCCAGCGATGAGCGGCGACGACGGGGTCCACCTTTCAGTAGGAAATGATTTTATGATGAAATTTTCTTATGTATTACACTAATTTTAGAGTAGCAAAGTATTTACAATGTATGTATGTAGGTATGTGTACTCGTATACAAACAGAAAAAAGCTTTCTGAAAAGCTTTGATAAAATAAAATTTGACATATGATTGGAAAATCAATAAAAATAAATTAACGTATTAAAGTGCTGAATTGTACCTCGGGGTTGATCTGAGACGTCGGGCTCCGGTGGCGAGAGACACGACACCTGTGCAGCGGAGTCCCTGCGGCTGCCGAGTCTCTGTCTCAGCGTGGACTCCTCGAGTGTGGAGCGGGTCAGCTCGTCCCAGCCGTTGCCACCCGCCCACACCAGTCCCACTTGATGCGACAATATCGGCAGGTTGCACACGAAACATATTGCGGTCATTGTCCTGCCAAACAAAACCATATTGATACATTCCCATTACGATGTCTCTGTCACTTGTATTGGGGAAACTAGACCACTTACGCCTTGTTATTACGAAAATTAGTATCCCGGTATACGTATATTTTGACACGTGGTCTATTCGGTACATAAAGTGAACAGGCGTGAAGTCTCATATCGCGCGCTTGTTCGCATCAACGGACTGATAAAACTGTACTACCGATATTAAGTAATAACCACTCCTATACCCGACACGTATTATCAATAAACAATTGGCGATAAGTACACCATTCCTCTCGGAGTTACGTCGCTCTTGCTTTGTTGTCTTTGAAATTCACTGACTACAATATATCTCATGAACATTATCGGCAACTCTTAATTTACATCTAATCTTAATATACCTATATTGATGTATTGACAAAGGCTTCTATGATTGTTATTGACGGCGTTATTGTACCAGGCGACATTGATAAACCCTATCTACCGGCTATTCGGATGAACGAATAGCGTACCCTTGGTGTGACTGAGGACGTAACGCGAGAAGGCTCTTGTATTTGGTGGAGTGGAAACCGTGTGTGTTCAGTCGACTCGAAATGTTTACAATGAGATCCCAATTTGCTTACTTACTATCTACACGTGAGAGTGAGCATCTGAAGCCAATATTCGTTAGACAAGAAATAATTGTCTGTGTTTATTGCTCGGTGCGGCCATGTGTGTATTATAAGAATTTTGAATTTTTTTGCCAATCTATTTGTGCTAAGCTGAACAATCTAATACTAACTAGTATCTCTATATGAACATGTGCATCAACCATGTTTTCTATTTCGTGTATATGATTTTGTGATCTACTTATGACATTTTTGTTTAAAGCATCTTGAATTTCAATGTTGTGATTTATGTTTTGTAGTTTTTTTATGTCTTTAATCTGTGATTTGCGATATCAGGAAGAATTATGATGCAAAGTGGGAATCAAGCATGCGGGGCGAAATTTAAATGTGTATGATTCTAACAAAAATAAAATTAGCTTTATAATCCGATAATCTGGGCTAAAGTGTAAATCATGACTCGATAATATCAATGTTAGTGTTTATATAAATATTATTACTACCGTTACCATTAATAAAAAAAAAATTGAACTTGAAAACTAATTTTGAGTGTAAGAATTTACTTTCTCAATTTTTTATCGTTCATTTTGAGCTGCATATATTTGTTCAGAATTTTCTTCTTGTTTTCTGGCTCAAATAAGTATTTTATTTTAAATTATTTCTGCAATATTTTAGTGAACATTACATATTTTTACAACTATTATCGTAACGGTAAAATAAAGCAATGAAAAGAAAATGTATTCTGAAGTTTGAAATAATTTAAAAGTTTTTTTTTAAATGATAATGATGATTCAACTTCAGTCAAAACGTATCGTGCAAATTAAAGCTGGATTTTACAAATGCGTGACGTCACGCGTTCCATGGTAAAATGAAATTAAAATTTTTATTTCATCGGGCATTAACGACTTTTTGGGTCAACCTCAAGCGAAGAAGAAAGAAGAAGGGCAGGTGAAAAAAAAACATGCAAGGTTCATGCAACGCTGGTCAGTTGGGGACCTGTAATGGCGCAGTCGTGGTGAGGGGGACTGAGGCATGTCGGAAGCCGGGTCATGGGGGCAGGGCGCTAACTGAGGGTAATTCCCACACACAATATCACATCAAACACTTTGTGCATCTGAAACAAATGGGCAACATTTATTAGTATAATGGAAGAACTGAAAAAAAGCGGAGATTGTGTTATAATTGATATTATTATAATTGTTGTTTTTTTAAATAAGTTATAAGTGTTTTATTCCTTTTTAGTTTAGTATACGTATTCGAAAAGCCGTAAATATATTTTGTAAAAGCGCCACGATGCGTCAGTTTTGTGAAAAGCTTTAGTAGAAGCTTGTTCAGTTTTTCAGCAAGTGTTTGCTTGCGAATGTAGATGACAGCACTCGTCGCACAGACCACGCGATGAGTTTGTTCCTGTTACTTTTCATAGATGGCGCTAAAACACTATAGTAAGAGAATAGTACTTTTATATAATTTCTAGTCTTCGTTTTTGTTGTGCTAATATTTGTACATATACCCAAGTTTCCCTCAATCTGTGGAGCAATATTAAAATACTACTTTTATTATACAAAAACGGCTACAAGTTACTACGTCATATGTGTGATTCAAAGGTTTTAGTGCAAGAATGTACTTAGTATTGCCTATAGTAATAATTATTAGTGAGAAAAATGTTCAAAATTGGAAGACCTATCAGGTGGAATAATATTTTGTTTCTCCTCATTTAATTTCCTCTTCTTATTACCTAACTTTTATGGCAAAAATTCAAATTGAACGGGCGCTTAGTACAAAATCTTGATGTCAAATAAACACTTTATTCGGCTATAAAACGACCCTTTTTCTATTTTATTTGAAAACTTTTTATCTTTTATCGTTGACTTCATTTCCATTAAGTTCATTTCAGGGGCTGGCTGCCGCAATCTGTCGCTCTCGAGATATTTGAAATGCCCACAATTATTATCTTGTGTTCGCAAAAATATGTATTATGGGGGTTCCTGCCTAAACGTTTTACGACTTGTACCTAATGTTTCCTTTTTTATTTACTTTTTGAATTTAACAATTAAACAAGATATTGTCACAATATATCTTATATGAAATACAACGTTATAATCGTTTGATTGAAAAGTATAAAAAGACTTGCAATTTCTGATTTTCGTGGTTGTGCCTGTTTGGATTTTAGAAAAAGCAAACTATGCTATTTTTATTTATTGTGCGTGTTATTTATTTACTAAGTGCCTTATTTAAAAGTAAGTTAATTTGACTTCTACTTAACCCATTTCTCCCCACTATCCTATTATACATTATATTAAACTTTATTTTTAGTTCTTACGGCTCTTATTTTTATTTATTTCTGATGAAATTCGTAATTTCACACTATTTTTCTAATTAAAATATATTTTTTCTTTAAGCTAAGTTTTAATGCACTTACATCGCGAAACAGATGTAATATAGTCCACTTAAATAACTTATTTGCGTCATTATTAAGATTTAAATATCTCCTTAAATTTAAGACGAAGTGATTAATAGATCGAGTTGGTGCGAGAGCCCACGGCTTTTACCCTGATTAAAATTAAGGACGTAACAAATTATGTTTTAAAGTGTTTGTAGCGCAGTTGGTAAAGAGGGTTTTTCGGAAAACTCCCTTTAATTATTTTGATTACAATTTACAGTTAATGTTAGTGTCAGTGAATTTACAGTAAATTGTATATTGTAATGTTTGAATCATTTAGAGTCGTTCTATTTAATTCTATTAATTCTCTGCATTAACTTAGGCTCGGCTGTAAGAAAATGCTTTAGGTATTATGTTCACATTTACAAATTGTATAAAGTGTAAATAAATAAAATAAAGTTTGGACTTTAAACGACCTGGAATATCCTCTTTTTAAAAATGTTTCAAATCACGTCACCCGTTGTTTCCAGATTTTACATACATACATACATAACCTCACGCCTGCATTCCCTGAAGGGGTAGGCAGAGGTGCATTTCAGCACCCACATTTCGCCAGGTATGTACTAGTCCCACGTAATAGGGGGCGAGCCTATTGCCTTTCCTAATGGAAAAACCCAATAACACTTTGCCCGACCCGGGAATCTAACCCAGGACGTCTAGATCACACGGCACATACTTGTACCGCGAGACCACGAGGCAGTTCCAGATTTTATTATCTTAGAAATTGTATATCTGCATTAAGTAATATGTATTCATTAGATTTAAATTGGAAGTAGTGATGGCCTCGAACATAGACCGAATGCATATAAAACTAATAAGTCCAGACCTTCCATCTATCAGAAATGAACAATAGAATTCACGAGAAATTGCTAGGAAATATGCTCAGAGTACGAAGCCTGATTACACGTAAATTAACAAAGAGAATATTCAGAATTGCAAGGAAATTTCTAATTGACTGCACAGCTCGCTCCGGTCTTCACGTAGGATCTTAATGTATTACCGAACGTCATGGACCTGTTTGTGTTCCATATTGTACCGCTTTCAGAAATTATAATTTTAATACCCGCTTTGTTGATATTGCTTTCGCTGAGGTTATTATATTTGTCTGTTACAAATTAATTTTCCTTTGTATATATAGTAGATTGTATGAAAATTTGGAAAGAGTGGCAATATTTAATCGAAGAATGCGGTATCGCAAATGTATTAATTTGCCATATTTACGTAGAAAATTAACAAATAGCTTCCAAACAGAACAACATGAATACTGACAGCCTCCGTGGTAAAGTTGGTTAGTGTTTAGCTTAGTGTGGGATCAGAACTTCATCGTATTTTTTTATTTAAATACAAGGATTAACGTTATTTTCAGTACCTATAATATAATGAAACAATTTGTGCGCTGCTACTAGAAAGCCTAATGCAAAACTAATAGCATTACTGATACGTAAAAAATATTCTATAGCAAAATCACCCCTCATCGCATTCGCTCAATTGTTCCACATAAATCAGTAAATCGAATTAGAAAGAGTAATGTCCGTAAACACGAACCAGTAAAAGATAAATCCTTTATATTTTTTCGAAAAATATCCGCCCAACAAACGAGAATGTTGTCCAATTTAGATTGGTTTTTGATTGATGGAAGCTGGTGAAGTTTTAAATGAATTTCAGTGCGTGCGCCCCGAGTTCCGATGGCAGTAGGCACGCCGAGCCAAGTCTGCATCCCTACTTTTTTTTTTTTTTTTTTTTTTTTTTTTTTTTTTTTTTTTTTTTTTTTTTTTTTTTTCCTGCGGGGAAAATCCATTTACGGACCATCCCACCCCCGTAGGGGCGAGGGTGTGTCGGACTCACCGGCGCCTTCCGACCCAGCATAGATGTTACCGCCCGTGTTTGCGGGCGGCCGCTGGGCCGGGTCCCTACCAAAATAATTGCGCCGTAATACCGACTAAAAACCCCGCGACGGCCACCATCGGCGCATTCAGCGAGACGGCCCCGGAATACCCTGAAGCCAGAGCTATGGATTGATCCGGGACCGCCTCTGCGCGGTGCCAAAAGGCACACCGACCTGACGCGTGTGGCGTCTTCATCTCGGGGGCCGCCAAGGTAGGGACGGCGGCCCCGTGTGGCCTCTGGGCGCCGGGCTACGTGTTGACCCGGCGCCTCCTACGTCGCCTGTTGCGACGAGCGGGATCGGTCTGCTCCCGATCCCGCTCCGCGCTCTCCTTCTGCGAAATGACACGTTCGCAGAAGGAGAGCATAGCTTTCCACGACCTCCGGCTGCCGACCATGGCGGCGACCACAGTCGGCAGCGAGAGGTCTCTCCCCACGACCGCTACGAGAGCGCTGCGCTCCTCGTCCCAGGCTGGGCACTCCTCAAGCGTGTGCTGGGCCGTGTCCTCACGGCAGTTGCCACAATGGTGGCACACGGCGGTCTCCTCCACTCCGACGATGCGACACAGGTACGCACCGAAGCTGCCGTGCCCGGTGAGCACCTGCGTCAGCCGGAAGGTCGGCGCACCGTGGCGCCTGTCCATCCACTGCTGGAGGACAGGACGCACTGCCGCGACAGTCGCCACGCCAGCACTTGGACTCTCCAGCCTGGAACGCCACTCCTCCACGGCGGCGCTGCGGAGGGAGGCCAGCATGGCCTCGACCTCTCTTGGGGCCGGTCTCTGTCCGGATTGCCGGAACGCCTCCTCCCGCCAGAAGAACACTGACGCGAGGGCCTGGGCGTCCAGCTCCCAGGGCAGAGTACCCGCCAAAACACAGGCCGCCTCGTGCGAAATCGTGCGGTACCCTCTAACGATTCGAAGTCTGCATCCCTACTGCCCGCTTTATGAAACCTCCCTTCAAAAGTTGTAATATGCATACTTTTCTCGTACCTACCTAAATTATACCCTTAGACGTTTTTATTGCTTATGTGAGTACGCTGACTGCGTCGTGGTCTCGCGGCACAAGTATGTGCCGTGCGATCTGGAGGTCCTGGGTTCGATTCCCGGGTCGGGCAAAGTGTTATTGGGTTTTTCCATTAGGGAATTCTCAGTAGCAGCATGTGGTCTGGAATTGTGCCCGAAAAACGGCTCGCCCCCTATTCGTGGGACTGATACATACCTGATGAATTGTGGGCGCAGAAATGCACCTCTGTCTACCCCTTCGGGGAATACAGGCGTGAGGTTATGTATGTATGTATGTGAATACACATGCGTGTTAATGTGAGGAAGGACGTACGAAACGTAGCGAAGTTAAATATATTTTATCATAGCTTTGGATATATTTATGTAATTCTGTAGACAATATAATAAACATGTAAGCTGTTTTGTTATCATCTTGAATGTACATAAAATGACACCAGATAATTTGCTAAACTCCTATGTATTAATGTCACCATTCATTTTTCATTGAATTAGTGGAAATTTGATTAAAAAGAAATGCCATATTAAATTTTCCTTAGCTGGTACCATCGATCGAGTCCTTCTTAAATTAAATTATACTCTAACCAATTCTTTCGATAACATAAAAATTCGAAAGTAAAATCTAATTTTCTATTTGAATAGAAGAAATATTTTTTTCATACTAGCTATGCATTGGAAAGATATTAAAATATAATAGAAGTAATCTACGTCCAACTCCAAGATTAAATCTATTTATTTATTAGTGTATGCTTTACTGAAGGGTAAATGTAATAATAATTTGAAAAGACAAGTTAAAAGGATCCGGTTTTTTAATACTAAAACACAATATTCAAGCTATGAAAGAAAACAACTAATATTTTTGTTTGCATTTAATAAACTTAAAAAAATATTTGATTTTGATAATTTTTGGCATGGACATATGTATGTAGTACCTTGGGAAGGAAGATAGGCTACTTTTAATACAAGTGTTCAGACATTCAGACCGTGATCAAAAAAACTGAGACTGGTAACACTTATAGTGTTTGGGAAAACGTTTTTTTTGTTTTTTTTTTAACGTCAATATGTTTGTAATGACCGTACCTTTACCTGTCTTAGTTTTCGGTTAAGGTCTGTTTACACCCTGTATAAAATACGCCTGCACGGAGTGAAGTGTAACTGCTATAATACGGATCAACATTTTTAAATCGACTCTTCAGATACGGTCCACATAGCCGTAAAATTCAGTATATCGGGCAAGGCGGCTAAGTCGATTATGTCGCTGGCATAGATCGGACGCTCTTATTTCCTAACGGGATACTAATTGCAAACATCGTTAACAAGAGACATTCAGATTTCTTCTGTACCTACTCTTATTTACTGAATCTGTTCATTAGTTACTTTTTGATATAGACGATTTTAATGATTACGTTTCCTTGGAAACATTATTTGATTAATGTTTGATTTATTAAATTTAGTTCTGTCTATTATTGATTTATTTTTTTGTTTATTTTACTTTGTTTTCAATGGCTAATTACTTGAGCAACGAACTTAATTGATAATGTAACAATTTAAAATTGAAGGTGCATTTGAAAAAAAAAATTGTTGAGAATCATTGGTTCGCAGGCATTAGCACAAATTACAGTGTTTTAAAGGAGGTTTATCCTTTGTCTGTGCTTTGGTTCGTTAGATAATTATATAGCGATAAGACAGCCCTTTGTGTCACACTTAGTATTTATTTTAGTTTTATTTTATTTTATTTCTGTTCTTGTAGTGTCCAATAAACCATATTAATTAAATAATTAATTACGCATTTTTAATTACTGTTGGCTAAACAAAAATAGGGGAAATTGTTGAAGTACCGTTTATCACTTGGTTCCTTTGTTGAAAACCAGTGCTGCAATACCGTATGAGCGGAATTGCATGTCGCTGAAAGAAGGGATCATTTTTGGTTGTATAACTTATTAAATCTAGTATTTAAAATGTTACCAACAAAGAAATATTTTTCTTTCTTTCTCTTTTAAGTACCATTAATAGTATATATGGTGGGTCGGTGGGTAAATGTCATTTTACAGAAACATTATCGACAGACGGAAGGCGAAATTTTTATATAGACTACTTATTTACCCTTGCCAGTTGTCAAAACGCTTATTTTTCTCTAGCCTATGCGTTGCTTCTTTACTTATTGCTTGTTCTTGCTTTTTTACTTCAATGATTTAGTCGTAAAAATATGACAAATCGTGAAGTACGGTTTCCTATATTTTATTACTAACATTACGAAGGGTCTCACTGCCGTCTATAGCCATAAAAAATATCTTTAAAAATATTGAAGCTGCTTATTTGTCGACCTTTTTCCGGTCGCGCAGACACAAGTTACACGAAGCAAAATGAATAATGACCCAAGGAACCTTTTGTTCAAATTCGCAAGTCATTATTTCTGAATAATTCAGGACGCCAAGGGCGAATGTGATAGGCAGGTAATGACGCTGCCATTTCGCCATCCCTTTCTTTTGCTGTATCTTTTATTTTTGAAAAAAAAATGTTATTTTTAAAATGGCTTAGTGATAAGTCTACACTGCTTCTAATAGAAAAATACTAGTGAAAGCAGATTATTTGTCTTTAGTATATCTTTTTATTTATTTAATTTTATCTGTTAATGAAAATGCATTTTATCGCTGAAGGAAAAATCTTATGACTTTTCCGTTTAGAAACGTCTTTTCATTGTTTTTCCTGCCTTTCCGTTTCTTTATAGAAACCAGCATTCATGCGAGTTTTTCACGAATAATTCCTCAAGATGTTATACTATAACTTGCATTAAGCTAGCTTGGTAGGCCAAGGCTGATACTTCAAGCATAAAGAAGGGACGTGCCTGTATATTATGATAGTAAGTAGTATATTTAGTAAAGTTGTGTAGAAAATGTTAGTGCTCGTGTACAAGAAAGAAACATTTTAGAATAAATATAAGGAACAACGATAATGTCGTTACACGACTAAGCAAAATTACTTCTGTTGTAGTATTTTGAAAACGCTTTCTATTAATTTATGAAAGCATATTGGAGGGCTTCGATATGATAAATTACAAAAAGTTTTCTAAAATTGTTTTTTTCTTAGCAGAGCTGGTACTGCAAAACAACAGAAAGCATATAAGAATTGAATCAAAGGCAAGTTAGTTAGTATTTATATCAGATCTTTTGTTTCAATCCCATTACATAAATTTACAATACTAATGACAATTGGTAGACTTTACATACCTGATTATAAGAGAAACAAAAAAGTAGTCTTACTACCTTATCGAATTAGATTTTTTTAATAGTTTTTCGGTGTTATATACTGTGTTCTTTTATTTAATAAAATTGCCGCACACTACGATTCCTTATTAACCGTAATGCATTTTACAAACACAATTTTCTTACACAAACATCCAGACCCACGTTCCATCAAAAATTCTAGCAAAACTTTAACTAAGTAACATTTAGCTTCTTTGACGCAATATGTCTTTGGGTTCATCATTGAAGTTTAAACTAGTAGCGGTCTCGTGCCGCCTGCATTCAACGGTCTCCTTCAAACTTACATGATTATCGATCGATGCTATAAGAGGCTTTGATATACTCAGTTTTAATGACCTACAACTTTGAGTTTGCACTGCCGAAGTTTACGTAGATAATGTTTAGAGAAAGAGCACAAAATGTTATAACTAAATACATAGCACAATAAAAATCATGGGTATTTAAAATACCATATATACCTAGATGAAGTTGCATGTTTAAATTCACCGAAAATATTTTCAGAGAAGATAAATAATGTTAATTGACATCATAGAAAATCGGGACTGCTTAATGCAAACGAATTTATGTAGTATAGTATGGTAGGCAGCATACTAGTTCAACACGATGTACCCTATTTTAGGCCGGTCTGAAAAGAGAAATACTGACGACCTTTATAGCCGTTTCTATGATTTGGCGCATGCGATCAAAATATTCTGGGGACGTTTCTTGGATAGCAAATTGCGTTTTTAGTTGAGAAGTTTTCAATATATTTGTCAAACATCTTCGGGGATTAGGCGACAGAATATACATTTTCTGTTTTTTTTTATCCTTTCTAGTCGAGACCCTTTGATAAAGGTTAATTCCAAATATCATAAACTTTGAATTAACAATTTACAAGTTTACTTACGATTCCATTTTCCACGTTTACTTATTAAAGCGAAATTCGGAAAACAACTTGACAGTCACGACAAATGTCAGCATACCTTAAATATTCGATGTATCGAATTGATAATTGGTGCCGAAATTCGTCCCGTGTCAATTCGTCCTTATTAAAACTTGACGTCAGGTAGGTACTAGTTTCGGATATACAATTTTGATAATACTCCGTCTGTCAGCTAAGATGGCAGTTTTGGAATGTCGACTAATTACCACTTTTAATTTTTAGCAGGGTTCATGAAACCAAAACCATTTATCCGTATTTTGTGACAATTAAAATCTGTTCAGTACACAATAAAGTTAATGGATGATACCTGCGTTTTTACTTAACATATTTTTACTTGTTCTCTATTTAATATTCTGTTATGTTCTAATGAACAATAACATAAGCAGTAATCTCTTTTGACTGATTTCTAAATTTACTCTTTTTTTTTCTACTGGCTACGACAATTTTGCCCGGGGATCCAAGGTCATAATGAAGATTTTACAACATCAGAAGAGTTTTTGGAATTAAAGATACTCTTTTCCTATCAAATACAAGTTTAGAAAAAAAAGCATAACGGTTCATTAAGCAACTAAAAATTGAAGGTTAGCAAACATTTTGTGGATATCAGGATTACGTTTACGCTGAATCATTCGCCATCAATAGTTCATAACATTTTCAACCGTGATATTTAACCAGTTAATGTGAATTATACTGGCTGACAGGATGGACGGTCACAAACATCATGTGTCAAATCTTTTTCTGACGCGTCCGAAACACAATCACATATCGCCCACGCCACGTTCGTGTCACATCAATATAGACAAAGCTGGATTCCCAACGATATATCATCGGAGCCATTAACAATTTACGCTAGTGAATTTTGCGGTTTCACCAGACACGCTGTTAGTCGTCAGTTATAGCAAACGGATATTCCGGGAACGTGCATTTACAATAATTGCCCTTTATGCTTGTGTACGCAAATAGAATGTTCTTCCGCCGTGTAGATTGAAATGCAGGTTCTGGTTATTGCTTGCGTTTTCGGTAAAGTGCACAGGTTTATCTGACTTCCTGCCTGTATTCCCCTCGTTTTTCGAACTATGATGAACTTCACAAACTTGAGCGTCTTCAAAAATTTTGCATAAGGATCATATTTAGTTTACGCAAATGTGAGCATATTTCCAAGCAACGCGCTATGTTCAAGTTGCCCCTACGACTACGTCGGGATACTCATGTCCTTTTTCTTCTATACAATATCTTGTACGATCCTCTCAGTCTTTCCTAACTTAAAGTTCGATTCAAATTTCTTCATGAATGACATGAGCGATCCTTGGGGCCATTAGAAAATTTTAAGCTGAAATTGCGTGTGCAACAACTGTCATGGACATATTGTTTTACTATTAAGGCCGCTCAGTTGTGGAAGGCACTCCCAGTCGAGGTAAAAGGTGCACAATAATTGTCTTAATTCAAAATACTTTTTTAAGAACACTACTTCTGTCAGTTATTCGTAAAAACTTTATTGTTCATGTCATAATTGAGGTTGAGTATATTTATTCAATTATATTATCACATCAAGCCAGCGCGCTGGACTTAGTCCCTCTTAACTGTGGCCTATTATATTGACGGAATCTTTACTATATTTAAACTGTACTTAAAGTGATGATAATTGCAGTAAATATATCATTTAAATAAATGAAGTTGCTGGCAATATCATGAAATCCTTTCAGAACAAACCAAGTCATTAAATCGATGTAAATAAAATAATTCACTTTTGAAATGTTTAACATTATTTATATTGAGTCAATAACATCAAGTTAAAATAAAATCATCTGTTAAATAAATTCATAAAATCACGTGTCTCTACATCGTTTTTTCGTTCGTTATTCCTTCAAAATTACAATTCTTATAATAACACTACTCCAGTAATTAACCGCAACACATCTATCAAAACAAATGTGCCCTTTAAAATTCGACAGTGAAACATTCCCTTTTACCTACAAAGTATCGCTCACAGGCACAAACCACTTAATTACCTGATCAAATAGGGCCTCGAAGTTAGCTGTAGTTTTTGTTTGTACTCTGAGCTCCGGATGCTTCCTGGAAGTTTCTTAACCGATTTTGCACTAAGTACCACGTTAATTGAATTTCATGCTAATTTATTCCACAAAACAACTGCTGTATGGAATTAACAATATAAATGTAATTGGCGCTAAGGATTGAGTTCCTTTGTTTTCAATTGGTTATCAATTTCAGGTGTGTTCGTTTGTACCCTTACTTTGCTTTTTGATGTAATTGTAGTGAGTGTTCCGGATATTATTATTTGCTCCCTTTGAATGTTATTGTTTGTTATGATTGGTAACATTTTGTGTTTAGTTTGTTGATTCCATTTTCTAAAACAAAGAAAGGGGTAACACCGATCTGATAAAAAACGGAACTTAAATGTATCTGATAAAGTTTTATTACATTAGTATGCAGCAAACATACTGCCCTCCCTAGTAATCGTGATTTGTAATATTTTCTTTTACTTTGCTATCATTTTTCCCACCCCCCTTATTATTGATTTTTTTTTAAATGCCATCTTGGAATAGTTTTATCTATGAATGTATCTGTGTATTTTTATGGAATAATATAAAAAGGTCGACTTACATTTTGCTTAAAATATATCACCAAATTCTCGTCCACTAAGCGTATTGTCTGTGACAGCATCTGTAACAAGAGAAATGGGTTTTAATTTATGTTCTAATGAATACTGTTACAAGAAAAGGTCGAACATTTTCAGTTAAATAAGTTTATTTGTATAACTATAGAGCAGTAATTCCCAAAGTGGTCCAGGTGGACCCCCAGGCGTCCACGGGAGACTCGACGGGGGTCTACGTTGGGCGTAAAAAAAAATATTTCTAACTAAAATGTTGCCTTGACTTCTCCTATCAATATAGTCAGACAATATTTTAAGAAGCTCAGCGACTGTTACTTATAAAAATTGCATACTTCAAAATCAGTACAACGCGTCTTGTAATTTTTTTGGGAGATTTGCAAATTGGTAGTACCTAATGTAGCTGCAGGGAATCCACCAGATCCATCGAAATTAAAAGTGGTCTATGAAACAAAAGACTTTGCTATAGAGGATGGGTTTCGAATATAAAATTAATTCATTTGTTGAATCATATTGAGAATGAATAAAAAATTATACTACATAATCTACACTTAAATCAATCCTGAATTTTGCGAGTGACAGTATTCCGCCATGATGTATCTTAAGATTTCAAAGACTTATAGGTCATCAGGGCTGCTAGGCGTACTGCGGGGCCATATGCTCTCCTAGAGCGATCCCAATGTAATTGGCGTGGAAAGTTGCCACGTGCTAGTCGAAAACGCTCATTCTGTCTAAGCGTCCAAAACAAGAGCAAGTTGAGGGCACCTCAAGTCCCTTCAATTTGTCGAAGTTCGTAATATCATCGAACATTGCGTCGGACGGAAGCAGGCAATTCAGGACGCTCTAGCCTTGTTACAGAAGCCAACCGCAGCTTCGTGAGGTTGACAGTGAGAGGTTGTAGTTGGTATGCCGGCGCAGAATGTTCGTAAGCCGCAAAATTGTCGCGAGTTGTTGGCTGTGGCCCATACTAAAACGAATTTTTATTCAATCTGAAATGTCTTGTTTCCCAGTCATCTAACGTGTTTTACAAATTTGATAAATATGGATGTGTTATCTAGGATTTTTTTATAATACACATAGCTTGGTTCCGTACTAGGTAGAGGGACTTGTCGGGAATAAGAAACTAAGATTTAAACTTAGATTTAAACCAACAAAATGTATGTTTACCTGTATTATTTTGTATGTATTATTGTGGTCTCGTGGTACAAGTATGTGTCGTGTGATCTTGAGGTCCTGGGTTCGATTCCCGGGTCGGGCAAAGTGTTATTGGGTTTTTCCATTAGGAAATTCTCAGTAACAGCACGGAGTCTGGGAATGTGCCCGAAAAACGGCAATAGGCTCGCCCCCTATTACGTGGGACTGATACATACCTGGCGAAATGTGGGTGCAGAAATGCACCTATGCCTACCCTTTCGGGGAATACAGGCGTGAGTTTATGTATGTATGTATTAATTAAAATGTTGAATAATTAATAATATCTGTAGTAAATTAATATATAATTTATGTAGTAAATTAATTATATCCGTTTCTATTCCGAAATCGTAGCGATGTCTTAGTCTTCGCCGTAATTGTGTTATTGTTTGAGCAACTGCGCCACAAAATCATTCCAGTTTAACGTTTTGAACACTAGATCTCAACGTTAACTTAGTTACAAATAGACGAAAGTCTATGCATTTTTAAAATTAGATGCCTGAGATAGCATCTTGACCCTTGCAATATAGGCCAGTCCAGATCAATATGTGTAAGGCAGCAGCTAGTATTAATAACCTGTCTGCGTCATTTCAATGACACAGTTTTGAATTGCAGTCGATAATGAGGCGCTCGAAATGCTCGAAAAAATATTAATTAACGCATCACTTAGTGTCATGGCATGATTATAAGTGGAGAGCAAATGTACTGTTTGGGTGTAGTGGTAGTAGGGTAATTGTATACTATATAACATCCACCATACTTAAATTTTCACATTTACTTTGACCTATGCGAGGGTTAGACAGGATCAGCCAGTATTTGTTTGATATAAAACCAGTTAGTCTAATTATGTCAGACAATGAAAGACTACTATTTTAACTGCACGTTAATTCCACCCACGCTTATTTTTTTATAAAAAAAAATGGTCTAAAGAGTAGAATAGATTAAATGTTGCATAAATATTAGCGGCAAAATGTAAAAGCTTAAAGATATAAAATTAGGTTTATGGAAGGCATTATGACGAGCCAAACGTAACTAAAATCTTGTCGCTAGATTTTTGTATTTGAGATACGATTACTTATTACTACGAGTATATTGTATACTAGCTTTTGCCCGCTACTTCATCCGCGTAGACTACCAACCCTGAGGTTGGTCGCAGAAAAATAATATATATGATATCATATATATGTATAGGTACCGAACCCACCAAAGTAACATAGGATATTTTTTATCCCGGAAAATATAGTATTCCCGTGGGAATGAGTATATTATGTTATAAATGCGAGAGTAAAAGTTTTAAAATTCAGTAAGTGACATTTTGGGCACTTGGAAGATGACTTTTATAGATTCACTTATTATAATCTACATTCATACATACATACATAACATTACGGCTGTATTCTCTGAAGGGGAAGGAATAGGTATCTACATTTCTGGACCCACATTTCGCCAGGTATCAGTCCCTCGTAATAGGGTGCCTATTGCCGTTTTTGGGACACAATTCCAGACTCCGTATAACAGAGAATTTCCTAATTGGAAAACCCAATAAAACTTTTCCCGACCAAGCAGACGAACTCGGGTCCTCATGATCGCACAACACTTATTGTTGCCACGAGACTACAAGACAGTATAATTTCTATATCTATAAGTAGTTGAGATACTATAGATAAATCTATCAAAGCTATTCGCCTTAATAACTCAATTAATACCAGCGAGATGCAAGCGCAACACGAATATGGGAGTACAATAGTTAATGTGCTTATTAATTGATAATCGTATTACACCCTCTAATCGCATTATAACACTATGCATTGCAAGTCGATGGACTAATGAATCCGTAAATTGAGTTAATAATATTATAAATATATTTTGAAATGACTTACGTGCAGTTCCTGTCGAAGTTGAGTGTTTTATTGAAAAAATATTTATGATGATATGATTACAATATGTTGTAACTAAATAAATACCAGTGGCGGTACTTCCATAGAAGCCCAAAAGCGTTACACGTCATTTTGTGTTGTCTAGTTTATAATTGTTTATTGTGGGGTGAATATATTCTCATTTATATGTCAAAAATTCGGAATTTTGTAAGGAATGCTGGGCTTTTGGGCTTCTATGGAAGGACCGCCACTGATAAATACACCCGTCAGACACATCTATTTTAAGATACAAGACTTGTGTTCAACAGTTCAAGGTGCCACAACCATCTAGACTCGAAACAAATATTAATGGGTTATACTCGTACAAATATTTGCCTCTGTGCGGGGATCGAAATCGTGGTCTCTCGTTTTACATTCTCTTGCCAACTATGCCACAGAAACTGTGTGTGTAACTATTAAAGAAATGTCTCAAAGCTTTTCTCAAGCAATGTCTACAGCTAGCTAAAAAGCAGAATCCATTTACAAGAATACCTCCATGATCCTTTTAAAATTGTGATATATGTACATATGTATAATATTGGCTGGCATTCATTTGAATCACGTGTAAATGCTCCGTACAGAGAAAATTGTTCATGTAAAAATATAATTTTAACTAGGGATCCAAATGATTTAGAAAAAATCTGTTGTAGGTTCATTTACTCATGTTACCAATACAATTTTTTTTTTATTGTAGAGGCAGGAAATGTGTGCGGCTGCTGGGTGTATACATAACTATTATTTAGTACTAATAGTAGTAGTATCGTAAGCAATTTTCCATTGAATGAAATTCATGAATTAAAGCATCTATACAAAAAAATATTTTGGGTTACAGTTCCGCGTAACATCGAGCATAATTTGACGACAAAGTTAGTATAAATGCGAACAAACACCTCAAAAACGTAATTACTTTTTCAAAGAATACACGAAGTAGCTTTGAAAACTGATTTCAAGTTTGGCTACTGGGACAAATTGCCGGGCCGGGCAGCCGCTTTCGAATCGGCTCATCGCTATTTACAAGTAGATGTTCACTAACAAACTTCTCTACCCCAGTGCTAATTGTACGGCCGCCCCGGGCAAAATTACAAGACCCTCTTATGATTATATTCTTTGTCGTCCGTAGATTTCGTTTAAAGTGAAAAAATTATGTACAGTCATTTTTCCCTTAATTGGTTCGCTAGCAGTTGCCGACGACTTTCCAAACGAGAGTCCAATCTTTCAACTTTCCTTCCTTTTTCGTAATCTAAATTTCGGGGGCAATGGAGTGTAACTGATAGATTGATGATGACAAAATATTTTGGAAAGTTAGCTCAGTGACTATTTTTAGTAGCTATAACATAAATTGTTTTATCCATGAGATTTATGTATATAAAGTATGGGATGCATTTTATATTCATACTTTAACAGCCTCCGTGTCGTAGTTGGATAGATCCCAGATTGTGAAACAGGAAGCTGCGAGCTCGATGCCTGTTCTAAGAAATATTCTTATTAAGGGTTTGCGTTTTTGTGAGAACACAGAGTATTTCCTAGTTTCTTACACTCACAATAAGATGCGAATATATGAGAGGGCTAAAACCATGTCCACGACTGTTGGTCGTATATTTTTTTACGAAGAAATTCTTGACATGTCTTTCAAATTATTGGAGTAGTCCATGAGTTTTCCAATAACTTTTTTTGTTTATTTGAGAGTTTATGTGCATGCTATGGAATAAAATTTCGGAAGAAGTATTATTACGAAATTAGTACATCTGGCTTGTAACAGAATAATTGTACGTACAGATAAGAATAGAAAAAGAAGAATAATATGAAAGATAAGTGTGATTCTGTTTTACCTTTATTGTCTCTTTTAAAACGTCATATCGAAATTAATTTCGTAGATATATTTAGTTTAAAGCACTGCCATTAACAAAGACTCTCTTCAAATTCAGAACTGCTAGCCATATATAATATAAAACAAACTCTCATTTACGGGCTCGAACTGCCTAGCTTAGAAAAACATACCACGTTTAGTCGGTAGTAAAAATTTAGAAAAACTTTTTGTGACAGAAATCACGCATTAATTTACGCTGGAGCGAGGCCGAGCTCCGGGCTCCGGTGTAAAACTGATGACATCAGCTCGTTATCACGGTACAGTTGGCGAAAGTAACAAGGTGTGCTCTGTGTGCTGCTTTAATGTTTACGAATTTCGTCTTAGATGATCTATGTGAATGTCGTATTAATTGTTTGTGTCGTATGTTTATATTTGTACTGTAGTTGAGTTGTATTTATAAACTGTTTAAAAAATCAACGAAATTGTTTCGAGCTGGGTCTTGTCAAGCATTTCAGCATAAGTGCTTCTAATACATACATACGTAAACGGTAAACTTATAGCTGTGTTCCCCGACGGGGTCGGCAGCTGATGCTGCCTGATGTCTTATGTAATAGGGGGCGAGCCTATTGCTATTTTTTATTTAGGAACGTAGTTCTTTCCCATTCTCATAAATCATACAAAACTTTTCATAATTTTTTGGTTTAATTCAATTACAAGTATGTTTCTATACCTATCGAATAACATCTGAAGAGCAAATCTTTTTGTTAAGAAAAGGACCAACTTTCTGTTGAGCCCGCGGCACACAATTTTCTGACGCAACAATAGCCTTTTCGTGGGGTTTGACAAAAATTGCAAATTAATCAAATTAATTTATGCATTGAATCGGAAGAACTCTAATAAATATTTAAGCTGAGGTTCTCGGAAGTGTAAATGTTTTAGAATAATAAAACAGGTACCATTTTTATTTCCTGAAAATTATATTTTGAAGAAAGTTTGTGGGGGCACGAGTATGAATTTATTACAACGTTCCAAAGATACTTGTGTTTAAAATAATACGATGAAAAAATCATGTTTATTAAATGTACTTGTTGTATGGACATATATTCTTGCAGACTAAGACTCGGCTAGGCCGGTCTGGTAGTCTTTGTTACAGAAATCCAACCCAATCTGAATTTTCCTTATTTCAAAAATACATAAAAACTTGCGAATGTAGTAAAATATGTCATTCTTTAAAATAATCGTTACAGGGGCTTTTTCAGTTCAGTTGTAAACTGCAATGGAATTATTACTTCAGTTTACTTTAGGAAACCATACTAGTTTTCAAGGTCCGAGTTAGAGAGAGAATAATAACTTTTCCGTTAAGACTTGTGCATAATATTTATGAAGCCATAGTTTAATGATACAACTCCAGAACGTTAATAAGGTTTGCACGATCACGTTTAAGTAAACACTGACCTATATTACATCTATAGGTCAGATATCGTATGTATTTTATGTTATAAATATGCAAATCATAAATTCCGAAACACTTTTCCGCATACAAAATTTAAAATGGAATACATTTTTTTGATGCTTATAATAATAAAGGATACTGGTGGGCGTTGTCGCAGGTCGCATGTCAATGAGGATATTTTTTTAGCGTTAATATTAATAAAAGCTGTTTTGTTCAATATTACCTATTAAATTTTACTTTTATAAATGAGAATACTAATGTACCATATTATCTCACGACATGCAATAAAAAAAAATAGAATAATTACTTTAATAACAAACAGGTATAGAGGCTCGAGAAATTAACAAATCTAGAACGTCTTTAAATTCAATAATGATGACAAATTTTGGAGGGTACTGACTGGGTAAGAATAAGAAAGGTTCTCGGTAACATTTAGTTCGAGTCTAAGTCCAGGACCGAATTAAAAATAGAATAAATCATTTCATCAATTCTAAACTCCCTATTTAACTTCACAGTCACTGAACTTACTCGTAGCAAGCGCTACGAAACTTCAGCGATCATTATTATTAAATGCTACAGAAGCATCTACAAACATTGTGTATAAAGACCGTGACCGAAAACTGAGCCAGGCAATAGCCGCGGGGATTACGAATACCATGACATTAAAAAAATCCCGACGTTATTTTTTTATGTTATCCTAACAACTACATACATTTTATACTCGTGGTTGTAAGGAAAACGAATTTACTTTTTAATTTTTGTCAGGATTTATTTTACGGTATTTGTAATCTACGCTGCGCTTTCCGGTACGTGGCCTCCACTCGAGAACTTTCTGGCCCCATCGGCCATCAGTTCTCCGCGCTATGTGCCCGGCCCATTGCCACTTCAACGTCCTCGGACAAGGTGGTCAGACGACCTAGTAAAGGTCGCGGGACGTCGCTGGGTGCAGGCTGCTTCCAACAGGTCCCTGTGGAAGTTATTGGGAGAGGCCTATGTCCAGCAGACTTCCATTGGCTGATGGATTGGATTGGATTGGATTTGTATTCACCGTGGCTATTGCCTGTGTTAGTTTTCGATCACAGTCTTTATACACCCTGTATAATTATCATCCACACAATTTTATTGATGAGGTCAGCTCGATATTTGTATGGCAAAATTAGAGCAGTGCGGGAGAATGAGTGGCGTCCCAGAGCGTCGTCTGACACCTCAGTCGCGCGGCGCCGGAACAATTGAAATAGGCTTTCCAATTTCCTGGGAACACCGCCGGCGGAAATAAAACCTTTTTACATGTATTTTCAGCGTTGTACGTACCTGTCTTCGCGTTTTAATGAAGACATTGTGACGTTGATATGTTATTTAAGCGTTCATATTTTCATTATTAGCTTGGGTTATGGCTTTTTAACGAGCGACTGACGGCAAGGGATAATGATGAACTTCGTTTCGAATTCTGTGTTTGTTTGTATTTTAATTTCCACAGTATTGGAATATGAGAAAATTTGTTTAGTTTTTACCTTCTTTTTGTTTAAAAAACATAATATTAATAGAAGTGGAGATGTGAAACATTGCACATGAAGCTGAATTCTGACTGAAATATATAAATACTCGTACATAACACACAATAAATACAAGAGGAAGGAGAAAAAAACTGCATTGATGTAAATCTGGACACTAGGTCCTTATTCGATTCGTCATTCCTTAGTTACGTTCATAAATAACTTGGAAAAAAAACCAGTCAAGGCTCGTTTCAGTATCATCATTTTGTTACTTTCGCACTTTTCTTATTTTCACAGGAAAGGAAATGTATAAAATATTCATGCTGTTTTAGAGACTATTAAACACACAAGTAAATGTTCAACAAACACTAGCAGAGGAAATAAAACACTCGATTACAGACAAACTTCTTATTGGATAAAGTTTCGCAGTCACGAAGATTAAGAAGCGGTAAACCTGTAATAATTGTGTAATTACTTGCACGAAGTCCGACTGGCCTGGATGATTGTAGTTTTCTCCTAACATCCATCAACTTGTCATCGGAATGCTTCGAGAGATAGAAGATATACAAATATGAATGAATTCAAAGTATACTCGTATACGAGGGAACAAAAAGGGCTTCCTATAAACTTACTAAAATATGCGGGATTGGATTATCAAGAAAAAACGAAAATAAAATATTTAAGCGAAAATTTGATGGGGATTTACGATATTCCACTTTAGTACATTAATGCTTCAAGTAAAGATAAAAGTACCTACTACATTATGCATAGAAAAACAATCAAAATATAACGTGAACATATAAATAATATTTACTCGTACACTTTATTTGATGTCATCGTCTGGTTCGGGTTGTATTTTCGCTAAAAAAAATTAACATTTAGAGATTACGTATTTGCGCACAGTTGTGAAGTGTGATTTTTGGCTTCTAGATATATACTTCAAAAAGTGATAAAACAGAAACGAAAAGATAGGAATCCACAACTAGAGCATCGGATTAACAAATTTAAGAGACTGTCTTATCCTTTTGGCTAAAACCAGTGTTACTTTTAAGTAAGTAAAAGGGGATTTGTACAAATCATTCAAAGAGACAGCATGTAGTTTAATCTGTAGTATCTTATAAAATATGAAAGGCGTTATTATTAATCTAGAAACGACGTAGCTAAAGCTTTCGGTATTATTGTTCTTATACCTGTACACTCAAATTGATAGCTCCCACGTCTGGCATTCTACATTAATTTCAATAACGACAAAACCTCAGTAGGGTCCGCAGTAAAAATTCAAATTTTAATGAGTATGTCGAAATATATTACATAAAGTCACGCATGGATCTCCGGAAGGGTAGTCAGAAGTGATAGTCAGTAGTGATTGCTGATCCGCACAAGTTGAAGGGTAGCCAAAATAAGCTTATGGCGGCGCAATAACGTCCAGAAATCACTAGATGTTTGTGGTCATCTAGGACTCTAGAAGAGGCTGCAATCGTCCGAACAAGACGAGACCCTGTTATTTTGAAAATCCAATGCAGAACAACCTTAAATATTATCTTTCTAATGTAACATGAAATTTCAATTAAGAAAATTTGAAAAGAAAAATAAGATACAAATAAAGGTTTTATCGCTAACGGCAATGCCTTCCAGACAACCTTTAGATGAATGGGATTATAATAAATACCAGCTGTTCGTTAGACGTAGAGTATTATTAAAGTAATAAAATATTAAAAGACGTATGATTAATATGATTTATTGTGCATGCTTATTAAAACTAAACAATGGTAAATCTGTATGTGAGTTAATAACTTATTAAGAAGAAAAAAATACAGGCATATGTAGATATGTATTTTCTAATTTATTTCTATAATACACGTGAAGATATCTTATATGATTTTATGGTTTTTGTTCGACATATTGTGAATAAATGCCTTGTGGTCTCGCGGCTCCAAGTATATGCAGTGCGATCTAGAGGTCCTAGTTCTCAGGTCAGGCAAAGTGTTATTAGCCTTTTCCATTACGAAATACTAGTATAAAGAGAGACCACGAAATAGTCTAATTATTATTTTAATATCATCATCAGCCCACATACATGTGCTGGGCACAGGTCTCCTCTACAACTGAGAGGGTTTAGGCCCTAGTCCATCATGCTGGCCTAGTGCGGGTTGGCGGACTACACATCTAAGAAATTCCTAAGAACTTTTAGGTGTGCAGGTTTCATCACGATGTTTTTCTTCACCGTTAAAGTACGTAATAATTATTTGTGAATACACACATAACTTCGGTAAGTCAGAGGTGTGTGCTTGGGGTTTGAACTCGCGATCGTCGAGATTCTCGACCGCGTGCCTAAACCTCGAGCCCGAATATAAATAAATAATAAATTTTCGTGTCTATTTGTACATTATGTTTAGTATGGGTGACATACGTTACCGACCGCGTCGTGAAGGACGAGTAGAATGATTGTTACAAAACAGTTTCAGCGGTGTTACGGCGTCTATTCACTATTCACAGTTTCAGGTACAATAAGCTGCTTTGGCATTGATATGGCTTGACAGATGAAATCTAATTTGAAATTCTATAGAAGTTTATAGACTTAATATCATTTTAATAAAGAAAAAGGGCTCTGATAAAACAGTTGAGCATAATATTAATATCAAGGCATATTTTAATCTTTTTACACGTAGGGTGAATATATTTTATGTATAATTAATTATATTAGATCGTTATTCCCCACTCATAGATACATTAGGCGATTTAAAAATTGCAAAGTATTAGGTTTTGACCAACTATGAAGACTTTGCGTGTTAATATAGAAGGTTTTACTCCTTTTTACGAAGGTCCCTCCGGGAAAATAATAGCTTACAGCCAACACACTTACAAGTACACAGATCGAGTTGGCGATATTCCGCGAGGACGCAACAGTATTGCTATACGTCGATTGTTCGTATCTTTGGATCGAGCCAGCCCATTCATACCATTTGCCTGAGTAGTAAGTTTACTTAGGCCGATGTGTGCTTGATAAGCTACGCACTGGGGGTTCTTCGGCGCGTTCATTTTTGAGTTCCCGAAGACCTCCAAAGTGTAGAGGGAGACTACCATGGGGTTTTTAGCCGGTAAAAGTACCCCGTTTGTTTCCTGCAAGCGGGGATCCAAGAGGATTTTTCCCATGCAAAAAAAAGGCCCATTCATACCGCAGTCCAAAGTGACTATTTCATCGGTCTATATTTTCAACTATACACTACTTAGTTTTGTTACCAATTTTCATATCACATGTAGTGATGGCCTCGAGGTTTAGGTGCGCACTCGAGAATCTCGGCGATGGCGGGTTCGAACCCAGGCCCACACCTCTGACTTTCCGAAGTTATGTGTGTATTCACTACGAATTTTCAATTACTTTAACGTTGAAAGAAAACATCGTGATGAAACCTGTACACCTAAATGTTCTTAGGAATTTCTCAGGTGTGTAGTCCGTTAATTTGCACTAGGCCAGCGTGGTGGACTAAGGCCTAAACCTTCTTAGTTGTAGAGGAGGTCCGGCCCAGCAGTGGGACATATATGTGCTGATGATGATATTAAATGAAATTAATGATATAAATACGATGCTTTATTTTTTTCTCCAACGCTACTACGTCGCATCATGTAAGTTATTGATTCTCTGGTTACAACATATAAACTAGGTATTTATGTGCGTTGTCGACCTGACACGGCCTATATATAGCCGCGCTCTCGCGATTGGCGTGAAGGGAAAACATTTTCAGAGCGTTTCAAAACCTGGACTTCACAGTAGCTGGAAACTCGGTGTATAGAGACAAATTCAGTGAGAGCTTTACAAAACCGGAATGAACTAACAAATTTCCCGTCACGTTTCATTCGTTAGTCGGTATACATTCAGCTATCTCCAGGAGTCACGAAATGAAAACACTTTTTTGGTTCTTTTTTTCTAATTTTGCACTTTAATTTACGCACTTCGGACAGTTTTAGTTAACAGCCTTATATGTTGGAATATCATTTCTTAAATGAGCATCTATTCAAGTCTATCAGACATACAAAGACTTGCAGCCACAATATGTTTAAAGAATAAAAGAATCATCACGATTTATGGCATCATAAAGAAAGATAAATAATGTTTTATGTTAAATGTACCACTTTATGTCATGTTAACGTGTCATTATCTACATATTTTTCTAAATTACCACATTCAGAATGTGTTTACCAGACAGTTACACATCTGTACAAAACAGCCACTCGGGAACGTAATTATTCTCAACATTTACACTAACTTGTCACAAAGTGTCGAGTGTATGTATTTTCAGAGGTAATTAAACAATGAGTTGTAGGACAGCGTGTGTCAACAGTCTCTTACATCCCCGCCGACAGTATTATTCTATGATAAAACTGCGCTAGTATTTTAACCTATATAACGTACTCATCAATAGGGCTGTGATAAAAATTAGATCATTCTTCAGAAGTTACAGCAATCTGATTATCAATTTTTTATAAATACATAACCTCGCCTGTATTCTCCAGATAGGCAGAGGTGCATATCTGCACCCGTATTTCGCCGATATGATATGATATAGTATATAGTACAGTATATAGTACTTTTTACTACAGACACTCTTGTTATGATGTAATAATAAACAACATTAGCGTTTTCATGCACATTCTGATACATTTGAATGCATAGAAAATACATTAATACATAGACAAACAATATGTATGTATAAGTCTGTATTAAAGAGAATATTAAATGTCTATTTTCCGGACAAAAATAATATTATAAAAGAAATGAAAATGTTTTTTATAACTTGGCCCACGCGAGCCAACAATAAACAGGACTACACAATTTAATCCAAAATTTATTGTAAGCATGATGGAGTTTAGGCTCAGCGTTATTAAATTTGTTATTGTGGTTGTAAGTCCAAAGTTTGGTATTACAACTTTTATACAGTCCAAACAAAAATAAGAGTAATTTACAAAAACAGCACGTAGTTTGAAAAGCCCACTTTATTAATAAGGTTGATAGGCATTTTTAGGGTTCCGTACCCAAAGGGTAAAACGGCACCCTATTACCAAGAAATCGTTGTCCGTCTGTCCGGCTGTCACCATATCTTATGAACCGTGATAGATAGACAAGTTAAAATTTGACAGGTGATGTATTACTGTTGCCGGTATAACAACAAATACTAAAAATCTGAATAAATAAATATTTAAGGGGGACTCCTTTACAACAAACGTGTTTCTTTTGCCGTTTTTATAAATAATGGTACAGGACCATTCGCGCGCTAGTTCGACTCGCACTTGGCCGGTTTTTATATATTATATACAATACCGATAGCACATGAAATTAAGTGCAATGCAGCCCACATAAAATATCAATTGGCGAGAAACTATCAAGAAACAATATAATATATCTAGTGTAGACTGGTTAAATACTTGCTGACTACGAAATGGGACAAGCTTTTTATGGGAGTTTTGCTTTTTTAATATATGATTGCTGGCGGTAGTTCCCTTTCTCTTGCTTTACTTCGCCTTAACACTGCTCTCCCACACACCAAACATTTCTTGTATCTTATTTCGTCCCACTAGAATCTTTCTCGCCTTCCTTGGCTATGTACTTCTCTAATACAATATTTATATACTAATTTACACAACGACGAGTCGAATGCTGTAAAAGTTTTCTCGTCCGTGTTGTTCGTAAAATATTATATATCGTAATAAATGAGAATATTAATGGATTTTAACATAAACATTTATTCGGCCAGGGACCGTAACAAACATAAATTGACATGAAATAGAAATGAGGGTGAATTGAAAACACAAGACAAGCGTTGACGTTCGGACAGAGCTACCGCACTGTAAATCGGCCGATGAGTGAGATTGTCTGTGACGTTTAGCAGCGCTCGTTATATAGGCAGCCGGTGTGGTGTCTGACGACGACGACTGCCACCCGACCAAATTATTTCTAACAATATTATATCTCTTTTTAACGCCCTGCTTGGCCATATATATTACTATTAACAGCGAATAAAATATTCCTCATGCAACTTTTACAAGTCCTTCTAAAAAAATCTTCCTTAATACATACATGCAGTTTGAGAACCACAGACTTCTTACGTGAGTAATATCGCCTTGATGCTATGCGATCCAACTTGAACACGAGACAAAAGCTAATAACCATTGGCAAGTTAAATTAAATGGGCTTGATTACGCGACGCCGCCGAGGTATGTTAGAAACTATTCGAATTATCAGCCTCAAATTATTAACTGCATGCCTATTTAGCGTAACGGGGACATGTTGATAAAATGAAATTTGAATTTCCAATTTAGATCAAATTTACTGGGGAATTCGAGTGGAAAAACCATACGAATGGTCGTACAAAATTATATGATTTGCATTTTTTTCTGGTTAACAAGTTTAATTTTATTAAAAAGTTTTTTCTGACGGTCAGTACAGTGCTGTCAAAACGGAGTATTTAGAGGTAAGAAAGTCATTTGAAACAGTATGACTGCTTTTGGAGATGCTTAGTCATATTACACTTAAAAGACTTACCTAATATTGTGGGAAGGAGTAAGCACTTGGAATTGAAAACTATTCCAGCTTCAGTTGGCAAAGATACGAAATTGCAGTACATCAAGAATGTCTCGAGAATGACTTACTTGAACAATAAGCAGACTTCGTGCTGCTAGTTAGTTTTGAATTGAAAACTCAATCACTCACCTGAGACCCATGGACCACGCGGTAATTTATACCATGTATGGCCAGAGAGAGACTTATTATTTATAACGCAAACATTACAAGGTTTAACGCATCCCCAACAAACATCATTATTTTAAATGGAAGTGCTTTCATGCCTGCCTCCAATTTGGTTGTAGGTTTTTTAGTATTGCTAGACAAAATCTGTATTAAGACAAGTGAAGCCACGGATAATAAATCGATGAAGTTAAAGAAAGTAAAACTTCAAACTTGGCAAGTGCTTAACCCAGTATTTTAGCACTAGATTTACTATGGCTGGACAGCCATCCTTCACGAGCCAGTGCGGTCACCACGCTAGGTTAATATATAAAGTGTTCTTTTTCCAAACTATCGAAGAAAAAAAATATTGACTGCTTCGGTACAGCTTATTCAAAGTGGTTTCTGAACGCTATCCCTCTATATTCACCCTTTCACGATGTTAAAATGAAAATGTGTAAACGAAAGCCGAGTTGCAAATCATTATGGTAATATATTTGTGTAAGCAGATTTTCTCTTTGATGTCAAAGTACTCGTTTTGAATAAATATAAATATAAAGTTTTATTGAAAGACTGTTTGGTATTCGGCGATGTTGGCCAAATTCAGAACATTGGACGAATGTTTGTGAAGCCAAATTGCGTTCATGTACATCGGTGTATCTCAGCTGATAATTTATCACCGTTCTTGTTTCTTGCTAGTTGAAACTCTACTTGAACTTCATGTTGCGTTAATAAATATGTATGTAGTAACTATATTCACTAATATAATGTATATTACTTACATATTTTATTTTTAAATATTAGACGCTTTTTCATTGACTCGGCATAGATCAGCAATCTTTTTAATAATAATCATACATCAAACTTGGATTATGCCAAAATTAGGCTTAGAAATAGGGGTTATATACCTCAAAATATTCGCAGTATTATGAAAGACCTTCTTGACGTTACTCACGATTTGAAAACATAATATTTTTTTCAGAATATAGGTGGTATCTTCTATTGGTATTCGAAATTTAAGCAAAAAAGAAATCATTTCATAAGATATCACAAAATAATCCGACTGATAACACTGCTTTTCAAAAGCCGTAGGCGGGTAGCACCGTAGCATAATGACTGTCGTAGCATATTTTCCGTACAGCTCTAAATCATATCTGATGAGTAAATGAAAATGAATATTACCACATTAAATTTAAAAGACTTCTTGAGCGCAGCAATATTTGTGTCGTTCTGTTTTATCTACATAAAAAATGATCATAATTACTCAGCATAAATTAAAAATACTCCGAGTAAATGTTTGATATTTATCATGACGTTTTATTTTTTATATTCATGCTGCCAGAACAGAGCCATTTTTCGATGAGTTTTTCAGTTATGCGCTTACAGTGTGATTCTAAATATAATACAGTTCTTGTAAAGATATTTGTATTATATCCATTATTATTATTATTATATAACATTTCGAGAATGTTGTTGTTTTTAATTCTCTGAAATATACTCGTATTTGATGTTTAATGGATGAATTAATCAGTTAATTTTATGATGTTTTGATGTGTTTTGTGAATTTCTAGATACCATGCAATTTTTGGACTTTTTTTTATACTGGCACGGCAAAGTGACCCCATTGCACCTGATGGTAAGCGTAATGGAGTCCATAAAAAGTGCCGACCAGCGAGAGATGATGATCTCCCGTTGGTTGACACTATCATGCCAGCCGAATACCTCTTCACCATTCTTGTGAAGAAGTATGGGGGACTAATGCCATGGTGATGAAAGGACCGACCACGACAAACCGACAAAAAAATGCCGGCACGGTCATCCTTTCAACATGATTGAAGCCCCCCCCGAAAACCAGATATACACTGGCTGATCCCGGAACGCGGCACACTTGCATGTGTATCCTACCTAATATCCTACCACCAGCAAAAGATTAGGAATGGATCTTTATTCATTATTATATGTTTGAAATATGAATGAGACATTTTTGAAAAAAGGGGAATCTCACATATTGAGTGTTTACGTTTCAAGCACAATTTTAAGCACCAATAATGAATCAAATTACTTTCGTCCTCACCAAAATTGATTAATGCAATTTTAGAGCTCGCCAAAGTCAATTCAGCTACCATTCATCGCCAATTCGTTTTAGCTTCGAATATACAATCCTTGACTCCTCCGATCCGACCAAAATAGTATTAACTGTACAAACATGTGGCTTCTGATCAACTAAGTTCGGGAATCCTCCCGAAGTTTGCAATCATAAATTTTCGATACACAGGGACACGTGAATCAAGTTGGTTGGTTGCTTCTCGGAAATTATTCGTAGGATTTGCCTCGTCGACTTGAGAATAACCTTTCGCCTCAAAGTTAGCCCACGAAGTATGCTTATTGTATATGTAGATTGTGTCCATCCATAGCTTTAATACTTAATTTATATTGTTATTTTCTATGACATTATGAAAAATATATTTTTAATTAATTGTAAAGAAATGGAGCTTGGAGTTCAACCACGAAAATTCATCTGTGGAAGTCTCGCACGGGACGGTTAGTATATATTTATACGTACACTTACGACTGTGTCCAATTCCGCCTACTTATTCACATGCATGTTTGCCAACAAATTAGAATGATTTTTTTTACCAGTAATTGTAGCGAAATGTGATAGGCTACTAGACGGCACCAAATATATGCATTCCATATATTGTATGTTGTTTCATTAAAAAGCCATTAACCACAGAAATCAGGTAACCCAATCAATAACGAAAAGGAGTTAAGAATTGTTTTTCATGATAACCGTACGGTAGTCATTGAAATGATTGATGCAAAGGCTTTGATAATTTTCAAATGCAGTTTGTAATACTTGGTTTGCATGAGCTCAGTTAGTTGTGCCTCGAATATTAAAGATCTGTGTGCAGAATATGTGCAGAGCTCATCGAATTTCCAAACGAATGGATTTTAATCCTCCGAAAAATCGTAAAATCGAACAGATCTAGTTTATTGGGTGTTACGTAATGTAGGATGGTTCAAGCGTAAATGAAAGTTGCATTTCAGTTTGCGATGGTAGTGTTTAGTGAAACATGTCAGTTTACTTAACATTAATTTGCGGTCTCTGCAATACTGGCTTGTAAGAACATTTGTGATAATATATAATCATCTTATACTTAACATCATTAAGTCACGCGGTCGAGAATCTCGACGGTCGCGGGTTCAAACCCCAGGCACACACCTCTGACTTTTTGAAGTTATTTGTGTATTCACAAAGAATTATCACGCACTTTATCGGTGAAGTTCTTAGGAATTTCTTAGGTGTGTAGTCCGCCAACCCGCACTAGGGCAGCGTGGTGGACTAATGCCTAAACTCTCTTAATTGTAGAGGAAGCCCGTGCCCAGCATTGGGACGTATATGGGCTGATGATGATGATACTTAACATCTGTATTATGACATATGTAGGTCTCCCTCATTAGAAAGACGATAGTAGTAACCATATTTTAAATAAGTGATGGGGGCTAAAATAAATCTGCGTACGGTCTATCGTGTAACGTGTTATGTCTACAGACGCGGATTCGATTTAGACTTTTCGTAATCAAATAATAACCTAAACGGTCAAGAAATTCATCGTGAAGTACCTTGCATACTTGAAAACTCTTCAGAACTATCTTTTCAACTGAAACAACACCTTCTGGATTTCCATCCTTCATCATCCTTCTCATCTTCTCAGTCTACCATACCATAGAATCATGGTATGATTAGTATGGTAATGTATATAACCAAATATTATATTTCAGACAAAAGGGAGTTGCGGTCGCATATAAAAATCAACCGCTTTGAACGTTCAATGGGTAAAAATGAGAGCTTAAGCCATATAATCGGCAGCTTATAGGTTATATGCTATTGAATACAAATGCTCTTGAATATTTTATAAGGCAAGTTGCGAGTGCGAGGACACAAAGGCAATGGGTTAAAAAGGCTTAACGTAACGCGTATTGCCTACCATTAAGGTTATTAGGGTACAATTGCGCACCTGGAACCGTGCGAGGTGTGTGTCGTAAGATATTTTTAAATAAAATGTTATAGTTATAACATCTGATATGTTATGTTAGCCTGGTCACATAACGTTCTCAAGTGGGTCTAAAAGTCTTTTGAGAAGCCCTGTGCCCAGCTGTGACGAATTTTGGCTGATAATGGTCAAACGTGAACTTCAGAATTGGACAGGAATAACAATGTGGATTATAAAGATAGCTTAACAAGTGCTTCAGCGAATGTTGTTGCAAAATTTGCGTTCACCCATTTTACGTTTTTATATATCAAATATATTTTGTATGATTGGTTTTGAGAATTCTAGTTTTAAAATCCGATTCTATTCGTATCATAGTGTTTCGCTTACAAGTGAATCTTAGTAGCTGTGTTGTCAAGATGATTTTGATTTTAATAGTTTTGGATTAATATCTATCTACTATGTCAATATAATGTATATGTAGGCCTTAGTCCATCACGCTGGCCTATTACAGGTCAGTGAACTACAAGCCTTTTGAAGAACTTTTTAAATGGGCAGATTTCCTTTTGATGTTGCCTTCGCTGTTAAAGTTCTTGATAATTCATTCTCAATACACACAATACTTCGAAAAGTCAGAATTCTGAGATTTAAACCTGCGACCGCCAAGATATACCTACTCGGCCGCGCGCCTAAGCTCGAGGCTATTACGAATTCAAGGGCTTAGTTCAGAATAAATAAAATTCGATTAAATAGAGTGTTACAACCAATAATTAATCTGTGTTAATAATTCTACAAATTCGTCAGGGATGATGAACACGAACATAAATCAAAGTGAAGAAAACAAACGATTGTGATGTACAGTACGCAATATCGCGAGTTGGCTCATCACGAGGCCTATTTGTTACGAACACCTGGTGTCCATGGATCTCACTAACTCCCAACTCGGGGATACAAGTGTTTCGTAAACAAATGTATTTTATGATTAATATTCTTTTGATTACTGCAATTAAACTTTATATGCTAGAATTTTATCTTGATTTGTTTAAGTTGAACAATATTTTTCTTTGTTAACAAATGTTGCGATATTTTAATTAATTAATTGAATGACTGCCTTGTTTGTTACAAGCATTGGGTGCTTGTATTTTCAAGAACGAAACAGATTTATTCATAATTATGTAAAATTGTCACTAACTTTAACGGTGAAGGAAATTTAGGGATGTATTCCGCCAACCCACATTAGGCCAGCGTGGTAGACTAAGGCCTAAACCCTCTCAGTTGTAGAGGAGGCCCATGCCCAGCAGTGGGACAAATATGGGCTGATGACGATGTAATTAAAGTATACCTACATATAACAAATTAATAATTTTATATACTCACCAATAATATAATCTGTTAAGTAGATTATCTGAAACAAAAAAACATTAATTTAATTTTAAATAACAATTTGTCTGATAAGAAGGCCCTTCCATTAAAGATAGTGAACGAGAAATGTAATTATGATTTATACAAATTTTAAAAGTAAAATTTAATTTTTTAATAAAAGGCCTTAAGAGGCCTTGATGATGGTTTCATTGAGATTATACACATATCTTTTAAGGGTGGAGATTGACTAAGGAGTCGAAAGGTTTTATTGCATTTTTTCTTTACGAAATTGCAATAAGGAGCTCTTAAATGTGCCCAGAAAACTTATTTTCTATTTTTCACCGACATGTGTAATAAAATTACACTATGTGTTTTCTCCCAAAATAGACAGTTTGATTAAAGTTGCGATATATGGATGCTAATCCTGCAAATACTAAAATGACCAACGCCATTCCAGACAAACAGAAAAACCTTATTCATTTTTTGTACACCGTCGCCCGCGGCTTAGTTTGAACATTTCATTTCACGGGAAACAATCCAATATGATATTTTGTCAAACAAACTATACGGAAGCCAGCAGCGTTGTCAATTTGTTGATTAGTTCCCGAGTTGAAAGAACAAATGAAACGATTTTTTTGGTACCTGCTATTTAGTTTATTTTCACCGGTACACTATTAAACTTTATTTTGTAAATAAAAAACAATGTTTTTATTTATTTATTGGTTAGAAACTAGGTTACGATACGCGAGGCCGCGGGTTTGATCCCCGCACCGAGGCCAATGTTTGGGTAATTAAAAAAAATATGCGTTTGTGAGACCGGAAAAGTCTCTCGTAGTTTTAAAAACCTACGACACAAGACTTGTATGTTCGTGTGGGATCAGAACTATGCATATGATTGTTGGGTGTATTTATTATTAAATTAAATTCAGTAAGGCCACATTATGCTTCGTAAGTTGCACAGCCATCATTCTATGCTATTCATTGACACAGTAAGAATATCGACAATTGATTGGGTTAATCCACGCTTATATGCCATATCAACATTAACCCTCAGATAATTCTTTGTGAAGGCCTTCTAAGAATGCAAATAGTAGTATATTCTACGGTTATGCAAAGAACAGTCCTTGTACATAAAACATTATCAATGTATATTATATTTGCAAAGAGCGCATTAACATAACGAGTGCATTCACAAACGTAATTATAGTTTCAGTTGTTGCCGCGGGGCGCATCCATCTCGTTATCACACATTCTTCTTTACAAGAAACTAAAAGAAACTGGGTGAATGTGGATTTTAAAAATAAATCGGGCAAGTACGATCCGAAAAATGAGGCGTGGACTCGAGAAATTTAACCAAAAATCACACATAGCTCTGAGAACCTATAGTAAAAAGAAGGGGATTTTAGGAACTACAATAAATTTTGCGGTCTGAAAAGTCGAGACCCGAAAGAATTAACTTTTTTCTAGGAAGGATTATAGAGAAAATAACCTCTAATAGTAAAACCTGTCTGCAACCGTACCATCCTGTTATTTTTTCGAAAAGTATGATTTTCACCCCTTTACTATAGTACCCTTTACTATAGTTGATTCGTGTATTTGTATTTTGGTTACGTTTTTACTTTTACCGAATTGTTATTTAAATATTTCATTAAAATTTTGTGTGTTGTGCAATCTGGAGGTCCTGGGTTCGATTCCCGGGTCGGGCAAAGTGTTATTGGGTTTTTCCATTAGGAAATTCTCAGTAGCAGCACGGAGACTGGAAATGTGCCCGAAAAACGGCAATAGGCTCACCCCCTATTACGTGGGACTGATACATACTTGGCGAAATGTGCGTGTAGAAATGCACCTCTGCCTATCCCTTCGGGGAATACAGGCGTGAGGTTATGTATGTATGTAAAATTATATTATGGCTGTCTTGTGGTCTCGCGGCTCAAGTATGTGCCGTGAGATCTAGAGGTCAGAGTTTGATTCCCAGGTCCGGTAAAGTGTTAGTGTGTTTTTCCATTAGAAAATTCTCAGTAGCAGCACGGAGTCTGGAAACGTGTCCATAAACCTGCAATAAGGTCGCCCCCTATTATGTATGTACATATGTATGTACTATGTATGTATGCATAATAAACATCATTCCATTAATAAGAAACAAAATAATTTTGCGCTAATGTAATGTACGAGTAAATAAATTAACCTGGGAAAAGCAGCATTCGAGCGATAATCCCTTATTATCATAATAACTCACGGTAAAATTAATTACGTCTAATGTATTAATATTGAATATTTATTATTATAAGCCAGAATAAGATAATGTCCAAATTGTAGTGTGGTTTAAACTCGAAAAAATCCATACTGCAAGATGCTTCAATTCTACTGAGTGAATTAATATCTTTAAAATTACAAAAATGAGAAAATTCTGAAGAAATGGGTATGGAGCTTTGTTTTAATGGAAATTCAATTCAACGTTACTTTCACCTAGGACCGAGGACATGGCAAATAATACTGTAAGTCATAGTCAGCTTTCAACAATTATTGTCTTCGGACATGTTTGACAGAGGCTAATACTTCGCTATGTACAATATGCAATCTGTAAATAATCTGTTTTACTATCTGACTGCCATAATCGTGTCGAATAGACAAAAACAATCATGATGGTTTCTGGGCAATCCAAATTCTGCTTGGATGGCGCTTCACATGTCATCAGGTATCAGCGCCGTGAAATTCCTGGGCCAATGTGGGGTCGTAGATCAAAACATGCTAATGCACACACATGCATACACATGTATATGCATACACATGCATACACATGTATTTAGACAATGGGCGGAGCACATAGCGCGGCGAACTGAAGGCCGATGAGGCCAAAAAGTTCTCGAATGAAGAGCATGTAGCGGAAAGCGCAGCGTAGGACGTCCACCCATACGACGTGGTTGTCAGACGACCTGTAAAGGTCGCGGGACGTCGCTGAATGCTGGCTGCCTCCAACAGCTCACTGTGGAAATTATTAGGAGAGGCCTATGTTCAGCAGTGGACTTCCTATGGCTGATGGATGGGTTATGTGTCTGTCCTCCGTCAAAGAGAATATTCCTTTCAAATTTTTAAGAATGAAGTTAGAAGTCAGGTCTATTAATATAATTACTGTTACTTCATGAAAATACTCGTTAGATTCAATTTTATATGGTCTGTAATTACTTAAAAGGGAACTCTAAAAGGTGTCCCATCTCCGCGGAGAACGTATAGAGCATCACTTCAATGATGAAGTCAGCTTTTCACAAAATGGACGCGATTCTACCCACACATTGACACACTTTTTAAAGCTTCAAATCTCAGAGTGCGCCTTTAATGTAGTCAGTAATAGAAATATGTTTTATGGCAGTATTGCAGCAAAAATGGGATTGTTTTTTAAAGTCAATTAAGTCTACTAATGGGCGGGAATAACGTAGTCATTTGAAAAATGATGGGTATTCCTAAATATAAAAAAAAATGAATTATTGTTGATAGATACAGTTACGTGAGTGCAAAATTAGCCCCTGCCTACCCCTTCAGGGAATACAGGTGTGAGGTTATGTAAATTTATACATGTAGATAGGTAGAAAAGGTATGCATAAAATAACCAAGCATTGGCTAAAAGCTATAGAAATAGAAGCTTGAGATAAAATAGGAACACGGCCCGTAACCCAGTCTAGCTGATCTAGATTTTTCGGGTCTTAGCATATTTGGCTCACTTATCACAGCTACTCTCAACACTGCACGCCTACTTATGAATGAAACGAGAAAAATGCAATGGCAAAACCAAGAGAAAGAATGCTTATATCATTTATGGCTATAGTTCGTTCAAGGGTTTTAAAAGTCTATTTGTGAAGTTTTTATCCAGGTGAAATCGTTGTGGCTAGTAATATATGAAGTATTCCTCTTTTAACCCCTATAGTTGGAGTAGGTTTACCATTACCTAAGCCTGTCTTTTGTCAATGTACACATATACATAAGTAAGTAGATAGGTATTAGGGTGGAATGTTTTTTTTTTCTAAGCCTGGCGGTCGTATTTGTAGCTTATAAAACACAAAACATTTTTCAAAAAAAAACTTACACAACATCTTAAGGCGGCCCACTCAAATCACATTAAAAATTAATTAATAGTTGCAAAAATATAATTAAAGGCGGTCTAGAAATTTCTGAGTATCCTCTTTTATGCCAATTTAAAATCATAAGTTAAAAAAAATGTGACTATTGATTTAAAATTCCCAAAAATTAACATTCTTCTTTAGGGCACTAAAATAATATTTGAGTTGGAAATGATCATAATTGCTAATTTTTAAAAGATTACAAGGAAAAAAATCTCTGCAACCAAACATTTTGACTCGTAATTAATTTTAAAAGTGAGTGGGCCACCTCAAGATTTTGAAGATGTTGCTGTTGTAAGATTTTTTTTGTCAAAAAGTTTTGTTTTTATAAACTACATATTCGACCCCCAGGCTAAGAATAAAATCTTTCCACCCTAGTATATTGCTTTCATTGCACAAGTTACAAATACCAACAACATTTACATTAACCAATTCCGATGATGTCACAGCGAAAACCAATCTGCATATTGCATCTGATCAATGAACGTTCAAGAGGCAATACATATTCCTATCAAATGGATGACCATTAGCTTTGTGGAGCGGCTTTGAGGCATTCTATAGCGTATCAACTCGACTAATTAGTTGCCAGTTCGGCTGATTGCTCTTAATATCTAGGATTACATTGGTAACATCCACTATATAGAATGCGTCTATCAAAGCGCACTGATTAGGGTACCAGCTTTTACATTAATATCGATGTGAATGGCACTGTGAAACTGAATTCTGAATGTCGGTATTAATTCCAGCTTTGTTATTGCATAAATTTTGCTTTGAATCATCATTTTGTATGCTTTGATCAAAGCTTTGGCTTTTCTTGTGTAAATTACTGCATGATTAATAGAGGTATTTAGTATCATGCTCTTAGAAGCAAAAGAGATTGACGGCAACGCGATAAGTATTTAGTATTTAACGCTCCATTTATATTCTTATAGTGCTTACGTTCTTATAGTGCTGGTGCCCAATAAAATAGCAAACAGTTTACTTGCTAAGTAAACTTTCTCCGAAATATCGTATCACTTTTGAATGAACAAGATAATGAATTAGTTTTGTTATACATAAACAATTAAAGGCAGTAATAACAAAATTGTATTGTACATCTAGCGACTTACCAGGTATTTAAATATCGTGTAATTATGCTTCGTATGAATGTTTTTTTTTTAAATGTTTTTAAGGTGTCTCGTAGTTAGTGCAGTAAGTTACGAATAGGGTGTTGCATCGCAATAGTTATGTTATTTAACTAATAAAAAAAATGAGTGCATGATCTTAAAATATAGAAAATTAGAGAACCTATGTTTCAGCAACGTAAATTCTATAGAAAGTTTATAGCCAATAATAAGACGAATATCAATAATAAAGGCATGCGCACTGTGCCGCCAAATTCAGTCAGTCAAAGTGCATTAAACTGTAACTAGGCTCAAAAACGCTTGCTTCGTGTCTGTAATGATAAGGCACTGTTGAGGAATACTCCCAAAACTACTGGGTGGTTTCATGCTAACTAATTTAGATTTATTTGCTTTCATCAATATGTTTATACATTCTTCCCGACAAATTGATTGACGGAACCTCATCAAATTCTATGATAACCAATTCTTTTAATACTTATGCATCCGTTTCGAAAATCTCCTATCGTCCGTATAAACTGACTAAAACAAAAGCAATATACATAGGTATTGAGAACTGTTTGTAATAAAAACATTCATAGAACAGCAGATGAGTAGTTCGCGCGGCAATGTTTTCACATTTATTGATTGGGAAGCCCTGATTCGCCGTATCGGGTTCAGCCGTTATGGTTTATCCAATCAACCAAATTAACAAATATGTGCGAAGTATGATTCGTTCTGCATTTATATGTTTGCGAGGGTTGAAATTATATATTGGGTTATTGCTAAATGGATATTTGCCAAATGGAATAGCAAAAAAACAGTTGACACATATCTAGTCTAGTACGAGTAAATCACATTTGTTTTGTTTTGCGGTTCCAACCACCATATATTTTTTTGCGAAAAATTATTATTTTAATATTAAGTCATTGTGAATTTTCTTTCTGATGAGCACATTGTCCAAACGAGCTTTTTATCAGACGATAAAAAGGCGAAACACGTCACTTATTTGTTACTTACATTTTATATTTTAAAATTAAAAACTTCTAGGTATGAATATATTAAAATCATGCAAACATACTCTCACGATTTGACGCCACTTCCAATGGGGAGGTAGAGAGCTATTTCTACATGTTCTGTCAATTATGCTTAAAACACATTAAGTTCTACTTGATACGTGTGTCGCACACGGAGCGCCCAACGCATTGTTAGACCATTGTTACGTCTATAAGAAAACCAGACGACCTGGTTCAGGTAATAGGATGTCACTGAATGCAGGCGCCTCTAACTGGTCACTCTAGAAATCCTTGAGCCTATGTCTAGGTAGTGATGGTCTCGAGGTTAATGCGCGCAGTCGAGAATCTCGGCGGTCGCGGGTTCAAACCCCAGCAACACACCTCTTTTTCAAAGTTATGTGTGTATTTACAGTGAATTGTCACGTACTTTAACGGTGAAGGAAAACATCGTGAGAAAACCTACACACCTAAAAGTTCTTAGGAATTTCTTAGGCACGAGCCTCCTCTACAACTGAGAGGGGTAAGGCCTTAGACGCTGGCCTAGTGCGGGTTGGCGGCCTACACACCCAATAAATTTTAGTTGTGTACGTACAGGTTTCCTAACGATGATGTCTTTCGTGATATTTAATTGTGAATACACACATAACTTCAAAAAGTCACAGGTGTGTGCTTGGGGTTTGAACCCGTGGTCGCGCCCCTAACAAGGTCATCACGACTTCATTTATTATTTGCTGGATTCTGTGCCGCTACTAAGATTATTTTCAAATGACGTACAAGGTACGATGTTACACGCGTTAATTTATGCCACTGTTTGTGTTAGGCAGCATAATACATCGGCGATAACTAATTTAAAGTACGTTTATACTTAAGGTATTTAAGTTAAAATACCTCTCGCAGTATTGTATAGAAATAATAATGAATAAGGTATTTAAATATTTATTTTATTTATTAACTCTTTATTGTACACTAAGAAATAATGAACAAAACAATATACAAATAGAATGAAGTACAATTGGCGGTCTTATCGCTCAAGGCGATCTTTTAGAGACAACCATAATATGGACATAAATTATTTTATTTTTATCTCAAACGAGGAAAATAATTAAATAACTTTAAAGTAAATGTTTTCACAAAAATAGTTGTGCTTCTCCGAGTATCAAAATTAAAACATAGCTGTTGTAAACTTCTCATTGACCTGTGATAAAATTACAACATTTCGAATACTTTGCGTGAGTAATTTCCTATCTATAAGACACATAACATACATACATAAACTCACGCTTGTATTCCCCGAAGGGGTAGGCAGAGGTGCATTTCTGCACCCACATTTCGCCAAGTATGTATCAGTCCCACGTAATAGGGGGCGAGCCTATTGCCGTTTTTCGGGCACATTTCCAGACTCCGTGCTGTTACCGAGAATTTCCTAATGGAAAAACCCAATAACACTTTGCCCGACCCGGGAATCGAACCCAGGACCTCTAGATCGCACGGCACATACTTGTACCGCGAGACCACGAGGCAGTCGTATATATATGAATAAAACTAGTTATAATTTAAAATAATTTCTATTGTTTCTTGTACCTATATCGGACGAATGTACATGTATATGTTAACATTCTTAGGCCTCTATTGTAGTTCAATTTAATTATGCTATAATAATCATTTGTTCCTTAAAGTCTTTTGTTTACGAGGCAACATTGAAAAGAGCGTTAAATCATGAATACCAGTGCCCAACAATGGAAATTGTGTTTTCATAGATTGATATTATTTTATATCCATACATAATATTTTTAGAAACTATGGTGTTATAAGGTAGCTGAATAAATAAATATTATATTAACAGAACAGTATTAAAGTATAATTCTATTCCACCTTACAAATAGCAATTTGTATTAATTATTTTGGGTCGACTTATCTCGTGACAACATTGCAAAAGTTTACGTCAAACGCCGTATTTTTCGCAACTTATTGCGAATGGGCGCTCGTAGTTTTTTTTGAGAAAGAACAGAACTTATAATTCTTTTACCTGCGTTGACAGTGTGTGGGCGGGACTGACAAAAAGGATTTCCACATTTCAACAGACTGTCACGGCGGAGAGAAAACAAAAAAGTTTTTATCTTTCCACGGCTCTTTGAAGATAGTGGCCCGGAAACAAATAGACGGAGCTTGTTTGAACTCGTAAAAGAGATTCTGATAGGTGTACCGGGCCCACATTTACATTGTTTGCTATGAAAAACATTCTTTAACAGTGCATTAGCAGTAATGAAATTGCTGTTGACGTCCCAACATTATAAACCTAGGTGGTCTTTGTGGAAATGTTTCATTGTGGGAGTCTTAAATATATATTAAATAAATATTGATAATATTTTTTTTTTGGAAGAAATGTTGCCATATACAGTCTGTATTGTATAAGAGATAAATTGATAGACACATTTTTATTTATTTATTTATATAAACTTTTTTTGTACACAGGGAGAAAATTAACAAAACAAGAACACAGGGAAAATAGTAAAATTAGCTGTCTTATCGCTCAAGGCAATCTTTTAGAAACAACCATAGGATGGAAACAAAGAAAGGATAGAAGAGAGGATACACAATATGTACAACATACATAATTCTAATTTTATATATCAAACACACAGCCGGGGATAAATACTAATAATAAGCCAATGAAGTATAGGTGTGTAGTTGCAGCCATGCATAAACTTTTAGGTGCACTTGATTTTTGTAGGTACTCCTGCGAAATTTCGATGCATCTATTTTAGATATGGAAATAGGTGTACATAACATAGGCTCTACCATTATGGTATACGTTACAACGTTAAAAAATATATTAAACTACGCGAAAGTACGCCTGGTTCGAGTCCTAATAAATCACCATGTCACACGTATATTTTCGACGAAAAAAAAGAACAGATTTATTCTAAGCACATGATAAAAAACAAACAAAAATAACTTGGAAAGAAATGAAGTCTATCCCGAGAGATGAATTTGCATAATAAAGAATGTTTTTGCAAAGGGTTTGGATACAAATATCTCCGCATAATCGGCCGCTTTGTGGCAACTCTACAAAATTGAATTCCAGTTTGCTCGTGGGCTTCGGCTTGCCGAAGGTGGGTGTTGGACTTCCCGACGAAAATTCTGGGTGAGAAGTCCCAATGGGATTAAGTGTGTATGAACATGGTTATCTGCATGTTTGTGTTTTGTAAAACATTCATAATAACATTGTACAATTTATATCTACATCAAGAGTAAAGGCTGGTTATGAGTTGCTTTTTTATATACTGGCACGGCAAATCGATTGCACGAGTACCTGATTAAGTACGGTGTCGAAGTGTTAAAAACGGCTGTCGCTCACAATTTGCAATAAATTTGACGGCCTATCGTATACCAGAAATAGACAGGTGACCTAACAACGAGTCATTTTTTAAAGCTGAGTTTAATTGGTCTTCACTTTTTAAAATGATCATCTAGTGATCGAAGCTGTTTTTGTTTTCAATTTTTAATTAATCAACGAAAATATTCATAATTCCTTCTGTCACGGAAAAGTAAGAAACTTAGCTAACTTGAAAGTGATATAAAAGATAAATAAATTTCATTAACCTTATCTCTTCCAATGAAATGCTGTCGAGAACTAAAGAGCCTTGAAATAAAAGGGCAATACAATCCAGAAGCCTTTTAAGAAATAAAGTAGATTGAACAGAAATACCCAGAAGTTCTCGATGATTAAAACTTTAAATAAATGAAAAGTATTTTTCATTTAAATATATTAGCTTCATTATATTTTGTGCCTTTTTGTTGTATGAAAACACGTTTTAACTAAAAAGTTTTTTTAGAAGCCAAAAAATATAAAAGTGAACGTAAATTAAATAGATTTATGTTTTTGGCCAGACGTGTGTTACAGTTTCGCGCATTCCGTTTTTGCACCAATGTTTATGAGAATTTATACTGTACTAGAGCATATTTATTCTAAGCATATGACAAAAAACAATCGAGAGGCTGTTCATGTGTGTTATCACACTTGTTATACCACCCTGTCGAAATTTCTGAAATTCATAACTTACGTAACGACGACCTGTTAGAGTAAAAGGTTACCGTCAAAATTTTCTAAGTGACCCGACGGGTATATAAAAAAATGAACAGAAATGCGTTTTTCATCAAGACTACTGTAGATATCTATAAAAATAAAGCCTGACGATATAAAATAAAACTTTCCATATTGAGCACATCGCACTTTTATCAGCCTGAGAAAATAAAAGCCGTTTTTTTAATTTAAAATGTAGGTTATATTCTAAAGCCGTATAATAACGTGTGCACGGGAAGCAGTGACCTGTTGCGGGCGATTTCACGGTGTTTCAAGTCTAAAACAACAACGAGCGGCCTCGCCGGTTATACGCACTGTATGTATCGCAGCCACGCGCCGCTACGCCAGCGCGGCACACATCAAAGAAATCAACTGCCCGCGACACACCGCTTCCGATAGTCGCGAACTAAATTAATAAATAATAATAAATAAATAAATACAGTCACATACATAGTTCTGACCCCACATTAAAATACGAGTCTAGTGTCGTGGTTATCAAAACTACGAGAGACTTTTCGGTTTCACAAACACCCATACCCGAAAAAAAAAAATGTTGTGCGGGGATCGAACCCGCGGCCTCTCGTTTCGCAAGCTGGTGTCTAGCCAACTGCGCCACGAGCTGACAACTCAATGTAAATTTTTCATTATCTCAGGATTTTTGTCGCGTAAAATATAACTTGCGATGTTTTCGATTTGTTAAAGTATTTAGTTGTTGGTGGAGGTAAGAGAAAACGAAGGCCGAGTGAGAGATGGATGGATATTAAAGAGGACATAAATGAAAAGAAGTCGATTGATAGGAAACAATTGAAAAAAAAAAACATTGCACCGTCCTCAAATTTATTTGTTACCAGGACGGGAATATTTAAAAAAGTATTCATTGACGGTACATTTTAATGTAGTATCTATGACTTTTGGAACAATCCTTATATAACAACATTTATAGATATAGATGTAGGGTTAATTTAGCTGAAATTATGTAAAACTTAATTAGAATTAAAAATTGTGTTGTGCGGATATTGTTTATGATTTTGAGTGAAACGTTCGCACCAACTAAGTCAACTCCAAACTTTTTAAGTAGTCCCTAAACTCTTGATATTAATAATAAAATGTTTTAAGAATATTTTACTTTTAGCCGTAACATTATACGTACCTACCTATACACTTAAAAAACACTTGTAGCAAAAAGCTTTAAAGAGAGAATTAAAAAGCCTTCGAGTTTCAAATTTCGAGTTGAAAACTTATAAGTATACGTAAGTTAATTTTCAGATTTAAAATAACACTATTATTACCTACCCAAACTATACCCATGAGCAACCATTTTGCATTAAATAGAAATTTACATCTGTTCTTAACTATGAAACATAATAATAATAAGAAGAATTCAAACTATAATTCCAACTATAAAGTAGTATTTTAACGCTTTCATTGAATATTTTATCAAAAGAATATTACAAGGTGTATTTTAAATATTTTAAAATTTACAAAAAAAATGGGATTGAAATACAAGATTTGGACAATGCGCTGAGCAGCACCGTAAGCTAATATAAATCCTTTCTCTGTGATGTATCGCCATCAAAATACTTTAGTTCATATGATACCGTAAGATTTAGTTAAGCACCTGACTCATACAAGCGGACAGAAGCTGCGCGTACTAAGCTGAAAAGCCAAGGACTTCAAGGGGCTATCCCTTTCCTTTAGGTTAAGAAATCAAAACAAGAATTATTGTTGTTTTTAGGGTTCCGTACCCCAAGGGTAAAACGGGAACCTATTACTAAACTTTGCCGTCCGTCCGTCCGTCTGTCCGTATGTCCATCTGTCCGCCTGCCCGTCTGTCCGTTTGTCCATCTGTCCGTCTGTCCGTCTGTCCCCAGACTGTATCTCATTAACCGTAACAACAGATATTAAAAAAAACAACAGAATAAATCAATATTTATTTGGGGCTCCCATACAACAGACACGATTTTTTTTCCGTTTTTATAAATAATGGTACGGGAACCTTCATACGCGAGTCCAACTCGCACTTGGCCGGTTTTTTTTACTTCAAAACGTATTAAATTCATTCACAATTCACAAAATCAATATGTAATGCAGTTAGATTCCAACACAGTGAAATTATATAATAGAAAATATGTTGATAGCGCTTTTGGTCCGTATGTCTCGAATGTTCGATCAACATCAACGGTTGTGTGCTGCCAATAAAGGATGCTACCGTTGTTAGCTTTCCTAAGTACACTCAGCTGTAGTAATTCGCTTCAGTGTTATATTGCCTTTGTCATAGAGACTCTCATGTCTATGCAAATTTTTCTACCAGCTCGTGAACGTTTTACGCTTTTTATTTTACGACAGGGTTGGCTATTCTTCTGGAAAATGTTTAAAGTTCAGATATTTTTAACCAAGACTGATGCGTTAGAATGTCGTGTTGTTTATTTATATTTTATTTCATTTTTGATAGAGGTATTTTTTCGTATACCTATATAAAAAATATCTATTTTGAAAATAACATCAGTGAAGCTAAATTCAGTCAGCCACTTGTTTTAGCTTTCTAGAAGTCAAAGTCAAAGTCAAAGTCAAAATCACCTTTATTCAAATAGACTTTTACAAGTGCTTTTGAATCGTCACTATTAAGTTTTTTTTAACTATTGAAAAATAAAGGTTCATTAACTTCCCATAAATATGTAATTCAAATATAAAGTTTGTTTAACACACGACAAGACAATCCCAGAAATAATTTATTTTTGTAAACTTTGTTACATAACGTTCACTTAACAAAAGACCCAGTGCACTCTCAAGAAAGTCTTTGTCTAGTTGCGAATTCCAAATATTTCACAACTTTAAATATCTAAGCCGAGCGCCAATCATCATCAGCCCATATACGTACGTCCCACTGCTGGGCACGGGCCTCCTCTGCCATTGAGAGGCTTTAGGCCTTAATCCACCACGCTGGCCTAGTGCGGGTTGGCGGACTACACACCTAAGAAATTTCTAAGAACAAAAGTTCTTAGAAAAAAAAAAGCCTTACTTACTTTAGGCACGCGGTCGAAAATCTCGACGGTCGTGGGTTAAAACCCCAGGCACACATCTAACTTTTCGAAGTTATGTGTATATTCACAATGAATTATCACGCACTTTAACGGTGAAGGAAAACATCGTGATGAAACCTGCACACCTAAAAGTTCTTAGGAATTTCTTAGGTGTGTAGTCCGCCAACCCGCACTAGGCCAGCGTGGTGGACTAAAGCCTAAACCCTCTCAATGGTAGAGGAAGCCCGTGCCCAGCAGTGGGACGTATATGGGCTGATGATGATTGGCTATAATATCATAACGTCTGCGAGAAGACAACATTTTCATCACTTCTTTGTTACATCCCCAAAGGTGTTAAGCGAAGGCATGTTCTATATTCAAAACTAAATATATATTTTTTAAGTCTCCAGACTCCGTGCTGCGACAAATTTCCTAAAGGAAAATATAAAGCCACTGGCGTCCCTGTCAATCGCATGCAGGAATCGAGGCAATCTTACTTAAAAATGAATAATTTAATAAAGATTTTTAATATCCCAAAGGTATAAAATGAATCGTTTACAAAGTAAACCGAATACGCTGTTTACCTAACTAATTAACATAAAGTGGGAGCAGATAAAATCTCTTCGACATTTTTATCTCAAATACCTAAATGCCGCGCCAAATGAAAAGTTTAAAATGCGTCCAAAGTTTTAATTTTACATGGATGCAAAAATGTTAAGCGCGTTTTACTCCGCGCGGGCAAATATTGCAGAACGAAATTATTACTCGACGCCGTTGGCAACAAATATTTCAGCAGCTAAAGTATGCATTTATTAAACTATGTACTTATTTAGAATGTACACAAAGGCAAATTAACTTTTAATTATGAGGTTTGCACACTGAGTAAATATGTTCCGTTAATAATATACAAATTTTATATAATGAAACTAGCTGTATTGTTTAAATATTAAAACTATGGCGTCATTGCGGAATATATCGATCTTTGTGCTTCATTAAATAGCGCTGTTCAAATTAGGACTGGTTATATTTATTTATTTATAAAGCCTCATATACAAATCTATATATAGGCGGACTTATTGCATGCGGCATTCTCTAGCCTTAGGGTGACGAAGAGATGAAGCAAGGTTTATGTAAAAAGAACTTATAGTATAGAAAAACATATAAATACTCGCAAACATACGGTATTCAACGGTATGATATAGATTTATTGGTAACTACTATAATTGTCAGGGTATTAGCTGTAATGTAATTATTTTTTTTATGAAATAATAATTTACACTGACATAGCGAGTTAAGTGGAGTTACAAATTAAAAAACGGACACAAACTCTGGTTGCAGTGTCGATTGATAGACAAAAAAATGCGCGGAATAAAATTGGTCCGTCGCCTGGGTGTAGCGATACTGTTTTGTTGGGTGCGTGAGACTGTCGGAGACCCATTTTTCTATAAGCATAATAATTGTATAATCATATTCAATATTTGTCAATTAATATTCGATATACTTCGCCATATCGTATAAAAATCAGGCCGACGTAATTGTGTAAGTGAGGAAATATAATTTTTTTATTGCATAAACATTCGCATTGAAATACGAAACTACTTGAAAAGCCAACACATATCTATATTCACAGCCACTGAATGAAATATCATTACTAGTGGTGTGTTAATTAATTAAAAGTTTAGCTGCGAGTATAAAATGAATATTACTCCGAGTTGTGGGAAACAAGTTTCTTCAATACGAAACGTTCATCAAAGCGCTAATAATATACGGGCGACGTCATGACCATTGTTTATTATGATGGTCCATAGTGATCGATATTGATGCATTGTGTTCCCGCCGCTAACCGGATTGTCCAGTGTGCTGTATAAGGCATATACGAATATCGGACAGTAATATAGCATATGGTATTTGGGGTAATAATGGATAATGTCTTAATGCTTAAGCCCCTTTGTTTTGATATAAATCGTCGGATAATGGAATGAAGTTATGTATATAATGATGATGGCCTCGAGGTTTAGGCACGTGGTCGAGTATCTTGACGGCCGCGGGTTCAAACCCCAGGCACACACCTCTGACTTTTCAAAGTTATGTGTGTATTCACAAAGAATCATCACTTATTTTAATTAAACAAAAACATCGTGATGAAAACTGCACATCTTGTTGTTCTTAGGAATTTCTTAGGTGTATAGTCCGCCAACCCGCGCTAGGCCAGCGTGGTGGACTCAAGCCTAAACCATCTTAGTTGTAAAGGAGGCCCATGCCCAGCAGTGGGACGTATATGGGCTGATGATTATGATATAGTCAATAAAAGAGCGCACTATGATACAGGTAAAAGCCAGGGAAAAAAATTGACAACACATTGTAACTGTAGCTTTTGGTTTTATAGTCGAATTATAGCTACCTGCGTCAGAAGGCTGTCTCTTCTTATTGTACTAACGATATTTTTGTACGAAAATATAATTGAATCGTTTTGACAACATTTTCCTGACTTTTTTTGGATTATGATTGAATTAGTAGCGATCGGATCAAAACATTGTTTTTAAAAAGTTTTGTGATAATTTCTGCAACAAATTAACACAATTTTTTTTTTGTGTATTAAATACAAGAGTTCACTTAAAAGTAGCAAGGGATAGTATCACATACTAATCTGACTATCAATATGGTAGTTATGGGCTCTATAAATCCGATCTAGATTATGATTATGCTGGTGGTAGGATATTCGTATCCGCCCGGATAGCGACCACCGTACACAGGGCGTAAAACCCGCCATAGTGGCACATGCAAGTGTGCCGCGTTCCGGGATCAGCCAGTGTATATCCGGTTTTCGGGGGGCTTCAATCATGGTGAAAGGATGACCGTGCCGGCATTTTTTGGGCGGTTTGTCGCGGTCGGTCCTTTTATCACCATGGTATTAGTCCCCCAAACTTCTTCACAAGAAAGTTGAAGAGGTATTCGGCCGGCATGATTGTGTCGACCAACGGGAGATCATCATCTCTCGCTGGTCGACACTTTTTTGGACTCCATTACGCTTACCATCAGGTGCAATGGGGTCACTTTGCCGAGCCAGAATAAAAAAAAAAAATGTATTATTTATTCACTTATACCATGCTTAAAGGAAACCACTTTGCACAAAATAGGCCGTTATCTTATTTAAAGCATCGAATCCGCTTTTCGCATCACTGGTTTTCCAATTACTATTAAATTAATGTATTCGAATTTTAAATACTTACTTTATAATGCTAGTAAACGAAAATTGTACACAATATAATCTGTTTGTTTATGTATATTTAAATTTGAGCAGTAATAAACAGAATGTATTCTGTGGTTAATGAGGTTGGATATGCTGTAACTACGGTTCGGTAAATAGCATTTATTGTATTTACCGAAATGCTGGACACGAGTCTTCCCACAGTGTAAATTGACTTTCCGCTTAGCACACTATGCTTTATTAATTCACTTTTGCACTTATTTACATATGTACCTCAATTTATATGAAAATATTTTAAATATAGAATATAATTTTACGTATTTTCTACCGTATTTGTATTTTAAGACCCATGTTATAATGGGGAGAGCCTGTTGTCGTTTTTTGAACGCATTCGGACTATGAGCTATTATTGAGATTTTTCTAACGGTATGATTCAATAATATTTCTTCCACCACAAAAATCGAACTCACGAATTCTAGACTACACGCCGACGCCGCATATATTGAGGGACCAAATTGCTTATCATCTTTCATCATTTCATCTTCAATTAGCATAGAAACTTAATACCAAAACCTTAATACTGTTTTGTTATCGTAAAATAAACTAATGAGGCCAGGTGCAACCGCAATAACTACTAGAAATAAAATTTATTTATTTATAAAACTTTATTGTACACCTTAAAAATTTACAAAACATGATTAAAAATAATAAAATTAAAAATAGAATGCAACAATTGGCGGTCTTATCGCTGAATGCGATTTCTTCCAGACAACCGTAGGATGGACTGGAATGTATCAGAAAATAGAGCGAAAATAAAATCTGAGTTTTTACACGCATTTCAATGTAGTCGGCGTACGTAATTCCAGGCCTTTGGGTATTAGATATGGTACGGTGGATGCTGATTACCCGCCAGTACGCCAGCACGGTCGGCCAACTGACCTAGTTTAGTACGGAGGTGCCTGCGACCTTGAATACGCGACCCAGATGAAACTTGTTGCTAAGAAATATTAACTTTCACAACTATCTGAATAGCTTTCGCGTTTGAAACAAATTTAAGAGTTTCTTTTTAAATCAGACTGGATTATCTACTGAAGTGTTGACATTTTATAAATTGTTTTTTCTGAACAATAAATTAACGCAATCCAAAAAAAAAATATGATATAACTAATCTAATAGTATCTGTTTAGTGACGATTTAACACCTAAATCACTTTCGAAGTGTTTTTGGTATGGAAATACGTACATAGACATTGGCAAATTATTTTTGTAAAGATATAAAATTCTAATTTCCGCCTGAGTTCCATTTCAATAAAGCATATTATTCATATGTGGACAAATGAGAGTCAAACCAGGGCGATAGCAATCAAGATATTGATTGCGTAAACCTATGTATGTCCAAATGATGAAAGGTTAAATAAGAGAATATGGAGAAATATTGTTATTTATCTTTTTTATCGCTTTTAGCATGTAAAATACATTTGGGTTCATTTCCAATGGCTTTTCATTTGTAGTCGGAAATTACTTCGCAATGGGATTTGTTATTGAATTCGAATACTGGCGGATATTTAAAATTTACATTTAATCGAAATTGCAATAAGCGGTGATTTATTCACTTAAATTAATTATACCTATAAATTAATTATACCTGTGTATAATTAATAATGTTATAAGTTACAATTTTATCTTTTCAACGCCAACCTTATTATATTTTTTAAAATTTGCATGTATGTTCTAAAGGAGTAAATAAAAAAAATACCTTTTTGTCTATAATGTAGAAATATGTGTAATTTATGACCGCATGATCTATTTATATCTATATCAGTCCATTTACGTCCCATTGCTAGGCACAAGCCACCTCTACAACTGAAATTATTAACAATCTATATTCTACATAATAATTATGTCGTCAACATATTCAACCGCTAGACGTGTAATGTGGACGATGGATACTCGCAGGGCCTTTTGAGCAACTTTATTGCTCCTGTTCGATCGAGGACGTGGCGTAGATTCAATTTAACTGAAATGTAGTTTAATTACTTCCTATTGACCGTTACATTAGCCCACGTAAATGTAACTGCGTACGGCGTCAACCTGTACATTTAGTACTTTATCTACATCAGCCCATATAGGTACTTCCCAATGCTGGACACGAGCCTCCTGGAGAACCAAGAGGGTTTAGGCCTTAGTCCATCATGCCCCCCTAGTTTTACTCGACCGCGAGCATAAGCCTAGAAGCCATCACGACTTAATAGTCTTAGTGAGTACTTAATAGTTTGACATAATTCTGTCGATTGGTGACACATCAAGTACCTACTTACTGTCAAACACGCAAGTTTTGATAAATATAACGAATTAAATATTAGGTATATTCAAACCGTATTATTGATGCTCAGAAACAGTTATTTTTGAAATAACTTAGAACAGTCGATTGCTTTCACCCACGGGATAAGTAGACGCGTGTTATCAATTTAGAGCATTTAAGAATTTAAGCCACGCACAAAATTTTATGTACTTTCAAATTAAAAACGTTAACTTTCAATACCAGAGGAAGTGATTTTTACAATTTGTAAATTTCAATTTTTTCGATGAATATGATTTCCGGAAGACTTACTTTTCTAATCTATATTGACGGACTACACACCTAAAAAACTCCTAAGAACTTTTAGGTGGAAACTTTCACGATGTTTTCCTTCACCGTTAAAGTAATTGATGATTCATTTTGAATACATACATAACTTTGAAAATTTCGAGGTGTGTGCCTGGGGTTTGATCCTGCAACCGCCGAGATTTTCGACCGCGCGCCTAAACCTCGAGACCATCACTATTCATAGGAATTTCTTAGGTGTGTAGTCTGCCAACCCGCCCAAGGCCAGCGTGGTTGGCTAAGGCCTAAAACTCAGTTGTAGAGGGGGCCCGTGCCCAGCAGTGGGATGTATATGGGTTGATAATGATGAATCTATATTAGCGCTCATACGGGCTGCTGTCACGAGCATTCTCTATAATTCGTAGAGTAAGGCCTTAGTCCACCATGCTGGCCTAGTACGTAGTAGTAGTGTACGTTAAGAATATCGCATTATAAAGGATCGGTGAAAAACTTCTACGCACAGATGTTACATACGCCGTCTAAATTCGCCGCTACAAATGCTGTACGTAAAAAGCTTTACCCAAAACAATATCTCTATCCGTTTTTCATCTGGTAATGTACGAGAAAACTTTTACGTTCCGAGTCCTCATAAATAAACATAGCCTTATTTATATTTGTTATTCTGATGCACTTAAGAACCCTGTTTTTAAGCGTATTCATATTTTTTGCTGGTATTTTGGTATGTTTGAAGCCATCAAAGACAAAGGGGCCAAAAAGTTCTCAAATGGAGGCTACGTAGCGGAAAGTCCACCAACAAGATGGTCCGATGACCTGGTAAAGGTCGCTGGTCGTCGCTGGATGCAGGCTGCCTCCAACCGGTCACTGTGGAAGTCATTGGGGGAGGCCTATGTTCAGCAGTGGACTTCCTTAGGCTGATGGATTGGAAAGATAACGTACTAAGAAGGTTTGATTAATTAAATATATCTACAATACTATACGAAGATATGTAATAATTTATTACCCAAACGTTTTAGTTCTTTGCGTTTTTTAAAATATTATTCTTCTAAACAGAATATTGCTATTTACTTTGACGCGGCGATTAATAAAAATTGTTTCATTACACCTGTATTTTTTTAAAAGAATACGATTGATGTGTAAATACTTATGTTGAGTCTGACTATCCTACTAAAGATATAGCGGTAATTTATTATTTAAGCAATAGTGGTGTTTTAATGGTAAACCCTCCATTAATAAATAATTGTGAACTAAAACCAAAATATGATATCGCCAAGACATTTGTTAAAACAATTGTTGAACATAACTAATTACTAGCTAAAATATGTTATTAAGTTCGCATTAGTTCTAAGAACTAATAATTAAATTTAAAGTCTATAGTTTCAAGGTTTCAGTAAAATATCTCAAAGTTATCTTAACAAATACAGCGACTGTTCAAGTTGAAGTATAAATAACAATTCTTGAAAGATGTTGTCAAGTATTCACGAAATTTCATTTTCATAAAATTTGTGTAGAATTTGCAAGAATGCTTTTGATGAAGTATTCTCGGGAATACAATGGTTTTCATGTTATTAACCTGAAAAGTGAGATTGAAAGAACAAGTCTTTTTAGTATTAAAGTGTGGCTTGGATGGATGGAAATATTGAGATAGGATATATTTTTATAAAAAAAAAATATTTTCCACAGCTTTTGTAATAAGGCCTCTACTGCATTGAATTGCAAATATTTAATGATCATTAATTGCTTGAACGTCTTATCGTGCCTCGCTTACTACCGGGCGGACCGAAATTTCACGAAAATCAATTCGGTTTTACGATTGGTAAATCAACCGTGGACGCAGCTTTATCGGTTAGGAGAACAGTTAACAAATCGGACCATAAGTACGTGTTGGGATATTTTTAGATATCTCTGGTGCATTCGACAATGCTTGGTGGCCTATGTTACTTCTGAAATTAAAGTCTCGCGGTTGCCCAAGGAATATATTTTCTATGATTTATTCGTATTTTATCCATGGCACAACCAAGTTGCGCTTAGGTCACCACGCAGTGTCGAAGACACTGACAATGGGTTGTCCCCAGGGTTCCGTAGTCGGCCCTTACTTATGGAATCTAGGCTTTGACGACTTTCTCGCGATTCCTTTACCTCTATGTTGCTCTTTAATAGGATATGCGGATGACGGACTCTTGCTCATACAGTCAAATAGCAGATCAGGTCTAGAAAAGTTAGCAGACGCGTGTCTTAGTTTAATTACTCACTGGGGTGAAAGAAACCGTCTCTCGTTCGCACCCCAAAAATCATTTCATTTGCTGCTGAAAGGCTCTCTGAAAACCCCGCCGCGTATAAAATTTAATAACGTCTCGATCAAAAGTAAACAGTCTGTTTGTTACCTAGGGCTTGTTCTAGAACGTAATTTCTCTTTTATAGAACATATAAAATGCGTCGGTGAAAAATCAAAAAACAACTTTTATGCCTTGACAAGGATATCAGCGTCAACTTGGGGTCTGTCGTTTAACACCTTAAAAATAATTTATGGAGCTACATATTTGGGTTGCATTTGTTACGCTTCCCCTGTGTGGGCCGACAGGGCAACTGTCGGTGCCGTCAGAAGGAAATTGCTCCAGAGTCAACGTTTGGCGTTGATATTTTTGTGTAAGGCGTACAGAACTGTTAGTACTGAAGCTTTACCTGTTCTGGCGGGAGTACTTCCAGTCGACCTGGAAGTGCAACGTCGCGCCGCGTTATATTTTTCCAACAAGCAAAATATTGATATAGATTTTCTTTCCTCGCGCGACCTTTTGAAAATTAGTCGGTTATTTAAACCATACCCCGAGACTTACTCGGAATTAATAGAAGAATGGCAAAATCGATGGAGTCTCTCTATAAAGGGGCGTCATCTTTATCAATATTTTCCTTCGGTGAGCGATCGTTTGGCAAAAACTTGGCTCGAGATCGATCATTACGTGTCGCAATTTCTGACGGGTCACGGTAATTTTCGAAGCAAATTATTCTCATTTAAGTTGGTTGATTCTCCTATGTGCCAATGCTCAACACATAATTGCGAATATGAACAGTCCGCGCATCATATCCTTTGGGAGTGCAATCTTTGGTCGGATGAGCGTAACTGTATGCTCAATAGTATGCATGTAACGTCTGGTGTTGTCTATTATACAGACCTTGTTGAATCCAGGAAGAATTTCCGTGCTTTCCAGCGTTTTTGCCATGCCTATTATTGGAAGTCTGCATAACAGCTCGCACTTTAGGTCCAATTTAGTCAATAAAACTCATACAGTTTTTACCCGTGGTGCGTTACTTGCGTCTAATATCACTAAATGTAATTGTCTTTTTTATGTGAGGGTAAAACCTCTTAGCTCAATGTTTTGTCACCCGCTTTGCTATGGAGGGAAGTGAACAACTCTTTGTTTTTCAACTCCTCCTTATATTGTCTTTCTGATTAACTTCGTTGCGGGATTATGACAAATTTAGGTCCCCTTAGATCCGCTGAGCTTCATTGCTCGGTGTCATTACTGTGCGTGCCGCTGTTGATCCTGGAGTACAGGAGTTACAGTGGCGGGTGTGTGGTGGGATAGGGACATAATTGCTCCTTATTTTTGGACGCTCAGTCGGTTTGAGCGTCCGCCACCGTCACGAAGCCACGCGCTCGGCCGCACTCGTCAGGATCGCACTTAGTGAGAGAGCACCGTCTCCGTAGCACTCCCAGCGACCCCTTGGACTCTTGCGCCAAACCATTGGTAAATTCTTACACCTCCTATCTTGAAATGTGGAATATATACATATGAAGTGGCCATCAAATATATATTGCTTATTTGTTTGTTTGTGGCTGTTTAAATAAATAAATACACCCAACAATCACATACATATTTCTGACCCCACATTAAGATACAAGTCTTGTGTCGTGGGTATCAGAAACTATGAGACTATGGTCTCACAAACACCCAGACCCAAAAAAAATGCTTGTGGATCACACAAACATTTGTCTTGGTGCGGGGATCGAACCCGCGGCCTCTCGATTCGTTATTTAGCCAACTGCGCCACGGGAATGTCAAACCTGTTATTATTGCACAGGAGCTTACAACATAAAATTAAATCGTTGTGCAACCAAGCTGTGCTCTGGAAAGCTGCAATTCTTGTGTTATAAAAATAAAATGGGAAAAACTCTTAAGAAGTTACAAGTGTTATTTTTCCGTTCACTGCGAGGTTTCAATGATTTCCCGAGGACGAGCATTGTTGTGCGTTCAAAAAGATAATTTAACAAGGGCTTGTTGTTCTTGGAATACAATTCTAAAGATCATAAGTTGAATTTTTGTTTGTTAAAATTATTTAATAGGTTTGGTATTTTTTAAATTCTTTACGCAACCTGCCACTTATGACTTTAAGCGACACACAAAAAATATTTATTGCGGTATGAGCGTCTGATGTATGTAGCTATGGAATAGGATTAATATATTTTCACCCTCCCTATATTAAAATAGTCCTTCGTAATCCTCATTAGGATTTAGCCAAAATGTTACGCTAATTATTAATAAAATTTAGTTGACAGTTACCTATTTCAATTTATTTCTATGTGTAAGGGCAGCGTATTTAATAAGTGAGAAATCCCTTAACTAAGAATAAAAAAAGGCTTTAGTCCACCATATAATACGATGTTCACCTTCACCGTTTAAGGTTATTATTACACGATTAATCAATATCTAGTCGGCTTGAAGACTTCGTGTGAATGTTATTAATTCTGTCGTAATTACAAAATATAGAGAGTAACTGGGTGCTTTATTTCATAAGATATTTTATTTTTGTACTTTATCATCATCATCATCAGCTCATATACGTCCCACTGCTGAGCACGGGCTTCCTCTACCGTTGAGAGGGTTTAAGCCTTAGTCCTCCACGCTGGCCTAGTGCGGGTTGGCGGACTACACATCTAAGAATTTTCACTTTATGCTCATATCATATACGGAGTCGGCTGAATTTCTTATAAAAAGCTGTAAGCATCTTATACGAATATGTCAATAGATACGTTCTTACAAAATAACAAGTGTTATTTTTAAAATATTTGTCAGAAAAGAATAACATTAGAAAACTGAATGAACTTCGCTTAAAGAACAGTTCTTAGAATGCAATAACATACTCCATGATGTTTAATAACTTGCAACTAAGCTAACAGTCTTGCAATAACGATTCAATTTGAGACACAATTGCGTCTAGACGTTGGCTGAAAGATTCCATACACAGTTAATTGTCACAACAAAGACAGATATTATGTTGATAAAACGTAGTCTTCAATGTGGTCCCTGCGATGGAAATTCTGATGCAAATGTATCGAGTATTTGAAACCATAATGGATATGATTGAAAATCTATTTGAAACGACATTCCTTCAATTTGCTATCGAAATTGCGTTAAATTTAACAAAAAATATTGGACGTTATTGGATTCGTGTTTCAACATAAAAATATATTAAACTAAAACACACTCAGTATTGAACGTTCTCGTGGATATAAGTTGCGTCACAGTTCGCTAGGTTATTTGATTCGTAGAGTAAGTTTTAGTGCCTCTTCGTTTTCTGAAAGCACAATTTGTGGTAGGGTAAGTAGTTTTCAGTACGACAAGATTCGAATCATATAATATATTATATCAACTAAATAAAATTATTATGAAATACTAATAAACCAAAAAATATGATGGGTGAATTATAACATAAAATTATAATATAATGGGGTAATAATATTATGGAATAGAAATGTAAAATAAGTCTGGAATACAATATAGATGAAGCAAGAATAATTAAATATTCAGTTGAAATACCCACCTTAGTAATTCCCAGTGCCCTGTATGGGTAAGGTTGCTGGAAGACCGCAATGTCATGGCGGAACTAAGGACCTGTTTGTTAATTTTTTTTCTTACCAAAATGTTAATATAATATTAGACTCAGGGGCGTACATTGTTAGAACAAACACTGGGATCATTTTTATTTTGTGTCTGAGTGTCTAAAAAGCCAATCATATCTGAAACTCGCGAAAGGGCTCTTGATTATAATATGTAGGTCAGAATTATGATTATAACTGCCGTGTGTATTGTTATTAATTTTTCAGAACAGAACGATGTTACTTAACAATTTGTATAATAGTCGAGATGGGCGATAACACATAATGAAGGCCGTGTAATAAAGAAATCTACGCCATAAAAAGGCATAAATAACATTAATGAATGGAGAAAGTAGGTTGCCAGACACATTTGCATGGCATGGACTACACGGCAGGAATGTAAGAGATTGTGTTAAAAGTTTTATTTCTAGAGCGATGATAATACCTACCTACCTCATTAGTTTTATAATGGACTATAAACGTTATGTTAAATATATTGGAAAAAATGTTGTTTTTCTGATTAGATCTATTTTATAGTAACTTAAATAAGGCATGAGAACTCAATGAGAGAGAAAATAATGAGTTTCTTTTTTACGCTTTTAAACTTGAATCTCTGAACACATGCTGATAAATTTTGGGATTATTGATATATGGGATTCTTAAAGCCGCTAGACACAATTTTTTTCTTAGGAGATAATACGAGTAAATTTCAATATTCCCTATATTGAAAAATGACCTGTAACGCGTATACGAAACTTTTAAATCACACTTGTAGTAATTTGACATTGCAATTCGGAAACCCACGTACACAAAGACGCGAGGAATGCTCGTATAAATCAATATAACCATTACGGAGCGCGCTGCAACCCTTAACACGGTTGTTAATCCGGCTTTTACACTTTCAACAGGCTCCACTTGGCAACGATTTCATCAGCATATCTCGAATGAGTGAAATATGTTGCCAGATGCCAATTGCGTTTTAGCGAGAATTCATTTTCTTTAATTCTTCGAATTCATTGTAAATTTTACCAGATTTTTCTGTTACATATGTAATTTTAATAAACACCGAAATCTGTTTTAAATATTTTGTTGAAAAAATATGCGAAAACTTAAATTATTGTTCTGACTTATTGGGTGATTAAAACACACGAACATACGAGTAATTTACAGACGGATATTTTAAAAGCACTATGCACAACGAGCCAACCAACAATGACTATTTTTTTACCTACATATTATGGTTAAATGGGTAAGTATCTGAAATATGTATAGGTAGTGTATTACGGGGCCCATATAAAGAAAAATCTAATACCATTTTTCCGTTGTGGAAAGAACTTTCTCTTCAATCAAAAACGCAAAATTTTTCATTCATTAAATAAGTAGAATGTCAGTAATAACGTGGATTATGATACCAGGATACTTTGTAACTGGTAAACCCTACCAAACAATTAAGAATATTTAGCTAATAATCAATCGAGATGATGTTCGAAAAAACATTGTTTAGAATCACAAATTGGATATCTCCAGCAAATAAATAATCTCTGCGCTACAAAATGTATTTACCAAAAGCAAAGTAAATTTAATTACTGACGAAACGAATCGTTAAAACAATACAGTGGACGAAAAGTTGCTTTAATTAATGTACAAAATATTTTGCTGTGTGGCTACTTCACAGCGGTAGGAAATTAAAATTGTTACATATTACCCTTGGAGGGTTTTTGGGAGGATTTAAGGTATTTTTAAGTGGGCTTAATTTAATTCTGTATGCTTATGATTCTCTCTGAAATCGTATGGAATAATGTGGATTAAATCCGTTGAATATAAAGTAACTACGAATGACGCGACGAATATTAAGTAGTCGGGAATGGGATTTTTTTCATCCTATATTTAAAAAAAGCGAATAATTTCTGACTTTGATGCAGAATATTGTAAGAAATCCCTAAGAGTTCCTAACAAAGGTACAGTTTTTAAAAGTATTCGAAGATATATTAAAGTTTAATATCAATGCATTACAAATACATCCATATACAGTAAAGATAGTAGACATAGGCCTTACTTTCTTAAGTTTTTCAAAAGATTTTTACCTGATAAATTATTTGGAATAATTTATCTTTAAAATATAAACTGATTCACTGGTAACTTTTTTTAAAACACTGAAGAATCTTTAAACTTTTTCTTGTTAGTTTGTATATTATTTTCTTCATACTTATGAACCGCGTGAACCGGTGCAAACCGATATAATTATACAATATTAATTAACTCAATACGAGTACATAATTAGCAAGATTAATGTAATAGGTACATAAAACCATACAATTTTACTTAAGTTATTTTTGGGCAACAAGCCTAGCTGTATGTACTTACATTAGGAAGTTTTTAGTAACCTCTCGGACCATTGAAAGGCGGCAACAATAGCTTCTGCCCGGGGCGATGAATTATTACCACAAACGAAACCACGGCAAATTATTAAAGGCAAGGACGGTCCTAAATAATTTGCTCACGGCATTTCGGAATTCCTAACGTACCCTCGTCATGGGAATCTTATACACAGAAAATGTGTTAATTCACACAGGGTATGCTTAAGAACGTATTGAGTCCACTGGTATTATATTGTTGCCAACCAGCACTATGCAAGCGTGGTGGGCTAAGTCCAAATTTCGGCTGTAGAAGGAATTGTGGGTGCGAAAGTACCTCATGACTATCTCTTCGGTGATGCAGGCGTGTCAGTGTGAATTATTATTTTTATCTATTTCCAAATCTTATGACGCAGAAATTTATTACCAGTGGAGCGGCTAAAAATGGCTGCGAGATTTTGTACGTGTGTGTTCACTTGGCTGGATGACTTAAGAGCGAGTACAAAAGTTTTTACTGCACTGTAAAAAGTGTTTTTACTCCTCCTACGACATTAGTTTGTACGGAACACACGAAATACAATTTGTTCTCACCGTTGACCCACGTTTCAGTGGTGCAACTTACACAAGTTGAAAAGTTTTGAGAAAAAGTAACAAATGAGCGTAGCTCGTTTGCTTTTTACGGAACCCCGAGCGCATCTGGTGGTTTTTATGATAACCGAAGGTCGTTGCGCGGAGCAGATGGTTTGTTGGAATTATGATAAGTTTTTTATTTCACTACTTCTGTTCTTATATTAGCATTAATATTGATATATTGCCTCAGATGTTAAGAAGTATCGTCCAGATAGACTATAATTTATCTATACAGGGTGTATTCAGACCGTGATCGGAAACTAGGGGGGTTTTTAATCACCTTAGCCTGTCTACCTTACCTGCCTTACCTGTCTTAGTTTCCGATCACGGTCTGAATACACCCTGTATAATAAATAAATACACCCAACAGTCACTACATACATACTCGTACATATAAATAGATGGGATGTTGGATCGTTTTATTTTTATTTTTATTCTATAGAATACTATCTATTTATATGTACGAGTATGTGACAGTTAGGTGTATTTATTTATTTATCGTTATATCAAAATAATCGTAATGGACTAATAAGGTTGAGGCGAGAAAATCTAACGTCTGACAGACATAGCTATTTTCGCAGTTATTTATGTTCATATATTAGGGATAGCAATTGTTTTAAGTATTAATTGTTTTAAGTAGACATTTCGTGTTGCTGAGGGAGTTTTTTTGCCGTTTCTTCTCCACAGCGATAACACGTTTCGAAGCGGCAATAGTTTAGTTTGAAATAGCTTAAAATTGACGATTCAAAAGAACTTGTAAAAGTCTATTTGAATAAAGATAATTTGACTTTGACTTTAGTATTTAATACATACTTAGTTTCAGTACCGCTTGCTGAATGGTCGCTGTTTCTTAAAAAAGGTATTCGAAGTTATTTTCCCCTCGTTTAAACAGTAAATACAAAAATTACAGTAATCCGTTTTATTTCCATCTTTTATTTCATAAAACACGACAATAAATCCATGAATATTAGATAATAGACTCCTACTAAAATCACATACACTCTTAAAAGCTTTTTTCTTTTACTTCTCCCTAATAAGGTCGATATACAAGGCATATTTTACGATGCGGATATGACATAACCTAATAAAAAGAGTGTATCGCATTACTCGTGGCGAAGTGTTCTCGGCGCTTTCTTTGGCCGATAGCAGGTGAGGCCGGAAGCACTTGTCATTTTCTTTCACGTTAACAAGGGTGGCTGCTTTAGAGATTTCATGTTTACATTTTTTTATTATTGGCCAGCAGGAAAATAAATTTGAAAAGTAGGTTTTAATTTATTTTACCGTAAAGTCAAATTCGATTTCAAAATTAATGTAAGACTTTATCAAGAAAAAGGTATTTATAATGAATAAATTATTCGTAATTTGGTGTTTTATTTAACAAATAGAAAAATATGTTTCTATAAAAAAAGGATAATGCCCCTTAGATCTCAGATATGTTTTATACTTAAGCTTCAAACTAACTTTTAATGTATTCATCTATTCATTAGGGACCTTGCAGTTTTATTGATCAATTTATATTCTATTCATAAACCATATAGTTTTCAGGCAAAAACAAGTATGTAAAAATAAAAACAGTAAGGTGAATAGTTGAGGAGGAAAAAGGTAGCAATAAATTGACATTAGCATAATATCTTATCATCATTACCAAATTATATCAATATTAGATTGATATACCAAAAATATTCAATCAGAAATCATTAATAACGTTTAAAATTATTACCAATTGAGGACGAAATGAATCTGTTACGTTAACATTACCCAAAGCTTTTAAACAAAAATCGAACGAGTTGGAAATAATTGGAAGGGATTTTTTTTCTCAAACAGACAGTTCAATTAACGAAAAACGTAACTCCAATATTGTTGAGGAATTAAATAACCTTTTTACAGTCAATTTCCATTTGACATCTGTCGAGGTTCCATGTTAAACGGGGCTTCAAATATAATTTTAAATTTATTAAAAACAATTTCAGTTATGGATTTATACTCCACGTAGATCTACACGTAGACTGTATTTCAAGAGGTGATATCAGTAGATATCCGAACTTACGTTGTATTATGTATGGATCTGCAAAAAATATTAAATAAAAGATTTACTTTCATGATTAATTTATATGTTATAGAAGATTATGTGAATTACATTGATAGGTACTAGTGGCGGTATTTCCATAGAAGCCCAAAAGCGTTACACGTTAATTGTGTAATGTCTAGTTTATACTTGTTTATAGTACGGTCAGCATATTCTCATTTATATGTCAAATTGCTTTTTGTTAAATAAAGATTTGAAGCTTATACATTATTATTTAGAATTTTGCAAGGCATACTAGGCTTTTGGGCTTCTATGGAAGATTGATATCACCATCCACCAACTCCCATAAACATGGATTACCTACACAAGGATCATCATGGCCTATCTCGGTGACTTTATGAATTTTGGTCAGACAACGTTCAACGATGTTTATAAATTTTTGGGTTAATAGTTAATATACATATGTATATTGCATGCTTTGGTGACAATGATATGCCGAAGCCGTCGATAAATTACCCTTATACAACAAAAAATAATAGTAGTTAAATGGAATAATAAGCTACTCAATTGGTTATAGAAAATTTTAAATATGCATTAAGATAAAATCTGACCATTATTCAGGGTTATTGTGCGAGTTATGAGTGAAGAGTTTATAAAAATCACAAAAATACGAGTTATGTACGTACAAGCAAACAATATACCTTATTTCTAATATCATTATGACGACTTCATTAAATTGGTGGCTCACAAATTCTTTGAACATTACAAATATTCACGAATAAAAATGAAACGGCAGTACTCGTTATAAAGAACATGTAAAACCATCAAATATTTAATCATGAATACAGCACGGGAAATTAATGTTTGGGAACGAGAAAAATAATTTCGATATTTCAATATTAATTATGTTCAATAAAGAACATTTCCTCGAGGATGATTAATTGCTACAATGTATAATAATTTACCTTCCTTTTCTTAGAAAATATGTTTGCGGAAAAATGTGGCTTCGTTCTTCCAGGGACAAAAAACCTTATTTACCTTCTCTTTATTACAATAACCGGCTTCGACTGCGACTTTTCTTTAACATACATTCTGTTGACTTTTTCTAGGATAAAAAGTATGCATCAATCAATTTAATAGCTCGGATAAGGAAATATACGAAAATACTCATTTTTACGTTTATAATATTAAAATAAATTCAATAGGTATATAAAACCCTTGCTAACCCGTGGTTGTTCGAGTCGAATTTTATATAAATAATCGAGTTTTGCTAGGTTTGCGCCTAAAAAGTCCGATAACTCACTTACCTCCGTTGGAAGGACGAGGCTCAGTTATTGATTTTGTATGAAAATACGCCGCACTATTATTTTATAACAACATTTTGTGAACAAGATAGATTGAGTAAATAGGTTTACTTGATTAGCACGTAAGATTTGCATTTGTACTCTGAATCGATTTAAAACTTACGATTCAATGCTGCTACTGAGAATTTCCTAAATTACAAATAACACGATCTCACGCTCCACACTTATACGGCGAGAAAAAAGAGGCAGTGATATTTTTAATGAATCACAATGCTGACTTATGACATAACTTCACAGGCAAATTGCACCGATGAATATTCTACATGCTTGAAAGGATTTTGCTCCGCAAACTCAAAGCGTTCCCCAACAAACTTGTTTGCGAACAAAACACTCGGATTTTAATTAAAAACATTTTTAACGCACTCTTTGTACAGATTGTAAGAATCTTTAATGAGAAATACTGTTTTTGGAAGTTCACAAAACTTCGTAATGTGATTATCGTCGAAGTTTGTCAAATGTTTAACCTCTAATTGAGTGGTGGGTTTGTTTAATGTTTCTAATTATGATTAATTTTAGCGTTTATTCATGTCTACTTAAGCGCTAAAGGGGGGTAGGGAGATCTTTCTTTTGCTTATTTTTAATGAAGTAGGGTATGGGGGGGGGGTTTGGATGATGATGACGTCATTTTTTTTAATTTTCAGACTTTCTATATAAATTTATAATTTACCAAGTAGCTAAAATAACTGTTATGAATAAATTATTCGAATAAAAGTAACAATATACATATTTAGTAATATTTACCTACTACATAATGGGGAAGGGAGGTTATGAGACAATCGTTTTTCTGATAGGGGGGAGGATAATAATTTCAAACATTTCCTACTTGAATGAATTAGTTTTAAGTGTATTTTTGGTGAAAGTTGCACTTTATTAATCGCCTTTTGGTTTTTGCAGTACGGTTCTGCACTTTTTTTAGGGTTTATACCGCTAGTTGTGCAGTAACATTTTTTACTTGTAGTAAGTTAGTCATCTTGTTCCAAGAACTATAACATCGCTGCGTGTAACTACGACAATGGATCCCAGACGCATTATATTAACCTGAATAGGTTACGAAATAATGTTTGGGAATCGACTATTTAAAACAATATGTTAAACAATTGTGTGAGAAAATATGAACACGACAACATGTTTACGAATTACTGACGGTTGTGTGACATACATGTCTTGTAGAAATACGGCCGTTGACTTTTTACGTGCGTGAAAAGCGATTTCGCATGTTGCTCGCCTAACACCCGGTGCTGGGAAATCCGAAGATTATTGAAAAATGATCCGAGCCTTTTCTGGAAATGGTTTCCAATTCGATGGAATACCTCGCGAATCCCTTACGGGGGGATTTGCAACGAAACTCTTCGGTATCTCTTTAAAATATTATAAAAATACTTTCCTGAATGACTTGCCTGCCGAGCGATTTCGATCAACATTTTTGTTTTCGTTCGTTGTATTGCAAAATTGTACGGAAATCATATCGACAAATTAAAAATATCGATAACCTTTTTAAAATAATTCATGAGTTTGCATTATAATTTCAAACTAGGTATCTGAAATCTCTCGAGGGATATGACCATTATAGTTAATATATTTATGCTACTTTAAACATAATTAAGAATCTTTTTAATATTATTCTATGATTTATTTATATCCCACAGCCATGATTGGGCCATCCTTTCTATTGAGAGAAGTTAGGCAATAGTCCATTAGGATTGTTTAGGCTCGTACGGGTTGGTAAACTTTAAATGTCTAAGATATTCCATGTAGTAAATTTTTAGGTATCAGTGTTATTCACGATGTTTTTGTTTATGGATTTAATGCATGAATAATTGAGAAAATGTAAAATAATACTAGGGTTAAATAAGGTAATACCTCTAATTACGGTACAGATAATAAACAGCATCCGTTAAAAGGAATGCCAAAACTCCTGTAACAGACAGGTCAAAACATAAATGAATATGTTTAGATATTGGCAGTATCAATTAATACACGCTCGTACTTCCCTTACAATTTACCGGTCCGTGTAAATAGTTTTCGGAACTGTTTCCAATTACAAGTTTATGAATTGTTTAGTGACGAATTTCGTAATTAAATTTCAACACACTTCCCGCTCTTCGTTTGTATGGAACTTCATGCTTCGGCGAACAAGTAGTACACTTTTGCTCTCCCATTGATTCTGTCATTTACGAATTTCGACACACGATGGAGTATAATCATCAATAGAGGAAATTCTTAGTTTAGTTGCAAGATTTACTTAAAAAAATAATATTGTCTATTCAAAGTAACGTGTACAGTTAGCAAAATATTGTTGTTTGTTTAGAATCACGAAGTCACATGTCTTCTTTGAGAGTTACGTAACGTTACCCAACACACAATAGACTAGTTTATAGGATTTAAAATTTGTATTTGTCATTATAAATTAATTTTAGAGTAATTTATAAAAATCCTTTTATCGTTTGAACGGTTATCAATAAAAATATTGCCTTAATAGGCCACCAAGGAATAAATCGACGCGCATTTGACTGAAAAAATCTACTTTGGAGAATTCTATCGATGTATTCTATCCTGTAATATTTTTCTTCGCGCTTAAAAATGTGATAATTTCTCAGGCTTATCTCATATTTTTTTGAACAAAATATTTTTTTTTATAAACTCACACCTGTATTCCCCGAAGGGGTAGGCAGAAGTGCATTTCCGCACCCACATTTCGCCAGGTATGTATCAGTCCCACGTAATAGGGGGCGAGCCTATTGCCGTGCTGTAACTGAGAATTTCCTAATGGAAAAACCCAATAACACTTTGCCCGACCCGGGAATCGAACCCAGGACCTCTAGATCGCACGGCACATACTTCTACCGCGAGACCACAAGGCAGTTTTTTTTTCTGTAAAGAAATTCTCAATATTAGTCGCTGGTCTTGATTTAAGCCTGGTTAACTGCAATAGTTCATATATCCAATTAATACATATTTGACGAATTATAGTTTTTCTATTTTTCATATTAAGTGATACTGAGTAGATTGCAATAATAATTAAATACATACTAGAAAACTACCACTTCAAAACAGAAAACATGAGGTCAAATAAGAAAATAGATAAAACATAAATGTAAGTTGTAGTACGTACGTGTATAAAATAAAAATCATGATATCATCAACTATAATAAACTTTTACAAGGCACTACAACATAAGCTCCTATAACATCAGAGCAAGTATCGAAATAGAATGTAAAACAGGATGCAACCACAGCCCTTGACCCGTGACAGGAACTGCATTAGCTCCCGATAACATGTTTAATGAGCTACCTTGACCCACAGCACTTGCCCTTTTGCGTTAGAGGTATCGTGCATGAATATTATTTACGGATAGTTGAGATAATTGACTGGTCGGTCGACGGGCTCGCAAATAATTTTATTATCCCCCGTCATAACTTTGTACATTCCGCCCAACATAGCCTTTAACATGCGGATGATGTGGGATGGTATTTTGTTATCGACATTTTACTCTGTTGTAAATTGCCGGCGATTTCTTGTTTATTACATTCAACAATTATTATTGAAAGGGTCGAGGAATTTGAGTAAATCATTACGTAAACACTTGCTTTGGTTTATACCTACGATTTAGACAAATGCTTGACAGATTTGTTTAGTAAGCCATGGAATGCAGAGATTGTTTTCCTGCTGAGTACGGGTCTCCTCTACAAATGAGAGGGTTTAGGCCTTAGTCCGCCACGCTGGCGAGTTGGCGGACTACACACCTAAGAAATTCCTAAGAGCTTTTACGTGTGCAGGTTTCCTCACGATATTTTCCTTCACCGCTAAAGTACGTAATAATTATTTGTAAAGACACACATGACTTCGAAAAGTCAGAGATGTGTTTGAACCCACGACCGTCGAGATTGTTTTACTTGAGTTAATATCACGTATCGACGCCCTTCTTATCGACGAGGGCGTCTCAGCAGGCCAGCATGAGGCTATCAAGTGATGACAGTATATAATATCCGCTAATGTTCTATTAAGAGAGAAACGAAATTGCGCTCACATGTGGTATTGTCACTTTATCGCAATAGTATTTTACAAAAAAAACCAAAGGCCATTCATTCATTCATTCGGGTCGTGCGATCTAGAGCAGTGGTCGGTAATCTTTTGGAAGGCAAGGGTCGCAATGTGGCAAAATAAACTAAAGGCGGGCCACACTTGTGATATTTAGATTCTACGTAATACCTATGTATAATTAGTCATATCCCATAGAAAAAAAGGAAAATGCTAAATAATGCTAACATTCACGGGCCGCAAGCAAGACATACGCGATCTAGAGGTTTCAGGTCCGGCTACAATCTAATAATAGTCAAGCTATACATGAGAGTAACACACAAAGAAACTCTTGGGTATTATATACTCATCTTAAATACCTCCATTGTATATGTCGGAGGAAAAGGGGCTTTGAAATGTGTGACGTCAGCAAATCTGACGTCACAATTGTTTGTTTGTGATTATTATTCATATTTTGAGTTTTCCTTAGGAAAACATTGTTGGTTTCATAATGATTATTCATATTTTGGGTTTTCCTTACGAAAACTTCACAACTGATAAGGCTGATAGCCCAGTATTTTTAAGAATAGCAGTGACATCGTTATTATTGGAGGATTCATTTTGAAAAGTGACGAATGCCTCGCTCCATCCGAAAACATCACTCACAGACGACCTTTGCTAGAAGAGGGTCTTTGGTAGAGACATAAAAATGGACGAAGCCCTTCTTGCTGCAGCGGGCGGCTTTTCATAGACAGAATAGTGGGCCGATCGACACCGCAGTGGGACGACCGCCCGTGAGTCATTCTTGTTTAAGCAAGAGCGATGACATAGCTCTCAGTATATATTTTTACGCCGTTATATACTACAATTTTAACGTGCAACAATGTGTCTATTATTAAAAAACCTTTTATTCCTTTATGCGACGTAATTAATATTATGTTGAGGAGATAAACACAAACACATTGCTTCTATAGTCGCGTGTTGTGGTATGAGAATGTCTAAGATACGTTACTTACACCTGATAATAAACTTATCGGAGGTTCATAAATCATATAGTTTAATCGTTTCCCGTTAGCTCGTGGCACCTTATTACTGCAGACACGGGATTCGGATGATCATCAAAGTTTGTTTTTATAGTCTGTAGATTATAACGCCATTAATAATATATAATGGATTGTTATGTAAGAACGCGTTATTGGTCTAAAGGTCCTGCATATTGTTTGTATTAAGACCTTGGTATTAATTTTTTATAGTATAAACCCTTTAAAGAGATAATTCGCTATTAGTATTATTACTAAAAGCGAATTAATCAGAAGCAACCATTATAGGTTGCTTTCATAAAAATGACTTTAAAAAATCTCTTAGTTGTTGTATTTAATTTTTTTAACGATTTATACAAATAATTATTAATACTAAATGTAGACCGTACAGTATGCTTTACTTATTTGAATGTGTTGAAAGGCAATTACAACAATATTTCCTTATAAAAAAGGTTTCCACCATTGATGAGCCCATACATTTTCATTTAAAGGCACTTTTTAAATGTAATAGCGAAATGGTTCGATCTTTTCTGTGTTAAATGTGTTTTATTTAAGTCGATTTTTTGCAAGAAAAGTAAAAGTAAGCAATAGGTTATTCGGTTTAAATTATAGACTTAAATAAAAAATATAGCAATTTATCAAAATTTTATGTCGTGTTTTTTTTTATAAATACACCCAACAGCCACACATAGTTCCGATGATTGCCTCGAGATTAAGGCTCACGATCAAGAGTCAACGTTCAAACACCAGGCACATATCATTTTCGAAATTACATATGTGTGTATTCACAACGAATGATCACGTACTTTAAAGGTAAATGAAAATATCGCCATGTTTTCCTCACGATTTCCTGCACACCTTAAAGTTCTTAGGAATAGTCCGCAGTAGTTAGCAGTCCGCTAACCCACATGAAGCCAGCGTGGTGGACTATGATCTAACCCCCTATCAGTTGTAGAGAAGGTTCGTGCCTACCAGTGATAAATATATGGGCTTATATAAATTTAAGAATACGTTTGAAGTGATCTCAATTCTTTATAGTTATGATTTCATCCAAATTCAAAACCGTGTACAAAGTTAAAAAAAGACTAAAAAAAAGCTTTTATTACGCTTTAAAAGAAATAAAAAAAAATCCTTAAAAATTTTAACTACCAATTTATAAACTCATTATATACAATTTATATGATCATAAAAGCTTGTCGCGCGATTTGTGAATAAACTAGTAGGTACCAATTTAATTATATAAATTTATCTGTTAAGTTTATTATATTTTCAATTTAATTTAATAATGATAGGTAAATAAACCTCGCGACAAGCTTTTTAAGGAACTTATTTTTTCTTCTTTTTAGAGCGTTTAAATAAAAGCTTTTTTTAAAGTTTTTTTAATTTAAATTTTTTAAGTTACACTCAATCATCCCTTTCATTTGATACCCATAATATTGTAGAAGTGCATTAAAAATAACTATTCCGCCATCTTGGACGGTCCGCGATATTGAATTTAGAATTATTTATCGTGCATTGTCATCCAAAATAAACGTGACAAAATTTCAACTCAATCGGTTGAAGATATCTACTTCAAAATTGAGTTCAAAGATTCCGTCCGAACAAACATACATTCATACATTGCAAATTAAATAAAAGCTTTTAAAAAGTAAAAGTCTTAAAATGAAACCTTCTGAGCGATATAACATTTTACGACAAATTGCACCGCCTTGTCCCTTGCCATTAAGACATTACTGACCCTGCGAAGCCGTTTGCCACAGACAGAAATAATGGACACGTTTAAAACTGTTGTGTAACGTTACAGCTTGTTTGTAAAGTTATTATGTAATATTTTCCGTATCTTTTTGCCGTGTTTAATACTTACATGATTTTAATGTACGTTTCTAGATTCTTGTAGGCTTTTACAGTCATAACAAATAGCAATACAAACATTTACAATATAACAATACAAACAATGAAAAAGTATTTCTGGTTACTGATCCGCGCTGAGATGTAACCTGTATTATTTGTCGCAAAGCTCGATTTTTTACTCCAATGGGAAGACAATTAGTTCTGTCCAAACAGAGTATAGAAGTGGTAAGAAATATTTTGCCAATAAACTTCTTAATTTTATTCTTAAAACTGAGAAATAACAGATTTAATGTTTAAAACAATGTTGCGCAAAACATTAGACTTAATGTGAATCAATAGGTATAAATGTATCAATGATAAATTAATTTATATTAGTAGAACTGTAATAAGCGGTGATGGATAGAGGTATAGGCGCGCGGTCGAGAATCTCGGCGGTCGCGGGTTCAAACCTCAGGCACACACCTCTGACTTTTCGAAGTTATGTGTGTATTTACAATGAATTGTCACTTGCTTTAACGGTGAAGGAAAAAATCGTGAGGAAACCGGCACACCTAAAAGTTCTTAGGTGTGTAGTCCGCCAACTCGCACTAGGCAAGCGTGGTGGACTAAGGCCTAAACCCTCTCAGTTGTAGAGGAGGCCCGTGCCCAGCAGTGGGACATATATGGGCTGATGATGATGATGATAAGTAGAACTGTCCGTCTGCACCCGATCGTAAACATAAACATTGGCCCATGCCAATGTTAATCATAACCTTCCACCATGCAAGTCTGAAATGAGTTGATTGTAGTCATATTTAGAGAAGACCACGCTAGAGGAGACAATGCTTTATGAAATTTTAGCTCTATCTAATAAAATTTCTAAGCAACAATTTTAACCATTATTAGGTATATTCTAGACTTTTATGAAACTCAAAGAGAATGCATTTACAAGTCGCGTGCCAAACGAAGGAAGAAAAATACTTCGTTACATTCTGGGTGTCACATGCCGGCGCGGCGGTTTGTAATACTGTGTTAAAAATTAAATTTTAGATAAATATGCCGTGTTTGTTATCATTCATAAAACTTATTGAGCTTAGATTGGCAGTCTTGCGGATTATAAATTTATTATCAAACAATATACGCTTTATATGCGTATATATTAATTTAGCTTTGTAATTGTAGATCTCATCAGCCTAAAATCGTCTACTGCTGGACAAAGCTATTTTCCTCCTCCAAAGAATTCTAGAATGCTCCATCAGAAGCAGCGTGCATTCAATCCCCCCAACATGGATGTTAACATATTAGGCCTAGGAAAGAAAAAGCTTGGGCCAAATCTACTTGTCCTAGAGTTCGAAATTCAGAGATAATTTTTTCAGGTATGAGGAGCTTCATCATCATCATCAGCCGATATACGTCCCACTACTGGTCACGGGCCTCCTCTACAACTGGGAGGTAAACTGAGGAGGAGCTTACCTACTGTAATTTCAGGCAACCGTGGTACTGAACGCCCGTGAGTATCAGTAGTATGTATGTTTATAAAGGCGATATTTTTCTTTTAGACTGGTCTGAACACTGAAATCAAACGCATTAAAAAGACGTCCAATTTAGTATTTGCTTATTGTATGGTATAATACGGGTGCTTAAAGCGAGCTATTGCGGAAGTGAAACGCTGGAAAATGACGGTCTATTTATCCCAGTAACGTTATGACGGCGAATTGCCATTCAAAGAATATTTTATATTACATATAATACGCTATTAATATTAATATTAATATTTTTTCTTTGCTTTAATATACGTCTATAAAATGGAACTATTTATAATATTATATTTTTTTATGGTATGGTGGTGGTATTTATCTATTATCTTGGATGGCCTTATTGGTCCCACGGCATAAAAAAGTTCCTTTGATCCTTGGTTCGATGCCCGGGTTGGAAAAATTGTTATTAATAAGTTATTAATTTTTTTCGTTCAGAAATTCTTAGCCATAGTATTTTAATAACATTCTTAGTAAGAAGACTTGAAATGTGTCCGATCTTCAAAATACTGTGGTGTAGCAACTATTTTGCATTTCGTCCAGTAATTGGACTACCAGCTCAATTTGCTAATAGTAGGATATTCGTATCCACACAAAAAATTAACAAAATACACTTGATTCAAAACCTGCCGTCAATCTATCCATCAATACAACCAAGTATCAGTACAATATAAAAGAATATTGCATTGGTATATGTAGTTTCGTGAAATTAGCCGTCCGCAAGCCATTAATATTCAATATCTCGACTCTGCGTCGTTACAAAAACAAGTAAAAGTTGTTCAATCGACTCTCAAGTATTTATATGAATAAAACAAGCTCAATAAGTTGCGTAGTTATGTATTCATCGTCTTTAAATTTTTAAACAAAAACGTGGGGAACTTAGCGACGATTTCAAATAAATCTAATACGCACACCTAAATAAATAATTTTCTGTCGATCAGGGACGACCGTTTAGGGGGAGCGAGGTAAATTTGCAGTGGTTTGGGGAATGAATAATATATATACTTTACCTCTAATATTTAGATGGAGACCGGATATTTTTAAAGGCGGGACTTTTCGTCAAGTCTTTGACGGCTGAAACTGTCCACAACTGTCAAAAGACTTTCTTTTTGTTTGAAGCGGGCTTTATTTGGGTCACTTACTTCAAAGGGATCGAGATGGGAGATTCGGATTCTTATCAGCAGTGTATATTAAAATATATTGGAGATTTTGCAAGAAAAATATGTATATGATCGAGAGATACCAGGTGTGATACTCAGTTTGGGCGTTAGAATCAATCAGGAGATTGTATCTTCTACTTTTTATGACTCACAAAACCTCAATCAAAAGCCATTAAAGTCCAGAGCAAATGTAAACCCTATGAATCTCCCTTTACATACATATATCGATTTTACCCGGACTCTTAAGAGAGCCTCTCATTATTCTTTTCTGCAACAAGCTGATGCTTTTAATAATAGCGTCGTGACCGTTTTCTAGTCCTTTGATGTTCAGGATATTTTTATATCAGTATATAAAACGTACGTATTATAATATTGATTTTATCTACGTTCGCTTTGAAGTTTTCTAAAGAATTTAATATTCCTTTAGAACGTCCAGCTAATATTTCGCAAAATACTTTACAGCGAAGTCAGTGTACGAAGTAAAGAGAACATTACATCAGTTTTAAGAAGGGCGCAAGACACTCTTTGATACGGCTGCAGGTTACGTATAGAGTAACTTCAAATAAGCCAGCTTTAATTTTGTTAGCTTTTCTAAGTAAGTAAGCTGTGACCGGGTAAAAAATTCAAGCTGTTTATGATGTGATGGAGTCTTAATGTTTATAAGTAGTTGAGTGCGCTCGTTGATAGGTAAAAAAACGAATAAAGTAATTTAAAATGACTAAAATTTTCAAATAAATTTCAAATTTAAATTTATCTGAAGCTTCTGACAGCTTGATCAAATTTATATTAAACTAATGTGACAGATTTTCTTAATATCTCACATAAAATTAACGTAAAAAGTTGACATTTCTTTCAACTGGATTTACCCCCGATTGATTTGAGTTTACGTTACTCTACGCGCCAATTATTGTAGGAAGTCTAAATTGCATTAACCAAGTGATGTAAATGATTAAATTAAAGTAATTTGCCTGTTTTCAGCAACTTAAATGTTAAGCTTATTTAACAAGACTCTAGTTTGAGTTTTCTTATATAATTTTTGACTAATTTAATTTTCTTTAAATCAATCTTAAGACGTGATGGCCTAAAGGCCGACACAAAATTTCCACGGTCGTCGGTTTAAACCCAAACACACGCCTATGCTTTTTCAAATTTATGTGTGATGTGTTATACATATGTGTGTGAATTTACAGTGAATTATGAAATAATTTAATGGCGAAGGAAAATGTCGTGACGAAAGTTACACAACTAAAAGTTCTTGAAGTATGAAGTCCAACAATTTGTACTCGGCCATCGTGGTCGACTAACGCCTATTCCCTCAGTTGTAGAGGAGCTCTATAACAGTGGGATCTATAAGGTCTAATAGAGACATGGTTAGATCTTGTAAAAAAAAGGGAGTGCGACAATGAAGCAAAGCAATGCTGCTCTGCTAGTACGTTGATAAATACAGATGATTCGCCAGCGAGTCATCACGTCACTGAACGAAAACAAAACAGAAACGTAATAATTTTTAAACAATGTCGAATGTCCATGTTGTACCCACCTCTATTTCCGATGAAAACTCTATTCTCGAAGTTGTTGACGAATACAAGAGAATCGTGAACAGGTGGTACAGGTAGGTAGGCCCAACTTCAAGAAAGAGGTTAATTGTCGAATCCAACTCGGTTGGGTGGCGTTCGGGAAGCTTTGCATGATCCTCACATCCAAAATATCCCCTGTACAGTTTATTTTAATAATAACTAAAACTCCTAACAGATCCAAAAACTCGCTCATTACTCTTTGTTAATGTTCGTCGTAAGTTTTAAGCCGTCCTGAAGTTTGTTCGAAATACATGAAATGTATAATAAATGGAATGTGGACATACACTCACGCTATACTCAAGTTAATTAATAACGGCTTGCTTTCCTACTTAGGTTTTAAATAGATTAAAAAGGACTCGCGTTTGTTCTGGAGTCTAGTTAAACATTTGCTCAAACCAAGTTATGCGGGGGAACGGAGCCTGTACTCAGTTTATTCACTACTTTATGCCGCTTTCTATCGACTTGTTGCTCTATGACGTCAGCGGGCTTTGACAAAATACACACAAGCGCTAGCTTTTAGCAACTACGGCGAAGTAGGGTTATAATTTTAGCTATAGATTTATGCAGATGATGTCTTGGCATTAATGTCAGTGAATGAAAGTCGTGATGGCCTGGAAGGTTCGGCGCAATTGAGACAAAATCATGATGGTTGTGAATTAAAATATTACATATGTGACTTTTCAAAGTTATGCGGGTATTCACACTGAATAAATAATTCACTTTACCGATGAAGACAAACAATCTGAAGAAACCTGCACACTAAAAAATTCTCCGCTAGAGGTTTCTTGACTTTATAGTTATATACGATTTAAAATTTCCGGATTTTCTGTATATTAAATGTGAAAGAATTGTTGCGAGAAGTGTGAATTTGGTGCTTGACAGTAACAGCGGGGCGCTTTGTATGCTACGTGAAGGCTACGCGTTTGACGTAGCGTGACCGTTGCAGCTACATAGAGATTTTTCTGGACAAAATTTTGTGAAAGCTTGTTAACTTGAATTTACAATCATTTTCATATTCAAAATTTAATGCTTAATACATTCTCATACTATATTGGGCTCAGATTGGGCCCTACAGAGGTAAGATATAGATTTCAGCCAAACTTACGATATTATATTAAGATGTATCGCAGTTAAGTAAACAATAAAGGCTCACAAAAACTCCAGAAAGTAAAGGGAAGCAGCACACTGAGATAGATACCCCCAAGTTTCACAAATTGTTAAATTGCACGTAAATTTTAGTCTCGTTAATTAATAAAAATATCGAGTTATTGAATAAATGTTTGAAATTTAAATATAAAAAACAGCTCATAATTATTCCTGTGTAACACTTTTGTTTTACATATCCGATTAAGAAGTACATATTGTACTTACCGATTTACATAAATTTCAATTTATTGCGACGAAATATCTGAAACAATAAAACAATAAATGTTAAAATTTTGTTATCATACATGTAGATATCTATGTATATCGCTTGTTCAGCTCTTATCCTTAAGATAAATACACCTTAATGTAAAAGGTAGCAAGTTATAAAATCCCGAATTACATACTCATGTTATTCTAAAGAAAACATTTCGATCTAAATTGTATTTTTAGCTCAGATCCAGGAAACAAGCAACCAACTCGCCTACACGACTACGCTGGAAACAATAAAGCGCATAGTTCCAATTTCAGTCTAAAATACATATTTACTATCTATGTCTATCTTTGTATACGAGTATCTCGTTACTGTATCTATGTAGAAATACTAATAAAATAGTACATGTGTTTGAGACCGAAAACGTCTCTCGTAGTCTCTGATACCCACGACACATGACTCGTATCTTAATGTGGGGTCAGAACTATGTATGTGACTGTTGGGTGTATTTATTTATTTATTATTATTATTTATTATTTCACGCCAAAACCGCTGAATCCGATTTAAAGTTTTGATTAAAGATACACATTATGTAACTGTGGAGACCGTTATACTTTTTATCCCAGTAAAGGAGGAACGCCCATTTTTATTACACATTTATAAAAATCAACAAACTTAACACTAATGTCCACGCAGATGATGTCACGGGATATGGCTATTTATAATAATAAAGGGAAAAATAAAAGGTAGACATTAAATTATAACAAAACTTCTATCCTATAATTCTAATACTATATTTTAAAGTTTCAAGTAAATTTATATTAAAATTTAAGTAAAAAAATAAGGAGTAAGGAAAAAATAAGTAAAATACAATTTAGAGGTAACGATATTACAAAACTTAATATTGGTTTACGCTATATTTTATCAAAACAAATGAAATTTTAAATGTCAACGTGAGTCGTCCCAATTTCCATTGATTAGCAACGCGTGTTATTCTGTTAATCATCGCGATTATCAGTAAATTAAAACATTGCTATGTATGACCATACTAGGCACTAATTTTAGTTGTGGACTAAAGCGTAAGACCGCTCAAGTGTGATTTAGACAAAAAATTTATCAAAATGGTATAGAATCAAAATGGTAAATCATATTCAAATGGTATAAAATAAAGCCACTATTATAAAGTTTTATTTTCAGCTAAACTCATTGAAATTGTTGTTTAGCTTCTTACCGCAACCCCGAAAACAATCAATATGAAAAAAATGCTAACTGGATAAAAAAGAGTCCTGTTAATATCCCATACAAAGATTTTCATAAGATTACCACGAAGCACGTATGATTTATAGCTATTGTTAGTAGGAGCAGCATTCCTCCTGGATTCTCACACGACTTTCTCTAGTAGAATGTACCAGGGAATGTGGATGTGTTGGAGAAATATTTTCGATATATGATTCCATATAAATCCCAGTGCGCTTGTAAATCTTTTTATTTGACGCTTGGCTGCGCGCCTCCGGCCGTTGGCGCGTTATCTTGTTTGCTCTGGGGACCTGCTTGACGGCTTGCAATACCTAAATACAATAAATACCAATTTCCAAAATCTTAATATGCTAATGTCGTCTGTTTAATGCAAATCTATAACAATTTAAACACCCTCACATTTTCTTGATAATTTTACGATTATTCCATCATGCGTGGTTGTCTGGAAAAGATCGCTTTTAGATGATAAGAACGCAAATTGTTCACTGTTCTTTTTCTGTATAATGTGTACAATAAATGGTTTTATCTATCTATAACTAATCGTAATGCCGATCTTCAATATATGCAATCAACAGGCAATAAAAGTACATTGCCTCGACATGAGCCGACCGCATAGATTTCAAAAGCACCGTGTTGGAAGAAACGTGCATCGAACAATAGACTTACGATACTCGCTTATGATATGTTATAAAATCATCACATTTATAACATTGGACATTTATGACGTCGTGCACGAAATTAAAGTAATTAAAAACTACATCACTCTACATCTATAATGTAACTATTATATAGGCAGATATTTTTGGCATCAAAGAATGACCTAAAGGGTTAGTGCAGTGCAGTATATGGCGTCATCGTCGTCGAAAAAGTGATCGCTGTAAATGGATGTCTCTATAGTTTACACAAAAAGCATATAATACTTACCGGTCTTATTTTTGAACGTGTCATACTTTACTACTCTTAGTGAGTCAGTCAGAGTCGTTTTAGATGAAACGATATAATATTGTCTACGAAGAGATAGTTGTCGCCAACTGCTATTGAGTAAAGATATCAATTTAAAAAATATTTATAGGCTCATCTCAATAGAAGTTAACTGAGTGCAATATTTAATATTCTTTCGGTAAATGGAAAATTTTGAACATAAGTTAGTCGCAATTTAATTAGAAATAAGGCTAAAAGTTATAGTATTTTAAACATAATTCCAACTCAGGTCCAATACAAAACTTCGGAGAATCCAAGCAACAGACGACTCAATAAAAACAAAATCTTCTCACAACAATCTGGGGTCGAAAGTAATAAACCATCGGACACAACGTAAAAACTAGATGAAATTTCGTGAAACAAAATGTTTTGTCTAGACGCGTCAATGTTACATTTCGTCTACGTGTCCTTGCAGTAAACAAAATATTTTAAAAACCTGCTAGTGTTTGCAACAGTCGTTTGGGAGTAAACAATATTGCAGTACGTCTATCTTCCATGAACGTGAGGTAAAAAGTATGAAACGCGAAGAGGAGAATGTAGAACTTTGTTGAGTTATGTATGAAATATGAATATGCAATGATGTAGCATGTAATACGTGATCGCTTGGCGGGTTTAATGCCAAAGCTGCCGAGATGGTCGCAGGTACATGCCAAAAAAATAACCTTTAAATCGATATACTAAAGTAAACCAAGCACGTGGAAGATTCTGGGAAGGGTGATTAAGTACCCCATCACGGTGCCTTCTGACTTGACATAGCCAGAAATAGTCGCTCCGACTAAGCTGAAGGAGTGAAACGGCGTCACTAAGTCAAAGGGCATTTCGCATTGAAATTATTATGGCCTCTTTTCCAGGTTATGGCAGGTATTTTGTCTTATGAGTTATGTTAGTAAAGACCTAGCTTGCCTTTACATTTGCGTAATACGGATGATTACTCCACGCGCCAGTTAGATGCCCGCCACTTGGATCCCAGTGGTAGTGACATTCCATTACTGCCCCCCAGAGCTAGCGGGGAAGATTTCCCTTCGAAAACTAACGTTGATTTAGGTCTAATGATGTCAACTTACTACTTCTTATTCGTGAAAAATTATATTACATACATATATACATAACCTCACGCCTGTATTCCCCGAAGGGGTAGGCAGAGATGCATTTCAGCACCAACATTTCGCCAGGTATGTATCAGTCCCACGTAATAGGGGGCGAGCCTATTGCCGTTTTTCGGGCACATTTCCAGACTCTGTGCTGTTACTGAGAATTTCCTAATGGAAAAACCCAATAACACTTTGCCCGACCCGGGAATCGAACTCAATACCTCTAGATCGCACGGCACATACTTGTACCGCGAGACCACGAGGCAAAAATTATATTGTCTGAATGTTTTAATCATGATTAATGATTTACGTGTAACATTTTTTTTAAATTTTGATATACATATTTTAAAAGCAATCCCTGTCAGAAGAGCACCGCAATGTCTTCCATCAATGCTGAACAAAGTGATGAATGCGTACTTACGTTTATCGAAATTCCGAAACATGTTCGAACGTGATACGAATGAAACCGCAATTTCCTTCATCGATTTTACATTCCATTTACGTGTGTCGATGTACTAGCCAGTATATGCGAGAAACTTTGTGTAATTAATATATGAAGGTAGTGCATTTCTTCTAAGCACGAAAAATATAATATACAATAGATAAGAGCACACCGATAATTGTATTTTAATATTGTCTAGAGACGAGGCAACGTAACCGCACTAGCACGTGACGTGAGAGAAAAAATAAACATTATTGTTGTATTTTATTTCTTTAAAACACTCAATATTCATATTTATCTGAAGAAACAGAGATTTTTTTTTATTGCCTTAGTAGGCAGACGAACAAGCGGTCCGCTTGATGGTAAGCGGTTACCGCCACCCATGGACTAAAGTAATGCCAGAGGCACAACCCAGCCGCTGCCTACCGTGTGGTGAACACTCTTTTTTTTAAGCCTCGTTTAAAGAAGGACAAGTCATAGCGCTCGGGGAACACCGAGGCAGGGAGTTCATTCCAGAGCTTGCACGTGCGTGGAAGGAAGGAACGCTGGAAACGCACCGTACTTCTACGGATTGTCTCCAGGTAGTATGGATGAACTCCACTGCGATGTCTGGTAGTGCGATGGTAAAAAGGTGACGACGGTACCATGCTGAACAGTTCCTCAGAGCACTCCCCATGGAAAATATAATGGAGATATATTATAATTGTCATGTGCATTAGACACCACGAGAGTCGTTATATAACCACGAACAACGAGACCCAACAAGTGGAGTGGATGATACAAACAATTGTTTGATGCATACGTAAACATACATATGTTCTTTTCTTGTCTGCATTAAATTTCTTATTCTTATTCATATATACATTTATAAGTAACAAAAAAATTAAAAACTATGAGAGTAAACCACTCAATAGATTGAGATTATATTTGGGACATTTCTGTGTTGACTATACTTATAAAGTATTACCACGAAGTACACTTCTGGTCCGGGAGAATTGTAATTTCTTCTTATATCATGGATTCAGGGTACACAATAAAGTACATTATTTATTAAAAACAAATAAAACTGAGCAAAGTAATACACCTGATATTTAATATATTGTATCTGTTATGACCAAAAGTTATTAACTAATAAAAAACCTTATAATTTAATCTTGCCAATTAATTATCGTATTCTTTGTTTATCAGAAAAGAAACACCCTTAACTTATTAATAAACTAATTAACTTACAATTCCAAATTAATTTCGAATCCAATTTGAGTGACATTGTTTTAGTACATTTATAATTTTTACCTGTTAGTAAATAAGGTAACAAACACATGTAACTAAGAGGCAGAATTATGCCAACCCGACGTAGAATTTATTTTTTATTTAAACTGTTGTTCGTTAATCAATATAATATGTCTTTTTGTTAAATTAAAATATAATCTATGTCTTTGTTTAAGTAAATAAATAAACCCAACAGCCACATACATATGTAATTCTGACACCGCAATACGATTTAAGGATTGTATAGTGGGTTTCGGAAACTACGAGAGATTTTTAATATTTGTGGACATCAAAAACAATGTCTCGGTGCGGGGATCAGACCCGTGGCCTCTCGTTTCACAAGCTGGTGTTTAGAAAACTGCGCCCCGAAGGCTGTCAAAGAACAAAAAAATATACTGTAGAGCAGTGGTCGGCAACGCGCGACCCGTGAATGGTACTGGTACCCGTGAATGGCATTAGTCAACATTTTCCATTTTTTCTATGGGATATGACTAATTATATTATAGGTTTTGCTTAGAATTTAGGGTAAATATCACAAGTGCGGCCCGCCTTTAGTTTATTTTGCCACATTGCGACCCTTTCCTGCCAAAAGGTTGCCCACCACTGCTGTAGAGTATTAATACTTCCATTTTAATACCCACTTGTCGACTCTAAGCCACGCTGACATGCCCTTCGCATACATTATTATTTTTTACAACAAATGAATTTTTATTGAAACATCAAATAAGAATGCCATTTATGCTCAAGTATTTTCCAACATCTTGAGAAGTTAACAGAGCGCGCTCTACTTGACTTTGGCCTGAATATCTTGTGAAGTATCATAGTTTATGAAATACTGGCAATATCACTATTATTTTAAAACTTTGACGATATACATATATGACGTAATGTTCTTGCGCATTAGATGGAAACTCATGAGATATTATGATTTAACTTTCAACTCTTGGGTCGTTTAAAAGCTACGATAAATCAACTTGATATCATATGTATCAATATACCAGCTTTAGTAACCATTATCAACATCTTTGCTTGTATAAACTTTAGAATTGGGTTCAAAGAAAAATGAAAAGTTTATTAATGAACAAAGCGTATGGTTTGCTTTTTTATAGACTGCCTCGTGGTCTCGCGGTACAAGTATGTGCCGTGCGATCTTGAGGTCTTGGGTTCGATTCCCGGGTCGGGCAAAGTGTTATTGGGTTTTCCCATTAGGAAATCCTCGGTAACAGCACGGAGTCTGGAAATGTGCCCGAAAAACGGCAAAAGGCTCGCCCCCTATTACGTGGGACTGATACATACATGGCGAAATGTGGGTGTAGTAATGCACCTCTGCCTACCCCTTCGGGGAATACAGGCGTGAGTTTATGTATGTATGTATTTTTTTATAGTCTCCAAGGAATCTAATATAGTTTTTTTTTTGTATTAAAAATAACATGAAACTTCTCCATAGTGCATTAGTTGACAGACTTTGAAACTTAGACATATGTCTCAAGAGCAAGAACCGGGGATCAACTGTTCCAAAGTCCAGTTTGCATCTAATTAGGCTTCAGGTATTGTTTTATTCAACTTCATTTAATGAATGAAACCCCTTATTTCCTCAGGGAAATTTATTCCAGAGAAAACTAGATTGTATTACGTTGAAAAAAACATAATTAAATTTTGCATATGGACAACATTGTATAGATCTCACAGCTCATTCATATATGCTACCTTTCCGAGCCCCGTTACCATACGGCGATTAAAATTTAACGTATATTTATCTTGCTTCAGGCTAAAGCGAAAGAGCTCGTGTGTTTCACTCTTGAATATTTAAGTATGACTTATAAAGTCACTTTCGTGCATGATTGTCGCCCTCCCGAGAAATGTTAGAGCCATTTTTTCAAGTTCAAATATTAATGCGAATAACAGGGATGATAAGTTGTCTCACCTCCGTACGCTCACATTTTAACATTATTTATTTATATGTACTCAGTGTGAATACGATGTTTCATGTTCTTGTTATGTCGCCATAGATAGAATTTGCTTTTGTGTAAGAGGATTCGTATTTTATGCAAGTCTGTATCATGGTGAATGCTCTGAAGAATTGTTTAAGCTTGTCCCGTCCTCTCCTTTCCTCACCAGAACCACGCGTGCTGGCATGCGAAGCCATAGCTTTGTGGTCACAACATCCGCGGCTCGAACCAAAAAGTTCGCCAACTCTTACCTTTGCCGCACCATCAAGCTGTGGAATAGTTTGCCGGCTCACGTGTTCCCTCCTTCCTATGATCCTGGATCCTTTAAGCGAAGCGTGAAGAAGCATTTGTGCAGGCCGGCATGATTGTGTCGACCAGCGGGTGACCATATCGTTTCTCGCTGGTCGGTATTAATTTTTTGGACTCCACTGGTAAGCACAGTGGAGTCACTTTGCCGTGCCAGGATAAAAAAAAGTAGCTTCTGACGCGCCTGACTGACAATCACTAATGGTGGCTACTGTCATTTTAGTCTAATTTACTGAATAGCTTCATTTGTGGCGTGGCGCAGTTGGCTAGACACCAGCTTGCGAAACGAGAGCCTGCGGGCTCGATTCCCGCACTGAGACAAATGTTTGTGTGATCCACAAATATTTGTTTGGTCTGGGTTTTTGTGAGACCGTGAAGTTTCTCGTAGTTTCTGATACCCACGACACAAGACTCGTATCTTAATGTGGGGTCAGAACTATGTATGTGACGTGTATTTATTTATTAAACCCATTGTTTTATGTGTAGTCGATTATGTTGTTATTGTGTGTAAAAAAAAGTGATCAAAAACTAAGACAGTTAATTGTTACGGTGATTACAAACACATTGACGTAAAAAAAAACCCGTGAAAAAAATCGTTTTCCTAACTTCCTTAAGTATTATTAAATGTATAAGGATTACAATCTATACATACATATATACATGTATATATCCTTTTTCATTACACTGTGAAATGTTAATGACAATTACCAGCGGTAAAGTCTCATAATTTCTTACGCCTGTGAAAATTTAAAACCATGTGTAAATTGATTATCGTTTACATTTTTTACAAGAAATATGTCTCTACCAACATAGAAAATGTATTGAAATAATTATTGAAAAAATTACTAAAAATGTGAAACATTTATTGTCTTAAACATAAAATAGAGAGGTAAGTTGTATTTACGTAAAGTGTGTACTTTCGCATAATTTCGGTGATAATACGAAATATAATGTCACTAAAATCCTTTGTAATAGACGCTATAAATCGCAAACTGAATCTCTTCGGTACACGAAATGTGAACGCGCCCTAAATAAATGGATTTGTGTCCATTAGTCCTTTAGGGATAAGGGATTACTAAAGTAAATAAAAGTCCAAATTTATTCTCTTACGGTACACACAATATATTTTTGTTAAGAATATTATGGATGTTCGTTCTAAGAAAAATCATTTTAGCGCCTTATTCTCAGTGCCATAATCTATTAAAATAATTAATGCCCTAAGCAATTATTTTAAAAGTCTGAATAAATATACTGAAAAGTCAAACACGGCACACTTTCAAGTGTTAATATTCAGTATTTTTATATATTTTTAGTTTTATAATTACAACTGTAATCGTTCTGTGTTTAGTCCTCAGATAGTGAGTTATATAAACAGAAATCATGTAAGCTTCTAGTGGTCTTAGAAAGACCAAAACAACAACAAGTATTTGTAGATACCTCAGACTTATGTCTGTTTGCGGCGATGTACCTTTACGGCTTACTCAGCCTCAGATTGGTTTGTACTTAGATAATAACATTCTAATTATATTTATGTTAACTTATTTCGATTACAATTAAGAGAGTTTAAATACAAACATAAGAAATTAGCAGCAACAGAAGTGAAATTTCGATGGCGTAATTGGGTTTTTCAATTAGGAAGATCCAGCAGGAACTTGGTGTCTGGAGATGTGCCCCAAAAACGATAATACTAAAGCTACAGAGCTCCTTTAATTGTGATTAAAAAACAATCAGCGAATCGTAAGTGTAGAAATATTAAACTAACTATACCTTGGGGATACAAGCGTGAAAAATGCATATATATGTATGTATATTGTACATACGTACGTTTATCAGTTGACAAAAAACGTGAAAAATGACACGCCGCACATTATACACAAAAATATTTTCACATATATATTACAAATTAAACAATTTCACCACTTACATGAGCGAAGAAAAATTATACAACAATGTCATATTAAATTGAGTCTGCTCGCGATGACAGGCCGAAGGAAAGCAAAAAATATTAGCATCCCATAAAGCTTTATATTTACCAGACAAGGGAAATCATATTACTGTTTTCTGTGGGGGCTTATATCGATCTTTTCTTACAACCTTCTCGTGTATTCTAATTTTTGACAAACGCACACACTTTAAGAGTTTCTCTTTTAAATTGCTGGTATTGATTGACCTATATTGCAATAAATGAGACGATGCTTTATGAGATAAGGCTTTTGTGTCATATTGAAGTTGGGAGATTTCAATTTGAAAATAATTTGGTAAACTTTACTCTGAATAAATTTGCCATTTTTGTATAATGATCATATTTTTACATAAAATTTCGCTAGCTATCCTATCCTGATCACAAGACGGGGCTTTTTAGAGATGAAGGTCATTTATATCCCTCAAGAATCTACCGAAATCCTATGGAAATTTTCGATAAAACTTTGCTTGACCCAGGATTTTCGATCCCGCCAATTTATATCGCGAGGTCAAACGAAGTGTTCAACATAAAGACAACTTATATTTTCATAAAATACCACGTTTCATTGGCATTAGTCACATCTATTTCAAATATGTTAATGTATTTTACACCGCAGATATTCCAACCCCAAGACCTAAGCTACCAGAATATTTTCATAGGCGCTGACCGTCTAAGGGTTAGGCGGTGTAAATGCCATCGAAATCTCTCAATAATTCACTTTACAAACCCTCGTCGATTTATCCCGATCGTAAACAGGATTAGCACGGCACATTCAATGGCTTGGAAAATTAACGCACATGTGGTTAAAATTAGCTCTGGCACAATAAACATATTTAAGCACGACATCGGCGCGGCTGAGTAATTCAACTGTGAGTTAATAACCTTAATAAGATATTGTTTGTTTCTACCTACGAGTAGTAGTTCGTTAGTAAAAATTATAAATTTTAAAATATGATGATTGGGATTATTTTTTAATTAACTGAAGGTATAGAGAACATCGGTTCTTATGTCGCCCTCGTTAAACTGCAGGTATAACCCAGAGATATCTTCACGCCTACATCTAAAATGATAAATGTCTATGCCGCTTATACTTTATTTTTTCAAATGCTTTTACATTTCACGAAACGAAACGAAATGATCCAATCTGTCAGTGTCGCCACTATTTATAGCCAACTTCCACCAACCCCCACTTTAAAATCCATAATCCCATTTTTATTCTTATTTTCAAATTATTATTTACCCACATTTTATTTATACAAAATAATAAACTTTACAAATGAAACCTTACACATACTACTATTAGAAATAGCTCTCAGCCCAAAATTACTAATAGCAGAGCCATGCAGTATGACCAAGTGCTGAGTCTCAGCAGGGACGCTGACCGCAAATCCTTTTAAGAGCTTACCAGCGGGGAATCGCAAGTGTTATACCTATTACCGCATTACACTAGTACAAACTGTTTTTTTGATGGCCTCTTTACCGTACGCAAGATCTTGGCATGTTCAATAATAGTGCTAATGTTACGAATGTGCGTTGGTTTTGAAAACGAATTGCTTTAACATGTGATTTATTTTGTTATTGTATAAGTAGAATACAATACACCCCACAGTCACAAACATAGTTCTGATTCCACACTAAATGCAAGTCTTATGGGAAAGTCTTATTCGTGGGTATCAAAATGTACGATAGTCTGATCGGTCCCACTGACTCCTAGACCCAAAACAAGATATTTTATAGATCACAAAAACGTTTGTCTCGGTGCGGGGATCGAATTCCGGCCTCTCGTTTTAGGAGCTATCTAGTTAAAGCGCTCGGGGGTTGTCGAGTTGTAGTATTAATGCTTATCATGTGTTTTAATATAAACCTACTAAAGTAACGATTGGCGATCACAATTCCATAACAGATAGTGATTTGAACGTGACCACATAATTAACACTGACAATGCAATTTTGCTTATTATCGAAATGTGTTCAGGCTTATTAGATTAATTAATCAAATTGACAACTCAACCGCAATAGGTAATAATAGACCTAACTAAGTGACCTTGTGTTAAAATTTAACTATTATAATTTGCGCTGTCAAGTCAGCATTTAACAGATGAGGCTTTTATATTTGCTAGTATGTATACTGAAAAGCTGAGGGAATCGTGTTTTTTTCACACTCACGTTTTACCAGTTATGCTTTACTTCTCATGTACCTAGTAGATCTTTGATATTGTCGTTTACCAAATAAATTTGCTCCTAAGAAATTATTAATAAATAAATCCGATAAGTTTGCCTGACCCCAAAATCGAAATCGAGACTGGTTGTGGGCGTTACTTCATGCCTTGGGACTAACGAGGAACTAAATGTTCTAAATGTAAAATGTCTGTTGCCGAGAAAAAATTGCAATTACCCCTTACCAATCAACTACGTAGTTCATAAAACAAGTCACCATATACCTACTATTAGAGAGGTTTTACTTGTTCGTACAACGGTCGGTATTCGGACCTTTCAAATATCTTACTACCATGATTTAACGAATATTAAAGTTGACGTGGGTACCTTGTCACTTCAACTTCGAAAAGTCCGGATTTTGTGAAAGAGATTTGAACCCAGAAGTATCACGACAACACATAACTTATTCTTTAGTCTGTTGCTAATTATCATCATCATCATCATCAGCCCAAATACGTCCCACTGCTGGGCATGGGCCTCCTCTACAACTGAGAGGGTTTAGGCCTTAGTCCACCATGCTGTCCTAGTGCGGGTTGGCGGACTACACACCTAAGAAATTCCTAAGAACTTTTAGGTGTGCAGGTTTTATCACGATGTTTTTCTTCACCGTTAAAGCAAGTGATAATTCATTGTGAATACACACATAACTTCGAAAAGTCAGCGGTGTGTGCCTGGGGCTTGAAGCTGCGACCGCCGAAATTCTCGACCGCGCGCCTAAACCTCGAGGCCATCACTGCTTGCTAATTAACTAAAATCAAATTCCATACTACAAATGTATACAATTCTCGGATGGGTATAGTTGTTTCATACAATTTGTACAGAAATATTACAATAATACAATTCCAATGGCAGTGCCCGGATCAACTTGACGTAAATTTTAGTAGGAGTTAACTGGAGAGTAAGCTATCGGCTTAACGTTTATTGCGCCTTGAAGGTTGTGACGTAACCTGAGTCAATATTAACCGGAATATTAGTTCGGCAAGGAATTAGATATCACAGATAATTTCCCATGATTTCAGCTTACTGAATGTATAGAGGTTTTTTTTACTGTATTGATTTAGCTCTTCCTTTCTATAGTTCTGGGTTCTTTAAGCATTGCGTGAAGAAGCATCTCATCAGGCCGGAATGAAAATATCGAGTGACTAGAAATGGGAATATTTCTCTACTTGATGCTCCATTTGGACAAATCGTGCTTACCAACAGGTTGTCACTTTGACGTGCGCGTAAAGAAAAAAATATAATGCTGTGAGAACTACTGGGCGTTTTAATAGGTATGCCGGCGTAGGTTTTTTGACTGGGTGGGGACCTCAAAATAGCCTTTTCGCTCACTTCAATCTTAACAGCATCTGTGAAGCGAATGTGAAACGCGAGGCTGTAGGTGCAATCCTAAGTTAAATTATCGTGTTTACGTTAAAGTAAGTCCGGAAAAAATCTCTACCTATACCAACAAATACCCACTCCACACTTACATCATCTAGACACGATAACGTATGAGTCAGTGGCGGTAATTCCATAGAAGCCCAAAAGCCCAGCTTGCCTTACATAATTCCGAATAATAATCTTTAAGCTTTAAATCTTTATTTAACAAAAGCAATTTGACATATAAATGAGGATATCCTGAACCCACGATGAAAAATTTTAAACTATCATCATCATCATCATCAGCCCATATACGTCCCACTGCTGGGCACGGGCCTCCTCTACAATTGAGAGGGTTTAGACCTTAGTCCACCACGCTGGCCTAGTGCGGGTTCGCGGACTACACACCTAAGAAATTCCTAAGAACTTTTAGGTGCGCAGGTTTTATCACGATGTTTTCCTTCACCGTTAAAGCAAGTGATAATTCATTGTGAATACACACATAACTTCGAAAAGTCAGAGGTGTGTGCCTGGGGTTTGAACCTGCGACCGCCGAAATTCTCGACCACGCGCCTAAACCTCGAGGCCATCACTGCTTACACTATACATTATATAATTAACCTATAACGCTATTGGCTTTCTATGGAAGTACCGCCACTGGTATTAGTGTGTATTTTTCTGCTTGACGATTCATTTATTAAACCTCGCGGAAATTTGTTAGTCCAAAACACACCTCTACGATTTCAAATGGTTTGTTAACTGGAGGCGGTGCTAAAGACTGGTCCTCATTAGAGGCTCGCGAGTTGTATAACCTCGTTTGGTGCACGCGTGGCATATGCACCACAATGTCCATTCGCAGATAAACTAATTTTCTATGAATTTGCATATGCTCCGTTCCCAAATGGCAATGATAAAGGTATGCTAGAAATTCTGCGACTGGTTCTAAATTACATTACTCGTATATCCATATAGTTGTTGCTAAACCTTAATCAGCTCCTATTTGTTGTCTCACTGTTACTAAATAATTTTATTAGTAAAAGATATCAATTCTAACACTCTGATTGTGGGTTGCTGGCAGTCTATTTCGAGTAATATTTTAGTCAGCTTTACCACCGGCCTATTAGCTCAGTTGGTTAGAGCGTCGTGCTAATAACGCGAAGGTCGCGGGTTCGATCCCCTCATGGGCCATTTTTTTTTGTATTTATGTATGCTAAGGACATAAATTACATACTCAACAAACGTTGTCCACAAATTTTTGGATGTATTTTAGATTTTACTAAAAAAATATCAACAGATAAATCGATTTCAAAGCGAATACGTCGGTAATATTTCTATGATAGTCCCACGAGGACACAACATCGCATTTTGAGAAAATATAAATGTTAAATTATAATTAATTAGGGTTTTATACAGGTTGTATAAAACCCTAATTAATTAAAGTCTTTGTACTTCTTTCAACACATAAAGGATGTGTTTTAAGCATTCTTAAAGCGTTTAGCTGTATTTTCGTAGAAAATCACAATTTGGCACACACTTAGTTAATCCAAGTACAACTGCAATTAAGCACATCACAGTAAAAAAACGTTCCTGCGAGCTTTTTGATAGCGAGGCTGTCGATTTCAATGCTGTCCGAAAGCATTATTGTTAGAACTACACAATGGAAACTGAGACGAGGTCCTACACATTGTACACTCGACCTTATAGGGATGAAAATTAATGGAGGTAGGGTAAATATTATCTGTGGAACTTATTTGAGATACGTGCCGCAGTAGTTACTGTTTCGTCAAAGTACTTGTGTAATTGCCGCTTCACGCCGAGGTAACACAACACGACTATCTCAACAAATGGAATGTACGGAGAAATTTGGGACGGAACTAGTAATTGTCCGCAACTCTATTGTTAAATTTATACTATCAACAATTTATGAGTGCAGTTACGGCTCCGTAGGTTTCATGAATTGTAGAGATTTTAAACAATCTCAGACAACTAAAAACAAGTAAGTAACAAGATTACTGACTGCCTTGTGGTCTCGCGGCACACGTGTCTGCTTGTCGACCTTGGGTCTTGGGTACGATTCCGAGCTAGGCAAAGGGTGACTGGGTGTTTCCCTTAGAAAAATCGAGTGTGGAATATTGCCTGAAAACGTGGGATGAAAACATAAGCGGCGAAATGTGGGTGTAGAAATGCACTTCTGCCTAACCCTTCGGGGTAATACAGCCTTGAGTTTATTTATGAATGTAAAAAGATTACTTTAAATAAACTAGCGACCCGATCTTATCCACTATATTGTGTTCAAAATATAATTAAAAAATATTTCTACATATACTATAATGTATAATTTCAGTCATGTTCTTCTAATCTGAATTATCTAAACCAACAATATAAATAAATATGAAACGAAACAACTCGTTCTAGCGGATGTTTTAAGACTAACTGAGAACCTAACTCAATTAAAACCTGAGAAGTCGTTAAACAAGTTTGAAAACTTAAGAAATGTATAAGACGAAAACGCATTTCAGAAGTAGTTACTTAAGAAGTGTAACAGTTAGATAATCTCAATACTTGATGAAATATCTAGTCAATAACTTTCAAGTGTCAAGTAAAGGAAATTAGCAAATTGATAACATACAACGACCCAACACGTAAATTTCCTCATACTTCCTTTTATTACAGGTAAAAGAAACAGTTTGGTATTCAATGTGAAACAAATTTTCTCTTGTTTTTGACCAGGATTTTCCAGTCTTTCTTCCAGATTTTCTGTCCGACACAAAGTTTTATCAAAATCTGTTCCGCAATATATAAATGTACTTCTAATGTTCCAGTATCAAAGCAATATAAATATATAGGTATATATTTAGAGGTAACCTTTATTCATTTTATATTAATATTTTATTTATTTATTTTTTCTATAAAAAATATGCGGGAAATAGTTTGCTACAATTCAAGACGAGGTAGACATTTATTTACAAGCAGTAATAAAATCTCGGCTAATTTACCTCGATAAAGAAGCAAAAATTTTTTTACTGCATTTTATAAGACATAAATTGTGTTGCTTTTTGCCGTAATGGCCAATAAAAGTCGTCAGTTCAGGTGGCCGTGGCGTTATAGTATAAGTAATAAATCATACGGGACGTGGTAGCCGCTTTCGCAAATCTGTGATCTCGTTCTTACTTATATAGAAAGAAAGAGAGGGCAAATGACAAACTCAGAGTTCCAGCTATGTTGGTCCCATTCCCTACAGTTACAACATACCTTTAGGATTAGCTCTTAATTAAATTCTCTTATAATTTAGGACAAGAGTTTCGTTATAGAGATTTTAATTTGCAACTGGCGCGATTCGTTTCTTTATGCGGTTGAAAATTAACTTATTTTAAGGATTCGTTCGTACTGAAAATTACATTTAAATTAAAATGCCCGCTTTAGTGAGTCGGAGGCAAACGTTTTAATAGTAGTTATGAAAATACTTTGAATATTTTATTTTAAAACGTTTTGGAGAATGGTAAGACTTTAATTTTACTAATTAGACGCGAATATTTTATGACTACATATGTACCTTTATGAACATTCAAGTAATAATAATTACTTGGATGTTTTATTTTATTATTTTTGTTAAAAGTAAGTTAAATTGATGCTCGACTCTTATTGGTCGTAGCGTGATAATACATAGCCTAAGACCTTCCTCGATAATTGGACTATTTAACACAAAAACGATTTTGTTGTTATTGTAAGCAGTATTTCTTGAAATAAGCTTTAGTTTAGCGCGTTTTGGTCCTTGGAACGCTCTTGGTAAACAACTTTTTCGCTCAAGGAAAATTAAATGAAATACAGTGATAGGTTTTTCAATCGAGCAAGAGCATCTAGTAAACGTAATATTATTATATGTAGGTTTTTTCGTAAGCTTTGTTGCCAACGAAATAAAATCAATATAATTTCACATATTCAAACAAACCAACCATAACATAAATTCAATGTAGCCCTTGCTAATTTAATACGATCAGAATGAATCAATAATCGGCTTACCGAAACATCCAATTAAATTGATTGAACAAATATCTTACAGTATTTCAAAGTCCCAAAGGCCACGGTTCGATATACCTAATATGGAGCCGCCAATGGTCGGTATAAACCCGCGTGTTATTATAGACCCACAGGACTTCCATAGAAGCCCAAAAGCGTTAAACGTTAATTGTGTAATGTCTAGTTTATATTTGCTTGTTATGGAGTCTTTATCTAACAAATCACTTTATTTAATAAAGATTTCAAGCCTAAAAAATATTATTTCGAATTTTAAAAGGCAAATTGGGCTTTTGGGCTTCTATGGAAGTACCGCCACTGCCACAGGATAGTTCAGTGAGCATAGCCCATCGTTGTAATAAAGTGTATCTTTGGGTATTACCCTTATCTTTATCTGTTTCTCTTTGTATCAGGAATGATTGGTTTTGATATCCTAGAACTTAGATGTAAGGTTTTCATAATGCGGCATTACATTCTTCTTTTGAGACATAAGATGGATTCTCCTGAGATGGTTAGCCGCTTTTCTTTCTTTTTTTTAATTTCCAGAGAACTATGTGAGTCTTTGTCGTCGTCGACTATGTCTATTTATGCCTGCGGAATCAAAACGTACTCTCTACGGTAGGAATGCTCCCACGGTTAGAGCCATTCATTTGCTGAATAGGTTTATCGCTGGGGTCCTAGATGTCGACCTACATGATGATATCATTATCAGCCCATTTACGTCCCACTGCTGGGCACGGGCCTCCTCTACAATTAAGAGGGTTGAGGCCATAGTCCACCACGCTGGCCAAGTGCGGGTTGGCGGACTACACGTCTAAGAAATTCCTAAGAACTTTTAGATGTGTAGGTTTCATCACGATGTTTTCCTTCACCGTCAAAGTACGTGACAATTCTTTGTGAATACACATAATATTACTTCTAAAAGTCAGAGGTGGGTGCCTAGGGTTTGAACCCGCGACCGTCGAGATTCTCGACCGCGTGCCTAAACTTCGAGGCCATCACGACTTAGTTGTTTACTTGTTTGGTGATATATTTATGCGAATTATAAATTATTTTAAAATTTATTATAGTAATATTGGTTTAGTGTCTAGTGCATAATTCAGCAATATAAGCAATATAGTATATAGTGTAAGCTTGATGTATTTTAATGAATAAATAAATAAAGGCAATTCAAAATTCCGTGTTTCTCCAACGTCACTTGCGAGGCAGCTAGCAGCAGTAATCCGAGTTAAATTTGTGGAGTCGAAACTAACGATTTTTTTAAAGCGGATTGGAGCCATGTGTTGCAGTATCCCTCTACGATTGAATGGATTTATTATCTGTATTTCTGACAAATTTCATAGAATCAATAATAATTTGTATTAGGAAATTTTAGGTCAGTTAATGTAAGGCAGTAGACAAAAGAAAGCTAATTATGTTTTATATTGCTTGTTACCTAAACCCTCTCAGTTGTAGAGGAGGCCCGTGCCCAGCAGTGGGACGTATATAGGCTGATGATGATGATGATGATGATGATGATTGGTTGTTACTACAGTTTTTTGGTTTTAATGATTCAAGGTTATTTTATAAAATAGCGAAACCATCCGACCATGATATAATCGTTGGTACGCTGTCATTACACCAAGGCAAGAAGAAATAATATTAATGTTCCAAAATAAAGTAAACATCATCGCCCGCTTCCAAAGCCTATTATAAACAAACCAATAATCGATCTTGTAATTTCTACGAAGTTCCCGATCAGTTGAGTACTTTGTGGTATAAAACGAATTAGTTTCAGTTTTGATAAAGTTTATCTAGTGGTAAGCTTAAACATAAATCGTTTTACTATTGTTGTTCAAAAATGACATCAATAAATCCTTACATTGAAAAAAAAAGTATTCTTAATGAATCCATAAAAATACTGCAGCTTCATGAAATGCATAAACCTACGTCCCTAAAAGGCGAAAATAAAAGTACTCTAGAGTAAGTAGTTTTTGGAACGAAGTTCCTTATTTTTTTATCGTACCCTCGGATTTCAATCACAAACTCCAAGCAAGAGCACACAACAGCGTGAATGATTTTCCCAAAAATGTCAGCTAACGTTCAATTAAAGTTTGTTGGACGTATTGAATTTCGCCTCAAAAGGCCAGTAACAATGGTTTTGACGTTGCTCTGAATGGACATCGGGCAAGTGGTTTTAAGGGAGCAAAGAGTCTAGTGGCTGATTGGGTTTTCTATAAAATTTCATTAGAAGCTGGCCGGATTGGGTCGGGGCTTAATTAGAGGACTTTGGCAGTAATTCTTTATAAAGTCAGAAATTATGCCAGAACCTTTGTAATGGATTGTGAAAAGTATGTTCATTATGTGTTTGAATGAACAGAGTACAATGTTTGTGGCTTTTTTTTCTGTTTTTTGACTCAACTGCCCCATCTAGGTAATAACCCCGACTGTACTTTATACAATGTGCATGAGGCTATATTTCACTTGGTGGTATAAAACAAAGAAACAACAGCTTCATCTTTTATTATTATTGACATCTTTGAAAGACAAGCAAAATGTTATATGCTCCCCATAAAAACACGAGGAAATAGCATCTGACCTTAAAATTAAAGGAATGCAGTAGAAACAGAGAAAGGTGGAGTGATGTGTGGTGAATTAGCCTGAATTAAGCAAACTATGAAGTTTATTTAATTCAGGCCAATTATGTATATAGTCATACAGCTACTTCATATTAGATACATCTAGGACATTTCTAGATTACACATATGTTCGATCTTAATACTACAATTTGGATTGGCTATAGTGTTTATGTTCACGATGCTACAACTATCATCACAGCGCACTAATAGAAAGAATAATCATTTATTTTGTATTTACGATATGCTATGAATCTATACAAAGAATTAGAATGCCGAATTCGATTGAAAAGTGTAATAAAAAAGTCATCCTTTCAAACGACAAATCAAACTCAAAGATTTACTATCGAAATGTACGCGAACATCAACACACAATAAAATTCTAATTAAACATAAAATCAGCAGTAAAACGACGTCTCAGACTCGCTGTATAACAATCAGCTACTAATAATACAAAACGATTTCAAGACCTTCGCTGAAGTTGGAACAGCTCTCTGAAACTTGGCTTGTAAGGATCCAGAACAATGGCCGTGGACGCAGGGATGCCATTTTAATTAATGATAAACACAAATGTAAAGGTGACAGCGGATGGCGGCATTCTTGCTTTGATTTATAAAGTACGCGCTCCGACAAGGAACGCTGAATAGCTTTTGAGGACGGGACAAATGGACAGGTTATGTTTTATACTTTTATATTTTTTGTGGTGGCTTTGTTATTTCATTCCTGTTCAGGTTTAACAAGGTGGGATAAGATTTTTTCTGTTTTCGTACGGAATAATGATTGTGATATACATAATCAGAAGAAAAATCACGTTTCATAAATCGAAAAACCACACGTTTCTTTTAGTCTAATAATATTTTTCTTTTGAAGAAATACATTTTTTTTGTGAGAGAAAGAAAACATATGGGAAACACTGTTCCATCATACTATAGATAAACGAAATAGTGATTACTCCAAAGAAAGATAGCAAATTAGGAACCGTTGCAGCGTTGTCAATATTTAAAGATGAAAGTCGTAAGGAACCAAATGAAAGATACATTGGTACTGCAGTGATCTCGAATACTCATGTTGTAGTAAAGTTGTTATAAAAGTTTTGTAACAACAACAAAGTAATAAACAAATATCGAGCGTTTCACCTTTTGTAAAATGGCATAGATAACACCGTACTTTGTGGTGACAACGTTGCTAATAGGCCATCATTCGTCAGTAAATAGACCCAGGCGGACGCGAAAGATGAAAGAAGTATATAGAAACATTCTACTTATAAAATATTTGTAAAATGGGGCTTGTAAAAAATTTGATCAATTTGTCTTAAGATGAAGGAACATTTTGGACAATAGAATTTGTTGCCGTATCACCGGTCACTGATTCCATTTAAGCATTTGATCGGATTGCTTTTGATGATGTTGAGACAAATCAGATTTATTTCCCTTCGTAACGTGTTCCTATTACCTTCAGATCACTCCTTCGTAAGTCATTTTGTCGGCTACAATCGTTGAAACGGGCTGCATTGAACGAATAAAGTCCAATAATTAACTTGTCATGTACAAAAGCGACCCTTAGTATTAAGTTCTACAATGACCGTCTTAAATATGAAAAGTTAAAGGGTATCGGGTGTACTGACAGTTCGCTCAAAAAGTCTAAATAGGTCATTTTGTATATTACAGAGGAATTTATCAAAATAAGTTTTAAGTTAACAAAGACTATGTTTTTGCTTGGTAATTTTGAGCGAGCTGTAACACAGAAATAGTTTAAATTTAAGGAACGTTATGTAAACTATGTAATAAAGTGCTACAAGCTACGAACATCGTAGTACGATAAAGCTACATGTCGCCTACAATACGTTTTGTCTCGTAGAAGTTGTCGAATATTTAAACCCTTTTCTAAGTAAGTTGCCAAAGTTAAAATATGTTAAAATCCCTGACAACCCTAGAGAAGCAAAATAAGGACCAACATATCATCTTTAAATAATGCTTATTAACTAAATTTCCCAACATAGAGAGTTAAAACGACTGTCTTCCTTTACCATCGGTATGACCCATCAACACAATAATATAAAATGAATTTATCTTATAGAAGGTATGATTGCTTTATCAGAATTTCTAAAGATTTCTTCAACGATTGTTGTCTAAACGATTATTGGCTCTATAATGTCACGTGTATCTACCATTAACCCAGCGCGTGATATGGTTTCTAAACTAAAAGCCTATTGAAGGTAGATAGAATTACTTGAGCTTAGGTACACTTGTGCGCAAAGTCTTTCAAACTTAACCTTGAAATGTAAGTGAAAATCGGTAAGCACCGTTTAATACGTTCCTCGATGTACTGTAACCGGAGTATTCATTTGAATTCACAGCGCATCCCAGCAAAATGTTATCAAACGTGAGCCATCAAAAGGAGTTCGCGACGTAATCGCTTTACCAACTGATTGCTGACAAGAGACTAGGAAAAAGTCAGTAAATATAAAATCGCGTTAACTTCAATATTTTGCGTCTTGAAACGGTAGACTGTGAACCAGTTTCCCGAATTTAATTTATTTTCAGATTAGATTGAGAGAGAAATCGAAGTTAGTTGAACGCAATTTTATACCACTGAGATAAGGCTCCCTGGAAATCTGTATGAGATGCGATATTTTTAAGGCAGGATTAAGTATGTTTTATACATATATAGACTATATTATGGCTATTAAACTCAGTGTATTCAGTTTTAAACAAGTAATTTTATACGCGAATAATTATATTGAATACGTTTTTAAGAGTCATAGTCAAGCCAAGACAATAGTCAAAAAAGATGAAATATGAATGATTAAGACACATAACATAACCTCACGCCTGTATTGTCCGAAGGGGTAGGCAGAGGTGCATTTCTGCACCCACATTTTGCCGGGTATGTAACAGTCCCACGTATAGGGGGCGAGCCTATTGCCGTTTTTCGAGCATTTTTCCGGACTCCGTACTGCTCCTGAGAATTTCCTAATGGAAAAACCCAATAACACTGCCCGACCCGGGAATCGAACCCAGAACCTGTAGATCGCACGGCACATACTTGTGCCGCAAGACCACGAGGCAGCAGAGTAGAGAATGATTAAGGCTTGAAATGATATTTCTTTCAATCATCATCATCATCATCAACCCATATACGTCCCACTGCTGGGCACGGGCCTCCTCTACATTTGGGAGGGTTTAGACCTTAGACCGCCACGCTGGCCTAGTGCGGGTTGGCGGACTACACACCTAAGAAATTCCTAAGAACTTTTAGGTGTGCAGGTTTCATCACGATGTTTTCCTTCACCGTTAAAGCAAGTGATAATTCATTGTGAATACACACATAACTTCGAAAAGTCAGAGGTGTGTGCCTGGGGTTTGAACCTGCGACCGCCGAAATTCTCGACCGCGCGCCTAAACCTCGAGGCCATCACTGCTTTCTTTCAATACTAAATTTATTCTGTTGTGTTCCTACAAACTATTTATGATAGTCAAAGTCTGAGAGTGATTGGTATTGTTTGTAGTCAAGATGACACATCTTCCTTAAAGGTCATACTTTACGCAAATCCAACCCATGCCAATATGTACAACGATCGATTTCTATCAAGAATAAATATTAGAAATCCATCTCCACCTATCCCTGTGGTACAAAGCGGGACATTATGCCTGGATCAGAAGCTTACATTTCTTTCAAAGTCACAATACTTTTTAACGCCTTTGACTTTCACTTCAACAGCAAGAGTTTGTAAGTCTATGTGTCAGACGGATACATCAAAGGTCGAAAAACTTACCTCGTTTATTCAGATACTTTAAATAAAAGCTGTTTCATGTTTTATCCTTTGCGTATTAAAAACTATTTTTGATTGGCATGTTTCTGCTGTCTCTGTTGATTTATTTTTTCATGAATTTCTGAGATGTCTTGTTTGTGAAAGTTGTTTTAGCATAACAAATTTTATGGAAAATAGCATCTTATTAATACTCTTAGCCTAGTATCGTCTACTAAAATAATAAAAGTGTATATAAAAACAGTTACAGTTTTATACAAAAAAGTTTACTTAAAACTCCTGTCGAACTGCGACATAATTTTAAATTATAAATAACCAAATTTTTCTTTTTTTAAATACCTAATGAAAATAATGTACTGACCATAGTTCACAGCTTCTTGGAATTCTGTGTTCCGCGTTCGTCCTTCATCACGTTCTTGAAAATGCACAGAGGAACTAATCACACATAACATATCGTTAAGTCAAAAATCATATTATATGCACAACTAATCTGCCGAGATACAGCAACAACATAATGATTATACGACCACTATCCGATGAAATAATGACTGTGATACGACTGCGTAGTGTGGCGCGGTGTATTCGCTCGGATTTATTTCAACTACCCACAACTTGTTTAATAATTTTTTTCTTTCAGTAAACCATAAGAAAACTTGTAAAAACCCCAAGTCTCGCAACTCAGTTCTTCTACCGTAAAAAGTTGTGAGATCCATGTGATACCAAGTCGATGAATTTAGTCAGTCCCCGTTTAAGGGACTTTCTGTCTTAAGTTATTAGTTAGTTTACCAGACAACATCTTATAGTGACCATATCAATATTAAAAATCTTTTATGTTTCAAAAAAAAAGTTAGACTTGGCAATCGCTTGAAAACACAATGTATCTCACTTTTAGTGCTGGTGAATGGGCCGGGCACATAGCGCACATAACTGATAGCCGATGGGGCCAAAAAATATAATGCCGCTTTTTTACTCGACTTGGCGGGGGCACTGCCGTGCCCCCAGATAAGGCAAACATTTCTAATTGTGCGATACAATACTTTTTATCTCTAAATAACTGAAATACGGTATTAAATTGTTAATGGCAACAGAGTAAATGTGAAACGTAATTCAATAGAAATACCTCGCATCTATTGAACTATTATAATTGTATAGATGGAATACAGCTTTTTAAAAGCACTTGATTGAATCGATGTATATATATGTTTGCCTAAAAAAAAACCTTACCACCCCTTTTTTGTAGATTGTGTTAACCACCAATTTTGTTAATTATCTCTGACAACTATCTTTAAAATCGTTTTTTCTTCCGACTCACTGAATTTTTTTTTTAAGGTGTACTACAAATCATGAGATCGGCAAATTCTTGCTCACTTGCTGCAAGTATGAGGTCAATATTGTGATGTGCAAATCAAACCGTATATAATATATTTTTTAATGTTCTAGAACATCAAACCAATAGGATCAACTAAGCGTCTAACATAATAATATTGAGATTCATTTCATCCAAGATGATCGGACAATACCAGTTACAAACTGTCATATTATAAAGGTCTATAATTCTAAATGAAACTTCATCCACGGCAGAGAAATAGGTCCATTGAGAAGCATTGTAGCGTGCAAACGACCACTTACTATTGTGTTTAGATCGCGGTCTCAAGCCAAAATACGTGTGGCGTACTCGCGTTGACGTCCATATCAATGTCGTGGAAATCTTGTTACCGCATAACGTAACGGAACTGTGTTGGCATCTGCATGCACGCTGATTGACTTTGATGGAACTAAATTGGTTCCTATTATGTTACTCGAGTTGCAGTAGTGAAGGAACAGCGCCTTCTACATGATTATCTTTATTTCCACGATAGACTTAAATTGCAATTTCGAAAAATCGTAAGCTAACATTTTGTTTTAGTTAATTTTTAATATCTTTTCGGTTAAAGCTGACATACTCAGTGTATTCTAACTGAAAAACAAATAACGTCTTGTTTTTATGACCTCAAGTTTATATACAATATGTTATATTTCATTATAAATATTCAGTAACTGTTTTTATACGAGTACATAGCTTTAATTATGTAAAAGTAACTCGTATTAATGTCATCTATTTTGGGTTGCTTTAATTGCAGTATTTCACTTTATTATTTAATAGCATTAAGACCAGTTGTAAGGTCTCTGTATTATAATCGCATAATTAATTAATATAAATATTAGAATTTCGTTGTATTGTTCTCGATACCTTAATATATTGAGCGGTGTAACCTAGCGAACTTTGTTTTATAATTTTATGATTAAGTTCAATAAAATTAAAGCGTACATTTTAAATGTTATATTACACATTAAAATATTCGATTGTAGAAATCAATTATTGTAAAATTTCTCTAAAGAAACTTGTGTTTGTCTTAGTATGGAAATAAAAAACTCTAAGGTATATTCTATTAGAATTTAAGAATGTGTTTAAAAATTCTGTTTTATTTTAAAACGCCTATAACATATGGAAGGAATAAACTTCAAGCAATGAAGGTTTATAAAAAATATCTTTGGTTAAAACTTTTAAAATTTTGCGATTAGAAATTCCTATTAAAAAAAATATAGAACGGCAAAGTATTAGCACGTTTTATATAATTTTGTCTTAAAATGCTATTGGCATATTTAATATTACGCTTTGATAAGCGCACTTCCGAAGCTTAAGGAGCGGGCGGTGACAGCATAAAATATGGAAAAAAGGTTTTTTTAATGATGTGCGGTAGTTCCGTCTTCATTTTCTGGATTCTAATTGCAGCCTATACGAGTATATAACAAAAGTTTTCTTGTAAAAATGTGTGCTCTGAGTACATGTAAACTGTACGGCGAACATAAATACTGGCTTAAATTTAAAACGTGCTGGTTTCAGTATGGTCGTCTTTTTATTGGTAAATTTTTTTTTTCAGATAGCATCTTCATATAATAATTATTATTTGTAAGCATTTCAATAATTAGTACTACACGTAGTAATAAATTTTTTTCGTACAGTGGAGACCGCAACTTCACTTATGGCTTAATTTTTTTTCGTAAAATTGTGAGGATTTTATTTATTTTAGCGATAAAAACATGTTGTTATCAGCCTACTCGCCAAACGTCCTGACCACTTTTGATGACATTGACAATACACATTAACATTGGTACAACTTATGGATGGACTTTGCGTATGAACCCAGATGAGACGGGTGGTCTAGAATTTAGATACACCAGGTATAAAAACAATGTAGTCAATTAATATAATATTTTAATTTGGAATTTTACCTGTAAAATAAATGTTATTTTAAAATAGGGATCATATAAGTTGCAACCATCATCAGCCCATATACGTCCGACTGCTGGGCACAAGCTTCCTCTACCACCAAGAGGGTTTTGGCCTTAGTTCACCACGCTGGCATAGTGCGGGTTTGCGGACTACACAACTAATAAATTCCTAAGAACTTTTAGGTGCGCAGGATTCATCACTATGTTTTCCTTCGCTGTTAAAATACGTGCTAATTATTTGTGAATACACACATAACTTCGAAAAGTTGTGTGTGCCTGAGGTTTGAACCCGTGACCGCCGAGTTTCTCATCCGCGCACTTGAATTTTGAGCCATCACTTTTAAGTTATAACACCATTACAAAATTGACTTCATTTCTATTTTCGCGGTAAATGTGCAAAAGCTTGAGATTTGATTATAAAAAGCCGCCCGAAGTGAGCAAAATCATCAACGCTCTAGAAAAAAGATGGATATAATAAATAGCACAAGGACAACTCTAAAAGATGCAAATATTGGCTTTGAGATGAAATAAAAGGTGGAATAGTTTCTTTAACACATATATCTGGAACTATTAGCCCGACGTCACTACGGTGACGGCATCAACGCCTTTCAGAACCTTTTATAAAGTGGTACAGACTGCGATACAAATGGATTGCCTTGAACGCGACTACTCCTTTGTTTCACTGAAACTCGTCATGAAGCAGTCCTGTCATACTTTTTCAGTGAGATAGCTGTAGGCCGGAATTGCTAATAAAAAGGTTTTACCTCATATACATTTTTATAGTTACTGATATTACAATAGTTAAGGATAGAATAGTATAGGTAGACAGAAGATGAAAGGGGATAAGAGAGGATGAAAAAAAATTGAAGATATAGTCCTCCTTAAATAACTCTGTCTGTGAGCCTTCAAAACATTTCTGTGTGTTGAGCGGCAATAAACATTTGCGTGTTAAATTGATGTCCATATTAAGTTACTTAATTAAACCTTGCAGATAATTACTTAGATTATTACGTAATATTCTCATAGTTATTAATTAGCTCAAGCTAATGGAAGCCATTTAGGCAAAAAAGGCGAAATAAAATCTGTTTCCGATCGCTGCGTTCGCTTTTTGCGAACAAAGTTCTTGATTGCTATTGGTATTTGATTGCAACATTTAAATTCTCGTAAATATTTATGGGTTCCACCCTCAAAGAACGAAGCTCTTTATTTACTTAATTAGGTATCCGTTTTTATCTTTAGAATATCGCTAATGAGAGTTTGGTCGTTAGGAAATTTCACCATTCAATAAATTATATGCAAATGATATTCTGTTTTTTTTTAATGAATCAATTATGGCTGTCTCTATAGGTATGAAGCAGTAGAAAATATTTATAGATCGGCGCTAAGCTTCCAAAATTCTCAAATATAATTTTTGTTTCTATCCTTCCAGAATGAACTCTTTGCGTCAGAATTCCCTGACACATGATTTATCCTCTTTTAAGCAAGTTTAAATCAATTAACTTATGTATTCTACATAAGTATTATGTATTCTACATAAGTTAATAGTAATATAAAAGTTTACAACATTTAAAATGTCATGCATCAACCATTTATCGTCAGGTGAACTGCGGGCTCTACTGGCTATATAGGTACATTTTTACAAAGGTTTTTCAATCAAGCAATCTACAAATCGACACATAGACCTTTCGTGATTAAGGCGAGACAAAAATGTGATTCTCGGCAAGTTTAACAATACTGGTGGCAGGTAATATTATTTTCTCACGTCCGCGCAACATATCCACTCGACTCGAGACACGTGTTCGGGCTCACTCTGTCCGGAACACACATTAATGGAGCTCTTAATAGAAATGCTTTGTAGGTGTGCACCGGGTCAACCTAGCAGTCATGTCTCACGGAGTGGTCAATTAATAACCTGTACCCTATAATACTTGTATGGCACTCGGTTATATTATAGACTGTGTGGTTGCCTTCAATGCATTTACAAACGTGTTACAGCTGCCTATGATGTGGATGGCAAATTCGATTGACCGACAGATCGAGTTACTAATATATAATCTAAGTATGAATTCAAACGGTTGAGACATTCTTATTTATCAAAGGAATCGTTCATAGCCTTCCGAAGAAGACATAATATGTAAATGAGAACATATTGTCTGCTAGTATAGTGTAAGGCTTTGGAATCGTAATGGCCATGTGGGCCGCATTAAACTACTATACTCGTAAAGAGGAAACTTTATGAGGCGAACAGTTGTCCATAGAGATAGCCGGAACAATGACATCAATACATAAACAACATTGTGTAAATACGTAATACAACTATACACATTGCCTTTTAACTTTTTAAACCTTCTATACTTCAAAATGAGGTTCCGGGTTCGATTGCGTTGAGTGTTATTGGGGTTTTCCATTAGAAAATTCTCCGTAGCAGTACGAAGAAATGTGCCAAAAAATCGGCAATAGGTTCGACCCTATTGTGTGGGACGAAAACACATTTGGCGAAATGTGGGTGCATAAATGCACCTCTGCTTACCCTTCGGGGAATACTGGCGTAAGAATGTATGGCGCATGTAATTAAATATACATTATTGGAAAAGTGCAGAATATCTATATTATAAAATATTAGACTATTCCGCTAAAAATGTATTAACATAGTTCTGTTGCACTTACATCAGTAGTATTAGTACACAAGTGACATAGAACTCATTGGTAGTCGTCTTTTGCAGCTGGCAAGTAGACTAATGAATTTAAAACTTTTATAAGTTAATGCACAATAAACCTGTGTTATACGCAATACAGGTTTTTGAACATCTGTACCATATAAATCCTCTTTTCACTCGCTTTTATTACCTAATATTAAACCGCAAGCGCGAGCTAAAAGGTTTCCATAAAAGTATAAATTTCAATATCATGTAGTTTATATGTTTACGGCTAATATGATTTTATTATTATTCACACACACATACACACTTGTATCATCAAATCGGCAGGCTGAGGTGTTTTTCCACACTGACTTATCGCCCTCTGCGTTGTACGAGTAAATCCTAGTAATATGAGGCGAACCTATTGCCTATTTTTGGCACGGCACGGCTGGCGTAACCTGAGTGCAGAAATGTGTGTGTGTCTGATCCTTCCGGGATAGAGATGAAGATGAGGAGTGTGTGTGCTTAAAAAAGTAAAAGAAAAAGAAATAAATGGAAACGAAAAACTACATTTTTAATATCGAATACCGTGGCTTGCATGGAAATCCGTGACATATTGCAGTATAAATAAGAAATAGAAATGGTTCGCGCGAATATCCGGAAAGTCAACAAGGTAATCGCGGAGCAACGCCGTATGTCTGGTCGCGTGTTGATGGAATGCAAATATAGAAAGTGGATTTCACGTTATACGTTTGAAATAACACATTGAGGAGCGGAATTTTGTTTAAAGTTAATCGGAATTTAGATGTAATGGTCAGTGGCGGTTTTTCCATAGAAGCCAAAAAGCATTACACCTTAATTATATATTAATGTCTAGTTTATAATTGTTTATTGTTGGGTCAGGGTATTCTCATTTTTATATCACATTGATTTTGTTGAATAAAGATTTAAAGCTTTAAGATTATTAGTCGAAAATTTTTAAGGCAATCTAGGCTTTTGGGCTTCAGTGAATGCTGTTTCTTGGACTTTCTTAACTGCTGTAACGATCTTAATGAATTTTCATTCAAAGGTAGAAGGAACCTTAGGTACAGTTCTTTATGAGTCCAAGTCTGCTATCCACCTAGGATAAGCCTGTAATACCAACCTACCTGTATTACCAACCATGAAACCTCAAGTCAAGCATGAACCCAGCCGATTTTTTATCTTAACACAACACTTTTAATGATTTTAAGCCCTGGCTGGCTTTATCGATATCAATACTTTTTATATAATTTTAAATTTGAAAATACAGCAGGATTACTCAACATTACTTGCTACCAACATAAAGACCGTTATATCACAATACGATGGGTATGTTCTGATAAGCCGCGAGCACTGTCCAGTGCTCTTACTGGTGAGAAATTCGTTCCCTTATGGACTGACAGTATACTGCCGCAGTATCCTAGGGAAATATATGACGTCATCAATCCACATACATACATAAACTCACGCCTGTATTCCCCGAAGAGGTAGGCAGAGGTGCATTTCTGCACCCACATTTCGCCAAGTATGTATCAGTCCCACGTAATAGGGGGCGAGCCTATTGCCGTTTTTCGGGCACATTTCCAGACTCCGTGCTGTTACCGAGAATTTCCTAATGGAAAAACCCAATAACACTTTGCCCGACCCGGGAATCGAACCCAGGACCTCTAGATCGCACGGCACATAGTTGTACCGCGAGACCACGAGGCAGTCGCCATTTTTATACTGTAGCACTGGTGTTTTCGAGGTAAGGTGCTCTCAGTGCTTTGATCACGTGAACAGTCGCGTCCAGAAATGACATGATACATTGATGTAAGGCGACAGTGTACTGGACTACGTTCCGTTTTAAACAGTAACCAGTACAGCTAAGTATAAAGGAACGGATTCGCAGTGTACTGAATTGACGTCGCACATTACAGTGTCCCAGTGTATTACGGAACACAGCCGATATTTAGATCACATTCTACAATTTCCTTGTCAAAAAATATATAAGAACGTCCGGATGTTCTATATTACGAAGTAGGTACTACCCACTCCCAAGCTGAACGTTCAACACTTATCTCATCTATTTTTGTAAAGGATCTAAAACTGGCTCTTTTACCTAATGGATATCGTTTAGCCGTTCTCTAGTGGAAAACACTTGTGTTGTAGGGTAAATTTAATTTATCTTCGCTTCTTCCTGCCTTCCGAGCTGTACGGAAAATAGTCTTATTATTCACTGCATAGGTACTTATATGTCTTCTTATGAAGTTTTTTTACGGCAGTCGGGGTGTATTTATTGAAGTTTTGATTGTTTTCAGGATTGTTCTATTTATAGGTGAATATGAATCATCTTTAGCCCATATACGTCCCACTGCTGGGCACTGGCCTCCTCTACAACTGAGAGGATTTAGGCCTTAGTCCACCACGCTGGCCTAGTGCGGGTTGGCGAACTACACACATAAGAAACTCCTAAGAACTTTTATGTGTGCCGGTTTCATCACGATGTTTTCATCACGATCAATATGAATGTAAACAGATATTCTATAGCGGTTGGTATTACACCCGTTCACCCATTCCTCATAAAAGGCTTGCTCAGATACTTGCATCAGGGGACCACCTTCACCATAGTGATCACTACTCATCATCATCAGCCCATATAGGTCCCACTGTTTTGCAAGGGCCTCTACAACTGAGAGGGTTTAGGCCTTAGCCTACCACGCTGGCCTAGTGCGGGTTGACACTAAGAAATTCCTAAGAGTTTTTAGGTGCAAAGTTTCCTCAAGTACCAATAAAATATTAAAAAACAAAATAAGTATTGTGTTTGTCTCATCCCCACACTTCATCGACGATACCCTGAAGATCGTTTGGCTACCTTAAACACTTTCATAGCATATTATTACATAGCTTTGTTATAAACACACTCAAGATTTTTTGTTATGACCGACCTTTCTTATTATTAGGAGGGGCTACGGACATATCAATATATTACTCGACCTTGCATATTTAAGAAACTATTCCATTGTCGATTTCTTATTTACATGAATGTACATTTTTATTTGTCTAATGTCTAGACCCATATAGGAGTAAACATAATCCATCAAAGCTAAAGTTAGACCGAAAATACACTCCAACAAACAATAAAAATGAAACAAAAACGGATTTTATGAAATATTTAAAAGCCATTCAGGTTCAATATTGTGCTGAGTGCAAACACAAAGCGGCTAGTGCATATTTTGATTTGTTTTTTTATTCTAACATTGCTCGTAACTTTTGTTCTATGTATACGTAGTGATCAATTTTGTGCACTAACAGTATTGAATAGCCGTTGTGAAAGTATCAAGCAAACAGCGAGAACACTGTCGAACTAAATCCGCAACATCCCGTCGTAGCAAATAAAGCAAGAAATAAATGTCTCAATATACTCGTAGGGAAGACGAAGCAACAGATTGCCCGCACTAAGACTCGGTTGAAACTTATCCGCAATCTTACCATAATTTTAAAATAAAGTCAGAGTTTTAAAGTAGCGTCAGAATATTGTAATATTGTCTGTTATTTTGAAACTGATCGGTGAAAGTCACTTACAACATGGCGCCCAGTTTTTCTTAAAAAGTGCTAGGGAAACACCTTTTATGATGTTTGCAACTGCTGAGTTTTATTATATACATATATGTCATCATCATCTTCAGCCCATATACATACGTCCCACTGCTGGGCACGGGCCTCCTTTACAACTGAGAGGGTTTAGGAAATGTCCACCACGCTGGCCTAGTGCGGGTTCGCGGACTACACACCTAAGAAATTCCTAAGAACTTTTGGGTGTGCAGGTTTCATCACGATGTTTTCCTTCACCGTTAAAGTACGTGATAATTCATTTTGAATACACACATAACTTCGAAAAGTCAGAGGTGTGTGCCTGGGGTTTGAACCCGCGACCGTCGAGATTCTCGACCGCGTGCGCTTAAACCTCGAGGCCATCACGACTTCCATACATTTATATTTTTTATAAGTAAAACAAACAAAACTAAACAGATCACAGTAAGTACATATATAAAACTCGTATATATGACACGGAAAAGCTGGCCTACAAGAAAAGAGACGCCATTTATACTAGGTATATGTATTGAACAGTAAACACAAATGCAGAAACAGAGCCGAGCGCCGCTCTACAAAACATACAAAATGGAACGCCGATATAACTTTTACTAATGGGAATTTCATTTGTATATAGGAACAAACGTATTGATTAAAATACATTGACTTTACCGACTACTATATTTAAATGTAGATACTGTGTCGTGTGCATTAAGTATGAGAGACTATTCTGTTTTATAACAGACACTCAAGTCTATATCCCCAAAGGACTAAGTAGACCTTGGGTCCTTACCTTGGGTCCAACTGGACAGTCGACTTTAAAGATATATGCTGTGGACCTCACAAATATTTGCCCCGAGTTCAAATTCGATACCTCCCGTTTCTCCGATCCCTCTAATTGACTTTTCTTTTTTAATTAACTTGTGAGATATATCTTTGTATTAATATCTGTTATAATAACACTGAAATTTGGCGCGAGAAAGGTGAAAAAATGGAATACAATAGTCATAGGGTAATCAGAAGCTATATGGACACAATTCAACGTAGTAATGCCTTGTAATTAAAATCTCGAGAACAATTACGTCATCAAAGATTACGCGCTTTTGCTCTACAACAAAGCCTGTTGCTGTCAATTATACGAAACAGAAGAAATTGCAAATGATTTACTAGTGCTGCTCGCAGTCATGTTCCTAAAACCAACAACAGACCCCATAATGCTACTAGCTCAAAAATCATTATTCAGCTTACAAATATTAACTACTAGCTTTTGCCCGCGACTCCGTCCGCATAGACTTCAGGGTTGGGTGCAGAAAGATGATAAGTAAATCTATTATTCGTCTCCCAAGTACCCAAAATGACGCTTAATGAATTAAAAAAAAGTAACCGATGTCCCTTTTTATGTTTCCGTTTTTATCCATAACAAAAATCATCCAAATAAATGAAATATTTTAAAGTGAAAGTAAAACACAGTAGTGTTATTTTCGCATTGATAATAATATATGCTAAAATCAAAGGGTACATCCGTTGGCATCAGTGAAATCATTATTTAGATTTCGGAGCGTGATGACTATCGAGCCTGCATTCAAACCAGACACAACCAAGGAGTTTAAAAATAAATTTCTGAACGCTCGCATACATTTTTGACAACCAATAAATATGTCACTCATTTTTCATTACTGATTATTCTACATTTTAAAATGTAAAATGCGCAATTGTTCGAATATTGTGGATATTTATGTTGTCGATTCAAAACTTTTATTTAAATACGTTCATTAATATGAGGGGACCATTAACCGTATTGGCGGGATAAACATAAAATGTTTGACGTAGGTACGTGACGCGTACGCCAAAATAGCCCGCAGATAGCAGATTTTTCCCGACTTACTTGACAATTATCGTTATATTTTGGACAATTCACACACTATCTTTAAAAAGTATAGCCTATGTGTTATTCTGATGTATAAGCTATATTATTGTAAACTTTCATTACAATCCATTCGGTAGTTTTTGCGTGAAAGAGCAACAAATATCCAGACATCCAGACATCCAGACATCCATACATTATTACAAACTTTCGCGTTTATAATATTAGTAAGATTGATTTTTGAAATCAGAAGACGCGTAAGAACTTTTGGATGCAAAAAAATAAATAAAACAAATATTAGTATACAGCAAAAGTAAGTCATAAGTATGTCGTGATGTCCTCGAGTCTTAGGCACGCGGTTGGGAATCTCGACGGTCGCGGGTTCAAACCCCAGGCACATAACTCTGACTTTTCGGAGTTATGTGTTTATTTACGAAGAATTATCACGTACTTTAACGGTGAAGGAAAACATAAAAACCCGATCCCAAAAAAGGGCGACCGATCTGATCCCTCCAACTATAGGCCCATTACCATCACCTCCTTGTTTTCTAAAATTATGGAATCGATAATTAACACCCAGCTTCTGCGATACTTAGAGACTCACCAGTTGATCAATGACCGTCAATACGGTTTTCGACGGGGGCGATCAGCTGGTGATCTTTTGGTGTATCTCACCCACAGGTGGGCAGAAGCAGTTGAAAGCAAGGGGGAGGCCTTGGCGGTAGGATTGGATATAGCGAAAGCTTTTGATCGGGTTTGGCATGGAGCTCTACTTTCCAAGCTCTCTTCCTTTGGACTTCCCGAGAGACTTTGCGACTGGGTCACCAGTTTTCTCACTGAGCGAAGCATAAAAGTCGTAGTAGATGGTTCAAGCTCGGACTTTATGCCTGTGAATGCTGGTGTACCTCAAGGTTGTGTGCTATCCCCGACTCTGTTCCTTCTGCATATCAATGACCTGCTACTCAATAATAACATCCATTGTTATGCGGATGACAGTACCGGGGATGCCTTATATACTGGCCGCGCAAATTACTCTCGAGAACAAGTCGATGAGTGCCGGAATAAGCTTGTTTCGGAGATCGACCGTTTGTTGGACCAAGCCGCAGACTGGGGCAGGCAGAATTTGGTCCAATTTAATCAGTCGAAGACACAAGTTTGCGCATTTACCGCTAAAAAAACTCCCTTCTTTCTATCACCTCAGTTCATTGGCACTTCCCTTGGTATCACGTCTAGTATTGGAATCCTTGGGGTCGATGTTTCGAGTACAGTCCAGTTCTGCGGTCATCTGGAAGCTAAAGCTAAGCTGGCTTCGAAAAAGCTTGGTGTGCTCAGCAGAGCGAGGCAATATTTCACGCCGGCTCAGCGCCTTCAGCTGTATAAGGCACAGGTCCGGCCACATATGGAATATTGCTCTCATCTCTGGGCTGGAGCCCCTCAATACCAGCTTCTCCCATTTGACCGCATTCAACGACGTGCTGCTCGAATCATCGACAACCAGATCCTTTCGGACAAAATTGACCCACTAGCACTGCGAAGAGACGTTGCGTCTCTATGTGTCCTTTATCGCATTTACCATGGGGAGTGCTCTGATGAACTTTTCGGGTTAATACCTGCTGCTGAATTTCACTACCGCACCACACGCCAGAAATTGAAGTTCCATCCCTACCATCTGGATGAATGGCGTTCCTCAACGGTGCGGTTTAAACGGTGCTTCCTTCCTCGCACAACATCTTTGTGGAATCAGCTTTCCTCGGCGGTATTTCCGAATGGATATGACTTAGGGACCTTCAAGAAAAGAGCCTATATTTTCCTCAAAGGCCGGCAACGCACCGATGATTCCTCTGGTATTGTGGGTGTCCATGGGCGGTGTTGACCACTTAACATCAGGTGGCTCACTAGCTCGTTTGCCTCCTTTCCCAAAAAAAAAAAAAAAAAAAAAAAAAAAAAAAAACATCGTGAGGAAACCTGCACACCTAAAAGTTCTTAGGTGTGTAGTCCACCAACCCGCACTAGGCCAGCGTGGTGGACTAAGGCCTAAACCCTCTCAGTTGTAGAGGAGGACCGTGCCCAGCAGTGGGACATATATGCGCTGATGATGACGACGGTAGCAAAATATCCCCTTAGAACGCAGTTGAACAACTTACGTCATCCGCGGTCCAGTTTATATTAAGTTAGTTTCTAATGCATTGCATGCATTATTATATTGCATGGATAATTACGCTTATGATTATGTGATAAAAAGAAACTTTAAAAATCTACTTTAGATTTCTGTCATTCTCTCTTTCTAAAATTAGCACTATTTTAAGTAACGAGTTATTGAATAAACTTTTCCAAAATGTGAATTCTTCAACATTTTTACTGTTAAAACTTACTAGGTTGGTATCTAGTAACTATTGCAATGAATGGAACCGATTTAAAAACGACATAATCGGCCTCATAAACTGGGGATGAGCTGACCCGACCGTTCTTTTCAACCTATTTTTATGGCCACTCGTTTATCTTTAGAAAATGTGGAATGACAGTGACCGTGTGGAGGTGAGAACACATTTTATGGGGGCACACCGATTTACTAACCGAGTTCAAAAACATTTGAGTAACTACATTTACAGAGGGCTAAGTGGTACTTGTGACTTTGCGAGCATGTCTTGTAAAACCTTGTTTACTGCGCGATCGATGAGCAGTACACAATTCTTCTAATGTAATGTTGAAAGCTTCTTGACTTATGAAATTGTATATTTATTGTATTACAGGTAGGGAACATGACACAACAACAGATTATCTTGTTTTTTCCTGTCATTGTGCTGGAAATGAGTAGACTAGGATATTGGTATCCGCCTAGATAGGAGACCAATGTACAAAACCTATAAAAGTCGCTATAGTGACAAATGCAAGTGTGTAGCGTTCAGGGATCAGGTGCAATGTTTTAAGTTTACCGTATTCATATAAAAAATATGTCGGTATGTATGTATATGTTATGTATTTTCAGTTCAGTTCTGCATTTTCCTCAACAGTAATTACTTTACCACAACATGACAATTTATAGTAAGTTAAAAAAGAGAATAAGAAGAAAAACGTTAAATAATGTTACGGATTAACAAGACTGATAGTCCACTAGCCGGTTGCAAATTACCAAACAAATGGGTCCAGATAAGCCACTAATTAAAAAGGGAAACAGCGGGGCTAGTGATTTCAATTAAAACTTCGTTAACATGTAGCAGAACTATTATTCTACAATAACAATGTGGGAACTAGGTATAGATATATTGACACGTGTATGGATTGCCGAAATAAAAGCAGTCGCTAGGATCTTCTTATGGATAGAATTTGTGTATTCTTCCGGTTGACAATCACCGCATCTCACACCTCTATCCACGTTTCGTCAGCTGTGTTTTGATTCTTACGAGGGGCTTATTGCGTTCTTCGGACACATTTTCTTCTTCTAATAAGAAATTTCTAATTTTAAATTTCATTAATATTTTCTCGACTTGAGAACCAAAACTAGGACAAGTCATCATCATTTCGTTACCCTGTTCCCAATTTTATTTAGGATCGGCGCAGTATATTATATCCTTCCTAACATCGATATCAGCCGCTAAGTCTTCGTTCACCCCTTTTTCTTTCATATCTTCTCTTACGCACTCCACCCATCACCACATCTTCACTTCCCTAAACCCACATCTTTTCTTTCTTTTTTCTTGCTTGTCCATTATTCAACATAGTTACCATTACTTCTTTACCTACATAGTCGCAAAACATATATTGTACGAAAACCAAGACACGTATGCTACGAAATTAACGAGACCGCCTGCCACCACCGAATCTAAGGTATAAAACCCGCCAAATAGTCATCTCAAGTATTTCAGAAGCTTATATCGGGTTTGATGACTAATGAAATAGCAGTAAATTAGTTTGTTCATAATACCCCCTTTTTTTGAGGTAATAGTTTATGGCTGTTTGGTATAAGCTATGATAGGTATTATCTTTATCCAAAAATAGCCAAAATCGATTCATTGTTTGAGAAGAGAAAGCGGAAATATAGATATTCACTTTCGTATTTATCGTATAAGTATAATGGGCTATAAAATAACTACGGGCTAGCGAACATATGTATGTACCTAAAATGGAGCGCAGACGCGACTTTCTGACAAGCTTACACCTGAGATGGATGGATTAGGACATTTCACGAGTAAATTTATTGCCTTGCCGTGTCAATGTGCAAAATTTACGGCTTTATCTTAATTCAATCTCTCACAAATATTACCTTTGCGAGGATTATTTTTAGAACCTTTTTTATGTTAAAACTTTTTGGTTGCAAAAATTGCCACGAAAAACAATAATTACTACCAATAAAGAAATTAGCCAAATAGATTAAAGAACCTATTTGAGTTTTTCATCCTTCGTTAGAAACGTAAGAGGTTTTTGCCTTAATTACCTATTATACGAACTCGTCAATGCAGATATTGTCTGATAAATAGCAAGCCCATTCCTCGAACCCATCACGTATATAAAAATATTTTTAACTTTTCCCCATTAATAAAAATTATTTATTAATAAAAGTAACTTGCATAAACCGACCGCATTATAAGAGATTATACAGAGTTAAACACTACGCCCGCATCAGCCAACATTTTAATCCGAGCAAATATTTTAATGCTTTAATGAATACGTAAACAAAGGCAGCCCTGTGCAAATTTAATGAGAAAAAGAACGTAAAAATTAACTTTTTTGATAACAATTTCAGAATCTCCGTGTGAATAATCGTTAGGATTGCGCCGGGTGGGTTTATTGAAACAACCGGGTTGTTAGCACCATAAAAGCCTTGAGTGGGTGCGAAAATATGGCTTTGTCGCCTTAGTCGGAACAGATTATATTTCCGCACTTATGACACACGATAAAGATTAGTATAAGCTTGTTTATGCTTTGTCAAACACGACGTGTGGTGAAACTGTACCGTTGATTTTTAGTGCTTAATTTTTTTATCATTCAAAGTTGATTTAATAACAACATATAGTTCAATGATATTTTAAAATACAACCATACAAGTATGTGATAGTTTTGATAAATTACATACATAACCTGTATTCCGCGAAGGGGAAGGCAGATGTGCATTTCTGCACCCACATTTCGCCAGTCTGTATCACGTAATAGGGGGCGAGCCTGTTGCCATTTTTCCGACACATTTTCAGATTCCGTGCTGCTACTGAGAATTTCCTAATGGAAAAACACAATAACACTTTGCTCGACCCGGGAATAGAACCTCTAGATCGCACGGCACATACTTGTGCCGCGAGACAACGAGCAGTTTTTGATAGAATATTGTAACATTTTTTTCTTAAAAAAAATCACTGCTTGTCTATCTCTAGTTTTACTATTAACTGATTTTAGATAGCTAATGAAAACAATTTCACTTGTAATATGTGTTTACCAGAAATAATTTATATTAATTCAAATAGCTAAAAAGGTTTCTGCGGTGCACTTCGATTTAAAAGGTTGTAGTAATTACAGTAAAAGGTGAGAGGCGTTCTTACGCTCGCTCCGCTTGGAAATTTGCATGTAAATGAGCACCAGCTATTGCGTTACCTAGACCGCGATACCGCAGCCGCACTCACTATCGGTCCTTCGACATTAAAAACATTCGATATTTAATTCTGGATTTATCTATAATGACATTCCCAGCCAAAGCATTGAGACTAATAAATGCGGTCTAAAATCACAATTGGCGAAAGGGCTGCTGTTATGAGTGCGTATGTATGAAAACTATATCATAAAACGCGGCTTATTTCTTTCGTGAATCAGTTAACATGAAGAATTTTCTTGAAATTTTGGAAAATACAAAGACTAAAAGAAGAGTGAAAGGGATATTTTAACAAGATCTATTGCATGAATAATTTCAATGTGCCATAGTATCGGTGTGCGACATTTGTCGAACGCTTTAAGAATAGCTGTATCGATGTCAGGCCGAGCCTTCGATCAGTAAATGCTTATTGAATTAAAACCAAAGTCAACATTGTGCTCCGCCAGAGTAAACTTGCTAAGTTTGTTTAAACACGACTTTATTGATTTTCACTGTTTAATTTTGGCATTGACAAAATATCTTAACAGAAAACCGTTTGCTATGAGTAAACACTAGGCTTTAGCCTGCAGTTCCGCTAACGAAAATGTAAAATTTATCAATTAATGTTATAAAAATACTTCTTAAAACATCCCCGCGTTTTTTTATAAAAAAAGGCAACACTAAAGTCTATAAACAAATTGGCAGCCCGATTTCCGAATAGATAGAAGGTCTTGTTGCAAAGATCTTATCTCTTATTATCTCCGAATCTATTCGGAGATAATTGACTGTGAGCGACGGACAGACGGACACACGAGGGATCCTATAAGGGTTCGGTTTTATTCGGACGTACGGAACCCTAAAAATAAGAAAATATGCGCTATGCATAAATAAGAAGTCATCTAAAAAATAGGGAGAGTTCCACAGTAAACTTCTGTATAATCCTTTAACTATTTCGCTAAAGAAACAAACGAAACAAAATTTCAAACAGCCTGTACCTACACCGAAAGCCCGGTCTACTTTAAGTGGGATGTAAATAGGTAAGAATTAATATTAATAACCGCTCGGGTGAAAGCCTAAAAGTCCACAATGGGATTCAACCCGAAACTTTGAGCACAATTCCGCCCTTTACATTTTCAAGAGGGCGAATTGAATGGTCGTGAAAATTAATTTACATTTCTTTGGAAGCGGTCAACCAGTCCTAGTTTCCTAATGTTCGTTAGGCTAAATTTCAATTAGCCTCTTTTGAATACGGGTATTTATAGTAGTCGGTGTTTTTAAGTTTAAATAATTATGACACAAATTTACATATACAGTTTCGAACTTTTTAATTTAACCCTTATGTTAGTAACCAACTTTACCGACGTCTTTTAGCAACCGGGTACCCGGGTACCCACAGATCTAAAAATAATAATTTTGTTTATTTTGGTCACGAAAAAATTTTCTTAACATGTTTTCCTGGAATATGAATGGTTAGTTGTATAGTTAGTGACAGTAAAAAAAAAAGAATAATATGTAGAATTTTGAATATCATCTGAAACCATTTTTGGGCACTCCAGGTAGTCGGCCCGTTTTTTATTTTTCGGTGCTGAACAGATGCCGTTGGAGATAAATAAGAAGTCACGGTTATTTCTTTTGTTTCTATATTGAATGAGAGTCGAGTATTATATATATTCGAGTACACATTGGATTTTTGGTGAGATCGGACGTGTTTTATTTATGGTGTTCTTTACACAGTGAAAAATAAAGCTATGGAACAACTATCGAGATTTGAATTTTCTAGGTAAGTAAAGTTCACATATATTTAATATTTGTAAATGTTTTAATGATAATTTTGTATAATAATATTATTAAAGAATTGTATAATATAATAATTAATTCATTAGGTTAAGTGCAACCGAAAGAAATGCATATTTGAAAAAAATGCTTGGAGATAATAACCGTGATTCGAGCGTGCCGTCTGACAGTGATGACGACGACTTGATTCCAGCGAATATTGCTAGACGTCAAATTTCAAATCAAGAATATAATTCAGAGCATGATGAACCAGGAGATTCTGGAGATACAGGAGAACTATTTTAGGTCATGCACTGGCAGAAACAATCGAGATAAATCCTGGTCCATCGGCTCCAAAAGATAAAACCGGAAGAAAAAAAGTGACAGGATCTTGTCATGTGTCTAATGTCTTGCCAATAAAAAGACGGCGAAAGACTCGTAAGAGCTGTGCCAATTGTCAACGGCCAGTATGTGACGAGCACAAAATTAATCTAATACAATGTGTTAAATGTCAGAAATAATGTCATTAATTTTAAAAATATGTAATATTTCTTCATTATTTTAATAAATATTTGTTGCATCCATTTATAGAAACCATTTTCAATTTATTTTCTATACTTTCTACTGTGGGTACCCGGGTACCCGGTTGCTAATGAGGCGATGGCTGAAGTTTAAGCTTATTTAAAAAAAAATAAAAAAAAAAATTAAATGCAGTCACAACTTTCTTTTATAAAAAAAACGACGATTCGAGAGCTTAAAATAATAGGTATATCGAATTTTCTTTGATCTATTCATACAAATACACCGCGTTGGGTACCCAGGTACCCGGTTACTAACATAAGGGTTAAACACGTATGTGTGTATACATTTTAGTATACAAGTCAACTTTTTATTGTTCGGGGAATACAGGCATGAGGTTATTATTGTATGTACCTACCATATATTATAATGTAAACTGTATTATGATTTTCTTTTTATTCTCCGCTTTTGTATTTTACCGTTTTTTGTTTAGGTATATATGTACATCGTGGCTGGGAGACTAGGTGTCTCTACTTTGTTTAAACCTGATTTGTTTTTTATTTCGCTGCATTCACTTTCATAAATCTCTTCATGCATCTCTCTCTCTTTCTGCATTTATTCAAGCTGTTCTTATTCTCCCCCTGTTCATGATGGCACCAATTTAGTTGTACACATTTGTATTGCACCGATGATTCCTCTGGTATTGTGGGTGTCCATAGGCGGGGTTGACCACTTAACATCAGGTGGCTCACCAGCATGTTTGCCTCCTTTCCCATAAAAAAAAACTCCATTCTTTATCTAACTACTGTCAATTGTCCTTTCTATAGATTCAAACCATCTTAGCATTCCTACATCGAAATTGTATAAAATGGTTGCCTACATTCCCATAATTATTATTTTAATATCATTTTGTAGCTAATGTGCTTAGGTCAGAGACCCTTTTATCCTTTTATCCTCCCTCAAAGACGTACAAAGCAAAAGGCTTTGGTTAACAACGCGTTGTTTTCTCTTCTAAAATTATTTAATGTTTCAATACAAAGCTATTACGATTGTGTGCGGCGATGACTTACAACGTACTTTCCAAACTATTTTTTATATTAAACATTTATTTATGGTTCTTTTAAACTTACAGTCGCCTAGCGAGTAGACGTAGTAGACGTCGATACGGCATGTCACGTCATGTTTTTTCTAACACTATCGAATAAGTTCTAGAGATACAAAAGAAAGAAAAATTATTAAGAGGATCAGCTGGCTGAAGTGACAATGGTCGCCTTCGCAGTTGAATGCCAACTCTTAATTACCAGTCTTCAAAAAGAGGTAAGAAGAGGAAAGAAGGAATGAGAATAGTTGTAAAGATTTTTACACTACCGCATAAACTCTTCGGAGTTTACTTCACGTTAGTTTAGGAGACAATAATAGTACGAGCCTATCCATACAAATAAAGGATGGTTTAATGACTAACGAAAACCACTAGTTCCATCTCAACAGATAACAAATACTTTGGTGAAAGCCGATCGGAGAAAAGAATCGCTTGTTATTGAAGTAAATAATCCGTTGAAAATTCAAACGGATGAGAGTTCTTCGGAATTTGCGAATTGTTGAAAAGTCCGCTTTCGCGTTAAAGTTTGAAGTAGAAACGATTTAAGGAACTTAAGGTCCACAAGGGTTTGGCTTCAACGAGGATAACTCGCCGCTGACTTTAATAATTATATATATTTTTTTTTTTAAACTGGCACGGCAAAGTGACTCCACTATATGTAGTACATGCCGAAAATTTTAGACTGTGTACTAGAATTTTTATTACTGAAATTATGTAGCAAGAGGTACAGATAGAAACAAATAGCAACAGATCGGAACTTCATAAGTTCATGGTTTTTGTCATCAATCACAATGTACCTCGCAATATTTGAAAGTTATTTATCAATGAAAAGAATAGTAGACAAGACACTATTTAATGGATATATATTTGCTTATTATTACCCACCAGCGCAATATAAAATATAAACGATCTCCTTTGAAAAAACGCCACCTGACCTATTTCAATTGAAAAAAACAAGCAATTTCATTCTTTATACCTACCCAATTATGTTTTCTTCACAAAGAATTCACGTCATACGTGAAATTTATTGTCGAGTCATCCCGAAAATATGATTTGGCAAATCTTCACCAACTCCATTAGGGATACGAGGGAAATAAAGTGAAAGGTTATCGGTTCAGTCTTACAAAGAAATAGAAGATATATTGAACAATGATAACGTATACCGAAATACTTCCGAGACATCCACAAATAGGTATTTTTCAATTCACCATATTATTTTATTCCAAATGAAAACAGTGGTAGTATAAAGAGCTGACTGTGAATTAAGTTTTCGTAACGTTACATCATATACTTGTATCCTACTTATTTTGTGTCGTGAGTCTTGATTATATAAATATTTTTCATTAAATCACTCCAAATTGAAAAAAAAAATCGTCTTTTGCAACACGAACACTTTCATCTTCACATATACAATAGTTATCGAATTTAGCATATTAATTTTTAATTATATGCTATAATTATAATTTGCTCGTTACTGAGACCACCACGCTGCGCACAACATTAAAGTTTAGCTTTAGTGTTCAATTACTGATGTGAAAGATTTATTTCATTAAGATGAGCATGAAAGAGCTAAGATGCTACCACGGATCCAAATTCAAAACACCGTATAACTATCAATAATCCAAAGAATGTTTCATCACAATCGTGTTTATAATCACTTCATGAAAAGTTTTCACATTTTAAATGAGTACGACTAAACCACCCATACCAATAAATTAATGAAGTAACTTTCAATTAGAATTACTGGCAAATAGATGAATATTATATCTGTCGACATGACTTTGCCGTCAAAATTGGAAGGATCACTAAAGCGGGTTCTTATCATAAACGCAAGAGGGTGGATACGAAAATTCTATTATTTACTAGAATATTCCTTCTTTTCCCTATGGAATAAATAAAAAAAACAATCTATTGTATTGGTTTTTTTTTATAAAGATACTTCAGTCTATTTCAAAATAATGAAATAGTCTGCTAACGAAGGTATTCATTTCACTGCAACAAAAACATTTCATCGAACTGAATGCTCTTACTTTTGCTTGAAAAACAACCCCTTCTAAATAATTGTTCCAACCATCAAATGTTGCAGTATCCATTTCAAGTGTAACAAGCCGCAGATGCCAATTAGGCTATTCCTGTTTCACTGTTACGGAATATTTCATATTTGCGCTGGCTTTCAAACAACACACATCTCAGGTAAAATGAAACAATATACAATGGAATTTAATGAGACCTGCAGTAGATGATATGTTCAATTATTTTCATTAGGAATATAAATTGTAGCACATTTGTGTTTATTTAAAACCAAATTGTTGACTTAGATTCTCAAATTGTAAAAAAATTAGATTTTTTTTTAAGTTTTACTAACTCGTGAGACATAGAAGTCTCGAGTTCGATTGCTGGGTAAGGCAAAGTGCTATTAGGTTTCTTCATCAATAAATTCTCGGTATCAGCACGGTGTTTAGAAATGTACACGAAAAATGGCAATTAACTATCATGGGGAACTTAAATGACAATTAGCAGACGTAGGTGCAGAATTGCATCTCTGTTCACCTCTTTGCGGCTACAAGCGTATATGTATAAATAAATACACCCAACAGTCACATACATAGTTCTGATCCCACACTAAGATACAAGTCTTGTGTAGTGGGTATCAGAAACTACGAGAGACTTTTCGGTCTCACATACACCCAGACCCGAAACAAATATTTGTGGATCACACAAACATTTGTCTCGGTTCGGGGATCGAACCCGCGGCCTCTCGTTTCGCAAGCTGGTGTCAAGCCAACTGCGCCACGGGGCTGTCAAATGCATGTATGCATGGATGAAATTAATTAGAGTTTTAAAAGATCAAAATGAATTGATCAAAAACGAATAAAAAGTAATTTAGTGAAGAAGGACGTACAATAATAACAATATGATCGGTATTGACGTCACCGGAATTAAAATACTTGTTCACGAGTGGGAATATAGGATGGGCCATGATATCTCCCCTATTATCTTTAAAATAATACTTCATGCTGATTGTCTTTGTTTATAAGATCCTAAATAGTTCTATAAACGCGAAAGTGAAATTTTGTGTCTATTACGATATGACCGCTATTGACAGAGCCCCATTTATTTCTTTTTGAGCTTACTTTCTAAATCTACGGTAAATAAAATTGCGGGAAACAAACTATATATAAATAGCCAATTAAATTAATAGTGACAAACAAGATCTTATTAATTAAGCTACATTTTCAAAGCTGCATTTTAAAATCAGAATCTTCTGATTCGGCTGCGAAAATAATAACGTTCCGCACTGAACTAATACCGATCGACCGGCGAAGCTTGATATGCAACCAACAATTATGTTAGCACCGTGCGTGGAACCACTAATTGATTTTCCTCGCTAGCGTTGAAAATTGGGATTTAGTAGTTGGATTTACGTTGCGAAATCTGAGAGTTACACTTCATACACGGTTTAAACTGCATTCTAATTTCAAACTAGTGATGTTTTTTATTGTTGTATTTTTTATAACATATGGACCGACCCAGCTTAGGTGCAATATTTGGAATAAACCCAATCTATTTCTTTAGAACTATGACTATTTTTAAATTAAAATTAGACTATCAAACCATCATACATACACATTTGTTTTTTTTTTTTTTAACAAATTAAGGCATATTGATTATATTAAGATATCTATGAATTCATGGTTATTTTATAACCTTCTATAACTATGAATAATATTTATAAATGCATCTATTCTTATCCCTTCATAAAACATGTAAAATAACTTCACCTAAAATTATACGTCTAAATACCTATGAGTCGAAATCTTAAATTTTGTATTGATACTCTAACATATTGCTTATATGTTTGTTTTAATGACGTTACATATGTCCACTCTCGTGCAAGAACGTTCAAAGTAAATTATGTTACAGCGATTTGGTCGCCGGCGAAATCGATTTCTCTAACTGCGTCAGATAGTTAGAGAAGCGATGTGATATTGAGTTAAATTTTCAATTTTCACCATGCAGTGTATCGACAGCCTCGTAACAGGGCGGCATAAGTATGTCCAGTACGATATAAAGATCAGGGTTTGATTCCCGTGTCGGGCAATGAACAAGATGTTTGGATTAAGAAGAAGTTTATCTCATCGTTTATTAGACGTATCTAGTGGAGCCCTTGGTACATAGTGATACATAATAATAATAAGTGAACTGAATAATAATAATTTATGTCTCTATAAACTCAAATTCTAATGTTGTCTATTGACATTTTTTGCAGAGTAGATCTTATGCACCACGTAGGCCTAGTAGATTTTAATAAAAATCGTTTCATCATCATCAACTTTATAGCACTTCTACTCAGAAGTATAAACGAGTATACTATATACACCAGGTCTGATACGTCCAGAGTCTTTTGTAAAGCATTTTTAAATAAATAAATAATAATAATTTATTTGTACTAAAAATATAATATAACATATTTTTACAAAGCACATAAAATGAGGTCTGTACAATCTCATTGTGTAATTTTATGACTCATTGACTCCTAAACTAGGAATAAACCTGTAACTTGGGGGTCACTGATTCTCTTGATTACTATCCTAGAACGATACAACCGTTACAGTACGTACATTTATATTCACTACGGTAATTAATTAATGTACAAATGTGTTTGTGTGTGAGTGTGTGTGTGAATGTAAGAAGTGTGTGAGTGTAAGTGTGTATGCATGTTTGCTGTTAATAAAACCTAATTCACCAAACCTTCATTTTCATTGTTACTCATATATCATTCCTTCATTTGCATTTCATTTTCAGTAATTATGACAAAAATAGAACGTTTCTATTATTCACAAGGATGTATGTAAAGTGTTTGGGATCAAAAAGTCCACACGGATGTGCCTAACAAACTAAAGAACGAGTGTTTGCTCGATCACTGGGGTAACAAAAGGTAGCACGCAAAATGACCATAGGCCGCGGAGTTTCTTTTGAGATAAACACTTGAGTAAATTTGGGTATTAACTCGTCCTTTTTCAAAAAATGATTGATATGTTATACTGCCCATAAAAATATATTTTATTAAGTCACTGCCTTGCGATCACTCTGACTTTTTAAATAAATTATCAGACACCTCATAACGACAATGAAAAAATGCAATAAATGTTTAACACCTTAAGTTTCTTCGCAAGGAACTTGATGGATATATCAGGTACAGAAATTGTCTTTAAGAAGCGTAGTACAAATAAGCCGTAAGTCCGAATAACCGTCTACCATTGAGCACTGTCAAGTAGTGGAATAGGTATAATATGTACATATGTATGTTGATTAAACACATGTTGCTTTAAATATTTAAACACATGGTATTTTTGTGTATGCTAAATTAGAAAAAGTTCTTAAAGTATTTAAGCCCAGCTTGCTAATCCTCAGACCGAGGCCACATCAAAAGAAACGAAAACTTCAATGTTTCTGTCCCACACTCACCCTTATACACGAGCCAAATGATATTAGCTAACAGAGCGTGAAAACATACCTTACAATCATAAGGGCTCTTGCACGCTGGTGTTTGTGTTAATATATATTTTGTTAATGTGAAAAAACATCTTCTAAGGATCTACAGTATTCAAATTGGGTCTTTAGCGTAGCGTATTTTAAAGAGGAAAAGAACAATATAGTACGGCATCTAATTGAAATATAATAGATATATAATTCCACGTGTCACGATGTTTGTCCGGGATGAACTCCGAAACTATTGAACGGATTTAACTTTTTTTAAATATGTGTTTTATTCCAACTAAAGAGATAGGATAGTTTATATCTCAATTTATAATTGCAATATTACTTTATTGCGAGTTATTTGCTTATTATGTGACAAAGAGTCTAGTCAATTATTTAGTGTTGCCGTGTATAGTTATAAATGCGAAAATAACTAACTATATGTCTGTTACGCTTTCACGCCTAAATCATTTGACCGATGTTAACGATTTTTGGTATGGACATAAATGGAACTCGGAGGAGTAAAATATACTATAACTTATTTTCTTACTGAACCCAACCCTGTACCTAATCAACGCGGACAGAGTCGCGGGCAAAAGCTAGTTATTTATATAATTGTATTAAAGCTTGGTGACAAACATTTCTCCCGATCGACAACCATGTAAGTAATGTATTACGCATGCCCCATACCTAATTAGAGCTTTAAAGGTAGCAGGGACAAATAGTACGAGTAATAAGATACAAGGTAAATAGTATTTCAAACTTACAAATGTGCACACCTCACAAGTTACACATATGCGGTACGCGTGGTTACATTTACATTTGTAAGCGAACCGCAAGGGATGACGGCGCGGAGCGTCATAAGGTAAAAGGGAGTGCTTAAAAATTAATTCTCGCAGCCGTTGTAAAACTAAAGTTAAGTAAATCTTAGTATATTTCTTTTTGTATTTGCTACCATATGTTTCTTTTGGTGGAACTTGGTGGTAGAGCGGATTAATTGACGTCACAAAATACTTTCATTTTTTTATATACTAAATGCCAGGTAAGCGGACTTAAATTTTCCTTGCCGTAGCAACTATAGTACGATTTATCTATAGCGTAATTCCTCATATTTTAATTACATACATACATAACCTCACGCCTATATTCCCCGAAGGGGTAGGCAGAGGTGCATTTCTGCACCCACAGTTCGCCAGGTATGTATCAGTCCCACGTAATAGGGGGCGAGGCTATTGCCATTTTGGGCACATTTCCAGACTCCGTGCTGCTACTGAGAAATTCCTAAATTCCGAAAAAAAAACCCGATAACATGTTGCCCAACCCGGGAATCGAACCCACGACCTCTAGATCGCACGGCACATACTTGCGCCGCGAGACCACGAGGCAGTCAATTTCTGTTGCAAAAAAGCAAAAAAAAATATTCGTGTGTAAATTCTGTATACTTTATCATATACATACATAGTATTGAATTCAATTTACGTTATATTAAAAAAGGCGCGATAAGAGAGTCATTTATATGCAAATAAAATTGCTCAGTCCTCTCACTAGATCGTTGTCGCGTTATTACGTCACAGTATACAAGCATAAACAGTAAACATCACATAAAAAAAGTTCTTTTTACGCATTACATAAAGAGCAAAATGTCAGTAATATACTATATGATGGTGATTATAGTCAACTAAGAGTATGAAGTAAAAAAACGGACATCTGTCTCGTCGCTTGATATTTTTAAAAAAACATATTTTTTTGTGTATGACAATTAGTGTTAAATTACACATACAGACACACGTGCAATAATAAGAGATACTCTTCTTTCTTGTTTAATAAATATCCATAGCTAAAAGAATGCCAAAATACATGCATTAAAGCATCGGGTATATTCATAAAAACTCAACATTATGTTCGTAAAGAAATAAATATTTTTCAAGGAACAAAACTGAATATAACCAAGAAACAATCTCCGAACAAAGGTTTACTCGGATAAGCTTAGAACAATGCCAGTAAATTACATAAATATCTCGCTTTCATTGTTATATAAGTGTAAACATTTTTCACTAACTAGAACGAAGTGTTGTACTTACAAATGGGACACAAGAACATGAGAGGCACAAATGTACGGTATGCTTAAAAGGTAATGTAATTAGTATTCTAGTTTTATCTCTTGAGATGTGGGTGCCGAACTTCATACATAGATGCACGTTCAAATTATTTTTCACATTTTAATGTAAGCTTTTTCATTGTATTTTTGCGAATTTAAAATTAAATCTTTTGTGTTTTCACTATGCGAAAAATATGGAGAAAAGACGACCCTATCAACCTCGAGTTTCATATTGCGGTTTCCCTTGATCAAAAGATAGCTTGTTACTTGTGAACGTGAGACAATAACGTGAACAGCTAAATATAGTTATGCATTCACTATATTATATCATCATCATCAGCCTCTCTTACGTCTACTGCTGGACATAGGCCTCTCCTATGGCACGCCACTGGGCTCGATCTTCGGCCTTCCTCATCCAACCGCTGCCAGCCATCTTGCGTATATCGTCACCCCACCTAGCCAGAGGGCGTCCTACACCCGTATTCACTACATATATGAAATAGTATTTAAATGTATATTTTTTTCTCTTGTACGCCTACCTAGCGTTTTGGTCACTTTGTCTGTTCAACGAAAATTAGCGCTAAATACCGTGCAAGCGGAGTTAAAGTACATAGCTGAATGAAGGGATTGCTGTTGGTTGTATAAGTTATTTCACCTGCTTATTATTGGTATATTTTTGTAAAGTAAGCATCAATAAAATCTTTTGTTTTTAATTTTTTCTTTTAGAGAAATAAAAAAAATGTTTTAAATGCTGGATGGGTATTGTTCTAAAAAGAACTGTCGAATTGCTAAAGCTGTTAAAATAAAATCGACGTGTGATGTCGATTTCTACCCGATTTTACGGCAGCAAAGTTAAAATTTATGAAGCGTAGTTGGGTACTCATAAATAAGTTACAATCCGGGATGCGGCACCTTTTTAAACTTTTTTTACAGCATTCAACGGTTTGTGTCGCCTAACGAATTACGGCGTCGCTTTAGATTTCCAACCAACAATAAAATTTTGGAAAAGTTGATAATGCTGGATGCCGAAAGGGAGATAGGATCTAAAGAGAAAGACACGTTTTTTGAAATTATTGACTTATTGTAAATTTTTTTAGAAAGAGGAAAAGCTATGGAACCAAAGAACACTTTTATTATACTCTTTTTTAGAATAAATTCGGTATGCCTTAGTATAATAAGTGTTCAAATAAGTTACATTTACTGTGGCTCCACAAAATTCATTTGTATAATATACATATTTATTATCTCCGAAAATACGGAATTGACCATTCGTGTCATATAAATATATGTACATGTATCGGTTAGTAACCAGCTCAAACCAGGATGCTAAGACTATGTAAATATAATTCCGTTTTGTTCGACTATGCAGCAATTTAAGTACAATTGTTTTTAGTTATTCGCTTTATTAATGCCCACGTTAAAAATATTTATGTTTATTTGATTTCAACGACCATTGTTGCATAAAAAAGTCGTGATGACCTTGAGGTTTGGGCACGCGGTCGAGAATCTCGACGGTCGTGGGTTCAAACCCCAGGCACACACCTCTGATTTTCGAAGTTATGTGTGTATTCACAATTAATTATCACGTACTTTAACGGTGAAGGAAAACATCGTGATATAACCTGCACACCTAAAAGTTCTTAGGAATTTCTTAGGTGTGTAGTCCTCCAACCCGCACTAGGCCAGCGTGGTGGACTAAGGCCTGAACCCTCTCAGTTGAAGAGGAGGCCCGTGCCCAGCAGTGGGACGTATATGGGCTGATGATGAATAAAAATTATGGTTACTCAAAATCTCATTTAGTCCTACTCTATAAAATTATTTGTACGCGTGTAAAAAAAAGCTAAAAATAAAAGCGAATTTAAAATTATATATAAAACGAGAATTAACAACGTACTAGAATTAATTTCCTAGCAAGATTAGTCCGTAAAAAAGATTGCCTATTATCCAAATCCGATCTCTAAGGATCCCAGAAGCCTAATTCAGTTTCATAATAAATATAGGATCGCTCTAAGCGATTCCCGGAAGACATACAGCATTACTCAATTACTTCAGGAATATTTTGTATTTACTCATCTACAAATAATTCGCTCCGCGAATTCCCCAAGAAACTGAAATTCCCGTTGGAATAGAGGGTTTCCAATAACTTTATGTCTACGCAAAAAACGGCCAGCGACTCTGAATACAAAAGGCCCATCTGGGATCAATATACATCAAGTAAATGAGTACCCTCAACTGTGACGAGACCACGTCGTTTTTCTGCTGAATGCAGGGTCGGGTATATTTCATTGTAATATCTTTGGATCAGGTCGACCGTGACATAATGTAATGAAGACCTCACCTCGTTCCGCTACATTTAAAGCCTTTTTGATTCTATGATGAAGGGTTGCTTTGGTTCAGATGACATTAATATCATTAACCTTCAATACTCGATAGAAGCGCCTTTTTTGAAATAGTCGTTTTGCAAATAGGTCAGGTTCCTTAAATGTTTGCAATAACCAGTCGTAGGTGCTTTTTGGTCCTTTTAATATGACGCATCGAAAGTGTAGACTATACGAGCACTTCATTGATCTATATGGCATATTCGAGTTTTAGTGCCCGTCGTTGGAACTTGATAGTAGGTGCATTAAGATACAAATGAAGTACGAGCTAGCGGGAACGTATGGCTTTTTAACGCCAGCCTGATCAAACGCGATATGAGACACTCTTACGTGAACAATCCTTTGCACGTTAGTAGTTATCGAAGTAAAGAAATTGAGCTCCTAACTTCGGAGTTATTGACAAAAATCTCGAACAAATTGAAGTTTATGACACGATGTAAGGAACTTATATCTTTAAATATTTATCAATCATCATCATCAGCCCATATATGTACCACTGCTGGGCACGGGCCTCCTCTACAACTTTTTGAGGGTTTTACTGAGGGTTTTGGCCTTAGTCCACCACCCTGGCCTAGTGCGGGTTGGCAGACTACACACCTAAGAAATTCCAAATAACTTTTTTAGATGTGCGGGTTTCAGCACGATGTTTTCATTCACCGTAAAAGCAAGTGATAATTCATTGTGAATACACACATTAAAGTCAGAGCGGTGTGTCTGGGGTTTGAACGCGCGATCGTCGAGATTCTTGACCGCGCGCCTAAGTCTCGAGGCCATCACTGATCGACCACCTTAATATATTTTTCAACATCAACTGATACTATTCTATAATTAGTCAAGCTGGAGGTTGTAGCTACGTAGTTATTAGTACGATAACATATTAATAAGCTGGTTTCCATTATAATTACAACTATAGCTAAAGGTGCAGCAGCGTGTTTGATATATCTATACAAATAATAAAATTGGAGTGTCTGTTTGTAATATTGAAATAACCGCTTTTAAATAAATGCAAATGGATGTATACACGGTACATATGTACCGTGTACCGTTGGTATATACCAAAATAACGTTTTTTAAAATTTTTGTCTATCTGTCTGTTTGTTCCGGCTAATCTCTGAAACGGGTGGACCAATTTTAACGGGACTTTCACTGGCAGATAGCTGATGTAATAAGGAGTAACTTAGGCTACTTTTAGTTTAAAAATTTTCTTATTAAAAAATAATTTTCCGCGCGGACGAAGTCGCGGGCACAGCTAGTGATAAATAATAATAATAAATTTCCCTTTATTCTGAATTGTTTCTGTTTCTCCATAATAAATGTTGTTATAGTATATCCCTCAATTCAGTGTGCCTCTTGGCAAAGGCCTCCTCTAGGTCCTTCCACTGGTTTTTTTCACAAGCCTCTCTCCTCTAATTAGGGCCCGCCGTTTATTTGAGCTCATCTTCCCATCTTCTTTTCTGATTCCCCTTACTACGTTTACTGTCCCTTGGATACCAGTCAGTTATTACTTTGTATTTTTCTGTATTTGTTCTCATCATGTGGCCAGTCCATCTACATTTTTGTTGATCAAGATGTCCGGTAGCTCAGTTTTGGCTCTCAATTGTTCATTTCTTACATGATCTGCTTTTCGTATGTTTGCCATGATTCGTATCTTTTTCGTGGCTCTCTGTTTCCTTTAAATACCACCAAAAATATGAGTAAAAAAATATGGTGATCCAAGTATCCATTTAACTCTTTATAAAATTGATATAATCTTTATAAAATTATATGTATTCACGATTTATTATCATGTAATTTAACGAGGAAGGATAACATAGTGAGTAAGCATGCACACATGAAAGTTCTTAGGAACTTCTTAGGTGTGTAGGCCGCCAGCCCCGATTAGGCCAGTGTAAGGCATAAAACTTTCTCAGTGAATATGTAACATAATCTAATAAGAATTTTATAAGACAAGTGCACAATAAAAAAAACTTGTATTCTAAAAATAAAATTACTCAAGATGTTAAATAAAATCTCTGTTAAATACAAAGTGGAGAGGTGCTTCATTTTAAATACGGTGAAGTGCTTGCTCCGACAGGAAAAGTTTAACTTAATATTCCCTTACAATGCTTTTGAACACGAAACCTAATAAGTTACAAATAATTTATTTATAAACCTTCGCTTTTGGTATATAAAATGTATGGTTTCGTTTCCCCTCTCGTGAGGAAATTCAATAGCTATCTATTTAAATTCTCCCAAAGGGCATGCCTCGATGCGTGCGGTTGATATACTCGTGTGTTATTGATATTTAATAACGAATAGGTACACCTTTGCTTCCTGCTTCTGATGTGTTCATTTTCATATGTATTAATTAGTTTTGTACTTGTGTGGCTGTTGACTAGGAATACAGCTATATTGTATTCTGCTGCGTTCGTGTTCAATAAGCTTTTCGAAGTAGCCGTAAAATCTAATAACAGGAGAACTAATTACATTTCATGTGTAGTTAAAAGTACAGTACAATAAATCCAATACCACTTGTAAATAAAATAACGAAGAAATGCAAATAGTTCGATAAATTTCGAGAATCTATCTATTTTAGAACTCTTCATAATCTGTGTTATAGTAATTAATTCTATGAAATTTGTTCGCCGCTGGCGGCGTCTTCAATTTAAAAATAAGTTCCACAACCATATAAAAAATTATATTATTTATGGTGTAAATAAACAGAAATGGAGCACATACCAACAATTTAAACTGCACCAACTATGCTTTACTAGCGGTTGGCTTACCGCTAAACCTGAGGCTTCATTCTCCAATTGGTCTAAGCGTGATGATAATGACTGAGAGATGAGTAAAGTGTACATACCTACATACATAAACTCACGCCTGTATTCCCCGAAGGGGTAGGCAGAGGTGCATTACTGCACCCACATTTCGCCAGGTATGTATCAGTCCCACGTAATAGGGGGCGAGCCTATTGCCGTTTTAAGGCACATTTCCAGACTCCGTGCTATTACTGAGAACTTCCTAATGGAAAAACCCAATAACACTTTGCCCGACCCGGGAATTGAACCCAGGACCTCTAGATCGCACGGCACATACTTGTACCGCGAGACCACGAGGCTGACAATAATGTTGATCTTACAAGATGTAACGTACATCGTAAACGTAGAGATTAATATGTTTCCACAAAGTGAGGGGTTTACATAATCTTCATACCCAACTCTATGTAAACTACTCGGATTCAAAGTTCCACATTAATCTACCTGTATGAATAACAAACAAGTGCTTTGGCATAACTAATATTTATCATGTATGCTATTTCGTTGTTGCTTACAACGAAAATATAATAAACACCGAGTAACGTGGATTATACATAACATATTTATGGAATATAATTGGAGATTTATTGGAGAGGAAGAAAGAGGGAGAGAAAATACTTGTGATGCCATTACAAAATTTCTACGAATAAAAGACAAATAAAGATCATTTTTGACAACTGAAATCTTTGTTTTTCATTTGCTACGCTGTGGAACGTTAAAAATAATACAAATTTACAATTTGCCTGATAAATTTAAAATGAGCTACCGAATAAATTCATGAATCGAATCATGTACGTTTACACACAAGACGTTAACACACGATCAGACAAAAAAAAACTATCATGTGATACGTTTGTATTTGAGTTTATAAACGCTCAAAAACCTAGTTTCAGGAATAAATAACGTTTCATAAAATTACGTCAATAGCGTTATTTGCCTTTACTTAATACACCGATATTTCTACAAAGACACAAAGCTTAATTACTGTCTAACGCTTTTAATAAGAAACGTTTACACAGTTTTATGTAAATACATCGCAATATAAACGCTACATTTCACAAGAAGCATGTATTTCGTAGCATAAGTCCAATCAAGAAGGCTTGAGTAATAAAAAACTTCACGAACACCTCTTCCGGGAATTATCCCTCGTATCATTGCTTTTATCTCTAATAACGGAACTTCCTAATTGATTGCTTTATTGTACCTCAACATTAAGTATCCCCTGGATAATTTGTGTGTATTTTTAGCTTTGTGTTGGGAAGCTGGACAAAAATCGAGCATTATAATTCACAAAGGTACAAATACCCGCCGGAATATTTTATTTATTTATTTAAATCTTCATTGTACACACAACACTAAAACTAAGGAGTACAGTAGAGTAGAAAAGTACAATGGGCGGCCTTATTGCACAAGGCGATCTCTTACAAGCAACCAAGGATGGAGATGTAGCACGAGAAATGAAAGGTAGTCGAAGTGTACAGGTTAAATTAAAAGACATCAACAAAGCAAAATAGGAGTAGGATGCTGAATAATGGACGAAATCCTACAATGGTCGGAGAGGTCTGTGCAACGTAGCCCGTAGGTAAATACAAACGTACAGACTATTGGAAGTAATTACAATCTCTCGCTTCAGGTTCTGCAACCAAGATGCAAATAAACACGAGATGCCTTCTGTGTAATTCTGCGAACTAACATGGGCTTATCCACGGAATGGTTTCAATTCACTTTGCAGTTTGCACGTCTATTAAATATTGGCTTAGTAATAGTCATTTATTTAAATTCTGCTCTTATCTTTAAACATAGAAAATCTATTCATGAGATAGCATCACTTTTGTGTCCATTTGTGATCTTAAATATGTCGTCACAGAAATGAGTGCGCGATTTCAATTTTGGAGTTAGAAAAAATGTGATTGGGATTTTCACGCTTCAAAAAAACAAAAGAAGTATGGAAAGGTGGCTGATAAGCAGCAATAGGATTGATGGTCTAGAAATAAAACTCTGCCTTCTCCTTGCATGAATGTTCCGGAATTGCTTGACTTTTGCAGGCTTCAAGTATTTTATAGATATTCTTAGTTAACAATCATTAACATTATATGCTACAAGTACCAGTACCATAAACATATTGTCAAAATCGCGGGATAAATCAATTTTCATTAATATAATATATTTTCAAGAGTACTTGTATGTCCTTTTTGTATAAATTAGAATAACATAATCATTATAAGCACCGCGCCATCTATTAGTAGTATCCCTCTCCCTACCTGGTTGCCTGGTAGAGATCGCTTTTAGCGATAAGGCCGCCAATTTTTATGTACCTAATTATGTTATAGGAGAAGGTGGTAATGTGGCCCCCCACTTTGTTTTTTAAGGTTTATTTCTAAAGTAATGGAATTAAAAATATGGAAAATGTTTTATTGGGTTTCGTATTTATTTGTGTATACATATCTTACTATGAAACAAAAGAAACTCGCTAAATAAAATCAAAATTATCATTTATTCTTAAGTAATCAAATTTGGCGTCTCGAGATCAACTGCTGGTAATGTGGCCCCCGGGGTAATTTTATCAATAAAATGCCTGAAAATTTATCAATAAAATGCCTGAACCATTCAGTGAACGAATTGGATCGAATCCAACCAGATGGATGAACTTTGCCAATCGTTCCAGGAGGTCCACTTTTTAACAAAATATCCGTAAAGTTTTTGCTTGGAAAAATCATCGTAGGCGGCTCAAATATACCTGATGCACTCTTGCATGCACGTCTCTGGTTTCTTCATCGAAGATAGAGGCAAAACAGTTTGTCTAGGCATCTGAAACTGAAAAATAAAAATATGTGAATGATAAGCAAGTCATACTTGTTATGTGCCCCCGGGGCCATGATACAACCAGTGTCAGGGGGCCAAATTAAAATTATTGAAAATATTTTGATAAACAACCTAAAACAATTGAAAAAATTTAAAAAATGTATATTTACCTTATACATCCCGTAGCAGACAGTGTCACGAACACAATATTCAAAACAACAGCAAAAACTATCATTTTTTTATAAATTATGGAATAAAACTCACAGTCGAAAAATAAGTTTGTCGGGTACGAGTTTCGACTTGTTCAAATGACGAACGAACATAACCGCCCCAAGCAGATTTGTAGGGCAATAAATCAATAGTATACGGAAATGGTCCCGTTGCACCAAAATAATATAAGATGGCGTTATGCGAACTAACTATTATTCAAGGGGGTCAATATACCTGCGGGGGTCACATTACCACCTTCTCCTCTATTTGTTTTTTTTTGTTAATGTCTTTATTATGGTGCAAAAATAAAGTGTTATTATTATTATTATTTTTAGCTATTGTTTTTCAACACTCAGGTTTCACCTGGATCTGTAATAATGATGGTTACGGGTCAAAGCCAAGTAACCTTCATTTACTGACGATCTGTATTTAGTCCTGGTAGACGTTCGTCGCTTTGCAAAAATTTCCTTACTATACGGCAGGTGTTAAGAATTGCCGCTTTTTGCATTAAGATATAAGTGAACGGGGGAAGGTCGAGAAGTTTTAGACTGTGATGTAAGTATTTAGGGATAACCCCAGTTGTAGAGAGTACTATAGGTATTATGTAAACTTTTTCCATTCTCCATATTCTAGCTATTTCATCTTTTAGTTCGGTATATTTTGTTATCTTTTCTGTTATAGTTTTCGAAATATTATGTGTATTAGGTACAGCAACATCCACCACGTAAGTAATTTTATTAATTTTATCTTGTATGGTTATGTCCGGTCTATTGTAATGTATAGTTTTATCGGTGAGTATCGCACGGTCATAATACATTTTGTAGTTTTTATTTTCTAGTACGGAGTTAGGTGTATATTTATAATAAGGTATAGGTTGTGTATCTGGAATAAGTTTATATTTAATAGCTAGTTTCTGGTGTATGATGTTGACTATTTGGTTATGTCTGTGTGTGTAATCTGTTTGGGTAAGTGTTGGACAAGCTCCAGTGATATGTTGAATAGTTTCTGGGTGGCTGTGGCATTTACGGCATTTATCTTCTATAACTGTAGGGTCTTTGATAATATGTTTTCTATAATTACGCGTATTGATTATCTGATCTTGTATAGCTATTATAAAACCTTCGGTTTCGGGAAATAGGCCACCATTAGTTAAAAATTTGTTAGAAGCTTCCGTATCTATATGCGTTTGTTCAAGATCATAGGGATGCCGTCCGTGCAATACCTTGGATTTCCAGTCTTTAATTTTAATTTGTTCAAAATCTGTGGGTCCGTTATTGGTGTTTGGAGCATCAGAAGATTCTGAGAGATTTAAAGGTGTGTGTTTTTTATCATTTTCGACTATTGCTTTATGTATACTACTTGTAGACGCCTTACGGTAAAAGAATGATTGTAAATTAGTTATTTGTTTGTGTAACAAAGCCTGCAGATCAATGAGCCCTCTACCTCCATGTATTCTTTTAATCGTTAATCTTTCTATTGCTGATTTCGGATGTAGGTGGTTATGTTTAGTAAGAATGGTACGTGTTTTAATTTCAAGATTCTTAATGTCGGTTTTAGTCCATTTAATAATTCCAAATGAATAAGTTAATATCGGTATAGCGTACGTATTTATGGCTTTGATTAGGTGTTTTCCCGTTAATTTACTTTTACTTATTCTACTGACTCTATTTTTATACTCAGTGGCGAGAGATTGTTTTAATTTCACGTGATCTAGTTTTTTTGACTGGTTATAACCTAGATACTTGTAAAGATCATTTGCCTCCATGGATGATATCACTTGATTATTTAATAGAGTATAATCTTCTGATACTATTGTTCCTCTATTTATGTGTATTGTCTTACATTTATCTAATCCAAATTTCATATTAATATCGGTGCTAAATTTTGTAGTAATATCAATTAAAAGTTTCATATCCTTAGTGTTATTGGCGTATAGTTTAATATCATCCATGTAGACAAGATGAGAAATTACAGTGTCATGTATGGAATGTTTAAAATGAAAACCTTTTTGAGAACTACTTAGTAGGGAGGATAAGGGGTTTAGGGCGAGACAGAACCATAAGGGACTTAAAGAGTCGCCCTGGTATATGCCTTTTTTAATTGTTATTTCTCTGCTAGTTATTGAGTTTATATTATTTTTAATGTGTAGTTTTGTTTTCCAGAATGACATTAATTCTTTTAGGAATTTGACTATAGTGGGATTAATTTTGTATATATTTAATACTCTGAGTAACCAAGAATGTGGTATGCTGTCGAAAGCTTTCTGATAGTCTATATGTGCAGTGTAAATTTCGTTTTCGAGAATTAATTACTCCGTAAATGGTAGAGTCAATGATAAGCTGTTCTTTGCACCCCATGTGATTCCGCCTGCATCCTTTTTGTTCCTCTGCTAATATGTTATTAATTTCTAAATGTGTGCTAATTTTTCGGGTGATTACCGCTGTAAATACTTTGTAAATAGTGGGGAGACAGGTTATGGGCCTGTACTGTGACGGGTCATTTGTTATTTTAGATTTAGGGATCATATACGTAATACCTTTAGCAATGAATTGTGGTATCGGTTGCTTACCAAGCATGATTTCCGTGAAATTTTTGGCTATATGTTTATGTAAAAAGGTTAACTTCTTGTACCAAAAATTATGAACTTTATCTATTCCTGCTGCTTTCCAGTTGTGTAGTCTAGAAGTTACATTTGCTACATCATCTACCTGTATTTCTCCAAATTCCATTTCGGTTATTCCGCTCCATTTAGCTTCTTCCTCCTTTATCCACGGTGCTTCTTCGTTATGCAAAATTTCTTTTTCCCATATATTCGACCAAAACTGTTCTAATACATCTGTAGCGGGCATTTCTGTATTATTATCTATTGTATTTATATTTGAGTTTAAATGTCTATAAAAAAGTTTTTCATTAGTTGCAAAAAGAGAGTTCTGCTGCTTTCGTTGAAGGCCCTTTTTATATCTCGCTAGTCTGTGGGATTTAAGTGCTAATTTTTGTTTCAAGGTATCTAAATACTCTTCCGGTAATATATTGCTATTTTCATGTTTAGTATGTATTTTATTTTTATTGAATATACTCTCTACATGCTTAATTATCTTTTTTGATCTGTTTCCTCTAATGTACTGTGTAATTCTACCTATGTCAGCTCTAAGTTGTGAAATGTTTCTCTCTAGACGTATTTGCCACTCTGGTACCTTATTAACTTTTCTTGATTGCTCCTGTGTGTGTCCTGGTATTCTCATCCCAAGTTGCTCAGTAGTAACCATAGCACAACAATAAACTAAGGTATGGATATCAAGTAATGTAGTTTCTGTAGTTACGAATTGGCTAAGTAATTTATTATTCATTATATGTACTAATTTTGTTAGTTTACTATTATATCTTAATTTGGGGAGTGAAGGGCGTAAAGAGGGATCCATTCCACCATATTTAATAATAGTACACTGCAAATTATCATGCAGTTTTTGAATCAAACCATCAGGAAGAATAATATCTGCTGAGCTTGGGCCACTACCTCCTAATGTTATAATCGGAGTTACGGCTTCCAAGAAATTTTCATCCGCATTATTCTGTACAAGCGTTCTGTTAGTTACGGGCATCGGTTGGGGTTGATTTAAAATATTCGTAGGTGTACAAATGGTATTAATGTCTATTGGACTTGAGGGTGGTATAAAATTAGAGTTTTCCTCTAGCTGAAGCCGTACTTCATCTTTTATTTTCTGTAATGTTTCATCTTTAAGATATTTATTTTTAACAATGACTCGCCTTTGATCTGATATTCTTTGTTCACTTACATTAATGCCAGGGTATTGTTTTTGGAAGAGTTCGTGCAAAGTTTTTCTATAGATCGTCATGTCAGTCTCTAGTTTTGTTACAAGATAATAAGTACGCATGATGAATATGTTTACATCTTCCGTCCACTTCATGCGTACTCTTACTTTACCAGCTTTAGTGGACGCGGGTAATAAGGTATTTACCTCCCGCGTAACACTACAAGCCGGAGTTGTGGGGGGAGTGGGAGTAGGGCATGGTGATTCCTCATCAGCCCCACTTGGTGTGTAAGATACGGTACTAGGGCTATAAGGTTCAGTTATGGATGATGATGATGGACTTTGTATTCTTCTGTCAGTCTGTCTGTCGTGTAAATTGGCTGTAGTATGTTCGGGTGACCCGGTGGGAGTCCGCCTACTCAACTCCTCACCACTGACGGTTCGTATGCTGTAACACCCAGCGTCAGCTCCAGGTGTGCCCCGGCGATCGCCCCCGGGAAGCGGCCCTATACGTTTTCTTTTACTACGCGTCTCCATTGTAAATGGGTTACCATTGCCTTGTTAGCCATGAAAGTGACAAAATAAACATGTGTCCGCCCCCCACGTGGTCTGGTGTTCGACTCGGACGTAAGGCTGGATTTTGGGGGGCTTATTATTATTATTATTATAAATGCGACTGTGAGTGTTCGTTACGCTTTCACGACTAAACCACTTGACTGATTTTTTTTTTTTTGATAAAATATTGATGTGACAGAGTTGTAAGCTATTTTATATCTCGGAAAATATAGGGTTCATCAGGTATTATCAAAGAAGCATAGCAACTAGACATACGCTACTTTTTAGTCCTTAAAAGGCAGAACTACAGGAATAAAGACCGAATCGAATTGCCCCCTAGTCTAAAAAACAGTACTCTTTAATTATCTCAATTCACCGTGACAAGAACTTTGATTAGTGCTGTGAAGTTTTATAAATTGCCAATGAATCATGTTTTTTTCTCTGATATTTGCTACGGCAAAGTTTTATTTACTTTTACGTGAAAATTTTACAATTCCGGATGGCTTACCTCTTTCTTTATATAAAAACGAAGTAACATATTTCTAAAACGTGATGTTTATAGGCTGACCCTGAAGCTATTTCATGTATTCTGATTTCTAAGGGCTTTACAAGCGTTGGTCTTACAATTACAAGCAAAGTTTTATTTGAAGTGATGTCTTCATCGACATCACATCGAAAACTTTCAATGGTCGCCCGAAAGCACTTACAACTAGCAACACTAAACCACGGTGATAGTAACGTAATCGTCCCAAATTCTTCAAGGAAAAACGACATGACATCTATAAACGTTACGTGTCGCTGGAAATGAAATCACTTTACCCGAATAAATGTTGGAGCGCGTGAATCGTCTTCGGATGAAGGGAGGCAGCGCTGTCACCTGTCGCGTGGTATGAAATGAGACCGTAAGTCGAAGCCGACGGAGGGACGGGAACGATAACCGCTATTATATTATTACATGAAAGTGTTCCTATAATGTACACTAGTACTAAAACTTAATATGAGAATTCAATGTAACATGTTGCATATGTCTTACTAATTCATTTTTTTTTCAACAGCATCTTTGCAACCTGCAAATCTAATAGTTCGTAGATTATTTTTGGTGTTTAGTCCGCCAATCCGTATAAGTCCAGCATTGTGGGATAAGACATAACTTATAAAGGATATCTATTCTAAGCAGTGGAACGTATATGGGCTGATAAAGGTAACCGCCTCTCTATTACAAGAATTCAAGAAAAACGGTTTTTGCGTTTAAATGGCAAAGCATAACCTTTCAATTCAAGCCTTTGTCAACCAACAATATGGCCGGATTTTGTTTAACGCCTATTGTATTTTCCCTAAAATAATATTAAGTAAATTCATTAGGTATCGGATAAATATAATGCATAATATATTTACAAAGATTTAAAAACTGCGTAATTTCGTGTTTATATCATTAGCTTAAATTTTATCAGGATGTAAATTTAAAGTAGTTGAGCCGTTGTTACTACAGTAGGCCTAAGCCAGCACGACCAGATTAATGCTACTATTTAAAATACTTATGACGCGTAACGTGTGTGACGTCACTACTTTTGGTGAGTGGTAGGTATTGTACGAATCTCACAAATCTTATTCAAGATTATCAGCCTTTCAGCTCACTATGCAGCACAACTGTCCATTTGTCCGATCTGGGTCTCTAAACAAAATCCTACGTTAGCGTAACTAGTTAAGATTGGGACACCAATTGCCGTCAAACACATTTCGGTCGTGAGAAGCATAGTGCAATAGTAAACCACAATTCCGTATTTTTTACATTAAACAACAGTATTCAAAGGAAAAGCATAAAAAGCAGTGATGGCCTCGAGGTTTAGGCGCGCGGTCGAGAATTGCGGCGGTCACAGGTTCAAACCCCAGGCACACACCTCTGACTTTTCGAAGTTATGTGTGTATTCACAATGAATTATCACTTGCTTTAACGGTGAAGGAAAACATCGTGATAAAACCTGCACACCTAAAACTTCTTAGGAATTTCTTAGGTGTGTAGTCCGCCAACCCGCACTAGGCCAGCGTGGTGGACTAAAGCCTAAACCCTCTCAGTTGTAGAGGAGGCCCGTGCCCAGCAGTAAGACGTATTTGGGCTGATGATGATGGTTCAAAGGATAAGATATAACAGAAATGATCAATATACATAATTTGTAATTCTTCAAGTGCTATAATTTTTATTTTTGTTTTAATTCTGTATCGTCATCAGCCCATATATGTACGTCCCACTGCTGGGCACGGGCCTTCTCTACCATTGAGAGGGTTAATTCTGTATAGTGGTTCTATATTGCCTGTGTTAACCTAAACCCTCTCAATGGTAGAGGAGGCCCGTGCCCAGCAGTGGCGCGTATAAGGGCTGATGATGATGATGGTTCTATATTTATTATGAAAATTCAATATCTTTTAAATTAACTAAAATACGCATTCAAAATAACTAAAAGACTGCTCAGTATAATTAAATTTTAATTAAAAGAATGAAAAGAAAAATAAAAAGAATAAAAAAATATATAAATATACTGCTAAAACATTGCAAAAGCGTAAAGCAATACATGTACAAAGTCAATTTTCATTTTGCTTCAGCGCAGACAAGGGAGGATAATTGTTTCAGTAATAAAGGGAAAATAAAAGAGGGGATGAGGGTTCAGTGATCATCTCAAAACACACAATAGTGAGACGAGCCACTAAACTAAATTAGAACTCTTGTTTTTCTTAGTTGTGAGAATATGTTTCTGGAATGAATGTGGGGTCACGAAGTTCATGTTGCATTGTTGATTTTTTTAGTTTTTCTGTAAGGTATCAACAACATGATATATGTTTTAATTTTTATATTGTAATATATACCATACTATATTGTGTATTCATAATTAATTATCACATAATTTAACTACAAAGGAAAACATCGTGAGGAAACCTGCACATCTAAGAAGTTCTTAGGAGTGTAATCCGCCAAACCGCAGGGTGTTGGACTGAGGCCTAAATCTTACTCAGTAAATAGTGACGTCTTATATTTTTTTTAATTGCACAAAAATGCACGTAATATTTAAGTATAAATTTGGTATCGATCTCTCTATCTTTGGTTAAAAAAGTTATATTTGCAGATATCACTTTTTTATAGTTGGTTTAAGTCAGTGACGGTACTTTCATAGAAGCCCAAGTACCCAGTATGCCTTACAAAATTCCGAATAATTAATCTTTATGCTTTAAATCTTAATTTAATTACAGCAATTTGACAAATAAATGAGAATATTTTGACCTCACAATAAGCGATTATAAACTAGATATTACACAATTAACGTGTAACGCTTTTGGACTTCTATGGAAGTACCGCCACTGGTTTAAGTGTGTCTTAAGTTATTTTTAAGGATATATCAAACTTTAGAACTTTTCTATCACATTCCAACACGATACATTTTACCGAAACCCTGTTTAAAAGCAGTAAAACGTTGTCAACAAATGACTGCCAGGTACTTGACCTAAACGAACACTCAACACGGCTGAGAGAAAAAAAATCAATGTTCCTAGGGACGGGGATTGCTCTTATTTGCTTTGCACGTGCCCAATCAACTTTATTATAAATACAATTCTCTATTACTATTTCCAGCGCAGAGATACTACATTATTACAAAAAAAACTTTTTGATAGGACTTATGTTTAGCTACGGGAATGTCTATGGGATAATAAAACGATGATCCTAAATCATCGGTAAAAAAAATGTTTGTAAAAAATAAGGTGTGTATCACGTTTCGAAGCTAGGTCTTAATTATGGGTAACTATCGCTTGTTTTGCCGGAAATCTATACATCTGAACTCTCATCTTGAAAAAACCTACTTAGGTATACGTTATGCGGATACGTAGAAAATATTATGCACTACCTTATTGAAGCTAAACACGTTTTCTTTATGATAACACAAAATAAAAATAAAAACATTCTAAATTTAAATCATTTGTAATAAAAACATCAGTTACAAAAACGCTCCGTTACAAAACGAAGTATCAACTAAAATAGGCCCACCAATTTAGCAAGCAGCTTAGTAAGTACCTACATGAAAAAGCACTTAAAACATTAAATATGGAGGCAGACCGCAACTCCGTCAGTTCATATCAGCCGCCGCCGGTGGCTCAGCGAAATATTAATGCTGGTTGGCTGGACATTGCCCCACCTCTCATTATTGTATCAAAATAACAAACAAACTACGCCTAATATTGAATCGAATCCAGTTTTCGGGTGTGCTTAGTTGAAGTCGGATTATATAATTTTATATTAGTTTGTAACTGTCATTATTAGTTCCTGCGTTGAACTTTATACTCTGTTTTCTGAAAATATTTGCAAAATTAAAAGTTAATTAATCCATGTCCTCTATACACAGAGCCAGAGGGAACAAAGCGAAACCACGCCTTGTTTGTTTTGGCAATATAGTTAAATATAATGTTTTCGAGGTTCTTTAGTACTTTGGAAGTTAATTAAAGGCTAAGGTTTCGTTGCTTGCCAAATTAAGAAAGTTTGTTGCCAACATGAGTACTCAACTACGACGTAGCAGCGTAGCGATTCAGTCTACGGACACTTTTCTACGAAAGTGTTCGGTCAGATTTTATCATAACAAAGGGCAGACAAATTACGTATTTTATTGAAGTGTGTTGTTATGCAAAGTTTGAGGTTGTCATAAAATATAAGTTTATCAGTTTTTTCATTTCATTTGATGACCTCTCTTAGATTTTTGTCGAAAAAGAAAGTAATGAATGAATTATGTGCCCATGAAGCATATGTGCTCCACATGGTTAAAATAATTTACAGTATTATTCATCCTTCATTTTTTCTTTATTTTGCACCAAATATCATAATTTTTGTAGAATTCAGTATCCGGATTACAAAGAAAAGCACTCAATGAATTGAAATTTTGTACGGCAGAGTCATGTTCAAAGGTTTTTATTACATTTCTACGAACTTCTCGAAACGACGATGATTATAATCTTGTAGTTCAAAATCACGATTCCATGTAAAACATTATGGTTAATGAAGATCTGAGAAAACGTTTATAACGGGAAATTCGACGTACTCACAATAATTTTAGTAAGTAGTGTGTTTTAGTAATTATATCAATATTGTAAACTATCTATTGATTGGAAAAGAGCAACACTAGAGTTTCTTGCCCGTTTTTCTCTAGTGATGACTGCCTTCCGAACAGGGTGGTACACCAAATTTTGAAATGACTGAATCTAAGTGATGTATTTGACATTTTATGGATTCAATAAATATAATTTCATTTCATTTCATATTAAATCTTTTCTTACATTTTTTATTACTTTTAAGATATAGTACGCCTTTGTAACAGCAATGAGTGTTTAGTTACACTACTTAGCAACATTAGCTGGAAATACAGACGGTGGAAATACTTCGAATTTACAAACATAAGGCTTATATTCACAAAGAATTATCACGTACTTTAACAGTGAGGAAAAACATCGTAAGGAAAACTGCACACCAAAAAAAATCTTAAGTATTTCTTAGGCATGTAGTCTGCCAACCCGAAATAGGCGAGCGTGATGAACCTTAGTTCATCTAGGCCTTAGCCTAGCCCCTCTCAGTTGTAGAGTAGGCTCGCGCCCAGTTGCGATGCCCACAAATGATGATTTTATGGAGAGACCCATCTCTGCTCATTCTGGGCAAGTTCAGTCTGCTCCTCGAGTCAGGCGAAGTAGTCGTCTTTGGATGCGATCGGTAAATTCGGACCGATCACGCTCAAGATCTCGTTCAGTGGCATCACTCTCCAGCGATGACGCGTTGGAACCGGCAGTCAAAATTATGGCACTAGATGGCCGCCGTGCCTATACAAAATATCCCGGTGAGAAGGATAATTTGGAGGTACCTAAAGAGATATCGATACAAATGAATTAAGGGGAAGCGCCTTCATCTGCTCCCCTACGCGACCAGGTCCTTCGCGACATTGCGGCTCAAATGAGAAACGTCGCTGATAAGTCGGGAAACGTGAAAGCGACGCTCATTCGAGCTTTGAAGGATGCTAGTAAAAAACTAGAAGACGTAGTTGATGTGCCCGCATCCCCCGAGAAGGCGCATTTGGAAGCGGCCAACGCCCGTCTACGGGCCGAAAAAGAATGTCATCTAGCTGAAAATATATGCCTCCAAGAGAAGATTTCGACACTTGAGGCCAAAGTAGCTGAGATGGAAGAACGACTCGCAAACATCATCGCAGCGAGACAATACGACATGGAGTGTCGCAGCCGGTTACAACCAGAACCGCGACTTCGTCCGCCTTTGGCAGCTGATCGGAATAAGGCAGCTATGGTACAGCATCCAGTGCCATCAGCCGTTGGGCACCCTTTGGCACCAGAACCTTTTGCCGCTCCAAGGAAATCGGATCAGCCAGCTCCAAAAATTGCGGGTAATAAAAAGAAGAGAAGAAATATAGGCGGAGAAACAGCGTTTTCTCCTATTTCGCAACATGCGCTATCCGGCTCACAAGCTCGGCCCATGCCGGCGCCGCGTGTAATAAATGCCGTGCACCCAACGACAAGCGCACCTTCTGCTCCTCTATCCAAAAGGAAGGGAAGGAAAGGAAGGCAAACCGCGGCCCCTAAGCCAATTTTAAGGGAACCTCGCCCGTTGCCTCCACCGCCTTCATCCATGGAGACACCATGGTCTCTGGTAACGCGGCGAGGCAAGAGGACCCAGCATGCGACAAATACACCAATATTTGCGCTACATAAACCGCAGCGGAAGCCGATGCCAAAACTTCGGCCTCCACGTACCGCTGCGGTAACAATAACTCTGGCGCCTGCGGCTAAGGAGAGAGGCTTAACCTATAGCCGCATAATTGGTGAGGCTCAGGAGAAAGTTGATCTGGCTGGCATCGGCATCAGCAACATTAAGTGGCGTAAAGCAGTGACGGGGGCCACCATCATTGAGGTGCCGGGACCGGATAACCAGCTAAAGGCTGACTCCCTTGCCGCAAAACTAAAGGAAGCCTTCTGTGGGTCGGAAGACGTACGAGTCTCTCGGCCCATAAAAACCGCGGAACTGCGACTCTCGGGGCTTGACGAATCAGTCACCCCCGAGAAGGTCGCACAGGCTTTCGCTGTGGCCACTCAGTGTCCAGCGGAGGTGATAAAAGTTGGAGAGGTCAGACCAGACCGCTCAGGTTTGGGCGTGGTCTGGCTTCGGGCGCCAGTTCTGGCGGCTGAAAGAGCAGCCAGGACAGGACGTATCCTGGTCGGGTGGTCGGCGGCTCGCGTCAGCGTCCTTGAACCGAGGCCCCTTCGGTGCTTCCGGTGCCTTGATTTAGGGCACGTCCGGGAGTGCTGCACCGCCGAGGCTGATCGTAGCAATTTATGCTACCGCTGCGGTCAGCCGGGACATATAGCGCGGGGTTGCTCCGCAGAGCCGCATTGCATTTTATGCGCAGCGGCCAGCAAACCTGCGGGGCACGCAGTCGGTGGCAAGGTCTGCATGGTCAAGCCTAGCCGCCGCAATAATAAGTATTGGAAACGCACTGCCGCTGGGGCCACGGCCCAGCCGCAGCCCGTAAGCCCATCGCAGGTCGAGAATGAGTCAATGGAGGTCGCCCAATAATGGACCTCAAGATCCTCCAGGCGAACATCAATCACTGCGCCGGAGCGCAAGATCTGCTTCTTCAGTCTATGGCACAGTGGTTGGTGAACGTGGCTGTGGTCGCCGAACCGTATTTCGTCCCGCCCCGTGATAACTGGGCCGAGGACCTCGACGGTTTGGTGGCCGTGATTACCCAGGGTGCCGCGGGCTCCCCGTCCTTTGAAAAAGTAGCGAAGGATCGGGGATGCGTAGCGGCTCTGTTGGGAGGTGTTTGGATTGTCGGAGTTTATTTTTCTCCCAACAGACCTTTGGCCGAGTTTGAGGCTTTTCTCACTCGGCTGGGGGCCCTGGTGTCGCAATGCCAACCTTGCCCGGTCGTCGTAGCCGGCGACTTCAACGCCAAATCTCGAGCTTGGGGTTCGTCGGTGACTGACGCTCGTGGCAGGGTCCTGGAGGGGTGGGCGATCTCACTCGGCCTGGCCGTCCTTAATCGGGGATCTGTCAACACTTGCGTGAGACACAACGGCGGATCGGTGGTGGATATCTCGTTCGCCACCGATTCCGTCGCACGCCGTGTCCGAAACTGGAGGGTTCTCGTGGGCGTGGAGACTTTGTCGGACCACCGTTACATCCGGTTCGACGTCTCTGCGTCCGTCGCAATTCAGTCTAGCGGCAGATTGAATGCTCCGATTGGGGGCGGCCTGCGATGGGCTATGAAGCGCCTCGATAAAGAGGCCTTGGAGCTGGCCGCTCTGGTCCAAGCCTGGCTTCCCGCGCCGGAACCACCGGTACGGGTTGAGGAGGAGGCCGAATGGTTCGGGGCAGCAATGACAAGCATCTGCGATGCAGCAATGCCTCGTGTCCAGCGCCTCCCTCCGCGGCGCCAAGTTTACTGGTGGTCGGTGGAGCTTGCGCAGCTGAGGTATGATTGTGAGGTGGCGCGCCGCCGACTCGCCAGACTCAGGCGCCGACGGATACGGCAGGTTGACTTCTTGGATCAGGAGCGGCGGCTCCGTGGCTTCTATAGAGAGGCCAGGAGAGCGCTGCGGGTGGCCATCAAAGAGGCGAAGACTGCGGCCAGAAAGGAGTTCTTGGGGACTCTGGACCACGATCCATGGGGGCGCCCGTATCGGCTGGTGCTGAACAAGTTGCGCCCGCCGGCGCCCCCTCTAACCCAGAGTCTCCGAACGGAGCTCCTAAGGGACGTGGTTGCCGCCCTCTTCCCGGCCACCGATGTCGTCATCATTCCTCCACCGATGCCGCCGAGACCTTCGTCGCAAACGACCGGAACATCTCCGGTGGCATCGTCGTCTGCTTCGGCAAGGGAGACCCCGGAGGGTCCTCCCCCGGGTGTGACACCCGGGGAGTTAGAGGCAGCAGTGCTTCGGCTGCGGAGCAAGAACTCCGCTCCAGGGCTCGATGGCATTCCAGGACGTGTCTGGGTGCTTGTAGTCGAGTTCCTGGGGGCGAGGCTCCGCGGCCTGTTTTCCGCGTGCCTAGAACAGGGCCAGTTTCCATCGAGATGGAAAACGGGAAAGCTGGTCCTGCTCAGGAAAGAAGGTAGACCCGCTGAGTCGCCATCGGCCTACCGGCCTATTGTACTGCTCGACGAGGTCGCCAAGCTTTTCGAGCGCATCGTCCATGCGCGCCTCGTCGAGCATCTCGAGAGGGTTGGCCCGGACCTGGCTGATTGCCAGTTCGGGTTCCGGAGGGGCCGATCTACCATCACGGCGATTCTGCGGGTCAAGGCACAAGCGAAGGAAGCGGTGGCCCAGGGCAAATGCGTTGTGGCGGTGTCCCTGGACATCGCCAACGCGTTTAATACCTTGCCCTGGGCCTGTATCGAGCAAGCACTGCGGTACCACGTGGTGCCACCCTATCTCAGGCGCTTGGTGCACTCGTACCTCTCCAACAGGGACGTGGTGTATCCGGGCGCCGATGGGTGGCATCGAAGAGCAATGTCGTGCGGTGTTCCGCAGGGGTCGGTTCTTGGGCCCCTCCTGTGGAACATCGGCTACGACTGGGTGCTCCGTGGTGCCAACCCCCGGGGCGTCGGCGTATTCTGTTACGCCGACGACACGCTCGTCACAGCGACGGGCGGGACCTTCCAGGAGGCCGCCGACCTCGCCGCGGTTGGCACTAGCAACGTGGCGAGGAGAATTCGGCGGCTGGGCCTCACGGTGGCCCTTCACAAATCCGAGGCCATTTGTTTCCACCGGCCTCGGATGGGACCACCTGATGGGGCCCACATAGACGTTGAAGGCGTGAGAATTCCCATCGGCAAGCAGCTCAAATATTTGGGGCTGCTGCTGGACAGTCGGTGGGAATTCCGCGCCCATTTCGAGATGTTGCAGCCGAAATTGCTGCGGGTGGCAGGCGCTCTAACTGGCCTGCTGCCCAACCTGGAAGGTCCGGGCATCCCTTGCCGAAGGATGTACATGGGAGTCGTGCGGTCTATAGCGCTATATGGGAGCCCTGTATGGGCCGAGTCCTTGAACAGGCGCTGCGTTGCTCTTCTGCGCAAGCCTCAGCGTGCGCTGGCGCAGCGGCTGATCAGGGGCTACCGCACGATCTCCCACGAGGCGGCCTGCGTTCTGGCCGGGTCCCTGCCGTGGGACCTTGACGCCAAAATCCTCTCGCGCTTTTACCATCAGCGAGAGGAGGCGTCAAGTCGCGGGAACAGACTGGCCCCGAGAGAGGTAGAGGCGTTCAAAGCCTCCCTCCGTGCGGCCGCCGTGGAGGAATGGCGAACCAGGCTGGAGAATCCCAGTGCTGGTGCTTGGACCGTCGAGGCAGTGCGTCCTGTCCTCGACCAGTGGGTGGACAGGCGCCACGGCGCGGCGACGTTCCGCCTGACGCAGGTGTTGTCGGGGCACGGATGCTTCGGCCACTACCTGTGTCGGTTGGCACTTAAGGAGGAGTCGGCCGTGTGTCACCATTGTGACAACTGCCCAGACGACACAGCCCAGCACACACTGGTGGAATGTACAGCCTGGGAGGAGCAGCGCAGCGCTCTCCGCGCGATTGTTGGTGCTGACCTCTCGCTCCCGGTCGTCATCTCTTCGATGGTCGGGAGTCCGAGGTCGTGGCGAGCGATGCTCTCCTTCTGCGAGTACGTCATGTCGCAGAAGGAGAGCGCGGAGCGGGATCGCGAAAGAGTTGATCCCGCCCGCCAAAGACGTCAAAGAAGGAGGCGCCGGGTCAACAGAGACAATTAGACCCGGCGCCCTGCCCTGTGGCAAGGGGGCGTTAGAATCTCACCACGGCATCCCCTGCCTGTCGTAAAAGGCGACTAAAAGGGGCCTTTGGGGTCGCTGGACGCGCTACGGGGGCAGCGCGTCCTCACTGAAAGTGACCCCGAGAGGGGCGGCGGCACTGTGGCCTGTGTCCGTCGCGGGCGCCTATCCATAACTGGGGCGCCCGAACCAAGCTAGTGGGGGTGCAACTGCGCCCCCTAAAACTCCGAGACGGCCGAGACAATTACGTCTCGGAGGCGCAACGGGCGGCTGTGGATTTACGGTGGGCGCTTCTCGCCCACGTACCGTGGTCGTCCCACTTGGCGCGGAGATGGCCACCGGGGGGTTTTGGTCGGTATGCCGGTTTAGGAATATTGTTAGGGACCCAGCTCGGCACTAACACCTGTGCGGACATGACGTCGCCGCGCGCCGGGCTGGAAGACCGGTGACCCCGACATACGCTTCCCGCCCCCCCCTCCCCCGGGGCTGGCGGGAAGTAGAGCCATAAACAGCTTTCCCCTCGATAACAAAAAAAAAAAAAAAAAAAAGGCTCGCGCCCAGCAGTGGAGTTTCTTAACTTATATGGGTTGATGATGAAGCTTATATTTACAATAGCATAATAAACGATTACATTTATATTTTAATTCTTAAGTGTCTTAGAAAGCTTCAACTGATGTTTCCGTGTTATAAACACGCAATAATATATAATTTATGCCATGAACCAAATCTGGGTGAACTGTGCCGCAAGACCCACAACGAAAAAATAATTTAAAATCATAATTCTACTAATGCTTTTTGGTCTCTTAGAAATATTCATCATCAGCCCCTATACGTCCCACTGCTGGGCACGGGCCTACTCTACAACTGAGAGGGTTTTAAGCCTTAGTCCACCACGCTGGCCTAGTGCGGGTTGGCGGACTACACACCTAAGAACTTTTTTTAGGTGTGCAGGTTTCCACACGATGTTTTCCTTCACCGTTAAAGTAACTAATAATTCAATGGGAATACACACATAACTTCGAAAAGTCAGAGATGTGTGCCTGGGGCTTGAACCTGCGACCACGGATATTCTCGACCGCACGCCTAACCCTCCAGGCCATCACTACTTAGAAATATTACATAAAATAAATGATTTTATAATTATATACAAAAACACATTAAAAGGTCCTGTTTCTTTACCAAAAGTAATTTCCGACGGTGAATGTTAATGGACTTTTCTGGTAATGTATCGATTCTGACATTTTCTAGACAGCTATCTTCAAAATAAGCCGTGGAATGATTTATATCATTTAATATGAACGCAAAGGGTCGGAAAGATATTTACTATTTAAGTAAATCCTTCGCTTTTGATTCTGAACGTTTGAGTTTTCACTTAAGAGATAACATGTATGAATAATTAATATGCTATTATTACTTGAAAACTAGAGAAGAGATTTTAAGTTTTCGATCTCGAAGCAGCTGCTAGGCGTGTTTACTGAAATATATATTATATATGTATCTATGTATGTATGTTGCTAAGCGAAATTAAACATTATTCTGATTTTTCTTCGCAATGATAAAGAGAAAATAAACGACGCTGCTCAATGCTTGTTGGTAGACACTACTTTATCAAATAAATTTACAGTTTGGTCTCAATTTTTTCCTAAATGTTTAAAGTATTCAAAAAACTAACTGAAGTTAGACATTTATATTTCGAATTTAAACCTAAAACAAGCCTGACAACAAATCAGATTTGACCATAAATATTTCGAGACTCCATTCTAACATAAGCTAACCAAAAATACTTCTCAGTGGCCCTCACACACATTTGAAGTTAGAGTGTGATTCTTTAGTTCCTCAGATTGTCCACTGCTTCTACGTTAAATAATGTAAAACAATAAAGCTCATTATATTATTAGTCATCGTCATAAACTAAAAATGCACTGCAAAGCTTGAGGTTTGTCCACTTTTTTTAAGTATGACCAATACCAAGCACGCCCATTATTATATGCATTATTTATAGGTATAGGCAGTTCGATGAGGTTGCTTTTATAGAATTTTTATACGTATTATCGCCTCTGTTCTACCTAGCAACACATGTTACACATATATCGTATACCTATTTATGTGATACGTAAGTTGCACATTAATTAAAATTCACTGCAATCGCAATGCAATTCGTTATGTCTCAGTTTAATTTCTATTAATGCAACTAAATTAAAAATGCATAATAATATTATAAATGCGAAAGTTACTCGGTATGATCTCACACCTTAACCGCTGGAACAATTTGAACGGTTTTTGTTATACATATATGTATGTAGATAGATATGGCCTTTGAGACAAAGAGTACTTTTATCCCGGGAAAATTCAGTGTTCCCTGGAAATAAGCACGGAATTGGGTGTAGATAGATATATGTACATACATCTCGAACTCCCTGTTTTCGAAATTTCCTAAGTACCTACGTAACAAAACTCTCTTTCATTTATTTTAACATAGACTATTTAAATGATAATCAGCAAAAAAAAAGAGATTTCAAAAGTAGCAACGTCGGATTTTCGCTTAGTGTCTATTAGATTCGTCGAGGTTACATTTAAGAGCTAAGTAAACCCCTTACATTTAAATGAAGTTAAATGAAGTCGACAAAGGTTCTCAGATCTCACCCAACAAAATTATTCATGACGTGTGCATATACTGAATGAACAGCTACGAATTTTGTTAATTTAATTTGAAAAGCAGTGTCTGAGCATTTTTCTCTTAAATTGTCTTGACAAAAGACTTTATTCATTAATTTATTTGTGTAATTCATACATACATAGTCATGAATATACCTGAAGGGGTAGGCAGAGGTGTATAGAATAAGGTATAAACTCACGTTTCGACAGCTTGATTTGAATCCCACGTGAAAGGGGGTGAGTCGATTGCCCACTAACATATTTTTCAGCCCGGAAAACCGGGTCCTCTAAAACATTATTTTCGTGAATCATCATCATCATCATCATCCATCGGCCAATGGAGGCCCACTGTTGGACATAGGCCTCTCCTTATGACTTCCACAGAGACCTGTTGGAAGCAGCCTGCATCCAGCGACGTACCGCGACCTTTACTAGGTCGTCCGACCATCTTGTCGAAGGACGTCCCACGCTGCGCTTTCCGGTACGTGGCCTCCACTCGAGAACTTTTTGGCTTCATCGGCCATCAGTTCTCCGCGCTATGTGCCCGGCTCATTGCCACTTCAACTTGCTAATCCGCTGGGCTATGTCGGTTACTTTAGTTCTCCTACGGATCTCCTCATTTCTGATTCGACCTCGTGGGGATTTTCGTGAATGTGATATGGTAAAGGTACTTCATGATTTACCTTTTCTTTCTTTATTTAGACATTATGTCTTATGAACCAATGTCTGAATACATATTTATATAAGCTGATTCGAATATATAATATTTATGTAAAAGAGTATTAATTTTAAATCCGACAAGTCTACTTTCAAAGATAACTGGGATTTAAAACGATGACTAAAGTATTTAAAAGATATTTTTAATGTAAAGTAACATCAAGGTGCATTTCTTTTTTTAACTTAAACATTCAACGTCTCAAATGTCAAAGCGCAATCTTAAAGATTTTAATTAAAGCAGATCTGCGTAAAAAGCTTCAGTCAACAGGTTGGCAAGCGCTCAAGACTCTCTAGCTACAATGAAAATGAACACTACTAGAGGAAATGTCTAGAAAGAAACACCCTTTGGAATATTATTCTTACAGAAATACCGGACTCTTAATATAAAAAATAATTCGTATCACACCTAATACCCTTCAATAATAATAGTATTTTCAGTTGCAGCATAAAGTCTAAAAATCACTTCTACTATATTGTTTTCTTCTTACAAGATTAATTTATCTAGATGAATAAAATAATGATTAAATGAATGATACGTTGGTGTTCTGCTATTTACATAATCTTTGATATCAAGGCATCATAAAGTACTAAGAATAATGTTGCGGTATCAACTGTCATCTACGCGTACGTAACGCGACAGGCATTAGAATATGAGACCACTTTGTCTCGTGTATTTGGCATTAGAAGGGTGTGGAACTATATTATAACATAGCAATTTAGAGAGCGGAGTTCGTCCACATTCAGTAACTAATCAATGTAGGTTACATTGATATACCAGCGACGTGGTTGGGTGTCGCCCATGTTATTTCACTAATGGTGCGAAATGTGCGATTGATTCTGGCCACCTCATTTCAATTCGCTTGTGTTACGTTATTTCGAATTCATATGTGGTTTTGTTTGAAACTTTATCGGTATGAATTTGATTGGAAAGTCAGAAATAGGAAGTTTTAACTGAAAATAAACCGCCAATATACAGTATAAATGTAATTCATTAATTTATGTGTGTTGTATATAGCTGTATAATATCATCGTTTGCTGAAACCGTTTTTTTTAAATAATGATCTTCACTCGCGTCATATGAATATTTGAAATGCGTAAATAAATTGTTGTTCATTGTTCACCCACAAGACGAACAGAAAAAGTCGCAAGATGACGCAGGTCGTTTTAAAAGATCTGATGGTGGCCTTAAGAATGAATGAAGATTTAATACTTTCGATTCTTAAGTAATAATGAAACCCCATGATATTATGTATAAGCAAGTCGGGAGTTTTTAATGTCACGGTGTTTGTAATAGCCACAGGCCTGTTTTAGTTTTCGATCACGGTTTTTATACACCTGTATAATGTGCGATAAGGTTAATTACGGATTACGGATCAAGAAAATATTATAATACAATCACAAGCGATGTAACTAGACGAGTATCGACGATATATGATACACTAAAAAATGTCTCGAACAGTGGGTCCACTGTCTTATAAAAATACGACAGTTTCGCTGTCATATTTCGGTCAATACACTTTCAATTTGATCTTCACTCCTGTAAGTACTTTAAGAACACTCTGTTGTTGTTAAAGTTAAGTATGAGCTAGTGCATTGAAAATATTTGTTGTACATTTGTTATCTGTAGATTTTAATTAACATTACTTTTTCAAATTGCTCTTAACATGACCCCAATTCCAAATCCGCGCTACATTTCTTAACAAAAGCCTTGAGAATATAATGGACGTATTAAAATAGCGACAAATAACCATGTTTAATCACATTGCCGCGAAGCAAGCCGAGTGAAGTAGACAAATTACTGCAGCAAAGTAATATTTGTTACTCCCCCGACACTGGGTAATAACTAATGTAAGTTGTGGATTAATAACAAAACTTCATAAAAGGTGACGACATGGGACTATGATGGCTATGCTTTTGTCCCACAAATGGGCATTTATTTACATTTCATTAAGCATTAATAAATACACACAATCACAATAGTTTTAATCCCACACTTAGAAGCAAGTCGTGTGGTAAATCAGACATGAGATAAATACAAGTATAAGTGAATCATGAAAATCTAGAAAGCCAGATTACTGGAGTAAAAACCAATCGCCTCCAAAAGTAGGGAAAGATTTTGCCAAGTTGTTGAAACATAGTTCTACAACGACATTCCAAGATCCTCAGGATTACAATATCTTGACGGTCTGACTGCATTGTTTTGCCACTTTTGATTGTTCAGAAGCATTTGAAAATTATGTTGTGTACCACGAATACACTGCTGTTGAGAAAGTATTCAGACATTAAAGTTTAGGCTAAGGGGCTTATACCTACGCAGCGTCATTATTTCATTACAAAATGGGAATAACGCATACCGATTAGATATTTATTTGTTCTGATTTCTCGGTGCATACTGAGATTGTAACTATCATGCACAATTTTTTTATGATTTATCAGCCTCAAAATGTTTGCTGCTGGACATATACTTAATGATAGCCAATCTTGCCATTGCTTCTGTTAACGTCATCATCATCAGCCCATATACGTCCCACTGCTGGGCACGGGCCTCCTCTACAACTAAGAGGGTTTAGGCTTAGTCCACTGCGCTGCCTAGTGCGGGTTGGCGGATTACACATCTAAGAAATTCCTAAGAACTTTTAGGTGTGCAGGTTTCAACACGATATTTTTCTTCACCGTTAAAGTACGTGATAATTCTTTGTGAATACACACATAACTTCGAAAAGTCAGAGGTGTGTGCCTGGGGTTTGAACCCGCGACCGTCGAGATTCTCGACCACGTGCATAATCCCATCACGACTTACGCATCTATTATGTTTTAATGAATAATAATTTTTCTCATCGTACACTTGATATGATTGCAGAAATTTATTCCGAACGGTCGTGTGCATTGATTCACGAAAAATATGTATACATTAATTAAAATCACTGACATTTTACGAGCCTGTTGTATGTAATTACATATTTCGACGGATATTTCCATAGCATTTTCTGTGAATTGTATTGTTATGGTGCGGTATTCATGTTTTATTAACAAAAATAAAAACAGGTAGTCGATGCAACTCGTGAATGCGCAAACAAAAGGAAATTCATAGTAAATAATGTAATCATTTTACTGTGAAGTTGTGTTGAAGTCACGCGATTTTTTTGTTGCAAGTGAATTCAATTGCCAAAATAAAGAAGAAAAATGAGAATAACAATAAGAATAATGCTGCTCAGGTCTGCTCATAAGTATGAATTCTGCCTTGGTATCTCCTGCCTAAAGTAAAGGACGACCTAAAAGTCAAAGGAATCATCAGGATTACTGGATTCAATACCGCGATGATGCGCATCTAAATCTATGTACATCTTTGACAGTCTCCTCCATAGCACTCTATAGACAGCTGAATATTTTTCCCCTCGAAAATAAGGCTCGGGCTAATAAATTAATGTAGCCTGTAATTGTCTCTAGGGTCACATTCATCTTCGTATTAAAAAAGCATAACAAACTCAATTTTACATTATTTTTTTTAGTTTTAACCTTAAGGCCCCAGCCTTACTTTTTGATCCTAGTACTATGAAAAACGACATTCAATGAAAAATTCCTTAATAGATAAACATAGTTTTTTTTTTAAACAGAATACTCCACAATATACTTTTCTCCGTCGTTGTGTATAAACAAAATTGTTTTATCGTGTTTTGTTTTTAGCGTTTTTAATTCTAAGTTTTCTAAGTTTTAAATTCTAAAGTTTACTCCAAAGAAACTCTGATAATAAATATACTTAAAATAAATGAATCAGTGTAATATTTTTAAGAATAATATCGTTTTACATCAGTCATATAAAGGCACTAGTGTTGTACAATTTTTATGAGAATAGATTTGATTAATGTCCGAACATGGCCGCGCCCCGTGTGAGCCCAAAAATATTTCGAAGCATTTTTCCTCAGTGCCTGGGGTTAGACAAGATATTTTACTTTTGTAGTACTTTATGCGTAATATACATTTTTATTTACTTCTCATTGTATGTACATCTGTATGTATAATAGTCATTTATTATAATCAGGAAAAATTGGATAATCAAATCAAAATGAAATAATGGTTGTTGAAAACTTATTGATGTAACTATTAATTAACACGTAAAAGAGATATTTTTCTTAACAATGTTTACTCATACTAAGCCTATCGCCGTCCACTGCAGAACGTAGGCCTCCCCAAGAAAGCGCCAACCATCCCGGTCTTGAGCAGCCCTCATCCATCCGTTACCCGCTACCTTTCTCAAGTCGTCGGACCATCGTGCTGCAGGACGTCCTACACTACGTTTGCCTAAGCGCGGTCTCCACTCCAACACTTGTCTGCTCCACTGGCCGTCGGACCGTCGGCAGACATGGCCGGCGCACTTGCACTTTAGCGTGCTAATCTTGCGGGCAATTTCAATGACTCTGGTTCTCTGACGGATGACTTCATTACGAATTCTATCCACCAGAGAAACTCTAAGCATTGCCCGCTCCATAGCACATAATAACATAACAATGTTTAGTTGGGTATAATTTGATAATTGCAGAGAAAGTCCAACGTTTCAAATATTTGTCCAATAAGCAGTCGGTAGCAGTCCCTGGGCAAACACTACGGCGTCTCGGGAAATGGCCCTTTGGACCCGACTCAAATCAATCAACGTTCCCTACAGCGAACCCAACTTGATAAAATTATTTTGACCACTATTTACTAAGCAAACAATATACCGTCGAATCTCTTTATATTGTATTATGTAACAGAGATACATATATATTTATGAAGTATTAGTTGCGGTGCCCATCTCCAAGGCTGGCAGCAAGAGGCTAACTACTAAAACATGGACAACGCAATTTAAATGTACTAAAATTTCTTGTATGACATTTGAATGAATTCTGTTTTTATATCGTGTTGTTTTTACAATTACCATTCCTGAAACAAAATATAATTCCCTTTAGCAGCATAGCGTAAACAGAGGTACAATTTCTATTCAAAAGAGAATGGATACAAAACTAAGTTTGATCCATTGATAATTATTGTTTATGTTTCTGACATAGTTTCAAGGACGAGACAGCGGCCTATCGGAAGTTACCTGTTCTTGTTAATATTTACAAAAGCGAACACAACTTTGAGCCGGTGTAATTGTAGAAAATTATGCTATATGTTTTTTCCTCTTAATTCGAGTTTGTAAAGTTAGAATAGCTAGGCTTCGAAACCATTAAACCACCAAGAAGTGCCTAAATAGACGAGTATCAGTGTTTCACATAATATCATCTCCAGCTATTTAATCGTTATTTGTAAAACTTCGTACTTACTATTGAGGCAGCTTTTTTGTCACTATGACCTGTTGTGGATTGTATATCGTCAGAACAGTTAAAACCTATACCTATTACTTCTCCGATTTGCAATGCAAATATAAGAAACAATCAACAATAAAATATTTTGGAATCGCTTCGTTTTATTTACGTATTTTTTATTTAAAGCCCCTTTTTATTATCCAAAGTCATCAGCGGCCACAATAGACAATGAATGCTTAAATAAGTTTGTAACCATTGATTAACTTAAGCTTTGTTGGTTGTAGTCTTACTCGCTGAGGCAACCTTTTGTGGTATTTGGAAAATTACAACTCTTATTTTGATTAGTCAAAATATATAATTGTCAATAAAAAGATGTAATACAGTTAACTCCACATTTGCATTTGCCCATTTAACAATAAAATATTTTTCAATCTGTACATATTTATCCCTGCAGAGTTTACAAAGGCATGTCGGCGCAGTAAGCAGAACTCCTATCGATCGGATGTACGCAAAACTCAAACCTTTCATACGATCGTTTTTCTTCTTTTGCGGACAGACATACATTCGTTTAGACGGGCTAAAGGATGCGGAACTTTAAACCGGAACTTATTTTTGATCTTTTATAAATGGCAGCTATTTATTTTTATCTATGTTCCATATTAATAAGAACACATACGGGACATACGAGTACAATCATAATCATAAATCACAAATTAACTCTTTAGGTCGTTGGGACATGATAATTTCATAATACCTACATATTGACAACTTACGTCGCTGCAGTTAATTTACATACGGAATGATTTTCATGCTTGATTCACCATAACACAACTGAACTATGCAATGTTAAACATTGTAACTAGCTACCGTTCTGGTAATACAAGATACTTTCGCCCAGTACACTTTGTGAAGCTACGTATCTAGAATTAGAGAGCATACATTTGCTTCGCTTCAATTTGCAACTATTCCTGAGTTTGCAGATCCCGAGTAATATTAGATGAGAATATAGAATCAAAGGTAGTATACAGCGTCGTTATTGAAACTGTATCATGTGCTGTCAATATTGAGTACTGAATAGAATTTGCGGCAGCTCGCTACAAACTGTTTCCGTTATTAATTAGTTTATATCGACTTTCCCATGTATTTATATTTCGAGTAACATATTGCACAATACAGCATTTTACTGGGCTAACGTAAAGTATGTTTTTGAAAATGTATTTAAAGATAAATGTTATGATACTCGTATAAAGTTTTATTTTACATAACACGGCGAATAGGAAGGTGCTTAATAAATTCAAACGATTAGTGTCGCATTCATTGAAGTGAATTATGGGCAACAGTAATTTATTTGTTGTTAACTTTTTGGATTATAGATTGGAAGTCTGTCATGATTGTAGGTTTAATTTTACAGCACCAGACGCCTGCCGGACGAAAAATAGAAGCGAAAATATTTACTAATGTAGTGTGCATTAACCCCATGATAACAATATTCATATTGTTTGTACAATAGTCCCAAACGATGAAGTGGCAATTTAGGGAGCTGAAATCTATCCCGCATTAAAATATTTTGGCTGTATGTGAGGATATGAAACCTAGAAATTTGCCTGAAAAGTAATACACTAATGCGTGGGTTTTAAAACTTCAGCCGGTGAAACATGGTTTTAGAAGTATTTCTACAACCTATCTCTTTCGGACATAAAGTAATAGAATATCTGTATATTTTATGTTTAAATTTACAGTACACTCATAAAGGATATTTCTATGAAACATATCTTCACTATAAAAAGGTTGTCAGAACCTGTTAAACTATTCATAATATAGAATTATATTGAAGAGGGCTGTACCTGCTTCTGATTCTGAAAGCGATGAGTCCGGCATCATGATGAAATAAAAATAGATTGCAAGCGTATTAATTGAGGGAACTCGGCGAAATTACCGCTTTCTGGCAGCTTAATTAAAACGTTCTTTGAATCGTTGCAGTTTGTGATTACTTATTACGTTTAAACAGGACAGAATTTATTTTTACAAAAACCGTTCATTTGGATTTTCTTGGTTAATTTATAACGCTTCTCAGTAGTTAGTTGAGGACCGAAAAGTCTCTCGTAGTTTCTGATACCCACGACACAAGACTTGTATCTTAATGTGGGATCAGAACTATGTATGTGACTGTTGGGTGTATTTATTTAAAATTCTGTAAACCAAAAAAATAAGATTAAAAATAAGATTTTCACGATGCAGACATCGTATCGCGATTTATTTTACAAAAAGACTTCGCAACTGCACTACGGTTGTTGACAGTAAAACAACGAATCTGTTTGCCCAAGGTCGTACTAAATCTTACATGAAAATGGAGTTAACAGATTTCTTCTGCGGTTCGGTCAGCGAGTGTGATAAGTCAAAAGGTCTAGGGTCAAAAATATTTCACTAAGCTCTACATCGCTTTGATCCCCACTTTTGTGCTTCTTAATATTATAAACGCGAAAGTGGTTTTATTGTTTGTTACGCTTTTAAGTCGAGGTTAATGGACGAATTTTGATAAATTGGTGCATGAGTAGGTGGGACTCTGGATACTTGGTATAATATTATGTAAGGCTTCTTTTAGAGATTATTCTTTTTAAAAACAACTCGTTTTGTTTTGTCTTTAAAACATTCTCGAAATCTGCACAGTCGTAGTCGCAGCTTAAAGCCACTTTTAAATAAATGTAGAGATAATTGCTTTATAAATGTCAATATACGGACTATATTGATACAAGCATCACGTATCTTATTCCATGTACACGTTAATAATCTTTTATATGACAGGCGTAACGAAGAGTGATGCGATGCCAAAATAAATACCTTGAACTTGGATTAATTTAATTACAATCTACACGGTTTTATTAAATTTTAATTAAACTTTTCTGTTATGCTTTACCTGTCAAAGAGAAACTTCCCGAATACGCGAGTTAACGTGCGAGGTAAACAACTAAATAATCGATTTTCTCCCTCTGCTGGCTTTGTTTGATCTGATTCCGGAACTTTCCTCTTATTGAACGTTTGAATTCCTTATCTTGTTTATTATTTTGTTTCGAAATTGTCTCAATGTTGATATTGGTATACACAAAAAAAAAAACCCAGGTGTGTTACTCCATCGTGAAATTTCGTTTCCCCACAAACGATGACCATAAATGTTTTTTTTTTTAACACAGGTGTTTTAACTGCAAATGAGCCATTTCGAAATATGGATATTGGCGTACCATTTTCGGCTTTTTCTGCCTACTGATTAATTGCTCATTTAGTTTGATGAATTTTGAGTGGAAACATAGACGTATCTGAAGAGAACATAGGATAACTTTTACAAAAATGCTCTAACTAGGTTGGCGTGAACCATAAGTTAATAATAATTTACAAGTGAATAATCCCTGACCCCTTTTTTCTATTTAAATTAATTCTGAAATTTAGAAAAGGCAAACAGGAATTTCTTAGTTGTGTAGTCCGCCAACCAGCATCAGGCCAGCGTGGTGGACTAAGGCCTAAACGCACTCAGTAGTAGAGGAGACCCGTGTCCAGAAGTGGGACGTATATGGGCTGATGATGATGATGATACCAGGAATAATTAAAATTATGTTTAATCGATTTGTGAAGTTATAGTTAAAAAGATTGACATATTTTTATTAACTGTAGTGAGGTTTCAGTTTATGCGTTATTTTAACAATACTGTAATTTCTACTACGTAAATTTAGTTCATATCCAGTAATAGTAATAAAATTAAATCGAAACACTTTTGCTCTCAAGATATCTCATACCAGTTCCGCAGTTTAAGGAGTTGAATGGAGCTTACTTACTCGATATTAAAGATAGAATGGCTGAGCGCTCAAAACTGTAACCTGAAACGATAATATAAACTAACTGGCGTTAGGTTAGGCCAATAATCCTCGCTGAAGCGATCCAAGCGGACGAACTCATCTCACACACCCATCTCACACTGCAAACGCTAACTGTAGTGTTATTACTTAAAATGCCACAAAATAAATACTATTTTAATGTTTCCCCGTGGTTTTACCGATGTATATCTCTTAGTTTTCAGTTGGTTTCATAAAAAAAAAAAACAATCAGAATATGTCACAATATAATATACTGGAATAGTATTTATCCTAAGTTTCGTGTGCGTTAGGACAGATATTGTTAATTATATTGATGTAAAAGAAAACCCTAAGATCCCAACATTTTACTACTCTAAAAAACTTAAAAAAAAAACATACATTTCTTATTTTATGACCACCTGCCTTGTGTTTTGCATTAATGTTCAAGATAAGGTAAAACATTTTTAATATATTATACTAAACATAACAAAATCCCTAAGACGAAGAACGAAACCGTACACTAATAACTGTTATAAAAATAATTGATCATCACATACCTGTAGTATCGGATTTTAAGGTAGGATACTAAGATTAATTGTGGAATCACGGGGCGGTTAAAAATCAAGTGAGTATTTATTAAAGTTAATATTACAGAGATAAAATGACAGAGGTCTGTCTTACATCAAGGTTAGTTTAGGACTCTCATTCGAGCCCAACACAATTTGTTCTTATACTACCCGGGCTTCTCGCCCCCGCATCGGTCATCCTTACGTTCCCACGCATACAATTACTTTCTAAAATCCCTTCTAACATCTGCTAAACAACTATTCATTCAGGGACCATTCCCAAATCCCTTTTTTACAACATTTTTAAAGGAATTCGTTAAATCGGCAATAAACATGGACTTTACAGAAATATAAACAATTAAAGACAATAGAGCGCAAACTACAAAGCGCAGCCCTAACGTTCAAGGCATTTTTTTGTGTCTATAAACATTACTTGCTTCTATGTACAAAGGCGCAATAAAACAATCAAATATACGAGTAAAAACTTAAACCTAAAAATGACCATTCTACATTCGGCCATCCTGCATCGACAATTGCCCTCAATTGTCATCGTCTACTGCTACATCTATTGTTGTTACACAGTTGTAATAAAACAATTAAACAGGAAAAACTTAAACCTAAAAATTATCATTTCACATTTGGCAATCCTGCAAATGTAGCTCTTGACTACCTGTGCCTCTATACTCTTCGACACAACTACTAATGGTTCAACATCTACATTTCTGTACAATAATAATTGGTTTCTTAACAAATATCTGTTGGCTTCATGGCGCGATGCGGCATCTATAATTTGCTTAAGACATCCATCTTTGTCTTGAGCACTTTTCAATCGCGCAATCAACCCATCGTCATTTTTACAAATGTAAAATACTTCCGGTAACGAATGTCTTCTACTAAGTGAATCGACATGTGGCATATTTTTATCTGGTCTATGCTCTATTGAATAATTAAAATCTACCCATCTCGCGACTTGAAAACATACATTCTCTTTTATTACGGTAGACATAAACGCTTGACGAACAGTTACAATCTTAAACGCTACATAAAACAGATACACACTAAACTTAACTATTAACTCTAGCGCTTTTACAATAGCCAATACTTCTAATTCATAACTAGTATATCTAGATTCAGTATCCGTCGTTTTGCCACTCGCATAATATTCAGAATGATATTTGCCATCATTAAAATCCTTTTGCAGTAATATTCTACCATACTTTAAACGTAATGCGTCTGTGTGCAACTCGGTCTCTGCACCGTGACGATATAATTTGAAAACAGGCTTACACACTAATGCTGCCTTATACCTCTCGAAAGTTTCTATCTCTCTCATACCAAATACAAATTTAATATCTTTCTTCAGCAAATCAGTCAATGGTCGGATAATGAGTGAATACCCAACTATAAATTCACGAAAATACCCTGTAAGACCCAAGAAACTTTGAATCGATTTTACTGTCGTAGGTTGGGGAAAATCTTGTACAACTAATGCTTTTGTCTGTGACGGGCGAACAGTACCCCGGCATATTACGTATCCTAAATAATTATTGACAGTCGTCTTAAAAAGTTGATAATTCGTCCACTATATGATTAACCCATATTTAACAGCGTCTCTAATCACTAACTTTACACTAAATATTATTTTCGCCTGTATATCCACGTCACGCGTAGCTTCCGGCTTATAATTTGAAACGCTCTTTTTAATTTCTTCCCCATTATGCTCCTCTTTAACGTGTGATAATTCAAGTTCTTTCGTCTCATCTACAATGTTTATCTTATAAATGTGTGGCTTTGTCTCTTCGTCTGTTCTTTCATCAGCGTACGTCTCAGTCACCTCAGCTCCCGAACCTTCCAAACATACCTGTTTGTCACACAAAGGTGGTGGGCCTAGATCTTTATACTCACTCATATTACTTAATGTTAAATCACTACCAGTGTCCACTAATTCTAATATCTTACTGTCTTTAATCGTAATGTCTTTATGGTATTTTTCCTTAGCGGGACGCGACACTAGATACACTTTCTTTGACTTTAACGGACACTCGGAGGCTATATGCCCAAATTCCGCGCATTTAAAACACTTTTTCCGTTTTTCGCTTTTGGGACACATCGCACTCACGTAGTCTTCTCTGACGCAGTTGTTACGCTTCGTACTAGTTTTCCTTCCTATAGTTGAAACTGCGCCTCCTGGACTTTCCCTTTTTCCTGGGTTGCAGTTCTGTGGTCGTCCTGTCGTCTCCAGCTTCTTCTCTGGTGGTCGTCCATTTGATTTGGGCATCTCCTGCTTCATTTTTTCATACTGTCCAAATTTCTCTTTAAGCTGTTTAAAATCCTTAGCTCCATATAGTACAGCTTTATTTACAGCATCATCAGGAATACCCTCTATTATGTACTGGATCACATCTTGTATCCTTAGCTTCGCTGGTGATGCAATCTGCAGCATTTTATATGCGTATTCCTGCAGAGTTTCCTCACTTTTCTTCTTCCTCTTGCACAGCTCTCGATGAATTTTTAAACAATCGACAGCTTCCTCGAACTCTTCTTTTAAAGATTCTTTTAGCATTTTCCACGTTTTAGCGCACTTTTCGTAGCTCACGAACATTTTGGCTGATCCTTCTAATAACCTTTTGGCGTATACAATCTTCTGGATCTCGTTCCACTTGCAAATCTCCGCCATTTCCTCAAAATCATCCAACCACTGCTGGACACTTGTGTGGTCATCTCCACTGAATTTCTTTAACGAACCTTCAACGTCTTTAAAGGTCAGTGATACTCGTGATTCTTTACGTCTTCGAATCACTGGAGTATGATTGGCACGCTCACTATTTGCGCCATCGTCGTCGTCGTCTTCACCGTTGTATCTTCGGCCGTCGTTTACAGGATTTCGGATACGTTCATCACAGTTTCCTCTTCCTGGGAGTCCTCCAACATTGACAACTCGAGCGTCTTCAAGGTCGTCTTCTTCTTCGTCGTCTACAAAGTCTGTAATATTTTCTTCGTCATCGTCGGCTAATTGATCCCGTTCCACCAACAGTGCAGCTCTTAGCCTCGCCAACAACTCTGGTTTTCGACCTCTTACCCGGAGGTTTCGGCGCCTTAGCTCCTCTCTGAGCTCTGGGACTCTCAGTCGCGGGAGTTGGTCATCTTCCAAATCCGCCGCCGCAACACCTCTTGTAACCCGGTCAATTACACCTTCCATGGCTTACTATCTCGCGCACTTATGCGAACTTTTCCACAACACCGACACGTCTTTATACACACGTGTTAATTTTCCGCTTTCCGTGATCCGTGATCCCGTGATCCCGTGATCCCGGACGAGACTCCAAATGTAATCCCGGACGAGCCTCAAAATGTAATCCCGGACGAGCCCCCAAATGTAATCCCGGACGAGTCTCCAAATGTAATCCCGGACGAGCCCCCAAATGTACTATCGGTTAACTTCCGTGATCCCGGACGAGCCCCCAAATGTAGTATCGGATTTTAAGGTAGGATACTAAGATTAATTGTGGAATCACGGGGCGGTTAAAAATCAAGTGAGTATTTATTAAAGTTAATATTACAGAGATAAAATGACAGAGGTCTGTCTTACATCAAGGTTAGTTTAGGACTCTCATTCGAGCCCAACACAATTTGTTCTTATACTACCCGGGCTTCTCGCCCCCGCATCGGTCATCCTTACGTTCCCACGCATACAATTACTTTCTAAAATCCCTTCTAACATCTGCTAAACAACTATTCATTCAGGGACCATTCCCAAATCCCTTTTTTACAACATTTTTAAAGGAATTCGTTAAATCGGCAATAAACATGGACTTTACAGAAATATAAACAATTAAAGACAATAGAGCGCAAACTACAAAGCGCAGCCCTAACGTTCAAGGCATTTTTTTGTGTCTATAAACATTACTTGCTTCTATGTACAAAGGCGCAATAAAACAATCAAATATACGAGTAAAAACTTAAACCTAAAAATGACCATTCTACATACCTATACATAAAGCAAGGATCTGAATAGTAAATGTTGATGTAGGTATGTTTACTAAGTTCCTAAGAGTTGGAAAATACCCGTCTAATTACAGGCGTATCGAATAAACGATAAACATTGTAATTCTAACCAGGGAATGTTTATTTCTTCATGGATTTATATTAATCAGACGGTCGGCGTCCCGAGCGGCGCCGAGGAATCTTTCTCCGAAGCTAATTTTCCTCCTATGAGAAATCCGAGTACTTTTTTCTATTTACACAGTTGTGGAATATTAGCAACACAATTCTCTATACATATAACCACTCTGGATTAACTGATTCGACTACCTCGTGGTCTTACGGCAAAAGTATGTGCCGTGCGATCTAGAGGTCCTGGGTTCGATTCCCGGGTCGGGCAAGCTGTTATTAGGTTTTTCCATTAGGAAATTCTCAGTAGCAGCACGGAGTCTGGAAATGTGCCCGAAAAACGGCAATATGCTCGCCCCCTATTACGTGGGACTGATAGTTGATATACTTGGTGAAATGTGGGTGCAGAAATGCCCCTCTGCCTACCTTTCGGGTAATACTGGCGTGACGTTATGTATGTATGTATGTGGATTAAATGAAAGATTTAATTGTGGCAATATTACGGACACTATTATTGTGCAGGCGTGCAATTGACATACTCCGCTTTCGATTTTTAACATATTTTGGGTTTTCTAAGGAAAATTCTGAGTATATATCAGCATTTAGCTTCAAAATACACCCGAATACCAATAACCTCGCCATCCACTACATAGTAATCAGACTACAACTGATTAATCGTGACTGCAGGTACCACTGCATACTTTTTGGCGGATACATGCGTGAGTGTATGAATATACAGAGTGTAAAAAAACCGTGATAGAAAACTTAGAAACATTATAGTAATGATGATTACAAAGACAAAACAATCCCTTTTTTTTTAAATAACTTTATCCTGACCACTATACGGTACTAAGTGTCTCGGTTGTACTAGTTTTCGGTCACGGTCTGTTTACCCCATGTTAAAAGCCTAAGGAATACATTTATGTTAATATTTCGTTATTAAACTGTGATCGAAAAATAGGGTAGGTAATAGTTATGTTGTTATAAAAATGCATACATTCATACATAAACTCACGCCTATATTCCCCGAAGGGGTAGGCAGAGGTGCATTTCTGCACCCACATTTCGCCAGGTATGTATTAGCCCCACGTAATAGGGGGAGAGCCTATTGCCGTTTTTCGGGCACAATTCCAGACTCCGTGCTGCTACTGAGAATTTACTAATAGAAAAACCCAATAACACTTTGCACGACCCGGGAATCGAACCCAGGACTTCTAGATCGCACGGCACATACTTATGCCGCGAAACCACGAGGCAGTTATAAAAATGTCAAGTGTTTTTAATCACCGTAATAATTATAATCTGTATTATTTTTCGGTCTCTGTCTTTTTACACCCTATTTCCTAGGCCGAATACAACGTATAATTTGTCAGCTCACTAACAGAAACTGCCTGAATGCTGGTTTCGAGTTTTTTGCTCAATTTATTATTTCGCCGGAGCGCTGGAAAAATAAATCCCCGACATCCAATATGCTGAAAAAACGTTATTGACTTGTCATTGGTTGTAATAACATCCCTGTGTTAAAAACCAACACTACTTTTTCATACACAGTGATTTAGCTATTATGACCAGTGGCGTGCCTAGGGTCTCTAGCTAGGGCAAGCCCAATTTTTATTACGGTTTTTATAGTGTATTTTTTTGGTCCAGAAAGTCAGAGAAGTAATAAATAATATACCTACCGCAAATTATTTACATTCAAGATTTTGACATATTGATGTAAGTATATTATAGTACTGGCCCAACAAAGAAATAATAATTTGTCGCTAGTGATAATTAGTACCAAAAACCATAAAATGTCGGCGAAAATTATTAGAACAATAATATGTCCAAATTGTGCACAAACGTCGTGTCTCTCTAAATTTGAATGCGAGATGTTATAACATACACACGGAATATATCATATTGAATTTTATTAGACAAATAACTCGACTCGAATTGGTTTCAAACCACATAATTAAAAAGTAAACAGTCAAATTCTAAAAATTACCTATACTCGTAAGTTAATTTTCATGTCGTGACCTTGAATGCAAGTTTTTTTGTTAAACAAAATGATAAATAATATTTATTTATCTTAGAAATAATACGATGATGATCAACGCGAGAGTTTTGAAATTTCGTGACTTTCGTGATTAGGTAATTAACGAGAAATGAATACTTCAATGCGTTGTTTACAATATTTCTAAAAAGAAATCAAAGTACTTATGTGGTGTTGTAAATTTTAATGCATTCTACAAGAATCAGATAAATTATTTAAATCATTACAACAAGAATTCCACACATTTTAAACATTATATAAAATATGCAACACAAACATAATATAACCTTTTCGTATGGGAACATTCAATTATTCTATTAGTTATGTACTTACTAATCGGATCTATTAAGCGTCCTCATAATTTGTAACAATTAGAGAAATACTCGAGTCTGGCATTATGTAGGTTTTGGACAAGTTACGAGCCGTTTTTTCACAGTACTTAGGTATAATTTAATGAATTTACCTTATCTTCGAAGAGCAAAACATGCACACACTTTAAGTCGCCACGAGGATTAACCATAAACATCACCCATTTTTTATAATCACTGTAGTAATATTCTAAATACCACAACAAAATCTATTTAATTTGGTTCTTTCACTCAGTAAACGTAAACAATTGACAACGTGTGACCTTGACAAAGTGAGCTTCACTGCACTCCAGGGTTGCCATTAAATAAAAATATATTGCCGTGTTTTGGATGTCGAATTGCCGTGTTTTGTAGAAAAATTGAGAAATTGCCGTGTTTCATTTTTTTTTTCAAATTACATTTAATTCTTATCATATAATTGCCGTGTTTTATGACACGGCAATGAAATTCTGCCGTGTACCGTGTTTTTTTTTCCAACTGACCCCAATTACTTTATAACACGGCAATGGCCGTGTCAACGTCAATGGCAACCCTGCTGCACTCCCGATTGCACGCACTTCAGAGCGAAAGCGCCGAAGCGGGATTCTTATGTCCATACCATACTAATTGCTATATAAACGGTATTTTGGTTATAACTATGTTTTAAAATCCAATGGGAATTTCGACGTAGTGCGAAAGAGATAGAACTAGTAAAGTGAAGCCAGGTTTAAAGCCCACGAGATAGAGGGAGATAGATATTATTGTTATGTTCAACATTGATGTTTACTCTAAACTATTGACGTTCGTGCGCCCGCGTTTCATTTTTTTAAATTATATGGGCAGGGAAAAGGAATTTGGCGCGCGGCGGCGCGGCTGTATGGCGGACGGCGGCGCGGCAAAATACGTAAATTTCTGTTTTTGATTAAATATTTTGTTATTTGTATTGAATTATGGAATATCTAGTTTATGTTTCTTATTCGAAATTACGTAAGGCAAGCTGGGCTTTTGGGCTACTATGGAAGTACCGCCACTGATTATGACATTGAATAGCTGATACATATGTACTTGTTAATTTACAATATTGTTAGAAATAAATTGATGTCGTGGGTAGCAGTCGTCGTCATCACGTCGGCTGCCTGTAAAACGGGCGCTGCTGAACGTCACAGGCGCACCCACTTATCGGCCGGTTTACAGTGCGGTAGCTCTGTTCGAACGTCTACGCGTGTCTTGTGTTTTCAATTTACCCTTAGTAATGTTAAAATTTTGTAATTTTCATTTCGTGTATTGTAACGGCCCCTGGCCGAATAAATCTTTATTTAAAAATCAATTAATATTCTCATTTCGAAATAAATATTAAGAGCGTTTACGCGGTTTTATTTTCAGCAAAAACAGTAATTTTTCAATCCCTTAAAATTGATAGAAATCTCATCACACAAACATGTTAATTTCCAACTATTTTAGGCAATATTATCATCTAACAAGATAACCCAACGAAGGTTTTCATAAATTCAATTTTAGTCATTTTCGAGGCTCAAAATTCGGTTTTATTTATAACATACTCGTATTTAATCAAAATAAAATGTTGTTGAATTGTAAATATCCCCAAGCAAATAGTGAAAAACATTTTAAGATTAAGATCCCTTATTCAAGTTTTAAAAATCTAAGGCATTCGACATATTGAGAAATTACAGTCAATTCAGTAATTTTTTTTACACAAATACTATACCTAACTTAATAAAACAACAACTTTTTATAATATGAGAACGTGTAGAAAACGTATAATTTTTGTTTTGAAGAAATTTCACTTATTTATTTTCTTATAAATATTTTAAAATGTACTATAAAAAGCCCGGTGCAAATCTCTCCTCCGCCTTCCAAAGAGAGGACAAATCGCTCTGCGCTCCGTCGATTTTTAGTTTTGTCGATGTTTTCGCGGTTATCTGACTGCCTTCCGAACAATAATGATGATCAGTGAAGATTTTATTTGACAATTTATTATAAAACATTATTTCATGTCATATTAACTACCGACGCTGGCGTTAGTGCGAGTCATATTTACCGAAATTCTACTAGCCGCGCGGAGCGTAAATGCTCTTAACTACCGACACTGGCGTTAGTGTAAGTCATATTTACCGAAATTCGACTCAACGTCCTTAAGTGATTATTCGTAGCGTGTAAAAGCATATTTGTTTGTTTGTTGCCTAATAAAATTATTTCGAGTAACCAGAGATCGATATGTCTTATTAGTTTATATTTTATCTACTACAGCATTTCAATCATCATGAGATGCATTTTTGTCACTTCCGTGTGCCAGGTTATAGAACAATATTTGTTTTTGTTTCTGCATCCAAAATACGTACCTGTTTATCGGTGCAGATGTTGCTGAATTCACGTATTTATTAAAAAAATAAAGGTACACCAGATTTTCGTGATGAGAATCGTGCGCCGAGCGGTTATTGAATATGTCAATAAACAACTCTTTGCTGCCGGCATATGGAAATTGAAAAAAATGAAAACGTTATTTTCATATAAATGACATCATAACCACGAGGTTATTTTGTCTTGGATGTATTTTTCATTTTAAATAAATTTGTAATAAATAAATAAATAATGTTCAATAAAATTTATATTTCTCTGACATGTAAAAAAAACACTCAACAAATGACCTAAAAGCAATCAGCATAAACTTCGCCTAATATTCATCAACACATTTCGCAAACCAGTTACTCACATAATTAATTAGATACCTACGAGTATGATATTTGCTACATAATATGTCACGGAGTTGTATTTCAGAAAGACAGAAACAAAAACTATCCCTTGTCCGTCGAATAACAAAATATTATATGTTGAATGCGGCGTAATATTTCTTATTCAGCCATCCCCGTGTCACATAATATTCGTAATGTAATATTATGGATGGGCGCGGCGCATGTAGAAATGGGCTTTTTTCATGCACAACTTGCTATTTACGGAATAATCGTTGCTTAGATTATCCTCCAAAGAAAATAGTGACGCGTTAAACATGATGTACTCGTTAAGTCCTTTTATAAAGTTTTGTAATTGTAGGAATTATTTTCTTTCTTTCTTTTCTGCTTTGCGGGTTAATTAATATTCAATTTATTCAACGTCGTACTTCAAACTACCATTTGCCCGCAACTCCGCATACGTAACATTTAAGACTTGGGGTCCGGTTTCGGATATGGTATTTGTGATACCGAAAATAGAGACTTTAGACTTACAGAAGATTACGAGAGCGTAGTTTCAGATACCAACAGTACCTATAAGACTTAAATCTGAGTTTGCATTCTGAACTTTTTAAATGACTGTTGGATGTATTATAAGAAATCAAACGACAACGGGGACTAAGCAAACTAAGTATTTGAATCATTACAGTTATTACTTTATTAATTTACTAGCTGACCCGGCAAACGTTGTTTTGCCATATACATTATTTCTAGGAAATATTTTTTTTAGTTGACAAATCTATACAAATAAATAAAATTGGAGTGTCTGTTTGTAATATTGAAATAACCGCTTTTTAATAAATGGATATGGATGTATACACGGTACATATACCAAAATAACGTTTTTTATAATTTTGTCTGTCTGTCTGTTTGTTCCGGCTAATCTCTGAAACGGGTGGACCAATTTTAACGGGACTTTCACTGGCAGATAGCTGAGGTACTAAGGAATAACTTAGGCTAAAAAAATATTAAAGAATCGGCTGTTAGGCGGAATGAAATTCGCCGGGTCAACTAGTTACTAATAAAAGTCATGTAATAAATAATAACAAAACACAGTTAAATTAATATCATTCATTTTTCCGGTGTCCCAAATTGCTTGTCTGATGCTAATAAAATTCCATAACGAACGCCACACGGCTACGTATGGGGGCTTGTGGGTAATTAAATTCACTCTGAATTCGGTTGTCGCATATGTTTCAAATGTTCCAAATTGTTATGTGCTTATTACAGTATTTCGTTTATTTATTCTCTTTTTGCGTAGAATTCTTGTATTTTAAATAAAATAACGCCTCTACAGATTACGTTTCACCAGCTGCATTAAGCTTATTACGTAATAGAGACCGAGAATATTGCTGTTACCGAGCTAATTTTGGACTTTGTGCTTCTATTGAGAATACCATAATAGAAAATCCAGAAAATACTTTGTTTGAATCAGTAGACCAGAATTAAATGGCTATCACTAATTTACCTTTTTACTTTTTTTATATGCTCCCAGTGACCACCCAGGTAGCCAGTGACTTGTTGTAGACTCGTGTTTGTAAGACTACCTCTAATATTCATAATCAGCTCATATACTCCCACTCACTGTCCCACTGCTGGGCACGGGACTCCTTAACAACTGAGAGTGTTTAGGCCTTAGTCCACCACGCAGGCCTAGTGCGGGTTGGCGGACACCTCTAATATTCACAAAACATAAGGCCAGAAATATGTGTGACTTATTAAACGTATTTATTTAAAAGTAAAGATCAAAGTAAAAAATTTACAGGTCAACGAAAACAATAATTCTTCCAATTACAAAATTAGATTAAGAATGAAGCGCTTATCTGTCCGAGGGAACATCTTAGATGGCATATTGTTAATTGTGACATTTTCCTTATTTAAAACAAGTAAATTTTTTCGAATATAATAGCATTATTACACCAAAACAATAGCAGTTTTTTTTTAAATTATATGAATATAATATAACGTCAGAACTAGAATATCTTTTAATCAAACACATTTTTAAAACATCAGTAAATGACTCTCTTGATGGTTTCAATGTAATTCAGGGGTAATGGGTGGGATTCCCGGGTCGGGCAAAATTGTGAAACAAACACACTTTCACAAAATGCATGAATCAGTAGCAATAAAAAGTGTGAAAAAATATATGTAAGTAAGCATCAAGAGACATTGGTGACACAATTTTCAAAATTGTTGACTAATATACTCTTATATTAATGTGTAAGAATAATTATATTACAAAATTGTTTAATCATCAAGTATCGAATGCATATTTAAAATGGGAAAAATAAATTTTACTACTCAATACGCCACAGGAACTACGCATCCCGTACAAATTAGCCGTCAATAGGAACCCTTCTTAAATTCTGACCTTTGCCGTATCGGTCTCATACAATACCAGGGGAATCGAATCGTAATACGAGTATATTATTTGGCTTTCGTGACTACAATGATTTCCCTTATTCAGTGACACCCACGCCCGTGAAGGAAATGCCACACTTCTTTTAGCCATTGCGAAGATTAATGTATCTAATACTAATGCCCGTAACATTTAAAGTGGTATGTGAATGTTTTATTAATTTAGCCTGAGCTAGTAAATATAAATAGTAAAATCGCGGGGGCAGCGCGTCCTCACTGAAAGTGACCCCGAGAGGCGCGGCGGCACTGTGGCCTGTGTCACAACCGGGCCGCCCGAAGCAAGCTAGTGGGGGTGCAACTGCGCCCCCTAAAACTCTGAGACGATTACGTCTCAGAGACGCAAAGGGCGGCTGCGGAATTACGGTGGGTGCTTCTCGCCCACGTACCGTCGTCGTCCCACTTGGCGCGGAGATGGCAACCGGGAAAAAAAATGGTATAAAGGCAGAAATAAATTTCTACGCCCATGTTTCGCTAAATACGAGTATATTAAAGCCTCACGGGGGCGAGCTTATTGCCACTTTTCGAGATCACGGGGTAGTCTATTGGTTGTATTTATTTTTTTAGTCAATTTCTCAGCCTATAAGATTACACAAGATTACGTGACGGCAAGATATAACTTACCAAGCAATAATAACAATATTCTTGGGTATTACAAGAATTACTCCAGTGAGACGCTCGTTGGAACTAAACACAGACAATAAGCACCTAATCCCTGTCTAGGCTTGGTCAGATTACGATACGCACAAGACTGAGCGGAGGATCCCGCGGGAACGGCCAAAATTAAGCGAATATTACTTTCCAATAATTTAAACTTCAATCTGTTAGTATATTTTTATTTTAACGTTAAAATGTAAAAACATAGTTATCATGAATATTATTTGCATTTTTTCAAACTGGTTTTATGTTCTAAATTACAAACTCACGGTTCAATTTGTTGAGTTTGATTGGTTTCGTTTTATACAGTACGAGCTGTTCACTGTTTTACTTGCCTTAATATTTATTTTATTCGTATTATTATATAAACCGTTTTTACAAGAACTTAATATATATATTTGCATAAATTGTATTCTATAATCGTTTCTAGGGGGATCCTAGATAGACGTCAATCTTTTTACCAGAATACGATCAAAGCATATAACTTACTGTCACTTTTATACTATAAGAATAATCTTGAAGATAATCTCGAGTTTTATTACACTTTATGAAGATACCATATACTCCAATTGCAGTAGGAAAAGGCAGAAAGAATAATCCTAGGAAGAAAATTGAAAGACAGTTTGCAAATGCCTTTAAATTACATTTAAATGTCTCGCCATGTTAATCAGATCGAGGCTCATTTTACCTTGTACAGGTTACAGATGTGATGGGAATTAATAATGATTGCAAACGCTGACAGAATAGAATATCTAAGGCTCATTATGCCTTTGATTTTTCAAGACTAAATAATAGATTAAGATGGCTTATTTTATAATATTACCTAACGACTCAGTGGTTCAGCAGCAAAGTAATATAATAGACGGAGTCGAGGTACATATACAAAGAGAGGGCAGAGTTTTCGTGATAGTAATCTATATTTTTTGCTTTGTTGGCAAAGTGGGTTGGACCAAATGCTATGATATCTAGAAAGAAATAATGTAGGCTGAAACAACTGTTTCTTAACAATCAATACACAAATATCGGATGGCTTCAATAAAGAAGGAAGTTTCACCTTAGATATTTTTTGTTGAATGTTGTATAGCGATGTATGGGTTCTGTCTCGTGCAATGGCACGCAAGTATCCAATGGGATAACATCCAAACAAATCTTCTGAAATTCATACTATGAATTTACCCAGGCCTTTTAAAAATTCTATATACTCGCACGTAGCGACCAGAATCAAGTCAATCCGTTTCGCAAATCTCACCAGAAAATATTATTATGTCATTTAAGGTCTTTTATTTTCTGTTGCGTATAGTGCGTTTTTGCTATTCTTTCAAAGAAATTATTTTAATACTCACAAATACAATTCGGTTCGACTCGCGAAACCAATTAGTATTATTATCTAACCATTACTAAGCCAGCAAAGCTATAAGCCTTTGTATAAAAGCTAACGCAAATGGAACACATTCGTTTGGACCTTTTATATCAGGTGCTTTTATACCTTACGTGCGGTCGAATCTAGACCGATACTTATGTCCGAAAACTATAAGCAACCAGCGCTAAATTTAACAACAACAAACATCGATACGTAAAATATGTATGTTATCTAAAAAAATGCGCAGAATCCACAGTTTAGACGTCCTCCCAAACATCACGAGATTCAAAAACAAGGGTTCTAAGAATCCAATTTTATAAGTCTTCGTTTCTAATCACTATTAACTAAATAAATAAATTGAATAAGTATTGTTTATAAGGTATCAAAATTACTAAAATTGTATCTTCAAATAACAAATTAAATGATATTCTTATTCTTATTTTATAAACTTTTTAACAAAATACCATCAACATTGTACACACTATGAATTATAATGCTCAAATTTTATAGCTAAGGTCGTGGTCTGATGGGACTTGACACAAAATTACAGTTGTACTCGGCTTGCACCACAAACCTAAAAAAAAAATATTCTTCATGGAAATTCAAACATATTCAAAAGAGAAATGAAACCAACGATATAATCCATCAGAGCAGTGACGAGGCAGACATTCAGTATGTGCGCATCATTGAATACCTAATTGGTATTAATGACAGACCCTAATACACGCAAAGGTGCGGACTTTGGTGAAATAATTGTTATTTATCGCTACAGTTTTGGTTAAGGGAATTTAAGCGTAGAAGTATACTGTGTATGTTGCCAAATTGCTAGTCTCGCGAAGAAAATACTGCAAACATTTAAAAGGAATCTGGACATCTTCCTAGTAGGAGGAGGGGGGTTTCCGTCAAGAAATTCTTAGCGACAACTGGGAGCCTATAAACATGACCTTTAGAAAGTAATAAAATCATTTCCTATTATATGATACAAACATAGAAGACGAAACGTCGAAATTCATCCCTGCCAATCTTAATTTAAATGAAACTATTTTGAAAAGACTTAGCTCTTACGTGTACGTTACGAATAAATCCTTAATGCATAAAAGGAAAATGTATAAAATCCACAATCCGAGAAAAAGTAAATCAGAGTTTCCGTACAATATCAATAAAGCTATGAGCAAGGATTAGCACTTTGCAATATTTGCACCGTTATGGTTAACCGAAAATCAATACGTGGGTGTTCGCTTTAGTCTCAACGGAAAGAAACTGTATCGGCTATCGACGCTCTAGAACTATCGTCATCAGCCCTAATACGTCCCACTGCTGGGCACGGGCCTCCTCTACAACTGAGAGGGTTAAGACCTTAGTCCGCCACGCTGGCCTAGTGCAGGTTGGCGGACTACACACCTAAGAAATTCCTAAGAACGTTTTAGGTGTGCAGGTTTTATCACGATGGTTTCCTTCACCGTTAAAGCAAGTGATAATTCATTGTGAATACACACATAACTTCGAAAAGTCAGAGGTGTGTGCCTGGGGTTTGAACCTGCGACCGCCGAGATTCTCGACCGCGCTCCTAAACCTCGAGGCCATCACTGCTTTTTTTTCTTTTCTAGAACTATAAATTTTATAATTGAAACATACAGATTTATCTCTTGTTCCTTTATACGAGTGCTTGCCAACAATTAATTATTTATTGCGCTTTAAATATTTCTTGCGTTGCACAGGCTGTGAGAGGTTTAAGAGTGCCAGTGTGTCTCACAAATTAACGTATGTCAATATATTTATAAAAATAATAATAATAATAAATATGTGTATATTTAAGTCGCATGACATGAAATGACAGTCGCAAACATATTTCTGAACCCACACAAGATAAAACTCTGTCCTGAGTCAGAAACAACAAAAATGTCTCAAGACGATCTTTTTCTAGAAGAATATTGGTACGCTTACCGCGTATGTCTGTAATGCTGCAGTCCCTGCCTAATGGAGCGTAACTTCACTACTTTATTTTTTAACAGATTCTGCCATTTAGAATGTTAGAGACAGACCCGTTGAATACATGTAAGCGAGACAAAACTGCTTATTTAGAAAACTTAAGTAAATGTTTTCACTCACTTCCTTCAACCTCGTATGCTCGACAGCGATATTCAAAACACAAGTTAGGTGACACAGACTTAATCGTTGTTTATGAATTACGGTCGAGATGTATTGATTGTCCCAAAATATGTTCTAAAAGAAATCTTAATAACCATACCGCGTATGAATAAATTTTATTTTTCAAAAACAAAAAGCTTTAATTATGTCTTGAAACAGCTATATACATATTAAACGTGTATAATTCGTTCAAACAAGATGTACCCCATTTATTCTCTATGACCTGTTCTTTTTTTTTGGATTTTGGTCAATACAGATAAGAAACAAACATCTGTGGAATAGATGACATCTGTCTCAGTACCAGAAGTAGCTTCAAAACTTCATTTCTATAAGATTTCGCGTACTTTCGTTGTATCTCCTACCTACCTATAGGTACCTAACGGTACAACTGAACTATTAAGTTGAGAGTATTGTATTCCGCTTCTGTTCTATATTTAAATCTTTCACGGAATATTCTGCGACTATTCTTTGTTATTTCCAACTGTAATACTTTGATAAAGCATCCATCCAACTCTTCGAATTTTATTTTTTATGCAGCTAGCAGAACCCATGAAAAAACTACGCAGTGATCGTTGTTTTTTTGCTTGGACTCCGTTGAATATGAAATACCAAGCGCTGTATCGCTAGCGAACACTGTTGGCTTCTGCGTTAAATTATTATTCTGTAGTGCTCATTCGTTTTGATAATTCACAATGGTTTCCTCGCGATGTTTTCCTTCACGTTAAAGTACGTGATAATTCTGTAGAGGAGGCCCGTGCCCAGCAGTGGGACGTATTTGGGCTGATGATGATGATGACACACATAACTTCGAAAAGTCAGAGGTGTGTGCCTGGGGTTTGAACCCGCGACCATCTAGATTCTCGACAGCGTGCCTAAACCTCGAGGCCCTCACGACTTTTAAATACTTATGTCATAATAACATCCAATACATATACATAGCACAAAAATGTTTCTGGCCGAATCAGAAGGGTCTCCAGTTCCACCCTCCGATTACGTATACAACAATAAGATTCCTCATCTTATAACGGTTTCCATTTCGCCACGTAGCATTGTTGTGTGAACTGATCGGACACGTATACAATTATACCGGGGACTAGAGCCTAAAACTCTGTTCACATTTTCAGACATGTCGACAGTACATAAAAGTATTAGAGGTATTTTTTTAATTTTCAATCATACAGGGTGTATTGAGACCGTCATCGGAAACGGTAATAGCTACGGTGGTTACAAATCCCTTAGCGTTAAAAAAATCCCGACAAAAAAATAAAATTTTGACGTTTTCCATACAACCATTGGTATTAAACGTATGTGGTTGTTAGTTATTTTTTTTTATTTTTAGTTATTTTAAGTCGTGATGACCTCGAGGTTTAGGCGCGCGGTCGAGAATCTCGACGGTCGCAGGTTCAAACCCCAGGCACACACCTCTGACTTTTCGAAGTTATGTGTGTATTCACAAATAATTATCACGTATTTTAACGGTGAAGGAAAACATCATGATGAAACCTGCACACCTAAAAGTTCTTAGGACTAAGGCCTAAACTCTCTCAGATGTAGAGGAGACTCGTGTCCAGCAGTGGGACGTATATGGGCTGATGATGATGAATGTTACAAAGCTTTTTCTAATACTCATGTTGAAGATATAAGTAAATGTATTACGTATTTTTTTTAGTCTAAATGTCTTTCAATGCGAATACGAAATCAGTACGTAAACTTTCATAGAGCTCTTTCAATAAGTATGGGAGTCAAGTAAATTAACAGAATTATATAGTGTATTTAAAAATAATGAGGTATTTAAAATATTGTCGAGTGTACTTTCAGAACGAGTAAAATATCGTATACACGAATATGAAATCGTAGGCCTGAATATCGGTTCGATTGCGCAAGACGTCCCATCCAGGTATGAATCGACCTTAATCCCTTCTGAAGAGGATATGTTTATTTTGAGTATCGGTGTACATGTATTATCAGATTTCATGATTGGGCGGGCTAAGAATGTGTTTGTCATTCCGATCCAATGCCTTCGTTGAATATCTGTTTGTATTACGCATTTCACGAAATACGAAAGCAGAAATAATCCCTGATGTTTTTATAAGAATTTTTTAAATGTTTTAAATTGATCATTTAGCATTTTACTTTAGCAGTCATATCCGTTCACAATAATTGTTTACACTTTAAATATAATGTAATTTTTCAATAACTTTCAAAATAGTTTACCACAAAGTCATCGCCCATATTTTTTATTTGTTTTTGCGTATCATTACGCATATTACCTTCACACGGACCGAACCTGGAACATCTAGTATCACATTTCGACTTAAAATTATTAAACTAAACACTACTCTAAGAAACCAATCCCTTGTTATGCTGTAAATGTGAATGTATATCTATTATTTATTTATACTCGTAAAAATATTACTAAAAAATTGAAATAAAAATCAATTTAGTGTTTATCTCTTGCCTACGTCGGCAATAACAAAATATATTTATCTGCTTATTCATCTAATCTTATGGATTTAATCATATGATCAATTTATCTATCAGTTTATCTTTTATCTTTTTGAAATCATGCGCAACCAATTAATATTACAGTAGTATTTGTATTTAATCTTATCAATAGATCTTTTCCTGTGGTAATTCCAATCTGATATAATAATAGTGATGGCTTCGAGGCTTAGGCTCGCGGTCGAGAATCTCAGCGGTCTCATACCGCTGGCTTCGAAGTTATGTGAGTATTCATAATGAATTATCACCTACGTACTATATCTGTGAAGGAAAACATCGTGACGACACCTAAAACCTAAAGGTTCTTAGGAATTTCTTAGGTGTGTAGTCCGCTAACCCGCACTAGGCCAGCGTGGTGGACTGAAGCCTAAACCCACTCACTTGTAGAGGAGGCCGTGCCCAGCAGCAGGACGTATATCGGGTAATGATGATGATGATAATAATTTAGAAATGCCTTTGCTAAATCTTTTAGAACAACTATAATCAATGTCCAACTTGTAAAACTTGAAAACTATATGGTTACATTTGTTAGTTAAAATGAGGACTAAGTCAGCTCGGCTCAGGTGATGTTACTAAATCGCCGAAGACTCTACTCATGATAAACGGTAAAAGTAAAATGTATTAAGCTTTTACTTCATCATTAACGGACTTGCCCTTATCTGGAAAAATAACTAATGGAACAGTTTTAATGTGTTGTACGTTATGCAGTGAAATTACTGAACCCACTATTTGCCGGCTTTGGGAGCCAGTAGAATTGATATTGTCATTATATTTCATATATCAAAAAACCCAGGACCGTATCCAAGTTTGTATTTTTTTTTTATACTGGCACGGCAAAGTGACCCCATTGCACCTGATGGTAAGCGTAATGGAGTCCATAAAAAGTGCCGACCAGCGAGAGATGATCTCCCGTTGGTTGATACTATCATGCCGGCCGAATACCTCTTCACCATTCTTGTGAAGAAGTATGGGGGACTAATGCCATGGTGATCAAAGGACCGACCACGACAAACCGGCCAAAAAATGCCGGCACGGTCATCCTTTCACCATGATTGAAGCCCCCCCGAAAACCGGATATACACTGGCTGATCCCGGAACGCGGCATACTTGCATGTGTCACTATGGCGGGTTTTACGCCCTGTCTACGGTGGTCGCTACCCGGGCGGATACGAATATCCTACCATTGTATCTGTCTTCTTGTCAAAACTTATTAAGCATGAATATAGTTTGGATTACTTTCTCTGCCTTATTTCTTTTACGTAGTTATATTATCATAAATTGTTGCGCTCGTTACCCATTGTGTTCAACTAATGGTGGCTGCTTCGCTCATATGGTTATTATCAAAAAGCCATTAATTTATATAATTTAGACATCAAAAGTATTTCGATGGGTCATTAGAACATTTATGTCAGACTTGACAAATAATATTTCACATTATGGTCATTTATCACCAACATATAAAGCCTTATTTGCAGGCACATGTGAATTAGGTATGACATTGTCATACATTCATACACCCACGCCTGAACGCCAAAGGGCTAGGCAGAGGTGTATTCCAACAATCACGCCAGCTGTGTTTAAGAGCTACGTAGGGTACGAGCCTATAGCCGTTTGGTAAAAATTTCTCAAGTAATGTCCGACACAAATCGTACCCAGGACCTCTTGATCGGACGCCAAACACTTACGACTCAAGTGGTAGTAACAATTATTGCTAATCGATAGAAAATTGATATAGTAGTCATATTAATTCAAAGAAAGATTTAAGCTATACATAATTTAAATTCAAGTTTGAAATTACATTTAAATTAAGGATTTCAGTTTTTAGCAATGAAATGAAACGTATATCACGTACTAGTGTGATAAGGCAAGTAAATGGTAATGCCATCAAAAACAAAACTTGTAAAAAAAAACAAGTCTCGCAACTCAGTTCTTCTACCCTAACAAGTTGTGAGATCCATGATACCAGATACCAAGTCGATGAATTTATTCAGTCCCTATTTAAGGGACAGTCTGTCTTAAGTTATCATGCATTTAATAGTGACCATATCAACATTAAAAACCTTTTATGTTTTAAATAAAACAGTTTGACTTGGCAATCGCACTAAAAGTGAGATACATTGTGTTTTCATGCGAATGCCAAGTCAAACTACTTTATTTAAATATTAATAAAAAAACACACTATTCAACATGACTGTCTCATGGTCTAGCCGCGAAAATATGTGCCGTGCGATGTAGAAAGTCCCGAGTTCAATTCCCGATTGGTTTTCCCAATTGTGCCCGAAAAACGGCAATAGGCTCGGCCGCTATTCCGTAGGACGAAAATATAATTGGCCAAATATGGGTGCAAAAGTGTACCTCTGCACATTTATTATTCAACATGGCATCAAATTCGTTTATTTACTGACAAAGTAAACAATTTACAAGTTTACTATTAAAAAAGGATTTGCGCGACCTAAATTGATTACAAGCGGCTCAAATTCGAAGTAGCTACAAACTTCAACACTCGAATAACGTTGTCAAGATCAAAGGGTCGGCAAAAAGGGTCTCTGACGTCACGCGCCAAGCAATTTGCGCTCAGTAAACTTTTAAATACTAAAAATTACAAGTGGTGAATCTTTAAATTAGAATCAAAAACAGAAAGTTAGACGAGCTGTCTAAACCGCGCCGCAGTTTAGTTTTTGGTAACGTAACGCAACTTAAATTGTTAAGTTTTGTATCATAACCCAAACTGCAAAACTATTAATTGTTTGGTCGCAGTCCCTTTTTGTGTTGGACATGTGTCAGCGTTAACAGAGCCGGTCAGGTTTAAGGGTCATTGTATTTTAATACTTTATGTAGAGAAGGAAAATTTCTGAAGTCTTCTTCTTTATCTGTATCTCTTATACGTCCCACTGTTGGGACGTCTGCCTAGTTCTGTTCCTGAACCGTAGTTACGTTGGCTAAAAACTTTTTATGAAGTGCTTTATTATCGTTCCTATATTAGAAACTAGAGCAGTAATGGCCTCGGGGTTTAGGCGCGCGGTCGAGAATTTCGGCGGTCGCAGGTTCAAACCCCAGGCACACACCTCTGACTTTTCGAAGTTATGTGTGTTTTCACAATGAATTATCACTTGCTTTAACGGTGAAGGAAAACATCGTGATAAAACCTGCTCACCTAATAGTTCTTAGGAATTTCTTAGGTGTGTAGTCCGCCAACCCGCACTAGGCCAGCGTGGTGGACTAAGGCCTAAACCCTCTCAGTTGTAGAGGAGGCCCGTGCCCAGCAGTGGGATGTATTTGGGCTGATGATGATGATGATGATGAGCAGCTTAAATGTAACCGTTTTAAAAATATTTATTGAAACTAAAACTAAAACAAGCATTACGTACTAATATAAAAACAAACAAGATTTCCTAAAACCTCAAATATCTTCATTTAATATAACATATAACATAATTTATATATATATTTATATACATATTTAATATAACATAATTTTAAAGAAATTTACCTATCGGCATTAAATAGGTTAGAGATAGCTGAGGTCGCCCAAAATGGCAAGTGCCACTTTACTTGGTAACGATGTTTACACATTCACGACTACAAATATTAAAGTGTTGTGAAATTCAATGTGTATTTCCACACACGCGCTATTGCTGTATCGACGAGTAGAGGTCATCGGGGCCGCTGGGGATAGTCTGAGGGCGCTTCGACTTTTCCAAAAGAGATCTGAGATTGCTGGTAGAACCTAAAGGCTAAAGGTTCGTAACGGTCATAGCATCCAAAATAGGATCTATTGAGGGAATATAAAGCTATTCTATTTTAAGGAATCAATTTTGTACAGTTTGCCTAGCAGGTGTGGGGCTAAATGTAGGCCGCTTCTCGCCCTGTGGTATCTCACACCGCTGAAATTGCGTATGTCGACTACCGAGAAGTTTTAATTGGTATGCTGACAAAGGATTATGGAAGAAAGAATCTACCTCCGACAAGCAGACTTTATTTCGGATTATAATTTTTCTGTTTATCTTATTTTCAGTAGGCGGCCTATCCAAGCTTTCAACCATCAGCTACTTGGGCCTATAGCAATCTCATCGACAAATCGCATCAGTACTGCTTCACGTCGATTTCAACCGTACCGTCGTCCCAGCAGACTGCAGCGTGGCTTTCCTTAAAACTTTTACTTCGATTATGGTAAATGGTGACTTAAGAGGTTAGGGAGAGGCATGAACATTAAAAAATGACATATTTAAACATATTTTTTGCCAGTAGGTACTTAATTTTATTTTACAAAAGTAAAAATATAGCCTTATTACATAATGTTTCGACTTGACTTCACCAAAATTTAAAGTTTTTTTTTTTAGGATTTTTAATGTTATGGCTCTTTGTGTTGAACAAGTTTTAACAGAAGTTCCTTGCGGTGACCATCATAAATCCTTGGAGATGAAAAAACATATTTATGAGAAAAACGCATTAAAAATTTTACAATCGATTTTTGTAGATTATTACGAATAATTTAATTACTTACACTGAATCATCTATTCTTGGGCCATATAATAGTTCTTCAGCCGTAGTAGAAGCTTCCAAATACATCAAAGCGGTCAGTCATTAATAACATTAGAACCCAAGAAACGGTTGCCTGCAGCTGCTGCTGCTGCTGCTCGGAAATACCGAGAGCCCTTTGGTCATTGCTGAATAACTCGAAAAGTATTCGTCGGATTAACTTAAAATTTTCAGACAATATTTTTGAGATATTATACTCTAAGAAAATGCAAAAAACAGGAAATCTTTTTTTTTTTTTTTTTTAAATTCTGACTACCCTTAACCCCTAAAAGCTGTTTACAGATTACCATATACATAATACTTTTGGGTATAATTATAAGTGTGTGAAATTCAATCGAAAGGTCCCAGGTTAGATTCTCAGTTTACTGAGAGAAGTCTAGAACTAGACTCGCCCCTAATACTGAACACACAGCTGGAAAACGTGGGCACATTTATATAGCTCGGCTTATTTTGACGGGGACATAGGTGTCTTTGTAGTTTGTACCTATGAAAAAAGCGGTATCTAAATGTACGAGCGACCTCATTGACCTCTGGAGCTTTTAAATCAATAATCTTAAAGCTACATAGCAATACATGGAGACGCCGATTCGGGTAAGCATAATTATGTTTAAATTCTGTTGATTTTGGTAGCGCCGACGGCAATGTATTTATAGGGTACATTTTTACAGTTTTTGTCCGTAATTTAAGTTAGCCATATCCTTTTATTTGACAGCGAATGAATGATAAAAATGTTTGAATTGTAAAAAAACTAAATAAACTGTAGACACGCAAAGGTAATGCTTTTATACAGCCAAATATCGATGTGTCATTGCTGTTATGAAAATTTTTCAGGCGAGTTGCAGCTGAATACACATTTGCTTTTTAGAACCAGTACCATTCATCATGCCACGTCATCGGCAATAAGGCCGTGTATGGAAATAAGCTTTGAATTTTATGCGATCGCATGACAGCAGGACGGGTAGAGATAAAATCCATTTATTTAGGCAAAACGACTCAACGGAGTGAGTTTTCTGATGAAACATGTTTTAGCGTTCATTCAATTAGTATTTTTCCCTCTTTTTACAAAGAATGCTAAATATTTACCTAATAAACAATTAAAGTATACGTACATATTCAGTAGTACTGGTAGTTTCTTTGTCTATCTTCAAACAAAATAAATAAATTACAAAATTTATTTAAACGATTTTCTTCCTTAATATCTAACAACGTTATTATAATTTTACCCTCATTTTTCAAATTATAAGACCATTTACAACAAAGAACAATGTAAGTGTAATAAAATAGTTTACGGCAGGCGTCTCAAGACGTCTGAATTGTTATTGCTCTTACTTGTTGCATGCAGTGAGTGTGAGATCTTTGTTCAGATTCCAGTGAATTTCCACTTGGATATTCCAAAATAAGTCTTATAAGTAAGTCTTATACTTATTGTAATCTAATCTAATAAGTATAATACTTATGGTATGTTTCTAAATAATTCTTCTATTTAATATTATGTTAATTGAAAATAAAACTTATGCTATTGCTTACCTGGGTCGGGCCCGCTGAGCAGCTCGATACAATTATAATTTTATCGCGACGTGTATATATATTTAATTGAGAATACGAATATCTATAGCAGTAGTCAACAGGTAACACAGATACGAGTATTCAACAACAGTTCTAAATATTTTAAAAATTTACAACAAGACAGTCGAGGGCGCGCGGCATCATACTAATGTAAAAAGGGTCGTCCGTAATAACAACACTGTCAGGAAGAACAAATCAAAATATAGGGTTAGAGATAAACCAGAGCGGAAGCGAAGAGAAGACATCACAGACACAAATTATGAAATAAATCAATAGGAAGGTATAAATAAAATTCAAAAAGAACACGAAAATTGGGTGCACTGGCTGATCCCGGAACGCGGCATACTTGCATGTGTCACTATGGCGGGTTTTACGCCCTGTCTACGGTGGTCGCTACCCGGGCGGATACGAATATCCTACCATTGTATCTGTCTTCTTGTCAAAACTTATTAAGCATGAATATAGTTTGGATTACTTTCTCTGCCTTATTTCTTTTACGTAGTTATATTATCATAAATTGTTGCGCTCGTTACCCATTGTGTTCAACTAATGGTGGCTGCTTCGCTCATATGGTTATTATCAAAAAGCCATTAATTTATATAATTTAGACATCAAAAGTATTTCGATGGGTCATTAGAACATTTATGTCAGACTTGACAAATAATATTTCACATTATGGTCATTTATCACCAACATATAAAGCCTTATTTGCAGGCACATGTGAATTAGGTATGACATTGTCATACATTCATACACCCACGCCTGAACGCCAAAGGGCTAGGCAGAGGTGTATTCCAACAATCACGCCAGCTGTGTTTAAGAGCTACGTAGGGTACGAGCCTATAGCCGTTTGGTAAAAATTTCTCAAGTAATGTCCGACACAAATCGTACCCAGGACCTCTTGATCGGACGCCAAACACTTACGACTCAAGTGGTAGTAACAATTATTGCTAATCGATAGAAAATTGATATAGTAGTCATATTAATTCAAAGAAAGATTTAAGCTATACATAATTTAAATTCAAGTTTGAAATTACATTTAAATTAAGGATTTCAGTTTTTAGCAATGAAATGAAACGTATATCACGTACTAGTGTGATAAGGCAAGTAAATGGTAATGCCATCAAAAACAAAACTTGTAAAAAAAAACAAGTCTCGCAACTCAGTTCTTCTACCCTAACAAGTTGTGAGATCCATGATACCAGATACCAAGTCGATGAATTTATTCAGTCCCTATTTAAGGGACAGTCTGTCTTAAGTTATCATGCATTTAATAGTGACCATATCAACATTAAAAACCTTTTATGTTTTAAATAAAACAGTTTGACTTGGCAATCGCACTAAAAGTGAGATACATTGTGTTTTCATGCGAATGCCAAGTCAAACTACTTTATTTAAATATTAATAAAAAAACACACTATTCAACATGACTGTCTCATGGTCTAGCCGCGAAAATATGTGCCGTGCGATGTAGAAAGTCCCGAGTTCAATTCCCGATTGGTTTTCCCAATTGTGCCCGAAAAACGGCAATAGGCTCGGCCGCTATTCCGTAGGACGAAAATATAATTGGCCAAATATGGGTGCAAAAGTGTACCTCTGCACATTTATTATTCAACATGGCATCAAATTCGTTTATTTACTGACAAAGTAAACAATTTACAAGTTTACTATTAAAAAAGGATTTGCGCGACCTAAATTGATTACAAGCGGCTCAAATTCGAAGTAGCTACAAACTTCAACACTCGAATAACGTTGTCAAGATCAAAGGGTCGGCAAAAAGGGTCTCTGACGTCACGCGCCAAGCAATTTGCGCTCAGTAAACTTTTAAATACTAAAAATTACAAGTGGTGAATCTTTAAATTAGAATCAAAAACAGAAAGTTAGACGAGCTGTCTAAACCGCGCCGCAGTTTAGTTTTTGGTAACGTAACGCAACTTAAATTGTTAAGTTTTGTATCATAACCCAAACTGCAAAACTATTAATTGTTTGGTCGCAGTCCCTTTTTGTGTTGGACATGTGTCAGCGTTAACAGAGCCGGTCAGGTTTAAGGGTCATTGTATTTTAATACTTTATGTAGAGAAGGAAAATTTCTGAAGTCTTCTTCTTTATCTGTATCTCTTATACGTCCCACTGTTGGGACGTCTGCCTAGTTCTGTTCCTGAACCGTAGTTACGTTGGCTAAAAACTTTTTATGAAGTGCTTTATTATCGTTCCTATATTAGAAACTAGAGCAGTAATGGCCTCGGGGTTTAGGCGCGCGGTCGAGAATTTCGGCGGTCGCAGGTTCAAACCCCAGGCACACACCTCTGACTTTTCGAAGTTATGTGTGTTTTCACAATGAATTATCACTTGCTTTAACGGTGAAGGAAAACATCGTGATAAAACCTGCTCACCTAATAGTTCTTAGGAATTTCTTAGGTGTGTAGTCCGCCAACCCGCACTAGGCCAGCGTGGTGGACTAAGGCCTAAACCCTCTCAGTTGTAGAGGAGGCCCGTGCCCAGCAGTGGGATGTATTTGGGCTGATGATGATGATGATGATGAGCAGCTTAAATGTAACCGTTTTAAAAATATTTATTGAAACTAAAACTAAAACAAGCATTACGTACTAATATAAAAACAAACAAGATTTCCTAAAACCTCAAATATCTTCATTTAATATAACATATAACATAATTTATATATATATTTATATACATATTTAATATAACATAATTTTAAAGAAATTTACCTATCGGCATTAAATAGGTTAGAGATAGCTGAGGTCGCCCAAAATGGCAAGTGCCACTTTACTTGGTAACGATGTTTACACATTCACGACTACAAATATTAAAGTGTTGTGAAATTCAATGTGTATTTCCACACACGCGCTATTGCTGTATCGACGAGTAGAGGTCATCGGGGCCGCTGGGGATAGTCTGAGGGCGCTTCGACTTTTCCAAAAGAGATCTGAGATTGCTGGTAGAACCTAAAGGCTAAAGGTTCGTAACGGTCATAGCATCCAAAATAGGATCTATTGAGGGAATATAAAGCTATTCTATTTTAAGGAATCAATTTTGTACAGTTTGCCTAGCAGGTGTGGGGCTAAATGTAGGCCGCTTCTCGCCCTGTGGTATCTCACACCGCTGAAATTGCGTATGTCGACTACCGAGAAGTTTTAATTGGTATGCTGACAAAGGATTATGGAAGAAAGAATCTACCTCCGACAAGCAGACTTTATTTCGGATTATAATTTTTCTGTTTATCTTATTTTCAGTAGGCGGCCTATCCAAGCTTTCAACCATCAGCTACTTGGGCCTATAGCAATCTCATCGACAAATCGCATCAGTACTGCTTCACGTCGATTTCAACCGTACCGTCGTCCCAGCAGACTGCAGCGTGGCTTTCCTTAAAACTTTTACTTCGATTATGGTAAATGGTGACTTAAGAGGTTAGGGAGAGGCATGAACATTAAAAAATGACATATTTAAACATATTTTTTGCCAGTAGGTACTTAATTTTATTTTACAAAAGTAAAAATATAGCCTTATTACATAATGTTTCGACTTGACTTCACCAAAATTTAAAGTTTTTTTTTTTAGGATTTTTAATGTTATGGCTCTTTGTGTTGAACAAGTTTTAACAGAAGTTCCTTGCGGTGACCATCATAAATCCTTGGAGATGAAAAAACATATTTATGAGAAAAACGCATTAAAAATTTTACAATCGATTTTTGTAGATTATTACGAATAATTTAATTACTTACACTGAATCATCTATTCTTGGGCCATATAATAGTTCTTCAGCCGTAGTAGAAGCTTCCAAATACATCAAAGCGGTCAGTCATTAATAACATTAGAACCCAAGAAACGGTTGCCTGCAGCTGCTGCTGCTGCTGCTCGGAAATACCGAGAGCCCTTTGGTCATTGCTGAATAACTCGAAAAGTATTCGTCGGATTAACTTAAAATTTTCAGACAATATTTTTGAGATATTATACTCTAAGAAAATGCAAAAAACAGGAAATCTTTTTTTTTTTTTTTTTTAAATTCTGACTACCCTTAACCCCTAAAAGCTGTTTACAGATTACCATATACATAATACTTTTGGGTATAATTATAAGTGTGTGAAATTCAATCGAAAGGTCCCAGGTTAGATTCTCAGTTTACTGAGAGAAGTCTAGAACTAGACTCGCCCCTAATACGTGAACACACAGCTGGAAAACGTGGGCACATTTATATAGCTCGGCTTATTTTGACGGGGACATAGGTGTCTTTGTAGTTTGTACCTATGAAAAAAGCGGTATCTAAATGTACGAGCGACCTCATTGACCTCTGGAGCTTTTAAATCAATAATCTTAAAGCTACATAGCAATACATGGAGACGCCGATTCGGGTAAGCATAATTATGTTTAAATTCTGTTGATTTTGGTAGCGCCGACGGCAATGTATTTATAGGGTACATTTTTACAGTTTTTGTCCGTAATTTAAGTTAGCCATATCCTTTTATTTGACAGCGAATGAATGATAAAAATGTTTGAATTGTAAAAAAACTAAATAAACTGTAGACACGCAAAGGTAATGCTTTTATACAGCCAAATATCGATGTGTCATTGCTGTTATGAAAATTTTTCAGGCGAGTTGCAGCTGAATACACATTTGCTTTTTAGAACCAGTACCATTCATCATGCCACGTCATCGGCAATAAGGCCGTGTATGGAAATAAGCTTTGAATTTTATGCGATCGCATGACAGCAGGACGGGTAGAGATAAAATCCATTTATTTAGGCAAAACGACTCAACGGAGTGAGTTTTCTGATGAAACATGTTTTAGCGTTCATTCAATTAGTATTTTTCCCTCTTTTTACAAAGAATGCTAAATATTTACCTAATAAACAATTAAAGTATACGTACATATTCAGTAGTACTGGTAGTTTCTTTGTCTATCTTCAAACAAAATAAATAAATTACAAAATTTATTTAAACGATTTTCTTCCTTAATATCTAACAACGTTATTATAATTTTACCCTCATTTTTCAAATTATAAGACCATTTACAACAAAGAACAATGTAAGTGTAATAAAATAGTTTACGGCAGGCGTCTCAAGACGTCTGAATTGTTATTGCTCTTACTTGTTGCATGCAGTGAGTGTGAGATCTTTGTTCAGATTCCAGTGAATTTCCACTTGGATATTCCAAAATAAGTCTTATAAGTAAGTCTTATACTTATTGTAATCTAATCTAATAAGTATAATACTTATGGTATGTTTCTAAATAATTCTTCTATTTAATATTATGTTAATTGAAAATAAAACTTATGCTATTGCTTACCTGGGTCGGGCCCGCTGAGCAGCTCGATACAATTATAATTTTATCGCGACGTGTATATATATTTAATTGAGAATACGAATATCTATAGCAGTAGTCAACAGGTAACACAGATACGAGTATTCAACAACAGTTCTAAATATTTTAAAAATTTACAACAAGACAGTCGAGGGCGCGCGGCATCATACTAATGTAAAAAGGGTCGTCCGTAATAACAACACTGTCAGGAAGAACAAATCAAAATATAGGGTTAGAGATAAACCAGAGCGGAAGCGAAGAGAAGACATCACAGACACAAATTATGAAATAAATCAATAGGAAGGTATAAATAAAATTCAAAAAGAACACGAAAATTGGGTGCACGCGCGACGCGACTTGAGCGTTTTCTTAAATGTGGGAAATGTGAAAGATTCAACAAGTGGTTTGCGAGGGCGGGCGACGCGGGTCGGGCCGAGAGGTCCTCGCGGCGGGAAAGCTCGCCCGCCAGTGTCCCGAGCCGTGGCGCTCGCCTCGATCGCACCCCCGCTCGTGTGCCACAGCCTTCATTGTTACAAATGTTAGTGTGTGGGTCAGAGGCTGTGTGTACACGTCTGCCCGCAGCCGTGTGCAGCGCTGCGCCTGTGTGCCCGCGCCGATGGGTCTGGCGCACAGGTGAGCCCGGCCGGCCCCCAGCTACCTCCCTGTACTATCTATACAGCTCTTTCAAAGCGGCTCGGTGAACGCAAATCTGCGTGCTATTTAGCAAACGCATGTGGCGCTCGCGAGCGGTTCATTACATTGTTAAACCCACGCTTGGATATTCGTATTGGAGGGTTGGAGCTAATTTTGAAGCGCAGTTAGAGCTGAATTTTGATAGATTTGTACCGTAGCCCTGCGAAAACAGATATCGTGCATAGTTAGCGCTACGATACGGTGAATAATTTTACATTTAATTACATTGTAACGAGGGTTTTGGCTTGTGTGAAATATTTTGTTGGAAAATGTAAGGTGTATTTTTGTATACAAATAAGATTAGCATTATTACTCTACAAAGAACTCTTCCTGTCTTTATATTAAATAATTAAAAGAGTATCGCTACAAATTCTGAGCTATTTTAAAATAGTTTGCTATCATGTTTTTCTGCGTTGATTATGCTGTTTAACAAATTAATAAAAGGTATACACAAATCAAAACCACTTCATTCTAATGCAAAGTGCAGATATTACATGAATGAACTGGAGTGAGGAGGCGGCAACGTAACGATTCATGCTACGAGGTTACGTTTGCTATAATTCGTAGCGCGCATTTATAAAAACGTGGCCTACGCTCCTTGGGACGGTAGGAGAAGACTATTTTTATGAGGAAATTATTACGAGCTATTTTCAGAGATCTTATCGCCTCATTTTTATATTCGTGAATCTTTCAAGTCATTCAGTTATAAGGAAAAAAGGGTGTTATACGCAGGGTGTTAAGGCTAAACTAATTGGGTGAAAATGAACCGCATTTTTATTATTATTTTATTTATGTTTTCGTTAAAATGTGCTTATAATTTGAAATTACATGTCTTATTCGTTTACTTTTCCTATTCGGAAACAATTGGCAGTCCTTAAGGTGGAAAAGCTGGTAGACGAATGTTATTTTCTGAGCCGAACCAAGGTACTTTTTTTGGTCTTTCAGAAGACCGTTCAGCCAAGCAGATGTGGCAATCGAGCTGCATTCCTACGTTTATTATTTCTTACGTCTACTTACCACGCTGATTAAACTATTCTTATGCCGCTGTTTTATTGTAGGGGATTGTGACTCCTACATTAGTACCCTGTTTTTGACGCTCATCCAAAATGAGCGCCGCGACTTTCACGAAATTCTTAGTACCAGTCGTAGTAGTCCTTTTCATACGGGATACCTATAAAACTCAACAGGCAATACGTGAAATGTATTCTGCTTCTTTCTTAGTGGATAAAGGCGTGATTGCGTGATGTGCTTGCCTCCAATCATCATCGGCCTATAGGTATACATACGTCCCATTGCTGGGCACGGGCTTCCTCTACAACTGAGAAGCTTTAGACCTTAGTCCACCACGCTAGCCTAGTGCGGGTTGGCGGACAACACACCTAAGATATTCCTAAGAATATTTTTCTATAGATATTTTCCTTCACTGTTAAAGTAAGTGATAATTCATTGTGAATACACACATAACTTCGAAAAGTCAGAGGTGTGTGCCTGGGTTTGAACCTGCGACCGCCGATACTTTCGACCGCGCACCTAAACCTCGTGGCCATCACTACTTACCTCCTCTATTAATTGAATAATAGTTAAAAATATTTAGTCTCTAATACATTACTTTGTTAAAAACCTGATGTGGAGTAACACATTAATGGTTCAATCCATTCAAATTATTTTTTTGTGGCACACAATTCTTTAGATTAGATCGGGATTTTTTGAGTCACCAAAAAAGCTCTGTGTCTTTATTTGACGGCAAAATTTTGTGTGGTTAATTGTTTTTACTTAAAATTCGGCATTTCCATAGAATTATTTTTTCTCTAAGTTACCATTTTATAATTTATACATGCATACGAATTCACGCCTTCATTTCTGAATTTTCTGTAAGTAATATGTGATAGATAGCTAGCGTATTGCGCTAACGCTACAAGGAGCCCATTTACCCTCCTTAGATATGATTACTTTATAATAATCACTCGTCTATAGGTACTCTTTTGTAGTAGTTGGGATCAGTGGCGGTACTTCCATAGAAAACCAAAAGCGTTAATTGTGCATTGTCTAATTTATAATTGTTTATTGTGGAGTCAGAATATTCTCATTTATATGTTTAATTGTTTTTTTTTAATAAAAATTTAAAGCTTAAAGGTTATTATTCTTAATTTTGTAAGGAAGCTGGGCTTTTAGGCTTCTATGGAAGTACCGCCACTAGTTAGGGTAAGGTTAACTTAAAGATAGACCGTTAAATGGGGTTACTTCGTAAGTTTTATAGAAATACACATTTATTACGGTGCAGGGATCAAATAAGTTATGAAAAATATTCTATGTTATTTACAAAATAATTGAATAAAAGTAGTTTTGTTTGAAGACATTGTATACTCAGCCTATCACCGTCCACTACTGAACATAGGCCTCCCTAAGAAAGCGCCAACCATCCCGGTCTTGAGCAGCCCTCATCCATTCATTATATTGTATATACATCCGTTATATGCATTGTACTTATAGCGATATCGTATTGAATGTGGAAACTATACACATAAAGCGGTTAATTTAAAACATTTTCACATATTGTTTCTGTACTAGTGATGAAAGAACTCAGGTTTTTAAGTCGTATAATAAAGACTCGCCTTGTTTTTGACGACTCACGACTGACTCAGTCTTTTAGTCCCCAACCTTAAGTCATAAGACTAGCCTTTTTAGTCAGTCTTTTAACGTAAAAGACTGAGCAGTTACTTAAACAGCTTAAACTTACGCAGCTTAAAGAACTTAAAAGACTGGCAACTCATCGCCTGGGGAGTCGTGTGTCGTAAGGCGTGTGTGTTGGGTGCGGTGTGGATGTAACTAGTGCTTATGTACCGCGTAGGGATAAAAAATAAACTACCGGCACAATTTTACACAAACGCCAGTTCTTTTGTAAAGGACTGCAGTCATTTAAGCCTTTTAGTCGTTTAAACTGTTTAGTCGTTTAAGTCGTTTTAGTCTACAAGTCTTATATGTTAACCGACTGAGTCATATTAAATAAGACTAACAGCTACAGTCTCAATTTTAGAGCCAAGTCGTGTAAAAAAAGGTTAGTCTTATTATAAACGACTAAAAGGACTCGAGTCTCTTTCATCACTATTCCGTACCCATCGAAATATATCTCGATTTCTGTACCAGTAACTACTCTAGGATGTTAACAGACCGCCCTGTGGATTGGGGGCGTAAGGACTAACAGGGGCCCAGGGGTAGCTGGACGTACTGCGGAGGTGGTGCGCCATGACGAAAAGCAACCCCGAGATGTGCGGCAGAGAGCGTGGCCTTCTGACTGTCGCGGACGTTCACATTAAGTGAGCTTCCAAAATAGGGTGAGGGGAGGGCATCTCAAGCCCTTCCAATTTTGAGGAGGCCATGAATCGACAAAGCGCCGGGCGGCAGCGGAAATTAATGCAGGGCTTCTCGCCCTGCGATGCCGTAGTACCGCCCCAAATGCGCGTGACGGCCACCGAGAGGTTTTAGTCGGAATGCTGGCGTAGGATTTTGGTTAGGGACCAAACTCAGGTAAACGGGCAATTGTTCCGCGCGCCGAGTTGGAAGGCCAGAGATCCCGACATACCTCTTTCGGCCTCCCCCGAGGTACCGAAAGGGGAGCATAAGGCGCTTTCCTCTCGTTAAAAAAAAGGATTTTAACAGAGACTATTAAGTTCATAAAGCTTGCTCACTAGTACAATAAATATAATAATATATAATAGACGTAAGTTTTTGTGGGCGCCATTCTCGGCCGCTCCCATCCACATAGGCTTATCAAGTGAGCCGTCATTAGTATATCCAATTATTATGTCGAAACTAACTCACCAGGCTTCATTCTATCATCCTACAAATAAAAACTATTTAAGTATTCCTCATATGATCACAGTGTCTCCACATAATATTAAAACCGCCGAAACTCTACGCTAAATGTCATGCATGTAATAATTTTATAAAAGGTATGTAATAATTTTATGAAAGGTAGTTTTATTTTTCTTAAATCGTAATACTACTCGACCCCGTCACTCTTTTGTGACAACTTCCGGTGAACGGATTGAGAGTGGTGGGGTTGAAACAGCGTTTTGAATATTGAGTCAGGAGCTCGGCCAGTCGCTCGATAACGATCGAGGTGATAAGTTGTCTAGTGGAAACTATGCTGGTTGACCGATAAAAGTGTTAAAAGTGTAATAAAAGTATTTACTGTGCTGTGAATTGGAGTTTTTCTGATAATTCAGAAGTGGTATATAAAAATCCAGGTACGCCCTCAGAATTTTAATATAAAAAAAGAGGAGGAAACTCGAGTTAAAGTTACATTAAAATACAAAGTAACTATGTTATAGTTGTTGTTAATTATTATTATTATTTTTTATTATTTTATTTAATTTCAACACTACACAAATACGACAATATTACATTGCATTTGATCGGGGCTACTCTCCGATAATGCATAAATACTTACCACACTTTTACATTACAATGCATTTGATCGGGGCTACTCTCCGGTAATGCACAAATACTTACTACAGTTTTACATGACATTGCATTTGATCGGGGCTACCCTCCGGTAATGCACAAATACTTACTACAGTTTTACATAACAATGCATTTGATCGGGGCTACTCTCCGGTAATGCACAAATATGACACTTTTACACTGCATTTGACCGGGGCTATTCTCCAAAAATGTAAATCATATATGTTATATAAGACTTTTTTTTTTATTGAGATCATCATTTACATCATTTAAAAAAAAAAAAAAAAAATTATTTACTGACTTACTGATTTATTTATTAAGTATTAAATGTGATTTTAACTCGTATTTTCAATTCACTTTATAAAAATGTATACTACCTATTTTTAATTCTTTAGAATTTTAAACGTTTTACGTGATATTTAGAAATTGAATATGGGTAATGATTTCATAGTTATACAAGCGAGAACTCCCAACAGAGAAAAATATAATAGAGGTTTCTATTTTATTATTTATGAGACTTTATTCTTGTGCGAATCATTTACTTACTTTTTGATTATTATTTTTTTTAAATTAATGTCGGTTGGAATTACTCGCTTTGAACGATTAAACTGTGGAGAACTAACATGTTTGCGGGATAATGATTGAGTGAACAATAGTGTTCACTGGATAATGATTGAGCGAACAATGATGTACGCTGGATAATGATTGAGTGAGCAATGATGCTCGCTGGACTGTAAGATACGAGTGAATTTTGATGGAAATAAGAGATTCTGACATGATTTTAGGGATTTATTACATTTAGATATGACGTCTGACGATGACCAAGTTGGAGGTACGCCACCTACGACTCCACCAAGGAAGCGTAAGCACGCAAAAAGGAGGAAAGTAAAGAGGAAAAGAGCTCCTTCGACGTCATCTACTTCAACTTCGTCAAGTGAGGATACTCCTCCGCCACGGAGGATGCGTAAAACATTGAAACGATTGACTACAGATGACGTTTTGAAACTGCTAGCTAACTTCAAAGGAGAGACAAGTAAGAATTCATTTAATAACAATAACTTAAATAATGTTGTGCCGGAATTTGACCCTGCAAACAGGTCTCAAACCATTGAATCTTGGCTAAAAAAAGTCAACGAATGTGCCGCCATTTATGGATGGGATGAAAAACAAATTGTCCATTTTTCTTTGCAAAAACTCACTGGTTTGGCCAAGAAATGGTTTGAGGCTCTGCCTACAGTGGTTTTCTCATGGAGTGAATGGCAGGAAAAACTCTTGAAAGCTTTTCCGAGTGAGGAAAATTACGGACACCTTCTGGAGGAAATGTTAAACAGGACTTCACGAAGTGACGAAAGTCTCCGTGAATATTTTTATGATAAGCTATGTCTAGTAAGTAGATGCGAAATAACTGGCAAAAAGGCTGTCGATTGCATAATTCATGGTATTAGTGACGTGTCTATCAAAAGTGGTGCACAGACCTTTCGATGTACAGAACCTGAGGGGTTATTAAGCTTTTTAAGTACTCAACACGTACAGCTACCTCCATCTAATCAAAATAGTAACCGAGAACGTAATAACAAAAAATTTGTTAGTCGCAATAATCCTAATACAGTTGCAAACGATAGTTCCGCGATTACGTGTTTTAACTGCAACCAAAAAGGGCATCCATTTTACAAATGCCCTAGTCCGATCGTAAAATGCAAACGTTGTCATAGGATTGGACATGATAATGACGACTGTAAGTTACGCCCTTACGTACCACGATCAGCAGTGGCAACAACCTCTGTATCAACGCGTGCTGAACCCGCAGAAAAGAAAACTCTAAAAATTGACGTATCGAATGAAACAAATGAAAAATTTTATAAAAATATCCTTGTTAATGACAGTCGGTTAAAAGCATACATAGACTTCGGGAGTGAATGCAGCCTTATCAAACAAAGCGACGCGGCTTCCTTAAAATTGTCTAAGATCTTTGATGAATTGCCTGTAGTGAGAGGTTTTGGGAAATCGGCAATTCATCCATTATACAAATCTCATATCACCGTCAGAATTGATGAGGTTGAGGCACCTATCACTGTGCTTGTAGTGGATGATGAATTTATGCCAACATCTTTGATCATAGGACAGAACTTTACCGAGCTATCATTTGTGACCGTATTAAAGGATAGTACTCATTTAACTTTTTATAAAAGTCCGAACTGCAATCCATTTAATATTGAAAATAATGACATTCCGATTAAACTTTTCGTTTCAAACACAACCCAAATTTTACATACAAAGACTCTCCCTGTCTATACCAAAGACACCAACTTTAGCGGAGATGTTTTTATTGAAGGATATTGTACTGCAGAACCTGGTCGAGAGTTTAGTTTGTTTCAGGGTACTTACAATTTAAAAGACGGAAAAGGGGATTTGGTTATTAGTAATCTGACAACTCGTAGCATAACCTTTGAAGCGGATACTTTGATAGCTCGGGCAGTTCCTTTAGTAGAAGCTAACTCTTATCGGGTCAATAGGATCACTGCTGAAATCAAAGATTTTGAGCCCCTTCAAAAAGAAGACATTAAAGTGGGGGAAAATTTGAGTGAAGACGTCGTAGACAAATTACACACTTTATTACAAGAATATAGAGATTGCTTCGCAACAAATCTAAAAGAAATAGGATGTGTAAAGGACATGGAGATGCACATTGAACTTTCAGATAATAGACCAATCGTATATCGCCCTTACCGATTGTCACACTCGGAGAGAGAGCAAGTCAGGGAGACTATTGATGAATTACTGCAAAACGATATAATTCAAGAGTCAAATTCCAGTTATTCAAGTCCAATTATTATGGTGAGGAAGAAGACTGGTGAACAAAGACTGCGTAGACTTCAGAGCTCTTAACAATAAAACAGTAAAAGATCGTTTCCCTCTCCCTTTGATAGATGATCAGATCTCGAATCTCAGTGGAAACGCTTATTTCACTACTCTTGACCTTGCTTCGGGTTATTACCAAGTGCCCATGGCTAAGGACAGTCAACATCTTACGGGTTTCGTCACGCCCGATGGGCATTACGAATTTAAACGGATGCCCTTCGGGCTAGCAAATGCTCCAGCTGTCTTTCAGCGGATGATAAATAAGATCCTTGGAAGCAAAAGATACGAATATGCTTTAGCATATCTAGACGATGTGTTGATACCTGCCAAGAATACGAATGAGATGTTTGAAAGACTTGAGGAAATTTTGAAATTGTTGAGAGAATTTGGCTTAACTTTGAAATTGTCAAAATGCCGTTTCTTCGATATTAAAGTCGACTATCTGGGATATGAGGTATCTGAAAAAGGTATACAACCCGGTAGCGCAAAAACTCAAGCTGTCAAAGCATTTCCAACACCTCGTAATGTTCACGAAGTTCGCCAGTTTCTTGGCCTGACGGGATACTATCGCAAGTTCATCCAAGATTATGGATTGGTTGCCCGACCATTAACTTATCTGCTAAAAAAAGATTCTGTCTGGTTGTGGTCCAAGGAACAAGAAAATGCGTTTTCGCTGCTCAAAGAAAAACTTATAGACCGGCCTGTTCTAGCTCTTTATGATCCTAAATTGGAGACCGAATTACACACTGACGCCAGTGCTCTTGGCATAGGAGGGATCTTAATGCAGTGGCAAAAAGAAACGCGAGTATTAAAACCAGTTGCCTATTTTAGCAGGCAAACCACACCTGAGGAAAAGCATCTTCATTCCTATGAGCTCGAAACACTGGCTGTCGTGTGCTCCTTAAAGAAATTTAGAGTATACTTGATGGGTATACACTTTAAAATATGCACAGATTGCGCGGCTCTTAGAACCACCTTGACAAAGAGAGATTTGCTGCCGCGGATAGCAAGGTGGTGGTTACAAATCTCTGAATTTACTTTTGACATAGAATATCGTCCTGGCGTCCAAATGTCACATGTCGACGCTCTCAGTAGGAACACCACACTAACCATTACAGCAGATGATAGTCCATGTGTCAATATTTATAAAATAGAACAGGAAAACTGGCTTCTTACTCTACAACTAGCAGATCCTGATATTGTTCGGATTTTTAAAATTCTAAAACCCGAGGAAGACAAAGAATGTAAAGAAATAAGGAGTAATTATGAAGTGAAAAATGGTACCGTATATAGGAAACTTGATGGCGGAATACGTTTGGTTGTTCCACGGAATGCTAGATGGCAAATATGTAAAGCCAGCCATGATGACATCGGTCATCTTGGCTATACTAAGACTTTAGAAAAAATCCAAAGTCAGTACTGGTTCCCCAAGCTTAGGCGCTTTGTGAAGAAATATGTGGGCGCTTGCATTGACTGTGCATATAACAAAGACAGTGCATCTCGGCAGAAAAGCGGTCATTTGTTCCCTATAGAAAAGATATGTATACCGTTTCATACTATACATATCGATCACTTGGGGCCTTTCGTTAGGAGCAAGAATGGTAACACCCACATTCTAACAATTGTAGATGGTTTCACAAAATACGTATTCGTGCGGGCAGTCAAAAATACGAAAACAAAGACTACAATAAAGGTTCTTCAGAATATATTTTTTGATTTTGGGTTGCCAGCAAGAATTGTGTCAGATCGTGGCACTTCTTTTACATCGTCAGCTTTTAAAGTTTTTTGCGATGAACATGGCATTAAGCACATATTGAACGCGGTTGCTTGTCCCAGAGCCAATGGTCAAGCTGAGAGATATAATCAAGTTATACTCAATTCTTTAGCTGCTCAAAATTTTAATGGTAATGAACGTGACTGGGATAAGCGACTGGGAAAAATTCAGTGGGGTGTTAATAACACAATTAATACAACCACTAAAAAGACTCCAACTGAAGCGTTATTTGGCATTAGAATGCGCGATGATCTTGCAAACAAAATGGGAATTGAAAGTACACAAGACGATGTGGAATGTGTAAGAAGTATTATCAGTACAAATATAGAAAAGGACCAGAATATTCAAAAACACAGGCATGACGCTAATCGGGTTCCGGCACCTAAATACAAAGTTGGAGATCTAGTTAAGATTTTAAGAAATAATTACGGTAATGATGGAAAAAGTACTAAACTTCTATCTAAATTTGTCGGTCCCTTTAAGATTTCTCAAGCGTTAGGAAATGATCGTTATCAAGTAATGGATATTCCAGGTTTTCCTAAAAGAGGTAAGCCTTATGAATCTGTATTAGCTTTTGATAGAATCCGTCCATGGATTAATGTGAAAGCTTTAGAAGTGTATGATAGTGAAACAAGTGGTTTATCTTCTTGTAGTGATAAAGATGAGTACTACTAGACGGAAACTTTGCCAGTTGTTACGAATCGATATTCAATATTGAGACACATAGAAAATTGAAGTAGGCAAACATATGTTATTATTTTGTTTATTATTTTTAATAGAAGGATAAGATACAATTAAATGTTAAATCTACTAGGATGAAATTTAAAATTATCTATACTATATTTGTTTTTGTTTTTTTTTGGTATGATTGATTTACATATTAAGTATAAGGTTTTGTTTAAAACTGATTTTGGGCAAACAATACATATTATTGTTGAATCTTAAAACATAATTATTTGAAATTAAAATGATTAAGTTTGTGTTATTCCGTATAATTATGAGGAAATTAACACTTATTATGTTTTTAACTTATTTATTTATAATTATAATAATATATGCATACCTAAATGCATTAGTACAAAATACTGTATAATTTAAATTTAGACTAAATAGATACTTTTATGAGATTATGCTTGTTTAAATCAAAATTAAATTAAGATAATAACAAGTAACTTAAGTTAGTAAGTAATTTATTGGCTGAGTTCCTGATGTTTTTAGTGTGCCAGGAGGCTACACATTCGTAGGATGGCCGAATGTAATAATTTTATAAAAGGTATGTAATAATTTTATGAAAGGTAGTTTTATTTTTCTTAAATCGTAATACTACTCGACCCCGTCACTCTTTTGTGACAACTTCCGGTGAACGGATTGAGAGTGGTGGGGTTGAAACAGCGTTTTGAATATTGAGTCAGGAGCTCGGCCAGTCGCTCGATAACGATCGAGGTGATAAGTTGTCTAGTGGAAACTATGCTGGTTGACCGATAAAAGTGTTAAAAGTGTAATAAAAGTATTTACTGTGCTGTGAATTGGAGTTTTTCTGATATGCATTTCTAAGCGCTTGCACTACCAACACTTTACTAAGAGAAACATGCATACGAAGCGATTAGAAAAACAATATACTTAATATTAAACCGGTACGTACTGAGTTGTCGAGGCAATCAGGTGCATTCGTTTCAAAATTTAACATAGATTAAAATTGTTACACTTCACATTATTTTATGAATTAGACATCAAATTTATAGTGCAATAAACATTTCTAACATTTAACACTGCATCCTCATTTTGAGCCTGAACACCTATGGTAAAACAATGCTTTTGAGAACTGTTGTAAAAAAAAAAAAAAAACTGTTCAAACCATCCATTGGTAAAATAGTGGCATGTCAATATCGAATCAAAAATGTATTATTATCATGATAAAATATTATGGAGGTAGGTAAAGCGGTTTTATTTCGCGCTTTTTTAAAATACCGTACGTATAAAATGATATTATAAATGTTTATACCTATTGTTCACATATTTTGAGTTTTCATTTTCATCGTTTCAGTTTAGACTCGAGACTAGCTAGTAGCTAAAGCTTTGTTAAATGATATTAATTAATATTATGATTAAATGATCCTTAGCATCTTCTAAAAGTGCTGCATAAAATTGTACTATGATTGTCGCAATACCTACGGACATTTTTATCTTAACAAAAACATTTAAAAGCTACAATATAGAATTATTCTACTTAATAAAGTTCTACTGCGATAGTATAGTAGTTTAATGAATCAATCAGTTGTTGAGTTTAGCGACATCTGTGCAGCTATTTTGGTACTACATACAAACTCTATGGTTTTGAGTCAAAAAATATATCTTCATTTAAAGTGCTCAAGTCTTAAAAACTAACATTTTATTTACACAATCTAATATATTTGGTAAGAAATATTTATTTTTTAACATAAAGCGTCTTTTCAGAATACATGATACAACAAAAGAGATGGCGCTAGTGTATTTACATATTTCTAAGATGTTCATACTTTGCGATGTAGTTTTTTTTGTGCACCACACTAGTAGTCACTACCTACTCGCGCCTGTCCTGTCATTTCCGTCGGTCGTCATCGTAAGCGACCGAAGAAGTGATTATTTTAAATTCTTTGTTGTGAAAGGCATGGAGTTTACTTTTATAAATAGCTGTGTATAGTGTAGGCAAACGCGAGTGTTGTTTAATTTATAAAATTGTAAATACAATACACGACAATAAAATGCCTTTTGTTAACATCAAGAAGCAATATCTAGCAATGGGAATGTTAGTTTTCGTCGTACTGTTTTTATTTAACAACAAGCCGGCTTTTCAGTGTCAGTTTACTCCTGAAGTGTCGACCTATTTTCCGCCAATATATGGAATTACGCCGACTTACGCACGTCTCGCTCAAAAAGCTGACCTCACAAGGTAATTTTTGTTTATACGTGATATATTTGCCCTTGATTTACGGTTTGTGTTAACTGTTAACTCATATGTTTAAACAACACGTTTGGCAATAGATCATGACGCGCTGTTATTAATTATACTGCCAAATGCTTCTGGTACAGTTAGTGTGCACAGGTGTAATAATATCTGCAAAGGTCGCAGCTACGAGAACAGATTGTCATATCGCGTGTAATAAACAGTTTTTTTTAATTGATGATAATGATCTAAAGAGTAATCTTATATTTTTCGTCGACAATAGATTTTATATTTTCATCTGATTGGAATCTTTATCATATATTTATTCATATCATACAATCAAAGAGCAAATTGCCTGATTTCCTTCCTGTAAGTTCCATATTTCTAAATATATTTAAGATCAAAAGTGTTTTTTTTTTGTGAGTAAAAATAATTGTTTATCCCCAAAAGTTTTGATTCTCCCCGTTTGTCTAACTCAAGTATCTAAACTGAAAAATTCATTCAGGTTATCACAGACTCTTATGTTGGTGAAGAATTTTCACTGGATCATCATAGAGGATTCTGATACCAAGACAAAATTGGTTGAGAATTTGCTCAAAGAGTCAACACTCAAATACACACACCTCAATGTGAAAACACATAAGGCCAAACATTCAACGGTATGTTTGTAAATCTTTCATTTGTTTGCTAATAACACATATTTTTGGCATGTCATGTACAAAAATGTTATTTTAATTTTGTTATAATTACATAATGAACAATGTGTTGTATGTATATTATTTTCATTGCATATTCATATATAACTATATATTTAATAAATATATACATTTCATAGATTTTACAAGGTCCTGGTTTTAAAGTGAGACCTAACTTTACGGGTCAGATACTATGCTGTATTATGTAGACTAATGACAAAGGTTACCAACAATCTGCATACAATAAATCATCAAATAATAAATCATAATTGACACATGAGAGTCAATGATCTGCTTCATCACCTAAACCCAGGTGCAAGTAAAGTTAAAATGTCACCTTTTGAAAAATATGACATATTGATGAATCATAAACAGGCTGACTAAAGGTTTTGTAGAAAGCTAATCACAATGATTACCTTCTTTTGATACCTTTTTTAAGGCAGTGTTATTACACTTTAGTCTGAGAGTTTTCTATAAATAAGTGTAGGTGAGGCAGTTTAATACTATAGTTTATACTGCACACTCAAACTCTTTGTAAACACTACATTGTTATTTTTGAAGCAACATTCAGTGCATTTGTAATCAGATAACTTGTTAAACATCAGCCGTCTTGTAATAACATACTTTGATTAATATGCAATAAGAGTGATGTTGATTATTTATGCATCCTTAGTAATATTTAATGTCATTAAATTCTAAATAGCAATCATTCTATTATTATAATATATATTGAACCCCAGCAGCAGTGATGGCCTCGAGGTTTAGGCGCGCGGTCGAGAAAACACACCTCTGACTTTTCCAAGTTATGTGTGTATTCACAATGCATTATCACTTGCTTTAACGGTGAAGGAAAACATCGTGATAAAACCTGCGCACCTAAAGTTCTTAGGAATTTCTTAGGTGTGTAGTCCGCCAACCCGCACTAGGCCAGCGTGGTGGACTAAGGCCTAAACCCTCTCAGTTGTAGAGGAGGCCCGTGCTCAGCAGTGGGACGTATTTGGGCTGATGACGATGACGACGATATTGAACCCCAAAGTTGTGAGAAACCATATTATCATTGAACATTATGAATAGCTAAATTGTCAATCATTGTAAATTGTCACAATTATTTCTTTTAGTAAATATTTGTGGCTAGTTATTATAACAAAAACTAAATATGTAACTCAAAAACTTAATTGTTTTTATGAAGAAATCATATAATAAAATATAATATAATAACAATACACACTCTCTTGCCAATATCTGTGAAGTGGTAGGTAGAGGTGAGTTTCTGCACCCACATTGTGCAAGCTTTGCATTTGAAGACACACATAAAAGAGGCAAGCCAATTATTATTTTTGTCAAGGGGTGCAGAATAAACAAGGGAACAAACTATTTGTATAAAAGCAATTTGAGATTATATGCTTAGATCTATTGACATTATTATTAGGATTTTTCAGAATTACTACAGTTAATACAGTTTTTTTAATATTATTTTAAACATGGACACTATTTCAATTTATGCATAATTTTTCTTTTATTTATATATTATATCAATAGGTATTGAAGTGCAATATTAAGCATGTTTTAATATTCCCCAATAAGCATGTTGTGTATATTACTATAGTATTTTTTGTTGCTTATATATTTCATATTTCAGGTGATGGATATCAATATTTGCCTGTTTAAAACAAAAATGTACAACACCACTTGGTATTGTGTATGTAGGCCAATTTTAAATTTACTTTGGCGTTTCTTAGTTCAACACTTTATAAATGGCATATGCTGTTAACATCTGGCCTATTTAAGTGCTTTTAAGACTATTGTACTAAATTTATTTTATGGCAGTATGGTATATGGGTACTATTGTTAAATTCAGCTTGTTTTATGGCAGTAGAACCACAGACTTTGCATCTCTTTTAATTGGCTAATTGTTTTCTGGCTGACTTCAATTGATAGGAAGTCTTTGTAGTGGTCTACCATTATATCAATAAGATAATAACTTTATAGTGTAATCAGAGTCTCCTTTTTATTTTTTGTTTTATTCCAATTCTGTATTCAAATAACCCAATTAATACATTGTACATTTTCTAATTTTTTAAGCTTTATTTTTGGTAGATATAATATTAGTGTTGTTTTTATTTTATTTAAATGAACCCAGTTTATTTGTTGATGGACTATTATTTCTTATTGAAGCTTTGTATAGTGGTTATTATGATTAATTTTCTTTAAATTATGACACATCATAATTCATAACACTACTCTGATGAAAAAAGTTTTTTTGTATTTTATGAGGGTTCTAGGTGGTCTTTTTTCTGTATACTGTGTAATTATATCCTGGCTTTAGTTAATTTACTTTACCCTTGATGCATACTCACTTTCAACTAATTGTTTTCAGTTTAATTTAATTTCTATCCTTCAATTTTATACATATAACAGCTTTATAATTTGATAATGCTAATAAGCTGTTATGGTACTTCCATAGAAACCCAAAAACCAAACTTCCCATATAAAAATCTGAATAATAATTTTAAGCTTTAAATATTTATTTATTAAAAGCAATTTGACATATAAATGAGAATATCCTGAACCCACAATAAACAAATATAAACTAGACATTACACAACTAACATGTAACGCTTTTGGGCTTCTCTGGAAATTCCACCACTGCTAATAAGAATGTAAATTAGGATCATAAATTTAAAAATTCGGCCTCCAATTTACAGGCAAGTGGAGTTGAGCAAAGGAATGCTGCATTGGACTGGCTTAGAGATCACTTAGAACATGCGGAAGACAAAAAAGGCGTTGTTTATTTCATGGATGATGATAACACCTACTCTTTGAAAGTGTTTGAAGAGGTAAGTAATAAATTATTACCGTAAACAATAATCGAGAGAAATTATGGGCTTGCCGCGTTTGCCGGTGCCACAAGTTTATACCGTGCGGTCTCGGGCTTGATTTCTGTTTCGGTCAAACTACACGTTGGGGATGAGCATATTGTCGTTTTTCGGGTCCCTACTGATACTGAGAATTTTCCATTGGAATTCCAAATGACACTGGCATGGCGTCTTCGTTAGATTGCTGCATTTCATGACCAAACAGCTTAGTCACGAATTAGGCATAGACATACCCTTGGAAGAAGGTTATACGCAACTGTTCTATAACAACACGCCTTGGTGAAACCTGGCCGGATTGCTACCATATATTACTCGTACTAAATTAACTTGTGATCATCAAGTTGACATTAGTGTATAAATGATGCTATAAAACGAGTATTTTGTAAAAAGATGTATAACAAACGCTCACACTTGTATCCCGAAAAGTTAAAAAATAACTAGACTAGTTCTATTTTTATTATATTTCCTTCTTTTTTTTTCTAAGTGCAAAATCTGTGCTTGTAAGAAAAATATTTATCATCAAAAATTACTAATAAAAAAGGTTTTGAATGAAGTAAAGTTAGTCATGTTGTTATTTATACGAGTAACAGTATAATTACATCGAAATGACTCATTTCTACCTCTTCTTGTTTGTTATAGTGATGCAATAGGATACTGTGCGTTATTTTATAGTAACGCCTTCAGTTTTATTTTATTTATTGTTAAGATATAAGATTTCTTAAACGTGGTTTTCAAGACGTCATTACGGAAAATAACATTTATTTTACACATATGTAAATTGAACATTAAACTAGATAAAAACAAATCCTTTCCACTTTTATTAAAGTAACTATGGCCCGCGGTTTTGCTCGTACGTACATAAAGCTGGGTTCTCATTTAGCAGTGTAGCATGTAACGTATCAGATACGGTATCAAGTGAGTACGTAGGCACGAGCCCGCTGCGAGCCGCTCGCGCGTGGAGCGCTGTAAGCTCGGCCTCGCAGTGACCCGCCGAGTGGCGGTATCACTAGGAACACAAAGGCGGCTCGTACTTCGTAGTGTGCTCGTGGACGGCGACACCATCGCTTCTGTAGTGAGTACGTAGGCGCGAGCGTCAAACGAACATACGTATTGCATTATGGAGTGGACTGAAGAAAAATTATTAAATCTAATTGAGGTTTACCAAAATAGTCCAGTATTGTGGGAGACTTCATATCCATTATTAAATTATTAGAACGATTTCTATCTTTGAATATTTCACTTTGCCAAAATAGACGTGGGCTTTTATAATTATCTAAAATTAGTGACATGTTGTCGGCGTGACGTCGTCGCGAGCGCTGCGGATCCGGCAGCTCGTAGCTAGATACGCGGTGGACCGTGGACGAGCCGTACTCACTTGCAGGTTGATACAGTATCTGATACGTTACATGCAGTGGCGGTACTTCCATAGAAGCCCAAAAGCCCAGTTTGCCTTTCACAATTCCGAATAAAAAAAAAATAAGCTTTAAATCTTTATTTAACAAAATCAATTTGTTAAATAAAGACCCCACAATAAGCAAATATAAACTAGACTTTACACAATTAACGTTTAACATTTTTGGGCTTCTATGAAAGTCCCGCCACTGGTTACATGCTACACTGCTAAGTGAGTACCCAGCTTATGATAGTAGACTTTTTAAAATCAATATTTAAAAAGTAGACCATCTATTACTGTGCCAAAATTCATCAAAATCGGTGCAGCTGTCTGAGCTTCACAGCGTTACAAAGGAATTTCTGCGTTTATTAGTCGGTATGTGTCATACACTCAACAAGCCAAATATGTACATATTTGTAAAAACAACAATTTTCCTACATTGAAAATGTATGTATTTTATCAGCGCCGTAAAGTAACGTCATTAGTTTTTTAATATCCATATATAATTTATGTGGATAAAATATTTCATTAACTGATGCATACTTATATCCATTAACACTTCACCCAACCCGGAAATTGAACCCAGGATCTATAGAACACACGGCATAAATATGTTTTGTATAATGTTTTTACGTATTAACGCCAGAAGTGCGTGCAATTATACGGATGTTTGAAGCATTGATAATATTATCAATTTTGTTTCTTAACCACGTATAGCTAAAATATAAACTTAATTGCATGTAAATACTAATGTTTGAATTTATCATTAAATGTCGCCGTGTCATCTACCAACATTTATTATGACCATTCATCTAATGTAATGGTTAGTAGAGATAGCGACAGTGATAAGTTGTTAGTATATCTATCTACTAGCTTTTGCTCGCGACTCCGTCCGCGTAGACTACAGGGTTGGGTTCAGAAAGAAAATAGTAGTCTATTTTACTCCACAGAGTCCCATTTATGTCAATACCAATAAAATCGGTCAAATAGACGTGAAACGTGTGCCGCCGCGCACCGGCCGGCCGGCGCCTTGTTTGCGCGCTTTATCATTTTTTCGCTGCGGTGTTCTTTTAAAACTGCGATATCTTCTAAGATACTCATTGAAATCAAATGATGTAAAGGGCAAATTTCTTTTAAATTAAATACTTGTGATGAATAACGTATTTATTTGGATATGGATTAATATCGTCTTTATGAAAACACCATTTACAAATAATGCTTTATTTTAGAACAAATTTGGTTAGCATAAAAAAAGGTTATAGTGAGCCAACCTTAAAAGATAGACATATGCTGTCGCGGACTTTATTTTGAACTTTTGAAGGGGAACAATTCTGTTATACATTATTTTAGCGCAACTTTAACCGTTTCCGCAGCGCACGCAGCGGAAGTTCTCAAAAGGAAAGAAATACCCCCGATTTGAAACATAAATAAATGGGACTCTGTGGAGTAAAATAGACTACTATTTTCTTTCTGAAACCAACCCTGAAGTCTACGCGGACGGAGTGGCGAGCAAAAGCTAGTACTTAATATAACCAGTACAGTTTTTCGGCGCCATTGTCAGGGAGGACTTCAGAAATATCCGATGAAGAATCACATTGCATTATAATTAGATTAAATTCTTCAAGGAACAAGTATGCGAAAACTTTAATTAGAAACTTATTGAACAACTCATGACCCTGTTTCATACTATTTAGCGTATTTCCCAAGCACATTGGTATTAGGGATGTTATGGATATGATATTTCGGATCTGGATACGGATATGGATATAGGAATAAAATTATATCGGTTTCGGATACGGTTACGGATATGTAATTATTTCGGATTATCCGTAATTTTCAGATAGTTTCGGTTACGGATATTAGATTAAAGTAAAATATAACTGTTTTATATAGGTGTCAGCTGTTTGGATGTTTTTGGTTTTGTTGTATATTTTGTTTCAACAATAACTGTTTTTTGTACTTATCACAGTGTTTTCATTTAAGATGAAGTTTCAGTGAAGTAGTGCTACTTAACGCAAGACTTTCTTAAATTAAGTATCGACTTTAAATAAGAAACTAATTAGTTATGAAAGAGGTTATGTTATGACAAGTAATAACAAACAAACTGCTCGATTCATGTGGCGCGTGAACGGCTAAACAAAAACCTGTCGAAAGTCGAAACATGTCGTTTTTTTTAGACTCCACCCTTATACAATACTATCCGAAACTATTCGAAACTTCTGAAACGGATACGGTTACGGTTACGGATATATTTTTATTCCGATATCCGATAGTTTCGGTTACGGTTACGGAGCTCCATAACATCCCTGATTGGTATTACCCAAACCATACATAGTGGTTTTGCCACGAAAAAGAAGAATAACATGAGTGATGAGATATTGGCTTGACATAAAGGACTGAGAGAATTTCCTCTTATTTACAAAAATATTGCACTTTACAGTTCCTACGACATCGATTTATTTGAATCCGCTGTATTTATGTATCTCTGTCCCTTTATTTTTACTGGCGCGTGCTGGTATTTTCGCGGAATTATAATATTTGAGAAAAAAAGTTGTTACCATTTCTTATCTGCTAATATAATTTTCATATACTGAATTGATTAATTATTATTTTATTTTTATTTGCAATAGAACCTCTCCCTCATCGTGTGTTCGTTTAAAAATATTCACCAACAGAAATTTTACATAAGTCAAACCCGGGAATCAGTCCTGGAAATTTATTGCTGCAGATAACCACGCCGTTCTGCTAATCAGTGTGAAGCAAAATATTTTGTTTCTAGAAATAAAGTCTTACTTTTGCCCGCAACATTTCGCAATAAATAACCCTTCTAATCGCTCTGCTGGCCTTACACTCTTATCTTAACCCAGAAACCTGAGGCGGTTGTTGAACCGACCTCTTCATTCTTGGATTACGGTCCCTACTTGATATGTACAGTCATGTAACTTGGACGATTTTTTGTTTTGAATTTACATACATTATCTTTAAACATCGTGATGAAACCTGCACACCTAAAAGTTCTTAAGAATTTCTTAGGTGTGTAGTCCGCCAACCCGCACTAGGCCAGCGTGGTGGACTAAGGCCTAAACCGTCTCAATGGTTGAGGAGGCCCGTGCCCAGCAGTAGGACGTATATGGGCTGATGATGATAATGATGATGATCTTTAAATCCTGTACCGAAGGAACAGACAGAGATTTCTTTTTACACTTACGTTTCATTAGCTGTTTTGATTCTTTTTTTTTTAATTAAATAGTATCTAATATTAAATTAATTTCAATTTGATTCTAACGGTCAATAATATCATCATCATCAGCCCAAATTCGTCCCACTGCTGGGCACGGGCCTCCTCAACAACTGAGAGGGTTTAATATGTTAGAGGGTTTATTATATTTATTCAATAATATCTATACTATTGATTAATTTTTATATCCCTTCCGCACCAAAATCGAAAATTGCTTTACCCAGTTATTATATTATATATAGTTAATATTTTTACCAATAAAATAAAAACCATGAAATTAATACAATATTATTATCGTGTGTAATCTTCTCAATATAGTTTATAATGTAATTTTTAAGAAGTAACGAAGCATGAAATTTGAAACGAAGTTTGAAATTACTATAAATAACGTTGTATGTATTTATTTTCAGATGCGGAAAATAAACAAAGTAGGAGTATGGCCGGTGGGCATAGTCGGCGGTATGCGTGTCGAAATGCCTCTAGTTACCAACGGCAAGGTGTCTGGGTTCAACGCCGTGTGGAAGCCCTTCCGACCGTTCCCCATAGACATGGCCGGGTTCGCCATTAACGCCTCGATGTTCCTCGACCATCCCGATGCTAAGTTTTCCAGGAAAGTGCAGTCTGGGTTTCAGGTGAGTCTGAAAAAAAAATGCCTACATAAAACTTAATTAGGTGAAGTCGTGATGGCTTCAAGGTTTACGCACGCGGTCGAGAATCTCGATGGTCGCGAGTTCAAACCCCAGGCACACACCTCTGACTTTTCGAATGTGTGTATTCACAAAGAATTATCACGTACTTTAACGGTGAAGGAAAATGTGAGGAAACCTGCACACCTAAAAGTTCTTAGGTATTTCTTAGGTGTGTAGTCCACCAACCCGCACTAGGCCAGCAAAGTGGACTAAGACAGCAGCAGTGGGACGCATATAGGCTGATGATAGGTGCCAAAGGTGATTTCACTAGATTAGTATAAAATATGTATTGTTTAACTAAAATGTATTTTCACGAATGCGCAACAACTTGCCACGTCAATTATAATTGTCCAAAAACAAAGTTCAACAGACAATCGCAGACAAATTGACGCCAATTGGACACGCGTGTGGGTCTATTATTTAAATTGCTTGTAATTGTTGACCGTCGCCTATTAATGTCACCTCACGCGTCCGATTTGTCCTAAATAAAGTAAATGATAGTGTTCATTTAATTTCGCTTTAAAGCATCAATTCTTTAAGTAAATAAAGGTAGTATATTATGATAATAAATGAAAGTAGTGATAATCTCGGCGGCCGTGGGTTCCAACCGCAGCTCAGGCATACACTTCTGACTTTTCGAAGTTATGTGTGTATTTATAATGAATTGCACGTACTTTAACGGCAAAGGAAAACATCGTGAGGAAACCTGCACACCTAAAAGTTATTAGGAATTTCTTAGATATGTAGTCCGCCAACCCGCACTAGGCCAGGGTGGTGGACTAAGGCCTACATCTTCTCAGTTGTAGGGGAGGTCCGTGCCCAGCAGTGGGACATATATGGGCTGACGATGCATAATAATTTGACGCCTATGGATCACTCGACGCAAACATTTTAACTTGTAACGACGCGTTAAAATTAAAATAAGTTTTAAATAGATAGCGTTCCAAGGGCGCCGTATTGATAAAGTGGATTCAATATCATATGCATATTCAATTGTGTAGGAAGCTTATTAAGTCGGATGCCGTTGTAGCACGAGAGGCAACGGTACCAATCCGATCACAAAAATATATTTTTTTAAGGTGTATTGTTAATTGGAGAATTTCTCATACCCCATACTTAGAATTTAAACACATCCCATGACTGAGTATATTATTTACTACATACATACATAACCTCACGCCTGTATTCCCCGAAGGGGTAGGCAGAGGTGCACTTTCGTTTCGCCATTTTCGTTTTTCGGGGACATTTCCAGACTCCGTGCTGCTACTGAGAATTTCCTAATGGAAAACCCAAATAACACTGTCCGACCCGGGAATCGAACCCAGGATCTCTAGCACGGCACATACTTGTGCCGCGAGACCACAAGGCAGTCAATATATTATTTACTGATACAAAATATTATGTGAGTTTAAAATTAGAATAAAAGTTTCAAGTAAATATCGTGTATAATATTGCGACTCGAATGAAATGTTCGTATTAACAAGTGAATCGCGTCTTGGTCAGTTGCAAAAGCTCTAGGTATTTAAATTCCTTAAATCGTGTTAGAGTGGAATTAATAGCGAAATATAACTAAAAAGCGTATAAATTCGCAGTTAATTATCGTTTGTATTAACGGTGAACGAATACATATGGCCCGGTTCATCATCATCATCAGCTCATACACGATCCACTGCTGGGCACGGGCCTCCTTTACAACTGAGAAGGTACTTACATAGTACACGGCCCGGTTACTTAAACATTAAAAAATACGAAACCATGTCCAGGTATTCACCTCCATCCACGCTTGGCATATGCATCTATTTTTCAAATTCCTGTTCTCAATCGATCCTAGTCTAATCCCTGTTTTTATTTACCGAATCTGGCCAAAAATATAAAAGTAATTTAAATAAAGTTAGAGCTAAAATCACAATGAATTATCACTTGCTTTAACGGTGAAGGAAAACATCGTGATAAAACCTCCATACCTAAAAAGTTCTTAGGAATTTCATAGGTGTGTAGTCCGCCAACCCGCACTAGGCCAGCGTGGTGGACTAAGGGTTAAACCCTCTCAGTTGTAGAGGAGGCCCGTGCCCACCAGTGGGACGTATTTGGGCTGATGATGATAAAATCACCGTCCTGGCAATAATATTGTGTGCGCAAATTGCATGATAAGCTTTATCTAAATTTCACACATAAAATGTATTTTATATACGTCATTATCGACCGCATCCTGTATTGGTGTGATAAAATTGTTAAATTTTAATATAGGCTTGTTAAACTCTCTAATATGTATTTGTACACGAGTCATGAAGCCGTGATGGTTTTCAATGTTAACAACTAGTGTTTAGTGTATTTTATTTGTGTTCTTTTTGGGTCCCTGACGATGATACACTCGGTCTGTGAAGTTTAACGAGAGGAAAGCCCTTTAAGCTCCCCTGTTCGTTGCCCTAATGGATTCTTCTCGTTAATACAGTAAATCATATAGAAGTGGATTTTTTTAAATCTGTGAAGAAATTTCGGTACCACCCATGTCGAGTCGACCCATTTATACGTTTATTAAATTACTTGTCTGATGTAAATGTCATGTATTTTCCCACATTTCTCATCCCCCATATTATTTTCCTCGATTATTAGATATGACCTGGATATATCCAGATACAACCCATAAGACGTTAAAAAAATCATTATACAACGAAATCGATCGATTCGTGTGTATTTTTAATTGTGACGTAAAAATTATGCTGAGAAAAATATTTTTCCAGGAAAGCGAAATATTAAAATATTTCACCACGAAGGAAGACATGGAGCCACTGGCAGAGAACTGCACCAAGGTGTACGTGTGGCACACGCGCACGCAGAAACCTTCCATTCTCAGCACCAAGAAGCTCAAACACACGCCCGTTCCCGACGATCACATCGAAGTGTGATTTGGTAATGACTAATGTTTCCAAGCGTTTAAAACACGTAAAATCGTGTTTATCCAAAGAGATTGTGTGGAGAAAACGAATAATGCAGTCTTAAAAAATTCGATACTCGAAACGACACAATTGAGAATGAAACGTATTTCGTATACGCTACTGAAATAAGGAATTGTCATTTATTCCTTTGCTAAAATGTCAAAAATAAAAATGAAAAATATCGCTTGGAGGCTTTATGACCTCTGAGTTTTTTTTTTAAATTGCAAAAAAAAAGTTTTTGGGTAAAATACGACTAAGGCTTTTATACGGGTGCGGATAACGTTTATGAATGAATGATCAATTTTAATATGCGATCAAAACATCAAATACCTGACAACATAAGTAAAAACAGTCCTATTTGAACAAATATGTATATGAAAACATGTATATTGATAATTTAGGACAATGATATCAAATAACACTAGAATGTATTATTACAAAATAAATGTTAGAATTGAAAAAAAATATAACTCCAATCATACTGAATTACTAAGTTATTAGGAAAGCTATCAAACCATAAAACCAAATAAAAAAAATAACAAAACTCATTCACATGGACACTTTCCAATGCACTCAGTATTAAATTCGTTTACATTTAATACTTTAGAATTAATTGAGTTAAATTGTGTAGTTTTTGCACGATTAGTGAAGGCTCGATTATTTTATTTGTAATATTTGACAAGGCAACGTTTGGTGGTATATGCTTAATTATTCACACTTTTGTTACAATCATAGTGCAGTCCACTCAATATTTTTTGTACCACGAATGTTGTCTTCGGAATCAACATACGTTCAATAATTCTATTGCATATTTTAGCTTAACCCTAGAAAACTAGTCTTGTTTTTAAAAATATTTGTATGTAAAAACAACTCGATAGTGAATTTTTTAGATAAAATATAATAGGTTTCCCTCAATTTAATGTTTGATTATGACAACGATGTCGGGCAAATATTTTGTAAAATACGCACTTTAGTTTGCAAGTAGCCTTAAATAAGCTTTAAAAACATTATTAAAATCTTTTTAAATTGCAGATACATCAAAAGTCGTAAATGACATCAAAATATTTTTTTTTAAGTTAAAATTCATAATAATTAAGTAAATTCATTCAACTCTGTCTAATCGTAATTTCTAATTGATATCTCCCTTATATGTGCCATTGTTTACGACGAATTATTTTTATTTACATTGAAATTAAACGAAATTAAAAATGAAGATACTTGTGAAACTTTTAAAATTTTATATTATTATTATTATTTCTTTCAATAAGAACATCGTTGATTCCTTTTGTCTTCTTAACAATGCAAACAAATTATTACCAAAAAATTGGATATACTATTTCGAACATTTAACCTTTCTATCATTCCCTTATCAAGACTGAATTGAGGCTTTTACGATGGTATTACTTAAAATTTTCATCCAATCATTACCAGATATGAACTTATTAGTTTAGCGCATTTCTCGTTTAGAACATGTCGCTTATATCTTACTCCATATACCACTTTTTTTGTCTATTTCGACTTCTTGATATTAACTACTTGGAATAGACAAGTGTAGTGGTCTATACTGAGATTATTCTTAGTGTAATTTATTTTATTATTTTTATTCTATCAAATTTAATCTAAGTTTAATTCTATCAAATCAAAAGGATGATTGTGACTTAAAAATTAAATTACTCAAACTTTTCTAATACAAAAATATACATGTGCTATATTAGCATCGCCTAATTGGCAAGTGTGTATCTTGTAATCCAGAGATTCTGCTTTCGATTTCTGGCTGGGGCATATTATTACTGTGGTTTGCCATTTAAAAAATCGTAGTATCAGTAACTAGGCCAGCGCGGTGGACTAAGACCTAAACCCTCTTAGATGTAACGGAGGCCCGTGCCCAGCAGTGGGACGTATATGGGCTGATGATGAGCATCAGTAATGGCTGCTTTACGATTACCTCATTCAATATCAATGTTTTCCTTTGGTTACTTAAATGTCCATTGATAGCAATATGTTCAAGATATAGTTACATACAACAGACTATTTATTAACGTTTAAAGATACTCAAAACATTTTATTATTTTAATTAGTATTAAATATATCATTAAATTGTAAATAAAACGGCAAATCAAAATTTTATATTGTCACATTCATCCTATTGAAATTGTGAAAGTGTAACAATGATAAATGCAATACTAAATTTTACAACTCAATAAATTGGTATTTATCAACTAATAAGATTACTTTATACGTTTTACTTTATTTGTATTATTCTAAAAAAAAACTTGATTTATTTTAATTTTGTCTTATTTTATCATTGTGATGAACAAAAAACCCTGACATGTTCAAGTGTAGTCAAGTACTCATAACCATCTACTGTTAGTTTTGTCTCAATATATCCTAAGTTGAAGAGGTATTCATAAATATTATTTGTCAAAACACTAAAAATATTTCTATTGGCAACTGGATATTGAACTATTTTTTTTTCTACCGATAATTTTAATTTCTGCAATTTATTCACAAATACTGTTTGAAGCTAATAATTCTCAGTTTCCAATGCCAAAACAAAATAAAAGACTTGCATCATAGAGCAGTGTCAACACTGTAAATGTATTTAAAAATCAGATTATTCAGAGGCTTCATGTTATAAAATTTAAAATGTAACAATAATAATTATATTGTTTCAATTGAAGTTGATTTATCTAAATTTGTTTCAAATTGTAATGTCCACAATTTCTAATACTTCTTATCATATATTTAGTATTTCTTAATGTCTAGATAAACTGTTATCAGTGATGGTACTTTCATAGAACCCCAAAAGCTTTTAATATAAACAAAAATAATTTGACATATAAATGAGAATATACTGACCCCACCATAAACAATTATAAACTAGACATTACACATTTAACATGTAACGCTTTTGGGCTTCTATGGAAGTACCGCCACTGACAGTTATATGTATATCCTTCTACGAATTAGTTAGACTTAGACATGTATCCTATGCATAATAATGTAGATGTAAAATGCTCAAATATATTGTGTCGGTCTAAAACATGATTCCTTTAGTGCGTAACAATAATTTGTACTTATGTATGTTTGTAGATGACTTTTACACTTATTAGGAAGCTCACTTTACCACAAGGTAAAGTAGTGTAGTGACATCAATGAGTATATTTATTTGGTAGAATTTATATTTATGTAATTAAATGCTATATTATCACCTTATTTATATATTCTGCCAGTGTAGGTTATCACAAGTAAAGGTTTTAAGATTTCTATATGTAAAGTCATGTTTATTACAGGTAAAAGAAATCACTAAATCTATCATATTCAGTGAACTATGATCATTGATTTTTATTTGTAACCGTTATTACTATTTGTAAGTCCAAACAAAAAGAATCAAATAGTAATTTGGTTACAAAAAGTTGCCTAAATTAATGTATGTAAATTATTAATTAATGTATGTAAATATGGATTTGTTGTAAACCATTGAAATTTATTTATGGATTTTGTAACTCAAATGTTCTAGTACATAGTTGCTAGTTCCAACTTAGGACAAAATGATTTTGGGTGCTTTGGCATGTGCATTACATTTTTGACCAGGCAATCTGATATAGGAAATCATTTTCTGCGATCAGACAGAGGCTAATCTGATGAATCGTAATTAAATATAATAAATTAAATTTTCTTTGGTCAAAATATTTAATTTGTAGTGATTGATATCAAACAGTTTATATAAGATAAAATAGCTGCACAGATTACAAATATTATAACTATTACATATATATTCCCGATTTTAAAATAACTAATTTGTAACTTCACTTGTAAATTTAAGGTATTTTTTTATATATTCTCCAAGACTTTGTGAAAAACAAGTCTCTTGCATTTTGATACATACAAGATTTCTTTTTTTGCTCTTGGTGTGAAATCATACTGTTATACGTAAAATATAATTTGATAATAAAATACCTTAAATATGCAAGTAAATATTTAATCTTTAATTCTTCAATATATTCGCTCTTCAATATATCAATTGCTTTATAATCTGATTATAATATCAGAGTAGTTATGGCGTGAGCATAGACATATATGCTTAGATGTACGTTTGCGCTTGTCATTTTGTTGTAACTTATTTGCAAATTATACTGAACCAAAGGTATTTTAGGCCTTAAAAACTTACTATTTATTTCCGAAAATAATGTTTACATTAAAAAAAATAGGAAGCATTGAAAAGTATATATGTACCTATGTATTATATTTTTTGATTTGCCTACTTATGATTCTTATTATAGTTAAGTATGAATTGTCATTAAGATCATTATGCTAAAATGTCACTTTAATTTAGAGTATTAAAGCAAAGGTGAATCTAAGCGCAAAATGCATATCTAGTCATTTATATCTATGTATTCACATCACATAATATGCATAATGTTATCAGCGAAATGGAGGCGTACAAATGCGTTCAAACGTTTCTTCTATCTACTCAGTACGTCTTAGTTTCGTTTTTAAAATACTTATTTAACGAGAACAATGAAAACATGTCACTATGCAAAGCAATAATTATAATAAATACATTAGATCATATGGGTATTATATTTTATTTTATATTTATTTGTAGTTTTAAATCGAATCGAACATTGTAGGTTATGTATATTGGAACGAATAATCGATAGATGAATTAATGTGATGATTTTTTAGAATTTTATTTCATTGTAAATCTTCCTTATAGATTTACAATACGACAAATAAATACTTCCAAAGAAAAATGTTTTTTTTTTAACCTACGACTATTAGAAACTGGAACAATTTAACTATTCCTCCACAATCTTACCATTACAACTCCTGAACACGAGGATCGACAACGGCCCATACAGAACTGACATCAGCGAGTTTTCATAGCTTGCCCTTATTCCGCAACGAAATTAATTAGGAAAAAGAAAACATGAAGAGTTAAGAACTATAGGTATTTTATAAATAAATACACCTAACAGTCACATACATACATAGTTCTGACCCCACATTAAGATACGAGTCTTGTGTCGTGGATATCAGAAACTACGAGAGACTTCAGGCTCACATACGAGCACACCCAGACCCGAAACAAATATTTGTGGATTACATAAACATTTGTCTCGGTGCGGGGCTCGAACCCGCGACCTCTCGTTTCGCAAGCTGGTGTTTAGCCAACTGGGCCACGGGGCGGTCAAGGTATATTGTTACTTATGATGGGGCTGAATGGTCTATTGTTCCTTTGCCTTTTCTGTAAATAGAAGTTAGGTATCAAAAGAAAAACAAAAATTGCATTATAACGGTTCACCTGATTTTTAATTAGTGCGTCATCTCATCTTTCTATTTTATTAGAGATCCTTGAAATTCTCGAGGAATCTCCCACGATTTGTAATCATCAGGCACGCATCATTTTTTACGATTGCTATTTGTTTTTTAGTAGAGGACAGGCAATTTAACTAGTATCCCTGATACATAAATGATAGTGTTGGTTTAAAGGTCTATTTTTAATTTTATCTACGGTAAAAATCAGAAAATGATTAAAAAAAAATTTTAATACTCGTTGAGTGTTTTGGAAATGCAGGTTTTTCTTTACGTACTAACAGAAATTATAAACGTAAAATATATAGTGCTTGTTTAGTGTTAATATGTGCTAGTGAATAATGGAAATCTGTGGTAACCAATACTGAGTGTAAAAGTGGTGCGCTGCCTCAACTCCAAGCAAGTTCTTAAGTCTTCTTCCCGCCATTGCCGCATCCCGTGCAGTTCACTACTACTGTTACAAGGTCAGTGCACTTCTTTACGAATTGGCGCTAGCATTTTATTATTGCGTATGGTATTTTATTAATTTTAAGAGGGTATTTTTATACTTTTGAGCAATCCTTATTTACCGATTAAAATTAAACCTGAGAATCGACCATCATTTTCAATAAAATATTTTCTATTTTTTTCCCGAAAGCCTACTGGACTTTTTTACAATTATTTTATTACGTACATATTTGACCGCAGCTCGTATTGGAGACTGTAGATTTCAAAATGAATATTTTTTTCTCGTTTATGCTCCGCTCCTATTAGTCGTAGCGTGATGGATGATAATAGGGAGCTAATTGATAGATGATGTATTCCTCGAAAAATGGTATTTTAAACACAAAACAAAAAAATATATTATATTAAAACAGTAGTTCCTGAGATTAGCACAGTGAATCAAACAAACTCTTCAGCTTTATGATGTTAGTATAGTTTTATCTCCATTGGAAAATTAATTTGAGTGTCACAAAGTGAATTATATATTAAGAAAACCGTCTATAGACAGAGTATATGAAACTAGCAAAGATATCTAGTGGCACATATTTATTATCGCCTTATTTGCTTATATTTAGTAGGTACGATTATAAAAAGGAAACGGTTGTTAGAAATTGAGTTATTTCAGGAGCAGCATAGATAGAAATGAACAGTGAAGGTATAAGAAGTGCGTTCGTAACTCTCCACACTAGGATATTTAGCTGGCGCCAGCTATAAAAAAGCCATGGCTTTCCTCTTCGCACAAACAATTACTTCATTTGATGAGCAAACGTTTTCGGATCTAGGTTGTAGCGCGACCGAAGTCTCCAGTATTGATAAAACTAGATTTGTAGCTTATTGAGTGCAAGTGTAAGTATTTATTAATGTAGTTATCTACTCGTATTCATCAAAATGAGGCTGCTATATGTAGCATATTCTGTACTTATGAGTACAGAATATATCTTAGTACCAAAAAAGGGTCGCACACATAGTAACATTGCCCCCGAAGTTTTATAACTCCGTAACTCAATTTAGTTCAAATACCCAGTTGTTGTAGAATGTTTCCTGCTAGCAAAACAAGAAAGTTTTTGATTGACAAGTTCGACGTGCCGAAAAGACAGGGATACTTATATTGTCATGCTAAGCGAAATATAGTCCGCCTAGATACAAAAATAAAAGAAGGTTCAATGAAGTTTTACGAAACTCAAAATAAGAAGAAAAATAAACATTTTCTTTTTGTTAACACACAAACGGACGCCAACACACGAACACACATGGGTGAATATATACCTGTTTTCATGGAGGGGTAAGCAGAAGCGCAATTTTTCGTCTACGTTCTGTCAATTATATTGTAAGTCCCACGTAATCGGGAGCGAACCTATTACCGTCGTTCGGCTACATTTCTAGTGATCTGCTCCGCAAAATTTACCAACGGAGCAGCTCAATGCTCTTTTAACTCTTTAGATCGTACGACGAAAACATGCGCCTCGGGGCAAACGAGAGGACTTGAATTCTTGTTTTGTGAATTTAGTAGGTATAAAAATAGGCGTATTGAGCCTTCATCAACATCTTCATTACTGCTTATGCATATTCTAGTGCTACGAGTAGATGATGCATGAAATCCGATTGAAGACACGCTGTTTTTCGACACACATTTCCAAGGGAATTTCTTTGTACTCATTCATTTACCTGCCTTATTAATCCAGCAAAGGTCCATCCGACTATAATCAACGTGCAAGTTGGATAAAGACCCTTGTAATAAATTTATGGTCGGCCGCCAGTCTCTCGTCTTCCATTTTCGATTCGACTTGTTTACAGTATGTTTAAATTGAAAAACTCGTGGAAAAGTTCTATAGATATTACTAGGCTTTATCGTTATTTAAGTATATGTAATATATAAGTAACTTTAAATGGAACAGTTATTTGAATGATGTATGTAAGTGAAGCCGCAGTTGAGCTTTGACTTCACGTTAGGACTTAATTTATTTTTTTAACTGAAACTACGTGGGGCTTTATTAATCATCATCAGCCCATATACGTCCCACTGCTGGGCACGGGGGCCTCCTCTACAACTGAGAGGGTTTAGGCCTTAGTCCACCACGCTGGCCTAGTGCGGGTTGGCGGACTACACACCTAAGAAATTCCTAAGAACTTTTAGGTGTGCAGTTTTCATCATGATGTTTTCCTTCACCGTTAAAGTACGTGATAATTCTTTATTAAACATTTAAATTGAAATCCCAAAATCGTTTATTTTTATGTGGGGATCAACTTATTGGTTTATTGTTTCATTGCCATTATTAACAAATCGTGCTATAAAGTCTTGTTGATATTATCTAATATTTGAAACTTACCTTTATATTATACAGAATAATTCCACGCTAACAAATCATGAAGTTTCTACTATAATAATATACATATGTATTATATGTATAAATAAGCAGGAACTCGGAGCAGTCTGAGAATATACGGGCGTTGTCATGTGAGTGTAACTGATATTGCATATTTAATATTCTGAATAGCGTTTCCACATAAGCGGATATTTTACGGTTCCCGCCAAGCGCTTGAACGATGTTGTTATAGAAAATTACAAAACTTCATGAGAAGTTTCACGAATTTTTCAAGGAAAATATGGGCGCGCTTTTAAAACTTATGTAATATCGCGTTACTGAACAGAATCGCCCGTTTTCATTGATCTATGTGACCCGCAGTTAAATTTACATGGAAATAGAAGTACTCTCTTAGATGTAAATACTCGGGTATTTCCCGGTATTAGATGATCAATATTCAATAGTGTATGGCGTATGACGAAGGGTAGCGTACCTATTGTATGATTTCATAATCGAACATATTGTGTAGGTATTAAGTACTTATATATCTAGATCTAGTATCGTATGACTGTCTCTGGAAAAAACTGGTGAACGATACAGGTGTTCCGAAAGATGTTATACATATTTTAAAATACTGGTATAGCCATCAAAATAACTTTTTGAAATGGGCAGATGTTACATCAGAGGCATACAGGCTGGAATGTGGGGTTAGGCAGGGGGGTCTTAGTTCTCCTACGCTTTTTAACTTGTATATGAATAAATTGTTATGTCAGCTTAGCAATGCCAAGGTCGGATGTTCCATTGATGGACAATGTATAAATAATATTAGTTATGCGGATGACATGGTATTGTTGAGCCCATCCATACATGGGCTTAGGGTACTTTTACGTATTTGTGAAAAGTATGCTAAGGTTCACGGTCTCAGGTACAACGCAAGTAAAAGCGAAATACTGGTATTTAAAGCCGGTAGCAAAACCTACAACAATATTCCTCCAGTCATGTTAGGCGGAAACTCGCTCACCCGAGTATTTTGTTTTAAGTACCTGGGACATTGGGTCACCGACGGGCTCTCTGATGACTTAGACATAGAAAGGGAACGTAGAGCGTTGGCAGTTAGGTGCAATATGTTGGCCCGTAGATTCGCGCGGTGTACAAGTGGAGTCAAAATTACACTTTTTAGAGCATATTGTGAGTCACTGTACACGTGTGCTCTGTGGGCCAATTACACGCGCAAGTCTTTCAACGCTCTGCGTATTCAGTACAACAACGCGTTCCGGGTGATGATGGGGCTGCCACGTTTCTGTAGTGCGTCAGGAATGTTTGCTCAAATGGGAGTTCCTGATTTTTACGCCATCCTCCGCCTCAGAATGGCATCCATGATGCGACGGGTGCGTGGTAGCCCCAACGAACTTGTGTCTGTTGTCGGACAAAAGTGTGATAGTGCATTGGTGTGGCACTGGATGTCCTCTCATAGGACATCCTATACATACCTTAAATAACTTTAAGTTAGGTTAAGTTTTCTTAGGTTAAGTTTTTGTTTGGTTTTTAATTTTAAGGTATGGATGTAAAGCATCCGAAATAAAGAATTTATTATTATTATTATTATATATGTTACCTACATACATATATTGATTCCATAGAACTTTTAGTTCCATGCGCGATAAAATAATCGAAATGACGAATTTGATTTTTACTACAGTAATTTGACCACGTGTACACGGCTGTAATTTTATGGAGATGGATAATGAATAGACAATAGCGACATATAAAAAAAATAGTATAGATACCCTTAAAGTACCTTTAAAATTTTCTTGAAAGTTTTTTTTTTTATATGTTGGTTTAAAAGTACGATAAATGTAACAAATGCAGACTGCATTAACTATAGATTTATTATCCCACCAGTACAATTCCGGCATTAGAGTAAATTTAACCCTAACGAACTAATTACGGACTGGTGTGAGGTCTTCTCTCATCTGTGTAAACTTTAATTCAGTGCGCAAATAATTACTTCTCACTTAGCAAAGACTTGCATCGTTAAGTCTACCAGGTGACCTGTTTAATTTGCTCAATCCAAATAACAGAGACAAGCTTGCGAGTATAGTCTGTCTATGTAAGTTGCCGGTTTGTTGGAAATTAACTTGCTGCTGAAGTTTGTCGGGCGTCTAATACGGAGATGGGACTTTAAACGAAGCAAGTCTAGGCAATGATGATAGCGCTGCAACCCCCATATTAGCAATTAAATTAGATGCTACTCGTTTGCCATCGAGGAGAAAATCTAGTAAAATTAATCGAGCATCAGCGTTGCCATTTAGGTATGTACATCTATCCTAACAGGCACGTGTTGAAATTTTACTGCTAAGCACTTCTAGAATAAATTATATTATTACGAATGACTCTTAGCTATTTTGATTTAAAATATAATCTAAGCTGTAAACGAGAATCTCAACCGGCACTAAGACAAATGCTTTGGTTATTTTTAGTAGTAGGTAATCAGTTGATCCGTCTGATATCCATGACGCTAAATAATTTTTCTAAATTTCTTATACTATACTACTGTATGATGAAATTATCACACATTATTTAGGTAATAGGTTATTTAACTCTTAATCACATTCATTCGTTTCGTATTTATTAAATAACTAACCTAGCCTAGAAACTAAAAATTTAAGCAAAGAATCAACAGAAATAACAGTTATTTAACTATATTCTTAGTCACGGACGCAATAAATTTCCAAACGTGGACGCTAGCCGTCGGACCTTTCATTAAATTGTTGTAATTCTCGGCACGGTATCCTCTACGATTAAGAGTTATCCGGTTGGCTCAGAGTGGGTTGATGGAACTCACATACCTGCAAAATTCTTAGGAAAACCTCTGGGACGTGATTCTAATACGGAGTAAAAAAAATGGCGCTATCAACAAAACTAGGTGTTGATATCATACAAAGTATGATGGATGTTATTATTTAAAAAAATATCTGACTATAGCTATTGTTTTATTTTTAATGACAAGTCATGCTGCACTACATAAATATATATCACCTTTATCCCCGAAGGAGCAGCCAGAGATTATTTCAATGATCGCGTCTCGTCTGTGTCCTGTTCACATCGTAATAAGGTTTGATTTCATTGTTGCTTTCCGGGCCTTCTAGACTTTGCACTGCAAATTTCCTGAAGGGAAAGCGTAATTAACCTTTGATTTTACCGGGGACCTCTAGTACGCATGCTGTACATATACATATGCAGCAAAGTACCTACACTACTAGTAAAAATTGACAAAACAAGAAAATATTTTCCAGAATAAATCACATAGACTATAGGTTATAATATTTTTTTTACTAGTGGTAAATATATAAATTCTCTATAACATAAACTTTCGTTTCACTGTTAGCTGCGTTTATAAATTTATATATGTGGTGTTGTGTACTACGTACCCGTAAATTCCTTTCTCGGGGGTGGTAAAGAGTCGTTTGTCTTAATAAAGGGGCATTGATTGTCGCCGCGGAATGCTAGTTGTATTACTCGATTTATTTTAAATCTAAAAGGATTTGACGATAATCCGCTTTATTTAAGAAGCTTATAACATTTCTTATTCGCATGTTAGCCTCTCAATACCGCAAATGGTTAGAGCTTAGGTTGAGAAATAATAGACTTGTTCATTGGGGATTCAGGATTATAAAGGTTTTCAAAATTTTTTGAGGGCAAGTACCGATATTTGTCTAAAGTCCTACTGCTGGGCACGGACCTCCTCTGCAACTGAGTAGGTTTAGGCGTTAGTCCACCGCGCTGGCCTAATGTGAGGAAATAGAAATAAAATAGAAGATGTAAGAAATTCCTAATAACTTTTAGGTGAGTCTCGATGTTTTTCTTCATCCTTAAAGTACGTAATTATTCATTATGAATACACATATAACTTTGAAGTCAGAGGTGTGGTTACAACCCGCGACCGCCGAGATTCTCGACCGCGTGGCTTAACCTGGAGGCCATCACGAATTCTGTTATTATTAAGGTTAATAAATAAATATTGATACAACATACATCTGTCAAAATACTCACAATTTTGACATACGATCATAAATGTTGACTGGCAGAAGTGTAGCGATCGTTGGAATTATTTTCATAAATATTCGAACGTAAACATCTTCAAGTAATATTTCAGTACTCAGTAGCATGGCAGTTGACGATGGAATAAGGTATACGTATGAAAAATATACTGCGAATGTTTGAAATGATGATGATTTAACGGTGAAGGAAAACATCGTGATGAAACCTGCACACCTAAGAGTTCTTAGGAATTTCTTTGGCGTGTAGTCCGCCAACCCGCACTAGGCCAGCGTGGTGGACTAAGGCCTAAACCCTCTCAGTTGTAGAGGAGGCCCGTGCTCAGCGGTGGGACGTATATGGGCTGATGATGATGATGATGAATGTTTTAGCTACATAGAGACCAATTACAAATAAAACTTCCCTTGCGATGTGTATTGCTGACACAGAATTTACCATTTCCTTGCCTAGATTTCCTGTGCCGCGCAGACAAATTATGAAACTGAATTCTCAAGCTACGAGTTAAAATATTGCCTTTCCGCATATGCTTTGAAATATTAACGTCGTATGCAATGTTGCTCATTATGAATTTCGAGAGAGACATGTACAAATAAATTGGACAATCGCATTTATTTATGAAGCTGTGTTGCTAGTAGTTTTAATAAAATATTATTTATTCTTTTTGTGTTTTGGGTTTTTTCCTTTAGTTAAAAGTAGGGCATCATGGAATAGTGCGTGACAAATAGCAATAGGTTTGCCCCCTATGACATGGGAGTGAAAAATTGCGCTAGCAAATATTATACTACATATTTGCGGCGTGAATGTATTTATTCGTTAATTTTTTGTTCCCTACGTGCATTTTAAAGTCAATAGCAGTGTCGTACAAAGAGATTGTTAAGAATCGAATGGTGACAAACGTGAGCAGAGGTAAACATTTTGTTTCATACATTTATTTTATACGATATACATAATTTCAATTTAAACCAGCTTAAACACCAACGCGCCTCGACCCACGCGAGTAATCTACCCTGCATATATTTTGAAGTTATCACATGGAAATTGAATTATTTTGTCGATTAAGTTCGACGATTCCAAATTTGAATTTCGTAAATTTTGTGTTCAAGCCCGTACTCGATTTACATGTAAATGAATTCTCTTCTACGAATACATCGAGACTTTTAATCGATATCTTGTAGATATGAAATTTCGGGTGCTAAATTTAAATTATTTAATGTAATAAGTTTGTAAGCACATGATGGCTTGGCGTGGTTTATGGGGAACTGCAGAGATCATGGCACAGGTATATTCGTTAGTATTTTTTTTAAATTAATACTTCATCGTGAAAGAACATTATGACATCTTGAGGAATTCATGAAGCAGAAAAAAATAATTTCAAGAATAGGCAAAGTCTACTTAATTGAATTCAGCTAGGATGGTGGACTAAGATTTAGTCAATAACAAGTGAAGGTTCAAATAAGGCCTGTTAATTGATAACCATAATAGTTTAAATTGTTTTTAAAGAACCGCATTTTATTTTTCTTGTATCGGGTTCTATATAATCAGCTTAAATACATAAAATAATTAGTCTCACACCCTCTCCCTATACTATAATTCAATTATGTATATCTATTATATGGCAACATTGTCACAGACAAATTACAACTCAATTCACCCAGAAAGTGTAACGAGAATCTCAGAACATGACGATACCACAGTGACAAAGAGCAGTAAGTCTAAATCGCGATACAATTGACTGCCTCGTGGTCTTGCGGTACAAGGATATGCTACCCGATCTAGAGTTCTGGGGTTCGAGTCCCGGGTCGGGCAAATGCATGTGTTATTGGGTTTTCATTAAGCATTTCTCTTACGCAGCACATGGAGTCTAGAATTGTGCCAGAAAAATGGCAATAGGCTCACAAAGACGACACTTACAAACGCAGAAAAACACCTCTACCACCCCTTCGGGGAATACAGGCGTGAGTGTGTATCTATGTATTATCAGAATCAACTCCTCAAAACCTGTATATTTATAGATCCTATGATATCATATGTCCTCATACACTATTTTTGTAATTACGGATGACGCTCAAGCTATTACAAATCGGCAAAGAACTTAATGTCATTCAGATATGCTAACGGTATAAACTAGCGATAGGTAATCTGAGTCGTGATGGCCTCGAGGTTTAGGCACGCGGTCGAGAATCTCGACGGTCGCGGATTCAAACCCCAGGCACACACCTCTGAATTTTCGAAGTTATATGTGTTCACAATAAATTATCACGTACTTTAACAGTGAAGAAAAACATCGTGATGAAACCTGCACACCTAAAAAGTTCTAAGGAATTTCTTAGGTGTGTAGTCCGCCAACCCGCACTAGGCCAGCGTGGTGGACTAAGGCCTAAACCCTCTCAATGGTAGAGGAGGTCCGTGCCCAGCAGTTGGACGTATATGGGCTGATGATGATGAATCCGAATATGTCAATCTACCTACCTACGGGGTATACAAGCGCAAGTGTATGCATGTATTTGCGATACAATTATGTGAATCACCGGCCGTTTTTACACTTTCTTAACGGTGGTGACTATTCGATCATATACCTCCAGAAATGATCTCAAGAAATCTTTCGCACACGCGTCAATAATATCACTTTAATTTGCTTAGGGGCGACAACTACCTCGGTCGCGACAGCCACTAACCGATCTACAATGACTTCGCAATATCATCATCATTATGCCCTTTCCATAGCATAATATTTATTGCTTTACTTATTCATTGTAAATAGACCGTCGATGGAAAAATTGGCATTGTATGCCCTTTTTGAGTGAAACTTTGAAAATTAATAAATACAGATTTGAAACAACCTTGAGTTATCAAACTTTGTTCCTTGGGTGCCTATTAACATCAGCGTTGTGAGCCCACAAAATTCAATATTGATATTCGGCACCGCTGCGTTTAGTATGCAAGTCACACAACTGCAAGCAGATTTCGATGCGGCCCACCCCTAATCATTCCTCTTGTTCCGCCAATAAGGACACAATTCACTCGTTAGTTAGTTCAAATACTATAGAATTAACTCCATTGCAGATATGGGTTTTCAATTTTTGTCTCGCTTCACTAATGGGCTGACTTCTTTCTTTGAATATTCCTGTGATTTCTCTTGGGACTATGTTTTTTTTTATGAAATCTGATTAAACGTCGAACTGAAAAACGTATTAGGAAGTTGGATTTCTCTACGGATTGCGTATCAACATTTGCCTTAAAGCTAGTTCTGGGTGTAAAAACATTGTTTCTTCAGTACAGTATAACATTTCGTGTTGCGAAACGTTTTAAAAAGAAAACCTTAAACTAGTTGAACTACATTTATGTCTTTCTGCAACTAATTAGAGCCGTGCAACTGATTGAGAACAAAAATATGTAGGTATAACAGCTTTCAGCCATCACTGGCATTCCCAAGAAGGTCAGTATTGAAATACATATTTATGAACTCATATAAAATAGAATGGTATCTCATCATTTCAATCACGTTACCCACATCTAAGAAGTCACGTTAGTAACTATAGGCGACAGTATTCGTTTTCCATCGAGTACGTCGCTTGTTTGATACGGAAACTATAATATTTATCGAAGTTATTGGCATCGTAACGTCCCACTTCAAATAAATTACCTCTCCAATTTTATTCAAATTTTAATTCCATACAAATAATCCGTCCTTTAGTTTTATTAGACTAGCCAATTTGTATGTTATTGTCAAAGACGACCAAATCATCTCTCCAAACATTCCAGTGTCAATAATGGCTTATTTAATAAGAAAAATATACACTCGCGGTATTGGTAAATGTCTGGCACATGTCCGGCTCTTAATGTATCAGAACGTAAACAAAAGCTTTTACGTCACTACATCGGGTCACTGCTTTCAGCGCTTTTGTTGGGCTTAGCTTATGTAACAACTTACAGCGGTTAAACCATACCTTGCCGTACAGGGTTGGCTAACATTCACTTCTTATTTTCCTGATTTTGATGATATACAAGAGACTCAGCCTACCTTATATGAATTTCAATTACATAAATAAGACTAGGTAAAAATAAGGTGTAGTATTATTTTTGTATTTTATTTCATAAAAATAGAGGAATACCAAAGTAATATGATATGTACGCATATAGTTATTTTGCAGCTTGTAATAACCATCATCAGCCTCACATTGCGCCAATAGGCTACGGCAATAGGCTCGCCCCCTATTACGTGGGACTGATACATACCTGGCGAAATGTGGGTGCAGAAATGCACCTCTGCCTAACCCTTCCGGGAATACAGGCGTGAGTTTATGTATGTATGTAGCCTCACATTGCAGACTGGCGTCTAAATATGATTCAATAGGAGTACATATAAGGTACATTTTAATAGAAAAAAGAAACATAAAAATTAATTGCAATTTTATTTTTGAAACTACATTTTCTGGAGCTCAGCTGGATTATGGTTTATTATTTCCCCAAAGTCTTGGTAACAAGTTTTTATAATACCAGTTGTGAGGATCAATTTTCCACACGTTTAATCCAATTTAGGGTTACCATGTCAGGGGTCCGTCACAGTAGTTTCTGCGCTAATCAATCAATTGACTTCGTGCGTGCCTTTTTGTAAAGTATGTGTAGACAGTGATTTTCTTGAGGGTTATTTGTTTGCGAAGCCAAAATTGCTTACTTTGAATTATGAAATTTTGTGTATAGGCGTCAACAATACTATTATGTCTTCTCCGTTAGTGTTAACTTGCGATAAAAAGAATCTTGATTCGATTCCTGAGTGGAGGAAAGATGTGTTCTGATTTTCTGTTAAAAATTCTTAATTATTGCATGAAGCCCGGAAATGCACCTACTCGAAAAGCGGCAAAAGGCATTCGTCTCATTATGTGGCATTAAACCATAATGGGCGAACATGGATGTAAAAGAATACATTTGCCTTTTCCTTAGGGGATACGAGTGTAAGTGTATGGATGCATGAAGATAACAAAAAATTATTGAAATGTATCCTAAGAGTATATTTCTTGTATAGATATACTCTATTACTTAAAAGTGGTTAACTTTGCCTAGAAACATCTTAAATATACACATAATCTTACGAGTTGAAGGTCGGAGGATCCTTAGCCAAAACACACATAAAGATGCTACAATATGTATTTGCATTTTTTTTGATTATTTATGGCACAAATGAACTGGCTGTAATAAGCTTTACTGATTTTTAAATAAATTTAATTAGTTAACAAAACGCTTTCTTTTTTAAGCGATACCGGGCTGAACCCTAATTTTAATGTCTCCGCATAAAATATACTTTCGTTAAAAGGATTTGGTTGTTTTGATAGACAATATCCTGCTAGCAACGTAATTCTTATTACGTTTGAGGAATGAAAAATTTATTTGGCTTCCAAGAAATGTATTCTTAACCAGAGCTTCCGTATTTCGCCCTAAGAAGCCCTAAGAAGGAAATTGAACGAAAATGTCGTGGCCCATTTCGGTGATTTTAATACGTCCCAAATCAGCTGAAAAATTCTTGGTAGAAATAAAGAAAGGTTAGTTGTATGTGGTGTATACAAATTGAACTTTTTTATATTCATATTTCATATTCATTCAGTTGTGATTGTTCAATATGCGTGCCTGTGTTTAGTGATTATACTATTTGTCATAAAATATTTTTCGACTAAAATTTTAATAGAATAATGGCGAATAATGTAAAAAGATAAATGGGGTGAAAGTAATGCGCAGTGACCTAGAGGATTAGGCGCGATTTGACAAATATAAAGAATACTTATTCTTTGGTATAGTACTTACCATAGTTTAAATATTTCTACGACTTTTACGCCGCATTTCGAATATTTTTTTTGTTGCTTACCTTGTAGGTAATCATCCTAAGCATATTGTCGTTTAGTCTACTGAATGAAAAAAACATGAACGTAATTTTTTCCACCATGCATTACATCAATTCTTAAAAAAACAATCCAAGTACTCTTATTACGTATCATCTGGATCCTTGTGAAATGTTCCTTGAATTTTTAACATAAACATTACCTTCAAGATAAAAGGGTCTACGCTCCAGCTGTAATTTAAATAAATATTGTTTTATCATGTGTTTAAGCCGGACGCGAGGCAGCCCTGCGAAATGCTTTCTGTACACTGGGTGCCATTAGAAGTAATCCAGTTATTATGTTGTTAAGTACTATGTTTGCGGTGTAAATGGGTAAAAACTGTATTGAAATTAATTTACTTTAGGTGATATAGGTAAAAGTATTATTGCACGTTGTGGTTAAAGGGTTAAAATAAATTTGTTTTTAAGCATTTGTTACGATCGCTTTTATAAACCTGAAATGAAAAATATGAAATTAAATGAAATAACATTTATTGAATTTATAAGATGTCAAATGCATCACTTAGATTCAGTCATTTCAAAATTATCTTTACTACCCTGATCGCAAGGCAGTCATCACTACAGAAGAACGGGCAAGAAACTCTAGTGTTGCTCTTTTCTCATCAAATCCATATCTGATATTAATCGGTATGGACATATCCTTGTTGGACAAAAAACCCCTAAATAAATAAAGATAAAAAAAACAAAGATATTAATCGGTCGGAAAACAATTTCGTTATATACACGTATAATAAAAAGACTTCAAGGAGGTACTCAGCCGTATAGACGATCCATCCGAAATCCATCGCGAAATAATATCGGATGAAATTACACCAGCTTTCCATTGTAGGTTGTATTTATGTGAGCGCTTGGCTCGGGCCAAATCACGTATTGAACATTAGTAGTCGACTTGCCGCGCCAACTCTCTAATGGCCCGAAACGTACGTGCTTGATCATACGTTTTGCTCTATTTATTAATTTATATAAATATCAGCTTTTCAATTACATTCACACGTGTATTTATAGATGATTTTTTGTCAACTTTAAATTCTTACACATCTGTTAGTTGTGTTATATTTTTATTTAGACTTCATCTGCTGCGCACTTGCCTCCTCTACAACTGAGAGGGTTTAGGCCTTAGCCCACCACGCTGGCCTAGTGCGGGTTGGCATTTAGACTTACGTTCTGCAAAAGTTTACCTAAAGTACCCATCATCATCATTGCCAGCCACACGATTTCTACTGCTGGACATAAGCCACACCCAATGTTCTCAAAGACCATGATGACGAAAAGGTGAAATTTTCACTTGATGTATATTCATGGTTCATGCTTATATATCCATCTAGATACCTATCTAGACATACATAACGATATCTAGATATATATACCTATACACTTATACCACCATCGAATGGGGCTTTCGGATATTTAACTCACAGTACGAGACTATAAAACTATAAAATTCCTTCACGTCAATTTCTACGAGATAATGGAGATCCGAAATGGACCGGATCTAGCCGGCTCATTTTTCCACATCAATTCTAAGACGTAGGATTACCACTATTAATCTAATGACATGAAGGCAATTAATATCATTTACCTTTAGTAATATTGGAATATTAGTTAAAACTAATGATAAGCTAGGCTTAAAAAACATAGTATGTATTATGAAACAAAATCAAATAAGGGATCTATTGAAATTATAAAAATTTACACATTTAGGTGTAATGAAATTGGAGTGTATATTTATAATGTTAAAATTAATAAATTTTTACTAATTTGAAATAGTCACCTACGAAAACGAAATTAAAAACTATGTCTGTCAGTGTTACCGTTTGATGCCGCTAATACCTATCTACAACACCTGGACTTTGACTTTTTACTAGAAACCAACTAGAAAAAGCAATTTGTGTACTACATACATACAATTTTGGTTTTATTCATTTAAAGAGGAAGGCACATGATCACAGTACAATATTTATTGCCGTTGTAGTCACATTTTAAAACTCCGGAAAAAAAAACAATAACATTTTGCCCGATTGAGAACTGAACCATCCCACATTTATTCTGCAGAAAGAATGAGGCGGTCGAAAAAAAAACATTCGGAATAATTTTGACCGCAACTTTACATCCACGCCGGGAGACGCGGGCAAAACTTTGAATTATTGTCACTTATTTGCATGTAAAAATATATATGCTTTAACTAGAATTAATATTTCTTTCGGGACCCAAGTATAAACATTTGAAAAGGCAGTTGTGGGAAACATCTAGTATTAAATATTCCGTGATTGGCCTCGTTGAAGACCTACAATTGTTTGGTTCTCGGAACTACATAATGAAATGTTACAAACAAACACTTTGTATTGAATATTGTTTATTCGCAAAATATGAATTTACGCCATTTGTAAAATTTATTAATTGGCAACCTGGAACCTTGGGTGCTAATCACCTCCCAGAATAGACGATAAATGTTATTTGCTCTTTGATAGAGTTTCAATTTCCAACAAGCGAGACTGTCTGCTCTCCTTTATTAATTGCGAACACGGTAATACGTCCATTATGTAATTCATACAAGGTGATTTTTTGGAGCTAATTTCTTAATTGAAAATTTAAGGACAAAAAGTAAATAAAATAATAAGGTAATAATTTGAGTTCTTCCAAATTTGACCTAATCCAATATTTCCTAACCTTTGTCGGTCATAAAAAAATCAATGTCGAACCTTCTTTGCGTTTTTACAATTTTCTTTTGTTGGTTTTACATGCAGAATATATTTTCAAATCGTGATTTAATCTTTAATAAAAGCATAAAAACTTTCTTCAACTGGAATAGACGCGGCGGATATTGCAGTCACGTGATACGGATATTGGCTGATCCTTAATATTTTTACTTTTATTCATTCAGGATAGAGATGCAAACGATACATCGATTTATTCAAATATCGATGTTACATCGTTCCTCATGACTCGTTCTGTCCGCAATCTGTAGTTATTTCGTGGGTTTCATAGCTCAGCTATAATCTATTTGTCTATCTTGGCAACATCCATACGCAGGGAGCGGCTACATTCTGTAGGTGAGAGTACAATAAGTAGGTGGTCAAAATTGTAATTTAATTTAATTTGAAAGAAATAAACGTTAACATAACTTGATACAAGTTATTTTCGGCAAAAATATTATTATTTAATAAAAAATTAATCATAAATAATGTAAAACTTCGTAAAATAATATAGAGCCGTGTATAATGATGGATTTATATATACTATACATGTTTTTCACATCGGTAGAAAAAAAATATTTAGGAACCGTTACGCTGTGTAGACGGTTATTTTTTCTAATATTCGGATTAAACTAGTGGCCCTTCCCAGCTACATCTAACCGCAATTTTTAGTTTTTACTTTATTCCACTCGTCCTCTATTTGAACATCCTCTATTTGACAGTCTTGTGGCGCAGTTGGTTAGCCGCTAGCTTACCAAAAAAGAGGCTGCGGGTTCGATCCTTGCACCGACACAAATATTTGTGTGATCGACAAACATCTGTTTTGGGTCTGAGTGTTTGTGAGACCGAAAACTCTCTCGTTGTTTCTGGTACCCACGTCACAGGACTTGCATATTAGTGTGGGATCAGAACTATGTATTTGACTGTTGGGTGTATTTATTATAATTTTTTTTTACCTATACTTATTCTGTATAAACAATGAAAAAACTGTATATTATTATAACAGTATATTGTTGTATGTTTTTAAAAATGTCGATGTTTTTTATAATGTTGCGTTCCTATTCAGGAAGCAGTTTAAACTTATATGGTAAAATGTTTGCACGATACATATTTCATATTCAGTTTCCAGTTTTTAGTATGTAATTGGCATCAAACTTTGAATATTCGATATATTTTTGGTAATATTTTCTAAAAACTGTCTTGCGTGAATAATTTTGTTTTTGTTTGATTGCAAGTGCTTTTCTATCTATTAAACCAATCAGTGGGTACAACTATAGCGGCCTGTTACACAGTTACAGTGGCCATTTCAAAGAATAAGTTTATCATCATATTTAAAGCGTTTACATTATTTATTACATTAATCTTAAATATTTTGAATCTATCAACGCCGCCGAGAGAGTTTACGAGACATTGAGAAATGATAATTAAAGTTGTAGCGCCTCGCTGTAGCCATTTCAGACTGCTGTGTGAAATAAATAGTGTGGGCTGGCTTGATATAGCTACTTTACTGATGTAATAGCTTTGCCGTCGCGTTTTATTGGGTTAAAGATTGCAGGGCTTCCCATATTTATTTTCATCATCCTTCCTTTCCTGATGGCTAAAATGTATTTATGACGATGTGTCATGGTATGCTGGCAAGAAATGCAAGTTTTCATTTTCTGGCTTTGAGGTGTAGGTCGCGGGTTCAAACCCCAGCCCAGGCACACACCTCTGACTTTTCGAAGTTATGTGTGTATTCTCACGGAATTATCACGTACTTTAACGGTGAAGGAAAACATCATGATGAAACCTGCACACTTAAAAGTTCTTAGGAATTTCTTAGGTCTGTAGTCCGCCAACCCGCACTAGGCCAGCGTAGTGGACTAAGGCCTGAACCCTCTCAGTTGGAGAGGTGGCTCGTGCCCAGCAGTGGGACGTATATGGGATGATGATGATGATGATAATAAAATAAGTTTTGTTTAAAATTTATGAATAAATTTAATTTACACAGTGTTAGAAAACAATAAAGAAAGAGTCGCGCTTGCTTTTCAAAAGTGCTATTTATTTTATTTGTCGCAAAGTCAGAAGTTTTTATATTTTGCACCTGCATATTCTCCCACCACGATCGAGCACGTAAATCGGATTTAAAAGAATAAGAGAAAGTTAACTGTAGTTGTGACTGGCGGTTAAAGTTGGATGGTGTTCGTTCGTAGCAGTAGATTCGCTTGCGGCAGTCCACTCGTTGTGCTCAGGAACTGTTGGACGCGATTGCGGATCGTGGTTGGTACTAGAAGTGAAATCTACTGTCTGTTTTCAGTGAAAAGATGAAAATGACATATGATTTAGAATTTTTCTATTATTTAGGTACATATTAATCTGAAGATTTTTCAGAATTTCAACATTAAGTGCCCGAGAGAGATGGGTATGCATCGCGAACCAAGCCCTAGCAAAACTCTACTGTGTATTATTTATTTATTTATTTACTCTTCATACAATTTGTAAAGGTAGACTTAATGCCTAAGGCAATCTCTTACAGGCAAACCTAAATCACATACTGTCTCGTAATTGTTAGTCCAATGTCGCCCTAACAGTCTGCCTTACGAGAAATAACAACTTTTTTTTTCAATGTTTACATATCAGTTAAAACAATCCGAATCTGGTACAACGGCTACTTGTCATAGGTCGATGACCAGTAAAACTGCGCTTGCTAATCCATTTCTAGAGAATTAAATCTTTGTAGTCAGTGGTTTAGTTGGACTTTCCGTACATGTGTAAGCTTGTTTAAAACGCGAGTCGCTTTGGTTTACTTTGATGGATATTCAGTCGCGTATCCATATCTAATTAATCTATTTGTTTTGTTTAAGCTAATCTACTTTAGTTACTGTTTTTTTTCAAGAGACGAGCATAGAGTAATATTGTAGTATATTGTGGAATAAATACTTTCGTGTAAAAATATAAATATCTTGGTAATTAAAGGAACGTGAATCATAGTCTAGTCAACAAGTTCAAAAACGTGTTAAATAGAAATAAAGCTCCTAAAAATATGTGCCATACCTCATTCGATTCGGAATGACGTCTAGAAAAATGTTTTTTAAGGGCATATTAGCACATAAAAAATTGCAATAGTTATTAACAAAATAAGAAAAAAAAAGAAGATATTTAGTTTTTCATTAATAACTTTTAAAATAATGATATTTAAGGAATTATGAAAAAAGATCCTGAAAGAGGAGGAAATTTCCAATAAAAAAGTCCATACTCCCGGAACTCTATCTATATTATTTATAATTTTTATTTAACGCTGGAAATACGGCTCCGCGAGGGCGTTACGGCATAGGCGCGTCGTCTAAAAAGCCGGTATATCACTTAAAATAATTTTTTTCTAATATTAAATAACAATTTAAAAATTTGAATAAATTATGGTGTAATCTAGACACTTGAACGAAAATAACCACGGCGAAAAATATTTTTTTTTACAACTTTTCAAAAAGTTACACCATTGTTAATTAACTAATGTTTTTCCAATCTCTGTTTTTATAAATTACGGCATAAAAGTTTAAAAAATTAGTCTAAAAATATTTCGCTTCGTGGAGCTCTTCTTACTTAGGTACTTAATAAAGTTATGCAAAAAAAAAATATTAAAGTTTATTATTTTGTTAATTATATTTTTTTTAAATAGACTAAAAATGAAATTTCAAAAAAATGTTATCAAAAAAATATTTTTTTGGTAATATCTTATTATTGCTGTTTTTGCATCTAATATAGGTAGTAATTAACATTGGAAAAAAAAATGTTACGTCATTTCTTAAGAAATTGTTTATAAACAAATAGACTATTTTGCGATTAAAAAAAAAAAAAATTTTTACTATCTTATTGCAAAGGTAAAATGATGATTTAAAAAAGAAAAAAATCTTAATTTTTTTTTTATTGTTTATAATCGTTTTTTTTATATTTCAATTGTTTAAATAATTAGTTAAGAAATTATTTTATTCTTAATAATCATCATTGACCCTTTTCAATGGAATAACAGAGATTTTTTTTTTATAAATAATTTAATTGTTTAATAACTTAACAATTTGTTATAAACAAATACTATTAACAGTTATATTTTTTTTCGAAAACTTCAAAAAATTACAAAAACAACCATGTATAACAAAGTTAAGAAAATTTTATTTTTAAAAAAGTTAAGAAATTTTTTTTTTTTTAATTTTCTTAACTTTGTTATACATGGTTGTTTTTGTAATTTTTTGAAGTTTTCGAAAAAAATATAACGGTTAATATTATTTCATTATAACAAATTGTTAAGTTAATAAACAATCAAATTATTTATAAAAAAAAAACTCTGTTATTCCATTGAAAAGGGCAATGATGATTATTAAGAATAAAATAATTTCTTAACTAATTATTTAAACAATTGAAATATGAAAAAAAAACGATTATAAACAATAAAAAAATATATTTAAGATTTTTTTTCTTTTTTAAATCATCATTTTACCTTTGCAATAAGATAGTAAATTTTTTTTTTTTTTTAATCGCAAAATAGTCTATTTGTTTATAAACAATTTCTTAATAAATGACGTAACATTTTTTTTACAATGTTAATTACTACCTATATTAGATGCAAAAACAGCAATAATAAGATATTACCAAAAAAAAATTTTTTTGATAACATTTTTTAGAAATTTCATTTTTAGTCTATTTAAAAAAATATAATTAACAAAATAATAAACTTTAATAATTTTTTTTTGCATAACTTTATTAAGTACCTAAGTAAGAAGAGCTCCACGAAGCGAAATATTTTTAGACTAATTTTTGAAACTTTTATGCCGTAATTTATAAAAACAGAGATTGGAAAAACATTAGTTAATTAACAATGGTGTAACTTTTTGAAAAGTTGTAAAAAAAAAATTTTTCGCCGTGGTTATTTTCGTTCGTCTAGATTACACCATAATTTATTCAAATTTTTAAATTGTTATTTAATATTAGAAAAAAATTATTTTAGGTGATATACCGGCTTTTTAGACGACGCGCCTATGCCGTAACGCCCTCGCGGAGCCGTATTTCCAGCGTTAAATAAAAATTATAAATAATATAGATAGAGTTCCGGGAGTATGGACTTTTTTATTGGAAATTTCCTCCTCTTTCAGGATCTTTTTTCATAATTCCTTAAATATCATTATTTTAAAAGTTATTAATGAAAAACTAAATACCTTCTTTTTTTTTTCTTTTTTTGTTAATAACTATTGCAATTTTTTATGTGCTAATATGCCCTTAAAAAACATTTTTCTAGACGCCATTCCGAATCGAATGAGGTATGGCACATATTTTTAGGAGCTTTATTTCTATTTAACACGTTTTTGAACTTGTTGACTAGACTATCAGTCGTTACAAGCCTTTCTCATGTTGCACCCAGAAAGAGAAACATAACAAAATTTTACACGGGTACAAATATCGCAAGGAATTCATGTAAATAAATGTTGGAATGCCGACGACTACATCTGTTTATCCCGATGTTAGAGATGGACTCTGAATGCGAGATTAGTAGTTTTCCACGCGACAGAAAGTAATTAAAGCCGCAAGTTAAATGCAGATTAGATCGCTTAATAAGTGCAACCGTTTATCAGTGGATTTTATTTGGTAGATTCCAATTTCCTTCTTGCCCCAACTTATAGTAAAAAATTACAACGTGTTTGTCCCAAGAGGGGAAGGAAGATATGTATTGCTTCATTCACCATATGTGTTTCACCATCCGTGATTTTCCCACGTAACAGAGAGTGAAACATTTTTCGAGATAGTTTCTAGACTGCGTCCTGTTACAGAAACTTTGTTGATTGAAAAACCCAATAATATTTTATTCCACAAAGGAATCCAACCCCTGATCTCTCAATCACATTCTGCCGACTTTTGTCACGGGGTTGACACAGCACGTACTAATAAAAATTAGTTATTCATTTTACAAACTGTCAACTAATGTAAAAATAAAGAACATTAAATCAAGTGACGTAATTAAAACCGGAACAACAAATGCTTGTTTAAACTAACCAACGCCGAATAATAAATCAGTCATTTTTAATTAAAAGCCAAGGTATAATTTATGCGTGGGGGACACGTTAATTAGATCTGCTCAACGCCAAGTGATTTACGTAGAAAAACTAATACGTACGGAGAATACGAAAACAAAAGAGGAGTATATATATATATACGATTAACGATCTTATTAATTCAACTCAGACCTGCCACCAAATAATTTTACAAGTTGTAAAGTTCCGTATTCCTTCAGAGTACAGAATAATTGATCCGGCTAAGTTAGAGTGGTACCATGAACTATATAATATACGAGTACAACTGAGAGGGTTTAGGCCTTAGTCCACCACGCTGGCCTAGTGCGGGTTGGCGAACTATACACGTACAAAATTCCTAAGAACCTTTAAGAACCCTCTCAGTTGTAGAGGAGGCCCGTGCCCAGCAGTGGGAGGTATTTGGGCTGATGATGATGATGACCATGAACTATAATGTCTTAAATTAAATAAATATACAATCACATAAATTATTTTATGTTCATAATATTTAAGACTTGTGTCGTGGGTATCAGAAACTGCTAGAATCTTCTCGACATCACTTAAACATCCGACCCCTGTCGAATCCGGAAACTCTCCATCACACCCGTTATTTTAAGCTATAGGAATGAAGAAGCAGTATTCGTTAGAAACCAAAACACATTGTTATTTCTTCCGTCCAACTACTTATTATATCATTATTAACTTTGGTAGAAGGAAACGACTTGTTAACGAATTAGCAGAAAGTTTCTTAGTAGAGGTTCACCTTACCTCATTAGCTATGTAACTAACAAAGTTTTGTGTTGAAGTGAATTGTTTCGGCCAAGTTAATGCCGAAAACGTGTTTAGTGTTGTATTAAGTCGGCACAATTCTATAATTTTTATCGGAGATACGATTTCTAGGCAATCTGTAATTATCTGACTGCTTCGTGGTCTCACGGCACAAGTATGTGCCGTGCGATTTAGAGGTCCTGGGTTCGATTCTCGGGTGTCATTGGGATTTTTCATTAGAAAATTCCCAGTAGCAGCACGGAGTAGTGCCCGAAAAACGGCAATAGGCTCGCCCCCTATTATGTGGGACTGATACAATACTGGCCAAATGTAGGTGCAGAAATGCACCTCAGCCTACCCCTTCGGGGAATACAGGCATGAGGTTATATATGTATGTGTAATTATCTATATGACCCTGTGTATTTATTACTGAAATACATGTTGTTGGCATGAATAGAAAAAAGGAAGGTTACAAATGGATGTGATTTTGTTAACGCTACAGATGTTGTTGAACGCTACAGTCTTTTGTGCAGTTAACATGTCGTAAACCAATTTACGCTGAACACAGGTAAACAAAGGGAGCCATTTAATTTACCGGCAAGTTGTTACAGAAAACGTAACCTGTAAGCTGTTATTGACACCTGCGTGGCTACTATTCAGTTAAAACGCCAATAAATTCGCCAAATAGCCGTTATGTGTGGGAAGTGCCGGTTGCATGGGCAGGATATCTCTTATGGACGAACAGCGCCGTAATGAGGATTTCGTGAAAATCCATATTAAAATTAATGATTGGATATTGTTAAGTAACAAAATCTGGATGTATTTATGGTATTTATTAGAACAATAAAATTAAAAAAAAAGGTAGATAGATAACACTGCACAACAGAATTTCTGATGATTGCGTTATGATACATGATATTAGTCCAATTTTCAATGACGATTTCAAATCTGTAACTATTTGCTTTAGGCACGCGGTCGAGAATCTCGACGGTCGCGGGTTCAAACCCCAGGCACCCATCTCTGACTTTTCGAAGTTATGTGTGTATTCACAATGAATTATCACGTACTTTAACGGTGAAGGAAAACATCGTGATGGAACCTGCACATCTAAAAGTTCTTAGGAATTTCTAAGGTGTGTAGTCCGCCAACTCGCACTAGGCCAGCGTGGTGGACAAAGACCTAAACCCTCTCAGTTGTAGAGGAGGCACGTGCCCAGCAGTGGGACGTATATGGGCTGATGATGATGATATTGTATAATATTGCTTTTAATATTTTTCGTATCAACACAACGCCGCGTTTCCTTGACCTGTGGGCTCAATGTGTATGGCTCATGTATTTAAACAAACCACATTAAACAACGGTTCCAGAGCTTAGCTGGCATGACATCGAGTGTATAAAAATGAACTATCAAATAATAAACTGTATTCCTGCTATTTTTACAGAAAAATCCTTATTCCGTCTCTGTTTATAACCTAATGGGAGTGCACTCAATGAACGCTGTAAAGCGCCGGCTAATAGAATGCTTGGGAAATTGTTTATTATCTGCGCAACTCAAATAGGTACTATGTGTGTTGGATATACATACCTTGGTAGGCATTGGAATGGTTGTTACGAATATTTGAGTTATCGGGAAAATATTGGTGTAATAAGTTCTATACAAATGTATCGAGGGCATTTGTAGTTAATTTGTAGTTAAAGTTGTGATGGCCTCGAGGTTTAGGCGCGCGGTCGAGAATCTCGGTCGGGGATCTTTTCGAAGGACTTTTCGAAGTTATGTGTGTATTCATAATGAATTATCACGTACTTTAACGTTGAAGGAAAATATCGTGAAACCGTGATCATGAAACCTGCAGACCTCAGAGTTCTTAGGAATTTCTTAGGTGTGTAGTCCGCCAACCTGCACTAGGCCAGCGTGCTCAGCAGTGGGACGTATATGGGCTGATGATGATTTAGTTAATAATTCAACGAGTAGTAGTGCACCAATGATTTAGATTAATTGTAGGCAGGATGTTAATCGTCAAATAGTACAGAGTATGTTGAATTTTAATGTTAATTAGCCCTCTACTTAGACTCTACACTGACCATCCGGTGATGTGCTATCCACTTTCCCGTGCATGTGAAAGGATTTTCACATCTTTGAAACTTAATCTACATATCTTTAAAATAAAATTAGTTAATATAATATATAATTAAAGCTCTCAAAGCGGTTCCGTAAAGTATATTACGTGTAGTAGGTAATATATTATAAAGGAAATTATACTCTCTTTCAATCATAAAGGTCATAAACCATGCGAAAGTTGGGAACACCGAACACGTATTTAATACGTAATAATGTGTTTCAATCTTTGACAAAAAAATATGAGCCACTTGGCTTTAGTTAATGAATATCTGGGTGAAATGAGGAAAACATGCCGGTGAGTTATTTTATCAAGCTTCATATTTTTTTGTCAAAGATTGAAACACATTATTACGTATTAAATACGTGTTCGGTGTTCCCAACTTGGTTATGTCGCATGGTTTATGACCTTTATGATTGAAAGAGAGTATAATTACATACTTATGTATCGTAAAATATCACAAATTTTCAATACCTTGCGCGTCTGTTCTGCACTTCAAACGTTTAATATAACACTGCAGGTGTGCTTACATTGAGTCCAAGATATAGTTGATCGCGATTTTGAAATTGTAGTAATGATAATGATTGATGCTGAAATTATAGATATATATAAATAGAGCATAACCCAACAGTCACATACATAGTTCTGACCCCATGTAAGATACGAGTCTTGTGTCGTGGATATCAGAAACTACGTGAGACTTTTCGGTCTCATAATCACCCAGACCGGAAACAAATATTTTTGGATCACTAGCCAACTGCGCCACGGGGCTGTAAAAAGGCTTGCGCATGCGCTTGTAATTGGAGTTGAAAAATGCTAATCGGCATCTTTCTTAGCTATGAACATTTTTGAGTAAGCGAATCACTATATTGAAGAAAAATGATAAATATTTCTTCGTCTTTTGCGGGGTTACAGAATAAAAGGAGAAAAGCTGTAAATACTTTGATATTAATTAATTATTCCAAGATACCACAGAGATAAAGCGTCTTACTTTAAGAACATCGCTGTTTTGCTTCACTGTCGACGTAGATCATAGGCCATGCAAAATGAACCGACAAAGCACCACGTGGACATGTCAGAATTAACTACTTTCAATTTAATGTGCAACGTTGCATTGCAAGATTACCTACCTGACCCTATTTTTGAGAATGGTTTAAACACTTACCATGAGCTAACTTTATTTGTATGAATTTAAATATTTGTTTATAAATTGAATCATTTCGTCAACCTGTGTTACCGCTAGGCGCTCTTAAATTGCGTTCCCTCATTAGAGATTCCCTCTCGCTAAAGTATTAATTTTCAATAACAGGTGCGCTCCAGATATTCCAATCGAATTCATTACGGATCCTACATAATTCAATATGAAAGAAAGATTGCCTTACTGGATGAATTGATTAACTCTCACCCAGTCTATTAAAATTCCGCCGTTTATTTGATTCGAGTGAATTACTCAAAATTTGTGATATGAGCCCGCGAATTGTTCGAGATTTGATTTGATTCATATCTTATTCTTTGTTTTAAGTATTCAAAATTACAATTATGTAGATATTTTTGGAAATGCAGGGAAAATAAAACCATTACCATTATTATCATGCACGGTCAGAATTAAAACATGAAATATTATTTTATTACACCTTTATAATTTAAATTTAAATAAATTGGTATTAAGTTAAGGATAGAAAATAACTTATTCCTACGAAAATTTATAAACAATAATTTAAGGCTCAAATTATTATTTTTTCTAGTCCACAATTTGTTTTTGTTGGCAAGTACTTAAACATATTTTGATATTACGGTGTACTAGGAATTTTCCTTTATCATCATCCTTGTGGCTTTTACATAGAAACAAATGTTTCTATTATTTTATTTGAATTTGGACTTGAAATCTCTTACCATAGGATGAACACTGGCTTCAGTATGCGAAGATGCAATCTAGCAGACGAGTCTGATTTCCTGCTTGGGCAAATGGAATCTGGTATTTTCGTTAGGAAATTGTCAGTAGCAGCACGGAGTCTGGAAATTAACCAGGAATACCGCGGTAGGCTCTCCCCTGTTATGTGTTACTTCGGATATACAGGCCTGATTGTATAATATAAAGATTTCACATCTCATACAATTGTGAATTCTAGCACTGCTATTTTAAAATATCAGTATGGACTAAGTGCGAGGTCACGCGTTGCCGCGGTCCCTCATCATGTCTTCCTTTTAACTTTGTATAATTTAACAACTGGGAAAAAGTCGTAACAAAAACATGTTTACATTTATCTTTATTACGAAAAAAACTTACAACATACGTATAATATATTTATCTTTGGCATGAAAACTTACGTAACATTTATAAAAATATAGAAATAGATAAATTTATTGTTAACAAATGTATAATACTACGAATATATTATGATATTTAATTTATTTCGCAAAATCTGGTACGTTTATTTATTTTAAAATCACTACATTTGTACTGTGTCACTGGTGGTTTGAATATAATAATTAATAATAAAACTTAATGATACGCTTAAACAAATTTTTTTCTTTAAACACGTATTTACAAATATAAAATTTTATCATAAAACCTAACCTGATGAGGCCAACCTATTTTAAAACAATTAGCATTAATTTTTAAAAGTAACAATTGAATACTGTGATAAAAGAATGATTTTCTATATTCCTCCTTATCAAGAGCTACAAAAAAATGTCCTCAGTAATTTAATTCAATACTAAGTAGTAAAAAAGACTCGTAGTGTTGAACGATGAGATTGAAGTTAGAATTTTGTTAGTATAGCTTCTTGATGTTTAGATTATAATCAATGAAATTAATGCAAGTGATACCTTCAATTATTATCAAAAATTATCACTTAATTTATATATAGCATTTTAATTCGTATAATAGATTAATGAGGAAATGAAAACAAAAATAAAGTTTGCAATGTTTCTCAAAAAGCAAACTTTCATCACAATATAAAACATGGAACAATTTACTGACACGTAAGATACAGCTAGTGCGCACAACTAGAACACTCTATACGGCCGAATGTTTCCCAGTAATAACTCCTGTGGTTTTGTTGTATTCATATTCTTTGTGTCCTTTGTTTTGCCTCTTTAGGCTGTCGTCCGCTGATTCCCCGTTGTCTCTCAAAAGCCCTTTCTTGTCACTGAAAATCAAAAGATTAGAAAGTGACGTATGCCAGGGCTTTTAATATTCCGTCATTTATTTGTGTCAGTTAAGTAATGTTTCGCGGCTTGACTCTGAACAATGGGATTACGAAATAAAAGACAACAGAATATAAACTAAAATTGTAAGTAACGATGAAAGACGATTTAACTTGAATTAGAAAATTAGAGTGTTAAAATTTCTATATACATTTTTTTACATCAAAATACTCACCGGGAATTTAAATTGAAGTCTTTCTTCTTCTTGTTTTTCTTATAACAGCAACTGGCTATAATGCCTTGTTTTTTCCAGGCGAAAAATGTAAGATCAAGTAATATAAGACATGTTACCACAACCACGACAGCTATGCCTATTATAACTCCAGCCGATAAATAAGGCAGGTCTTCTTCAACAAAAGCTAGGAAGTAAAAACATTTTTGTTAATATCACGATTAGGAATTCTAATTGACAATGAAGAAAGGTATTTCTTTATAAGAAGCAATCAGAAGACATTTGAAATCCATTAGCATGGTTAGACCTTAATCCGGAAATTATGTCGTGAGTCTGTGGACTCTACATTTCTAAAAGAATCTTATTCGATGCCGTTGCTAAATTTTATAATTTGTAATAACTAGTTAAAAATAAAACACACATGCAATAAATAATATGTTACATGAAAGTATTGTCCCCGCAGATTCAAAAGTATTGAAGCTTACCAGGTGTGGTGAGAGAAATGTTAGCGGCTGTTGAATTCCCTTCGGAATTGTGCGCCACCAACTCTAGATAATAAGTAGTGTTGCAATCTAAGTTGCGAAGTTCTAGTTGAGTGGCCGGCTCGATACGCTGTTCAACGCATAGTTTCTCGTTCAGTTCATCGTACGCCTGCGGATCGACATTGTTACGATAAAGTAGAGTGTATGATTTATGTTTTATACTTTAAGTACGAGTATATTAAATAGTTGCTACTAATTAGTAGTAACTACATTTAACAGCCAATTGGCTTAGAGTGCTGTGTGATTCAGCAGTATCATTCATTCATCATATCAGCCCATACATTTCCCACTGCTGAGCACGGGCTTCCTCTACAACAATAAAAAAAAAAAGTGTGTGTGTGTACTTATGTACACGCGTTAGAAGTTATACTTCATACATAAATATATATTTTCTTAAATAATATAATAATATATTATAAAATATTTTTTTTTTTTTTTTATTTATACATAAAATTTGTTAATATACCAGAAATAAAACAAAACGAAAAAAAAAATTTTTTTTAAAGATAATAATGTAATAATTAATTAACGATGTAAATAAATTATACATACCGACAATTAACCTCAAATCTATAAATGCACTCAAAACAGTTTATTCAAATTAGTTTTATCACTAATATTCAATATATATATATATATATATATATTGTCAGAAATAAGTTGGTGTGGGTGGCAACACTGCATTGGCGAATATAGAGCAAGCGCGGGAAAACGACACAGATCGTATATTTTCTTGATCGGCCTGAAAGTTTTTACGCGTCTTATTATTTGGTTACTATAGTTACGGCATCAGGTCAAATAACAGTCATTTTAAAAGATTTGAATAATTAAATTTTAGTTTCTAACAATATAGATATACTAATAAATAAATAAAATAATCAAAACTACTTAAAATTAAAAAAATATGTCAATCCCTTTTTATTGCTGTCACTATTCTACATTCTTAAAATTTAAAACAAACTTTTTCTGAATAACTTTTTGGTGTCGGTGTGCGCGCGCATCGTAAAAAATCACCCTCATCATTTTTCCCTAACGCGCCAAAAGAAGTATAACTTCAAAAAGAAAAAAAAGGCTACAACAATTCTGCCACGTTTCCTTCATTCTGGAACGCTATTATATTGCTATTCATTTAACGAGGATTGATTTTATCATAGACCTAAACGTTTTCTAAGATACGCTTCTCTTAATATTTACATGAATGAGTCTTCTAGAGCCTGATCGATTTTATTGTTACACTTATTATTACTTATTTATTGTATTGTTTGTTTTATTTGTAGGTTTTTAGAGCCAGACATTTCGAATATTATGCCTCATTCAGCGTTTGCTGGTTGAATGGTCTAGCGTTTTTTTTAATAATTAATTTCTTGTTAATATGGTGCTTTGTACCTTTGATGTCATTGCAAAGATCATTTAAAATACCCATTAAGTTTATGTTACAAGCCATGTCCAAGAAAATATGATCTGATACTAAATAAAAATTATACCAAAGGCAACTCGCTCCTTGCTTTATTTAATCTACACTTTACTTGCCCCCAAGGTGCTAAGACTGACTTTCAGTATTAAAACAAAATAGATATACCAATTAAAATAAAGTAATTTTATCAAAATGTACAACTATTTAGTTAAAAATTCACTGAGACAAGATATAGTTCTATCAAAAAGGACAGAGAAATACTTGACAAGTAAAAATATAAATTTCCTGCCACCTAAAGCGCTGCAAATTGTCAAGCATTCTCAGACCTGCGTTTGAAAATGCAATAGTTTCATAACTGGGGGCATATAAATAAAAAATAGGGGAATGGTTCGTACATTCTAGAAATTATTTTTTCAGTTTATTGTTCATGTCAGTATATTTTTTTTTAATATACGTTTTATATCCTATCGGGATACGTATATGAGTAGGGTCGGTGTCTATATGAATCTCGCCACAAGCCAGTTAGCGAGAGCAGTGAGGCTTTAGACTATCAAGCTGTCCACGTGTAGTTTGGTGCATTTAACATACCTTAGAAATTAAAAAAGTCGTGATGGCCTCGAGGTTTAGGCGCGCGGTCGAGAATCTCGACGGTCGCGGCTTCAAACCCCAGGCACACACCTCTGACTTTTCGAAGTTATGTGTGTATTCACAAATAATTATCACGTACTTTAACGGTGAAGGAAAACATCGTGATGAAACCTGCACACCTAAAAGTTCTTAGAAATGTCTTAGGTGTGTAGTCCGCCAACCCGCACTAGGCCAGCGTGGTGGACTAAGGCCTAAACCCTCTCAGTTATAGAGGAGGCCCGTGCCCAGTAGTGGGACGTATTTGGGCTCATGATGATGATGAGAAATTAAAAGGTTATTCTTAGAAATTATTCAAACAAAAAAAACCGTACATACAATTTACTATAATACAATGGCTATTTTCTTTACCTTGCAATACCGTAAGATGTAGGAGTCAATGGGTTCGCCATTATCCTCAGGTGCTTTCCAATTGAGCATCTGGTTACACTCTGATGTTGTGTGTATTAAATCTACATCCAACACTGGAGGTTCCGGAACGGATCTGCGCAAAAAATTACAAAATAACCTGTTTAGTATTTTTGTTATTTACATAACCACCAAAACACTTGTTAAAAATTAATAGGTTATTCAATTTTATAGTAACCTTTACATCACTAATAGGGACATAATTGTCTCAACAATAACGATAGTTATGTATATAATAAATTATAATCTTCGGTCACCCTTTTATGCATCAGTGTTGGCTGCTCTGGCTATCGAGTTTTATATGGAGTTAAAATTACTTTTTACTTGATGTGACATTTTATTTTTATTTGTTTTATTACTCATTATTCTTAGGGAACTTCTTCATCATTTACTATTGTTATGGAATTCGTAGCAAAAATAATGTTATTATAGTTATAAAAAAGTTCTCAACAAAAATCGTTTTAAGGTCGGTAGCAAGTACTCAAATCATACAATTAGCACGACAAGGACAAGTTACAATGAGTGAATTAATGTACTGTGGTATTGTTATGTAAACATGTTGTTTATAAATGTATTCTATTATAAGAACGTCAACGAAAAAACATATCCACTTACTTTTGTAGAGTAATAAACTCTAACTGGTCGCTCCAGTCACCAGTACCGACATCATTAACGGCAGCAAACTTAACATAATATTTAGTGTTTGGTTTCAACTTTTCTAATTTGAATGGTCTATCAATAGACCAAGTGCGGTTCACATGAATGTTCGTTATTTTATAGTTTTCTGCCTCGTCATATTGAGCAGTGAATCCTACCACCTTAGGACCATTCACTTCTTCAGGTCCGGTAATAGAGAACAGTACAGATGTCGCGGTAATGTCAACAATACTTGCCTGGAAATGGTACCCACGTTATACTAAAAACCATAATACAACATACATTAAATTCTTCTGGTATAAGTAACTTTAAAAAAAATTGTTACCAAAATCGACGTCGTGGTTGCCACAATAGACTGCAATAAAATATTATATAAAATGTATATTACAAAAACAATCCGTACCTTTTCAACTCGAGGTGGAGCAAATCCTTCTTTTAGAGTCAGTGTTTTTACTGCTACGCCATATTCGTTTTTTGCTACACATTCATATATACCATACGAGAAGTTTTTATCAATAATAATCGGCAGGTAATGATTCGTTGCACCACTTAACATTTCAAGTAAGCGTTTGTTTATTTCCACTTGTTCCTCTGTTCGTATATCATTTCCTTGAAATCTGTGGAATAAGTTAGTACTAGTTATTTGGTTACAATAATAATAAATTATTGACTGCCATTTAACCTGATTGTCAATCTGGTTAGTGCAATCACAACAGTATCGTCTGGCGATTACAATAATTGTTTTCTGGTAGAAAAAATCACACCGGTTAATTCAATACCATGTACGCAATCTCAATGTGTTGATCTCTTATTACAACCCACCTTAAATTTCTAAAACTTGATTCAACGCAATTAAATTTTACCAACCAATTAAAGGAATAATTCGTTCCCTCTATAATAATAAGGCAAAATGATTACGAAGGCAGGGCTCCTTCTTATATTATGATTGGACCACACACCACTCGAATGGTTCATAGATAAAAAGAGTAATAATATCAAATGGACTCTTTAAATTTAATTGGAAGTAACTATTTATGTAATTTGCTTTTTTACCTCCATGATATCGTGGCTGGAGGGTTACTTTTATGTACGCAACTGAAATTCACAGTCTTTCCATTCCAACCCCATTCAAATTGTATTAGTTTACTAAAATATGGCCTGTGTAAGACTGTGAATTGCATTTCTTTCACACTGTATCCCACTGAAATTAGAAAGACACATTATTTAATAAACTCTACTATGATTTTCATCCCTCGAAACCCTTTTTTTTATTCCCGACTGCCTCGAGGTTGCAGCAACTATGTGCTGTGGGATTATTCTATTAGAAAATTCTCTGTGCAGTACTGAGTCGGGAATTGTGCCCAATAAATGGCAGTAGACTCGCCTCCTATTATCAGGGACGAAACATAATTGATGAAATGCGAGTGTAGAAATGTCTGCTTCCCCTTTCGGGGAATACAGGTGTGTGTGCGTGTTCAATAATACAACCACACTTTTGACTTTTCAGATTTATGATGTGTGTACTCGTATTTTATCAAAGCATCGTGAAGAAACCTAAATACCTAAAGATTCTTAATAAGGAAATTCCTAGAAATACTTCGTTAAGTCGCAATAGACTTCAACTAGTCGCCTGTCTCAGTTGGGAGAAGATCACTTGAAAGAAGGAGCCCACATATGGCTTGATATAAAATAAATAAGTGGCCTAGTAGTCAACATCATGTTAATTGTCGTGATCTTTTTGTCAACAACTTCGATGCGTGTATGCTGTTTACTGTCTATATATTGTGTAAGTGTAAATCATAGAGGTGTAAAAAAATATAATAATAAACCTACTTTCATTAGAGGCGTTGCATATATAAGTTCCTTGAAACGACTGTACAACAGACCACGTTACAGGCGGTATGGTTACGGGGTATTCTCTAAAATCACATTATGATTACAAATAAATTCAAAAACGTAAAATGTTTTATTTTATTGGTCGGCTTTCATACCCTTCTTCATCATCATCTTGTTTTTTAAAATATACGGTAATGTTGGGTTCAGGTCGACCGGTAGCATTACAAGTTATAGCGACTTCTGTCCCTTCTATTTCTGTTCTATCAGGGAAATCAGTAATATTGGGTTGTACTAATACCTGAAAAATAACCACTAACATTAAAAAAAAAGAACTATTTGGAATAGTATTTTGAAATAAGTTTTAATATTATTAACTCATCCATTTTTAAGAACAGAATTTTATTATTATTTTAGTATTCATGCTGTATGAATGAATACCGATGAAGAACTCATATTACCATCCTAAAACTAGATATTGTTATAGTTATATATATGGTATTTATTTACTTACGTTCACATCGATTGTTTGTACTGCGGTGCCAACAGAATTTCTGGCTGTACATTGATAAGTTCCACTGTCACTTTCTTGAACATTTTCAAAAATAATTGTGTTATCTATTTGCTTCCATGTCTTACTTGCATTCTCACCTTCAATCTATAATAATGAATTTATGTATAAAGAGAATAATTTATTAGCAATGTGATATGGCATTGTCTTACCGCATCCGATATTTTATCCCACACGTACTCTGGTTGCGGTGAACCTTCAGCGATACAGTCAATTGACAATGGTTCCCCCACCCCTACATCGGCTTCTGGGATGGCCTTCAAATCATTTATTATCGGCATTGTCGAAATCTGATAATAAAATTTCGTTGATGTTTATATGACAGAAACTGCATAACTGACTTCTATCCAATTGAAGTTACTACTCAGTTTTTGCTACCTACGTTTACTTTGATGAATCTGTCTACTTCTTCGCCTGTAGATATAACTGAAGCTGCACATTTATAAATACCAGCATCTTCAACAGTTACATTTCTTACGAGAAGACCTTCTGGTGTTTTTTCGTATTTTGCGTTATTCATTATCTGATAAAAAAATTGCAGACTTTTGGAGTGCATACAATAATTATTCATACAAAAACATTAATATTGTTAAAATTTATCTTACAACAATTGGGTTATCTTGACCTTTCTCCCAGTGTATTAGTGGCTCGATATCACCGCGAGCTTCACATTTGATTGTAGAGTCCTTTCCTTCAATCAGATATTGAGTTTCAGCAGCATTGTATATATACAACGGATCTGAAATAAGGGCATTAACATGAGCATTTTAATTTTTTTAAATGAATAACAAAGCAACAAACACATTCTGTACGAACCATATGCGTCAATATTGTAAGTTTGAGTGTATAATTGTCCCTCAACTTCCGTGACGCATTTGTATTTTCCAGACATAGTCTTGCTAATTTTTGGTATGTGAAGGTTGATGCTGTCACCCTGGTACTCGATGTAAATGTTTGAATCTGTACCTGGTCTTGTGAAAACAATTTACTTTAGTTGATGATAATTTACAGTGATGTGTTAAAAAAAAATGTTTATTACATACCCTGTATTGATTATGTGGTCGTCTTTGTCAAGCCATAGGAGGTTCTGTACGCTATAGCCAGGCTCAGTACAGATACATTCTTGATAATATGTGCTTCCACTTTTTATTGCGGTGGTTTGCTCATCATTTTCGCGAAAACATGCTAAACTATCTGGAAGAGATAAATTTATCTTAATATATTGTCGATACAATACTTACAAAACTTATCTTATGCCAATGGTTTTTTTATTATAATATTACTTGTACTATAGTGAGACGTGCACCTTAGTGAATCAATTCGTATGCCTGTATTAATGTTGGTATGATCCACACATATCTATTGGGCCTGACTTGTTATGAGGCCAAAAAGTATTCTGTAAAATAATTCAAATACTAGCCATACTTCAGGAAAAATCATTACATTACACTTCATGAACCTAAAAGATTAAATATAATTTAGATGCCAATATATTAAAATATTAACAATTAATGGCCAATATATTTACAAAATATAAAGGCCAGTGTGAAAATGCTTTGCATTTATTTAGATAGTCGCCAAAGATTCGAATCATTTATTAACTTAAGCTGTATAATTAACCGCCAATATCTTAATAACACGATAGTAGACTTCTACTTTGAAGTAGCAGCATTAAGAGAAGCGGCCTAAGTAAATTGGCAGTGAACTAACTTGTATCATCAGAAATACGGCCGCGGATAAAACAGTTTGGCTGCCAAGAAGTTGCCCTAATAAGCGCTTAGCTTTATAAGGAAGTATCAGGTATAAGATTGGAAGAGTTTCCCATGGGGAATCTTATTTAACTTGTGCAAAAGTCAGTCGTCAAGAAAGATCGCTCGGGCGTTGAACGTAATATTAAACTTTTTAGTTCATTTATCGGTTCACTCGCGCTTGTTATTTCAATGAGACTGTTTGGAAGTAATTTAATTTTGATTTTTATACAAAGATACTTTCCTGATTAATTTGTATAAATTTTAATGGAAGTATGTTATGAATGAATGCTGAATTGTTATAATTGTTTGTTTTTATTACATACATCGGTAAAACAATTAGCGGCTCGACAAACCCCAGGCACACACCTCTGGCTTTTCGAAGTTATGTGTGTAATCACAAATATATATCACGTACTTTAACGGTGAAGGAAAACATTGTGATGAAACCTGCACACCTAAAAGTTCTTAGGAATTTCTTAGGTGTGTATTTCACCAACCCGCACCAGGCCAGCGTGGTGAACTAAGGCCTAAACCCTTTCAATTAAAGAGGAGGCCCGTTACCTGCAGTGGGACGTATATGGGCTGATGATGATGGTTTGAAAGATTTGATTTCCGGGTTGGGTACATTTAGGTATGTTGTGTTTTTCCATTAGTAAAAATAATGGTTCGCTCTCCATTACTTGGGACTTAAAAAAACACAATGATTGAAACATGGATGTCGAAATGTATCACTGCCTATGCATGTACATAAATATATATTTTGTCTTGAATTTATTATGTATCTTTTTTGTTTTATAATAAATTATAATCGGTAAACATTGGATCATGAAATAAATTTTATAAGAAGCGGCATTGCTTATAAAATCGATATGCTTTCTCCGCCGTCGATTAGGTATTAGGGTGAGTCGCTAGGGACACATAATAAGATAAAATTGACAGAGTGGCCGAAAATTGCGTTGGACCGTTGTCTCACAAACCACCTAGAGAAAGCTTATGGAGGAAGACATAACTAATGATTACTTAGTAGTATTTTCCCTATTGTTTTGTGGTGGTACTTAAGTATTACCTTTGTGGAGTTACAATATTCATTTGATGGACTGGTTCTTCGACAATTTGCACAAGGTTAACTTATTCGCCTGAAGTCTAACAAATTTATTATAGAGGAAGCCTGATCTCAGCTAGATGTTCCTCACAGAAAATTCTTTGAGTTTCAAAACCACGTCCTTTATCCAATAATGTATTCCTTCTTTTCGTATCATTTCGATAGGTTATTTTAAGCGGTTGAAGTGTTCGTTAATGAGCATAATAACTTGCTGTGTGATAAACTGTTCGCTTATGAACCAGAGTAATAGCATGAAAAAAATCTACTAGCTACTTAAAACTATAGCCAAACAAGCATGTACTTTTGTAAATCATTGAACATGTGCTAGGCAGTGGTTGTAAACACATATTTATGGCAGTTTAAGAGATGAACGATGTTTAGGTTTTTAAATAGGTCGTGATAGGTTTAGTTAGAACGTCTACTGCTTTGTATACAAAGCAGATGTTAACAATCCTAGTTTTCATTCACTTGCGTCAACATTATTTGAAAAAATCTATGTATGTAACATTAGCTGATTTGATAATGAATGTCTGCCTCTCAGTAAATTCTAAGAAATAAAGAATAGGTCTACTCAGTCTATTTCAACATATTTTTTTAAATATTCAAATTATGAATATTATTAATATTACTATTATCACGCCTGCCTCGTGGTCTCGCGGTACAAGTATGTGCCGTGCGATCTAGAGGTCTTGGGTTCGATTCCCGGGTCGGGCAAAGAGTTATTGGGTTTTTCCATTAGGAAATTCTCGGTAACAGCACGGAGTCTGGAAATGTGCCCGAAAAACGGCAATAGGCTCGCCCCCTATTACGTGGGACTGATACATACTTGGCGAAATGTGGGTGCAGAAATGCACCTCTGCCTACCCCTTCGGGGAATAAAGGCGTGAGTTTATGTATGTATGTATGTATGTGAATATTATTAAAATCGAAATGGAAGTAGATTGCGGGTTTGAACCTGGAGACACACTTCCATTTTTCTTTTCACTTTTCGCTGTAAAGTTTAAAAAAATTGTTACAAGCACTATACCAGTTAGATAAACTAAAACTTATAAACTCCTAAGGTGTGTCTTTACGGCTGACCGTAGTGAAGGCCCGTTCTTTGGAACGCATAAAGGCTGATATAATCAGTCATAGGTTAGTAATAATATGCTTGATGATGTTGGCCTCGGGGTTAAGAAGTCTTACTTTTACCTAGTACTTTTCAAGGCTAGGAAGATCTGGGTATTTTGAGCGTGTGACACAATTGTTTGACGCACTCAGGTCAAGTATGGATCACACAAATACCTTTAGCGCAAGTAGCCCTTTCGTCTTTGCATTAAATTAAAGACGAGACTGCCAGTTAATATAAAATGGAGATTGTAGTTACTAAAGTAATCTTAAGATAGTTACTATCATTAGAATTGTATGAACGTTTGGTTATATTATACGTAGTTGCACTATAAAAAATATATGAGTTTGGGGTCTATCTCTTACTGCAAATGGTGAACTGTCTATTAAATTCTCGCTTCTTCTCGACAAACTATCTACGATTTTGATAATTTTAAAAAATCGATTAAAATCGCAATTAAATAATTAATATTTTCATTTATTTTTCTATTGTGTTTTTTTTCCACAAATAAGCAAACGCAAGCTACTATTTTTTTTTATCTATTTGTATCAAACTTGCTCTAAGGCATCCAGTTACTAAATAGTACTTACCTTATTTTGTAGGCCAACCCGCATAAGGCCAGCGTGGTGAACTAAAGCCTAAACCCTGTCGGGTGTAGAGGAGAGCCTTGCCTAGCAGAGGTATATGGGCTGTCATAGATATTGAATCCATCATTACACCAGGGATACCAACAAACTAAAGCAATTTTTTAAAACTTATTTAAGATTCTTAATATAATTGTTGTATAAAGCTTTCATTAATTTCCATTGTTTACTCTATAACAGCCTGTTCCGATGCTGAGCACGGGCTTGCTATATGCTAGGATGGAGTTAAAATCCACAGACGCAGTTATTATGCAGAATTGTCAAGTAAATATTATTTTCCTCGCTTTGGTTCCCTTCACGTTTAAAGTATGTGGTAGAATTACAACTTATAGCGAATTTTACGAGCAATACAGACATTACATTAAAAATAAAAAGTGTGAATGTTTACCAAATACGCGGTCCACACTATCATTATGCCATGTAAGCTATGAAGACAGTGATTCTTCTGATAGAATAACTATGTGTTCCTTAAATTATAAAAAGTAAGTCAATTTATTAATGAATCAGAATAAAATTAGATCCAAATACGGGTGATCTCTGTTTCGTCTACAACCTTGGCACACAATTACGGCATAAACTTAAATACCGCCATGACATAACTAAAACCTTTGATGATTCAAAAGGAAGTGTTCGTATATTCAATTGTTGCACACATCTTAGACAATATCTGACATCACATCTATTTTAGGATCATTTAACACAGTTTAAGTGAAAAAATGCAACGGATAATGTCACGCCACTGCATTTCTTGATTGAATTAGTCACGTGACCGGACATGAGGTAAATTGACTTGAATAACGTGGTAAGAACCATATGTAAAGTCCACTAACCAGAAGGTCTACTGATGATAATGGTGAAAATATCATCCTTAAAAAACTATTGCCTCGTGATCTCGCGGTACAAGTATGTGCCGTGCGATCTAAAGGTCCTGGGTTTGATTCCCGGGTCGGGCAAAATGTTATTGGGTTTTTCCATTAGGAAATTCTCAGTAGCAGCACGGAGTCTGGAATTGTGCCCGAAAAACGACAATAGACTCGCCCCCTATTACGTAGGGCTGATACATACCTAGCGATATGTGGGTGCAGAAATGCACCTCTGCCTACCCCATCAGGGAATACAGGCGTGAGGCTATGTATGTATGTATGTAAAAAAACTATTCTCGTATATTGGAGAGCATTTAATGCCGGAGGTATAAAATATTCTTACAGCTGGATGATATTCATTGAGATCTACGCGCTGTTTATGTTATACGTAATATTGCCAACCATTCCCATCTTGAGTAATTATATCGAATTATAAACAGTTCTACAACAATAAAAAAAAACCGCAAAGGGGCACAACTGTAAGTTCTTTTTAATAGGACCATAATATTAACTTTTATGATGTTTAAATTGAACGAAACCGACAATTTGGTCTCATGAGTACTTAATGTAAATTGTGAGAATTAAGCTATTTGCCACTGATCTGAGTCGTAAAGAATTCGAGGCCAAATTGATAATCAGTGGAATTAAGATATTGAGCTTTTATAATCATCTTTCAGCTGTTACTTATAAATTTTGCTTACATCATTATCAACTAAGAAACGTTTAGTCTTGCTCTATTAAAACAAGTTTGATTTAATAAGTGTCTCAGCAACGATTCTAAACTCACAAACGATTGACAAATGTTCGCTGCTTCTTTGCCTCAATGAGCGTAAAATGCGTGGTATCATCACCTTGAAAACAATAATCGAAAGGCAATTTCTGTATCTTCTCGCAGTTTTATGGTATTCATCGGTATTTCTCTAACATAATATTAAGTCAATACTAAGGGTCTTATGCTATCTGATATTAAATATAAATCATCATTTTTTTAATTGAAATATAAGAAAATCCAAATCGATATCAGACACAATCACTATGAGAAGAATTGAATTAAAAGACTGAATGGTATCTCCTAATAAATAAAGGAGAATTTCTCGTTCGTTTCTTAGTTTTTTTTCTCAAACACACATCATTAGCATGTAACCCTAGTAATGCAAATAAATCGATGTTTTATCATCGATTTATTTCACGATGAATTGAACTTTAGCGCAGTAAAGTTACACAAAAATAGAGCAGTACTCATAATGATATAAATAGGTTTAAATTGGACGACATTATTGATTCCAGTTGACGCGGAAGTCACCATGATTGGAAGAAAGTGGGCGGCTGTTGTCCAGTTCTTTATTGTAGGTGCCAGAATACATTAGATACTATTAGATAACACAATAACGTCATCATAATACTTGAGTTTTCTTTTTTGTTAATTTTTTGGAACAATAACAATTTTTACACTTTCAGATTTAAAATGTTTACTATGAATATAGGTACACAGAAACGGCGCGGCGCTGCGGAGGCGAAATTTTTAGGATTGCAGTATTTACTGTAATTTTCCCGTAAATTCATATTCGTTCGTATCTAAGAATTCACAATTAGCATTATTATATAGGCCTTAATCCTCTCAATGGTAGAGAAGGCCCGTGCCCAGCAGTGGGACGTGATGGGCTGATGATGATGATTATTATATACATGAAGCGTGCTAGCCGGCAGTAGGTTTACAAAACGATTTAGACTAGCTGGTAGATTATTATTCGCAATAATGGGAATAGCGATCTCTGCAAAGTGTTACTGAATATAATCTTTATGACTCAAAAAATTTTAAGTTGCATACGATTAAGAATGATATCATAAAGGACATATAAACATACATAACCTCACATCTGTATTCTCCGAACTTCACGTCTGTATCCAGAGGTGCATTTCTGCACCCATATTTTACCAGGTACGTATCAGTCCTACATAATAGAGGCGAGTAAGTGAAATCATATGGAGATATTGTGCATTTAGTGATTTTTTCTCTTTTTGTAAAAATAAAATAATCATCCAAAATTCACAAACATTTTAGCCAATTAACTCAAATAGATGATCTACACCAAAAAAAATATAGTTGCATGGGCAAAAAAAAATAATTTATTTAATTTAAAAATTACTTCTGCAAAATTCCGACGCTAGAGCTAAGTAAAAACAAACAGTCCAACGTGTGATGCGCTGTTTGCACTAATTAATTGCTTTCGTACAATATTTACATAGCATTATGGTTGAAGTGAAACACATTATTTTTAAAATGTGAGTTGCACGGAAAGTGCAGAAATTATAATTTTTAATATGGCTCCATTTATACGGAATGAATATGATACAATGTTTAACTTGCGTAAAATGTCTGTCAGATTGAAATAATGTAAAAAGTAAATTGTATTTATTTTTCTTTTGCACGCTTGGATGAATTCAGGAAGGCCGCAACATTACTTCAAACAGATGCACGTTTTAATGAAGGCACACGTCCCTAAGATTGTAATCTTCTAGATTTGTCCTCCAAACCATTGGCTGGCAATATAATGCTGGGGCTCATTTACATCCATGAAATTGACTTAGTAAGAGTTTGTAGACTTGAACCTCTCAAAATTTTATGGGAGTCAAAATTCATTAAAAATAAACATAAACTCAACATATCAAGAAGTAGAAGGAAAGAACGTAACTTCAAACATGCGACCTTCATTTCCTTGACAATTTCTTCCTCTTTCAACCTAGATTATTTCAGGTGCAATAGTTTTTTCATTAGTAACAGAATAAATTTGGTTAAATCATATTGTCATTATCATCATTAACACTTGACTATCCACAACAATGCATAGAATTCTCAAAGATTTATATTTCAACTGCAACTACTGAACTACCTAACGAACTTACGAACCACTTTATGTGTGAACGCTCGATATCGTAATTTGAATTCACAAATGTGTTTAAAGTACTTTAAATTAATTATTCAATAGACGGGAAAAGGTAAACCCAATCTTTTTTAAGGATCTTAACGAATGCGAATTATCTTAAAAAGACAATAAATTTCTGAAGTAGTACCCCCTATGTTATCGGTTCGTTTGTTGCAATGGTGTTAACCTATACAATTTAATGTTATTTTCCCTGAGAGATTGAATTACTTTTAACAATTGAGAGGGATTTTATTGGAATGAATAAACCTTGCGCATACAAACAAACGAAGCTCGTATCTATCATCATTATCATCATTAGCCCATATACGTCCCACTGCTGGGCACGGGCCTCCTCTACAACTGAGGGTCTTAGTCCTCCACGCTGACCTGGTGCGGGTTGGCATCTATAGTTTTGTGTTATTTATTTTATTTAGCGTATTTGGTGCAAACAATAATGAACATGAGACATAACGATATAAGTTAATGATTATTTGCACTTTTATAGTAAACTTTTTAGTCCGGCCGGTAAATAGGCATCTAATTGTTGTAATGAAAAGATTATTTTTATCCCTCACCAGTCAACATTAATATGCCGGCGTGATATCAGATCACGCACCTGATACCCGGGTAGCGTCACAAGTACTTTGTTTCGTAGTTTAGTTTATATGGTAATAAAATTACTTTAAAAATGCCAGCAAGAAAGTAGTATTATCGACAACATTCAACCAATTGCTTATAACAACGTAGTGTTTTTCCTTACAGCCGCTGTATAGTTTCACATGACATCTCTCAACCAATTGTACCAAATTACACAAGCGCCAACAACCTTGGTGAACAATTTGTCAAAGCGAAATATGAAATATTTCCACTCCTTTCATGAAATTTAAAAGAACAACCGTTTTGTAGCAAAAACCTTCCACTTTGTCTTTCATAAAATTACGTGCAAATGACAAACTAGGACTTTCTTTACAATTGCTTTAACAGTTCTTCGTAATTTACCCTGTCGTCTGGCATATATAATTCCTTAGTATCAGACGGGTTATTAAAGAGACTACAAACAGTTACTTCGGTATGTGGCGCAATACACTCCAATTAAACTCCATTAGCTAGTATTACACTTGTTAGTAACGCATTATGTAATTTGTCATGTATGGGAATGTCCATTGTTTACTCTGTAAATCCCATTGAAATGACGCGAAGAGTTTAAGCTTTGGATTTTGAGAGGGTACACCACTTTAAATTTATTTCTTGTCGTAAACACTTTTATGTCGGTTTGTCACTTATCAGGCCAACTTAATTATGTGGACTGTCGCGTCCTGTTGACTTTAGCCTCTCGTTTGTCAATACGAATGAGGACAGTGCAGAATATCCTAGTGACCGGTTGAAGCTAATAGGTTATGGTAGGTCTAATTTGCGTAATTTTTGTTGTTAGTAGTAGTTTAAAAATTACAAATTAAGCATTCTGCGAGATTTTGTTGTCATAACTCCTACATTGGCACTAAAATAGTAAAATAATAGACTCTTAAAAGTTATGTATTAAAATTAAAGAAGATTTAAAAAAGGTAGGAATAGGAAATGAGGAAAAGAATAATATCTCTGGATAAGTACCTATTCGGGTTTCGTCAGTGCCGCAACAACAATAAAATGATGCTTAGAAAGTTAGATTACACATTAAATTTTATATTTAGAATTTTAACGTGCGGAAATAGAATAAGCTTATTTTCCTGGTAATCTGTTTACATTCAATAAATCATACCTTACATTCCACGATATGTCTTACATACCCGTAAATAATTCAAGACTGTTCTAATGTCAGGGATATATGTACATTGTACCAGTGGCGGGACTTCCATAGAAGCCCAAAAGCGTTAAACGTTTATTGTGTGAAGTCTAGTTTATATTTGCTTATAATGGGGATTTTATTTGACAAATTGCTTTATTCAAATAAAAATTTCAAGCCTAAAGATTATTATTTGGAATTTTAAAATGCAAACTGGGCTTTTGGGCTTCTATGGAAGTACCGCCACTGCATTGTACATGTTTAAACATTCGAACAACATTTTTTAGGCGTACTGCGTTACACTGTTGTAGTCTAACTTTGTTTATTTAATTTATTTATCTTATACGATGTAGTAATATCAGATCATGTTCGCTAGTACTAAAATTAGGTAGAGTCTGACATACATTTCATTACCAACGGAAAATTATTTTAAATATGAATACCGCAATTAACATTGATGGTTGATCCACACTGGTCGCCGTCAATCAAAATAAAACTAATATAGATTGCGCGTCATCGTAAAACGCACATGGCGTCAACAAAACCTTGCAGTAGATTAATAAAGTTTCGGTACGGTTCGTATCTGGATAAATTATCACGAAGGCGAAGTTCTAAAACCTGAGATAACCACGTAAACTCCTCTTGAGATGAAATTCAGTTTCCTCGAATATTCTTGGGTAAGTTCACGTCAAACTTCAGACTCATTACTTTATTTGTAATGGTCGTTGGAATGTAAATAAAATTAAGATTGAATTTTTATTTACTTTTTGAAAATTTTAAGATTATATATTATTCAAAAATTAAAGAGGATTTAAAGTGTTTGTCTTATAAAAAAATAACAAATGAAATGGATATTAAAGAAATTGGAATAACATTAATACGGAATAAAAATCCCATTCAGTTTGCCTAATAGTCACATTAGAACCAATTGCCATGTAATATTACTGTTATTCGCACAATTACTAGCATTCAGTCCATGACCTATGCACCGCATTGTTATGCCTTGTAAATATTTATTAAACTGTTTTCCCAACATATGAATGAATGAATGAATGAGTCGTTGACAATGTATTGTGTGATACTATGACGTATTATAAAAGTGAAACTAGAAACCTAGTAATATTTCAGTCCATATTTTTTAATGCAGGGAATAAAACTACGTATTATACAAATCTTAGCCCATTACTATTACTAGATTATTTCTTTAGAATACTATATGTGTAGCAACAGTAAAATCTATTCAATCCCAATTTGTAGCAATTTTTTCTTCAAAACATCGACGATTTGAAAGGCTTAAGACAATTTATTGCATTGGTTTAGTTTAGCCATGTTTACGTCCACAACGCTTTGTCTAAGCTCCAACAATATTTTCAGCACAATTTTACGAGGCGTTGAACTAAAATAGCGACGAACAAGCACATAGCAGTTACGTCTAATAATAGTTTTACATCATTTTTCTCTAATTAAGTGGCGAATGGGTACTCGTTATAATTAATTGATATACACTTTAAATAACTTGCGAGGCAATCAACCTGCAAACTCTAAGAGTCCCTATTTCAATTAATTTAATTCATTCATTCACATTTCAAGTGTTCCAGTTTGTAATTGATCAAGATGGAGTGAAGTGTCGATCATTAATTGCTTGAATGTACGAGACGTTCTTAAGAATGTTATTCGCAAAATAATAAATATGATAAAGTTATGATCAGTCGTTATTTGAAGCACGGTTTCGGGAATAGTTAAGTTAGGTCTTATTCCTTAGCTGTCCTAGCGTGGGTTGAGAAATTATTGGTTTTGGAAAAGTTTTAAAGTATATTGATTTTTTCATAATACCTATTTTCCTTTATAGTTAATGAGCGTTATTTTTTCTTAAAGGTAGACTTTAATGCCTAATGCAGGTGTGCAAATAAAATAATTTATCACATATACAAATTTATTACGTATTACATACACAAACCACTATGTTTTTTTTTGGAAAGAAGAGAATGAATAAAATATGATAATAATTAATATCTTTAAACATTGTAAGCTATATATTAATGTGTGACCTATATTCGAAACTGAATTGCACAGTAAATTCAAAACGTGATTACGCACGTAGGATTTAATAATGAAGAAAAAGTTAATCAAAACTAACACTAAAACCACCCGCAATGAGTCAGTTTTGTAGTTTTGCCTTTACTTATAGTATTTGAAAACGGTCTAGTTCCCAACAATGGATTACATTTAGGTTCACAGATTTACATTTTCAGAAAGTTCCCAGTCAAAACAAATGGCGAACCTTCAAAAATACAAAAAGGACGCAGCAAAAAGCTACGTCATAAAGCATGTTACATACGACAGGATAATGAACATTGCTGCAGGTACATAATTTGCTTTAGTGGCTTTTAGCTGCGCGTAGTATTTTGATATTAGACATAACATTGCCTATAAATTTGCGGTTGATGAGATTTTCATTGTAAGTACTTTAATTTAACAAGCTTCATAATTCCATTAATACTTGAATTTATATCTGAGTAAATGCACTCAAAGAAGGAAATGTCGTGAGAACTCGCGTGTCGCAAGAAAATTCTCGATTGTGTGAAGTCCTTCAACTGGAAATAGACAGGCTTATAAGAAATCCGTCCCCATCGTTGAGGTGGACCGTTTAGCAGTGCAGTGAAGATTACGATCATCAAGAAAATTATTTTATTTATTTATTACTGATCTTTGATGTTGAAATACGAGTATAGAAAAATTATATGAGTGAAGATGTGAACAGAACATTAAAGTAGTCCGTTAATCTTAAATGACATTATCAAATAATTTATTGGTCATTAAATAATGAGCCTGCCCCTAACATTCAATCTTTTTATAATGTCAACATCATAAATTTATCCAAGGATTTTAATGCACTTCCCGAACATATGTTCGATATCGCTGCTGTGTCCTTCCTACACAGACGGTGACTGTTCATACGCCTTATTATCCAATTGAATAAATTTAGTAAACGCTGAATCTCAAGTATAATAAAGGTAAATCATTATTTGAGTTTTGGACTTTGACGACTCTCTCCGGCTTATGCAAACCCAGTTACTACTGGGAGTCCTTAGTTATTACATTGTGATTTACTTAGGCTTGGATAACTTCTAATTTGAATAAGCGTTATAAATTACTTTAAGGTGTATGTGAACTTTACAGTTTGCATAATATCTACGTAGCTTATTGAATCATTTATTTATCATTCAAAGTCTTTATTATAGTTCTAAAATAAAGCACTATTTACTTCATTCCAACCGGCTTAATTATTTTAAACTAATGATAATACCTTTAATTCAGATGCCTGTTTTGAAATAACCAAATTTCTTTCAATGAACTGTAATAATAAGATAACAATATAAAAGAAAAAAAGAAAACGATCGGATGGTAAACTGTTAAATATGGATATGTTTTTTTTTTGTATGTGTATATAAGATAATTATGGTAATAGATTTTCCGTGAAAAATTCCGAATCTAATGTACTAAACTTGAAAACAAAATAATTCGAAATGTTGGCGGCGATCTGATAGCACTTGGATACCTACATATATCTTTAAAACTGGGGATAGAAATGTATAGATTCCATACAATAAATGGCATTGCTTCACATATACAATAATGATGTATTCGCCTGTATCCTCGAAGATGTAGGTACAAGTGTAATTTACATTCTCATTTGGCAAGCCAAAATTTATTTTAGTGAGTCAGCCCTATTATAATCACTCACTGGGCTCATTTCAACTGAGAATTCCATAATGGAAAAACCCGATAGCAGTTTGCCCGTCCCAAAAATTTACTTCGACAATTCTCGAACGCAAGGTTCAATTTATGCTTTGGGACTAATAAGAAAGAAATGCAGGCATTTCTTTAAAATTGTTGCAATGATGATTTAAATAAAAACTAAGTGAGGTCTAAGCGTGTAGTCAGTCGAGAAACTATGTCAGCAGACTGAGTTTGAAATAAGGTACCTTTTCACTGTCACTGCAAATTTAAGAGCTATAATTACAAAATTATTGAGGTGTTACGTATAAGTGCGTCAGTACCTGGATGACCGAGCTTTGCTCGGATTTTTTTTTTTTAAATTGTGTTTTTTGGAAATTATATTTAAGTACGAATTACTAATAAAATGATGAAATATGAATAATGTTACTTAACAGCGCCATCTGCTGTTGTGTCGTTAAGGCAATTGGTTGCTCACAAAAAATAGTATTATTATTCGCCAATTCGCCAATAGATGTCAGGAAGAGTCTACTCAAACGCCTCCTTTTTGTTATTTTTCTTCCAAATGACATTTTCTAAAAATGATTCCTAGCTAGATCGATTTATCGCCCCCGAAACCCCCTATATACTAAATTTTATGAAAATCGTTGGAGCCGATTCCGAGATTCCAATTATATATATACAAGAATTGCTCATTTAAAGATATAAGATAACAAACCCACCGCGTTGTTGACTGATATAGAAACAGTAAACAAAGTGAACCAACTTAATATAGGATAAAAAGCGTGACAACACACTCAGAGCGCGTGCATCGGAACAATTTGATGCGTTCGGTCAGCAGCTAGTTGAGCTCGTTAAACCCAACGTCATGACAGCAATTCCTAAAATTATGTGCCGCCATTATTGGTGTCATGGTGGTTGTAAATAGGACATAAAACAGCGAAATATTAATTGTACGCGGCGGCACAATTAATATTTCGGCAGGAACTCTAAACCGCGCGAAATTTCATTTGGTAGGTAATGAAATGTTATATTTTGTTGTATAAACCACACTATTGTGTTTATTTTTGTCGCTATTGATTTTTAATTTGCGTTTAAATTTATTTTACAACCTGCATAACATCATATTATAAACATTAAGAGTCTTAGATTAAAAATATTATGAGAAGTCTAAGCTATATTTGTCGAAAAATTTATTCGAAAGAAAATATCGAAATTGTTTTAAAAATATTTTATACAGTACTTTATACTAGGCATTTAAAAGTTAACCAGTATAAAGTGTTTCTTATGCATGTTTTTTTATATGCTCATAGTTTCCTGCCGTTAATTGGCGACAAGTTTTTTAATGTTTATGTAATTGAGACCACATCGATTAAATCTGTGTCGTAATGACTATATCCGCCAACTAAGAGTATTATATACACCTATACAAATCCGTATAAAATCACCATGATGGACAAGACTCACAAAATTGCTGAGTTATGTAAGGTATCTTTTTAAATACATGCAGTTCACTTAAACTTCTATTAAATTCATCATTAGCCCTTCTCATCAGGCCTCCTCTAATACTAAGAGCGTTTAAGCCTTAGTCCACCACGCTGGCCTAATGCGGGTTAGAGCTAAATATACAATAAATACAGAAGAAATTCCTAAGAACTTTTAGATGTGCAGGTTTCCTCATTATGATGTTTTCTTTCACTTTTAAAGTAGGTACGTGATAATACATAATGAATATACACATAACTTGGAAAAGCCAGAGATGTGTGCCTGGGGTTTGAACCCACGATTGCCGAGTTTCTCGACCGCGTGCCTATACTTCGAGGCCATCACTACTTCTAATTTGATTTAAATATTATTAAATAAATAGCGATAATAAAAACACTACTTTAAATGTTTGTTAACACGAACGTGATTTTACTAATTACTTGTACGAGGAAGTTAAAAACGAACTCAACAAAAAATCAATCAATACTACCTACATGACTCGACAATAGTAAATACCATACGGTAAAAAAAGGATCCAATCGGAGCAAATATTAGCTTTTAAATAAGTGTTTACTTTGAGGTTCAGCATATGTTTCTGTCATTAAAATATACAGTACGCTATCTGCTTATTCGACCATACCGACCTGAAGGTAGTTTTCAAATAACATTCTAAGTTCTTGGAATACTCTAAACTGAACTAAAATGAACGATGTGTACCATGCCAATAATGAAGTCATAGTCCAGTGGCGTACGAGCTATGTACATATGTATAATATACATATCTGAATATTTAGTAAAACTGTTCTAAACACAAAGGTTTTTTCCAATTTCCAATTTGACACTTGGTTATGTCCCTCGGCCGGAGTGTTCCAAATGGTTTCGGCTTGATCGACACTATGAAAATTGAGTTGCATAAAGTTTGCCGCGAACAATGGAGGCCAATATGACAGCTCTATTTTCAACTTTCATCTCTCATTAACTACAACAATAGAATGCAGTGTACGCTGTAATATATTTTGGAAAATAATTCCTATTAAAATTTGGTTTGTTTATGTATATTTTTACACCAGAGAACTAGGAAATGATCTAAATCTAATCTGCTTACTGTATGCATAGCTGAAAAATTGGATGTTAATTATTGGCTTGAAAAAAGATAGGTAATTAATGTAATAAACTGAAGGGAAAGACATTAAATGCAATAATAGTAATCCTTGGAACGGAATAAAAACATGAAATTTCCTGTTTGCATTTGTCTGTAGGCAGCGCAGCATGTTATCATGAGGTTTCGATAATCCCTAATTTGATTCTCAACCGATTTTGTGCTGTGATATTATGAAATATTTTTGCCAATAGGCATTCAATTTATATATTATGTACATTGCCTGTGTATATTTGTGTGAAACAAGCACAATTGTGCTGACTGTCGAATAATAATCTTGTTATTATTTCACATATCGATACCTTATTTATTATAACAGTAGACTGACAAAGAAGATGAACTTTATGGCTGTGCGGGAAGAGATCTATGTTAGTATTTTTAGACTGCACTTAAAGATGTCAGTGGCTGAAACCTACTGATATAAAAATATTTATTTTTTATATATTTTTATGCATTTTGATGTTTATAATGAATTATTTTAACCTTGTGACAATCAACGCGGATTCTCTAACTAGGTAATTCAATTTTTTGCTAGCATTATGTAAAAATAATTATGAGTTGCAACGGAACACATAATTATACTGCAATTTGTACATCCTATGAAGGGACCGGCGTCCTTTAAATATATGACGAGTTTGTCTTCTGATGTATTTATAAATCAATGTTATATATTTATCAGTCTTATCAATATTACTCATACATACATAACGTCACGTCTGTATTCCGCGAAGGGGTAGGCAGAGGTGCATTTCTACACCCACAATTCGCCAAGTAGGTATGTATCAGTCCCACGTAATAGGGTCGCCCCCTATTGCCTATTGCCGTTTTTCGGGCACATTTCCAGATTCCGGGCTGCTACTGAGAATTTCCTAATGGAAAAACCCTATAACACTTTGCCCGACCCGGGAATCGAACCCAGGACCACTAGATCGCACGGCACATACTTGTGCCGCGAGACCACGAAATAATAATATTATAAGTATAAAAGCAAAATACATAATAAATACACGATATGTATTCATTATTTTGAGTTGATATTTTAAACAGAGTAGCCACGAGATTGTGTCACAATTTTCTCCGGGTTCTAAAGCTTGAGCTTCGTACCTGATAAAAAGTGTACTGACGTATGTAAGTGCTACATCATTTTTTTTATAATCAAAAATAGCTTCGCTTCAAACTACTGCTCAAGTTCAACAATCATTAAAACATCTTGAAACATTATCCTGAAAATGCTTCTACTTAGCACTTAGTTATAAGTAGTGTATATTGATTAATTATAATCAATTAATATAAATAATAATACTCTAATTTTGACTAATTTATCATAATAAATTAATCAAAAATAGTTGCCATTAGCCGTCCTAAGACGAGAAATAACAAAAAAAGAAAATTAACTAATGTAAACCGATGGAACACTTTCTCTAAGAGATAATAAAAGTATCAACGCCTCAGTAATGGTTTGAAAATATGTATATTAAAGTGGCACAACAGAATCCAATCTCAACCTCAATAACATTAATAAAAAACATATTTACAACAAAACAAAAACACTTTCGACGAGACATGGGCATTTAATATAAACGCAGTAGAATAAATTAATCGACAGTAAGTTATACTTGCGTAGTTTAATATAGGTATCTTAATATGTTTTTATAGGCGTTTAAGTAATTGGCGTACCTATTAAAATTTCGTTATTATTACTTACCATCTTCTGTCATTTATAAACAAATATTAAATTATCTTCATAAATATAAAAAGTGTTTATTTTTTTCTCGCTGATGCAACTACCGGTGGTTAGGACTTCAAAGTTCGATGTTTGCCTTTTCAAATAATATTTCTTTTTAAATTCTATTATAAATTCATTAAACTTACCTTTGAAAATCAGCATCACGCAAACGACAAGTATATTAACCGTCGCCATTTTTAAAGTTCAAGCACTTAAGGCACTGTTTTCCCGCTATATCATCATCGACTCAGACGCGTGCGCGGCTCTACGCTGGCAGATGACTTGTGAGTGACACTGAGCCGGAATACGGAGCATTTGTGGAGTAAACATCACGCTTATTTTTAGTCATGGTATATGTCGCTGGATGAAAATGCGTTGGATGATTTGGTATTTACATTTTTAGGACATACTCTTTGTTGTGATCTTATTTGTGAAACCAATGCGCTGTACTTAATGCTTTGAATGGATTACATAGTAACCGTGAAACTATATCACATAATATTTAATGATATTTTATTGCTTTTCTGGTTGTTGCGACGGAGAAAATCTTTGAACCGTTAGGTCATTCAATAATTTTTATTACAGGAATACTTATTTTTTTAATTTTTTTTACTAAATTGGTTCATGAAATTCAACTCTCATAAATTTTACCATACAACTTATATGGGCTGGATGCAGGCTGCCTCCAACAGGTCACTATGGAAGTCATTGGGAAGGCCTATGTGCAGCAGTCAAGTCGTGATGGCCTCGAGGTTTAGGCACGCGGACGAGAATCTCGACGGTCGCGGGTTCAAACCCCAGGCACACACCTCTGACTTTTCGAAGTTATGTGTGTATTCACAATGAATAATCACGTACTTTAACGGTGAAGGAAAACATCGTGATGAAACCTGCACACCTAAAACTTCTTAGGAGTTTCTTAGGTGTGTAGTCCGCCAACCCGCACTAGGCCAGCGTGGTGGACTAAGGCCTAAACCCTCTCAATGGTAGAGGAGGCCCGTGCCCAGCAGTGGGACGTATATGGGCAGATGATGATGATGTTCAGCAGTGGACTTCCTTAGGCTGATAATGATGAACTTATAAGCGTAGGATTTACATAATAGGACCATGAAAATTGTTATAGGCTACTTTTACATACTTGTGCCGCCAGACTACGAGGCCGTCGGTATTGTAAAATAATACTATAAAGGTAGAAATAAAAATAATATAGTTTTGTGCAACATAGCTTCAATAAATATAAACTATTCCATTTCCACATCCATAACCTTTATATATTTTTGTAACCTTTAAGCATTGTATTTAGTTGTTGGTGTTATATTCGTATCTACCGTTAGAGCGACCAAAGTGCATTCATACGAATAAAAACCCGCTATAGTCGAGTATATACTAGGCATACTGTATGTCGAACAGGTCGATAGTCATAGTCGCTTCTTGCCAATTGACATTCCAATATAAAATGCGCAACACGACACTCTAAAATGCAGTGAAAATGTATGAATAGAGATTAAGACTGCATTGCACTTACTCTAAAGTGCCAACGAGGTCACTTAGTCGCGCCAGTACAAGAAAAATACAAGGTAAAATAACCATGAAAAGACAGTGTGGATCTTTCAGACGCATTATTACGTTATTTATCTGACTGCGCAATGTTTAATATTAATAAAAATTTGATTGACAAAAATTGATCCTCAATTGAGATTGGTCGTACATATTTTACCATTACAGTTAAGTGATATTAAGTTTATGGCTGTATCGAGCACAAATCATACGTTATTACCCGTGCTTACTTGGCAGGCTATATATTGCCGTATAAAAATTTACTAACAGATTTGAATAAAAAATTTGTTAATCCTTTCATAAATTTTGTCAATACAAATGATTAGTGAGTTTTGGCTCATAGTTTAGTATACTGTTCGAGTTGTTAAGGTTACAGTCAAAGATATTTTTTAATCATATAAAAGATACCTAAAATCGCCCTGTTAATATATACTTACTACGTTGTATCTGTAATGAGCTATGAATGTATGTCCAATTAGGACATAATGTAAATAACAAAATGGCTGAAAGTATGTTTTTTAAATACAGAATGAATAATTCTGATTATAATAATAAACTATTCACAATCTGTATCTTTAACTAATAAGGCTGTCACTGCTCTTACCTACAATCCTATTCTAAAAACCGTTAGAGCATTTATAGCACTGTTATTGACTGTTGCCATTAAAAATATGACCACGGATGCTTCACTGCTATTCTAAATATACAACCATAATTTCTGCATCATAGTCAGTATCTAAATGTGCGAAGGAGTATTCTCATTTTCATTTTACTTATATTTGTTTCAAAGCGGGAAAAATAAAGTAAAATGACCAGACTCAGCAAAATAGAAGAAAATAGTATTTACGCTGCGCGAAGATATTATCTAAAGTGGCCAATTAATTTTATTTTACAAGAGATATCTTCGCTCACCCTTATCTATTTAATCGCTATTCTTTCGCCACAACGCACATTTTTTATCTTTTTGCATAATAACCCTCCCCTTGGAAATTTACGGCATGTAATGGGAGCAATGAACAAGCAGTGTGTTCTTTTTTTAAGGGGCAGGAGTTGGAATGAAAGATGGCTTTAATTATTTTTGGATTATTTTTTTCAATTAGTTCGTTTCAATATTAGTTATATATTGTTTAGAAGGTTTTTTAACCAATTATAAAAAAATATGTGGCTATGTAGTCATTAATTCATTTTATTTGGCGTAAATTGGAAAATAAAGTATTTTACTCTACGAACATAGTTGTATTTTGTAATACTTGCACTCTCTATATCGGCCAAGAAAAGCAAGTATACTGTACCTATTGGTTAGCGCAGTAGTGTTCAGATAATGCAAATTAGCTTGAGGTAACTACCTCTCATCAATCAACATTACCCCAGCCGCATACAATATTTTGAGTGAAACCGTACTTCACTTATGTGTGATGCATCAATATTAGTCTCGCAATATTAGTCTGTTTGAGTTTCTATGTTATATATGTACACATTACAGGCTACAGCCAACAGCGTATGAAACGTGAGGCCGCGGTTTCTATTGGATTCGGGTCTAGGTATTTTAAAAATCGAACAGACATTGTAGTTTCTGAAACCCACGACGCAAGAACTTTATCTTACTCTTAGTGTACCATCGCGTATATGAATGTTGGGCGTATTTTGTATTTACGATGAGCGTTTTATTATTCATCAAAAATTTTATAAAAAATGGAAGACTTTCTATTTTATATAACAGTGGCTTGAATACTCCGGCCCTGCGCCTTTGCACTTTAACAAATCGCTTCTTGTTACTGAAAGGAACAACATTAAAAGGGGATGCCGATTTTGGCAAATATAAAGGGTTGTACGAAAGCACCAACGTTGCTTAATCATGCGCTTGTAGCACTCGGTTTAATGGATTAATCGCTATTTAATATAAAATTTGTAGCAACGCTCGCAGAACTATATCCACGCAGCTTGTTACCAACCTAATAAATGTTGTTTTTTGTGCGCTGTACCCTTTTCAAATGATATTTTTATGTTTATAGTTGTTTCTTTTTAATTTATTAAAAGAAGTACAATACTCTATTATCTATGTGCCAAAAAAATAAGGGCCAAATATGAATTTCTACATAAAAATCACATCAGGTTTATCTACGTAATAGAAACTGAGCGTATTATTAATTTACATAATTTCTAGTCTTCGCACTGCCACTATTTTCAAATGGATGCACTTAAACACTATACCCCACCCAGTAATTGCATTCGGAACTTATAAATAGCCGCAAACTTATGCCCGGCGACCAAAGAGGCAGTATTTTTTAAAAATAGCATAAAGCCATTATTATTTACAAAGACTGTTTATGTTACAATAAACCGACGCTTAAAACTTTTTTACGATGGAGAAAAACAAGTCTTAAGTGAACTGTCAGACGTGCGGTTCTTTGTAGTATATCAGGTCATGCTATTGCATGTTTTTATTCTACATACATACATACATAAACTCACGCCTGTATTCCCCGAAGGGGTAGGCAGCAGTGGCGGTACTTCCATAAAATCCCAAAAGTGTTACACGTTAATTTGTAATGTCTATTTATTGTGGGGTCAGGATATTCTCATTGATATGTCAAATTGCTTTTGTTAAATAAAGATTTAATGCTTAAAGATTACATATTATTTGGAATTTTGTAAGGCAATCTGTGCTTTTGGGCTTCTATATAAGTACCGCCACTGGTAGGCAGAGGTACATTTCTGCACCCACATTTCGCCAGGTATGTATGTATCAGTCCCACGTACGTAATAGGGTCGCCTCCTATTGCCTATTGCCGTTTTTCGGGCACATTTCCAGACTCCGGGCTGTTACTAAGAATTTCCTAATGGAAAAACCCAATAACACTTTGTCCGACCCGGGAATCGAACCCAGGACCTCTATATCGCACGGCACATACTTGTACCGCGAGACCACGAGGCAGTCATTATTTTTTTATTCTTTGCGGTTTTTATTCTTTGTATGGAATTAAATCTACCTAATGAATAACTTGGTTTATCCGAAATTACATTATATTCTTTAAACGTTTATTCATTCATCTGTTTTTAGATCCAAACTGTAATCATAGATTGAGCAACCGCCACAGGTTTTATGTTAATTTTAAACACTCACGCCTCTGTGTGTGAAAAGTTACGAAGTGGGGGATATCTGCTCCCACGTTTTTCCATTTGTGTTTTAAGTCCGACGTAGTCATCATTATCATCATCATCAGCCCATATATGTACATACATATGTGTCACAGCTGGGCACGAGCCTCCTCTACAGCTAGTGCGGGTTACACACAAGATTTTTTAGGTGTGCAGGTTTCCTCACAATGCTCCGTTCACGGTTATTACCATTACGGTCATTCTTTGATGGAAAAAGTAACGCATTGCCCGACTTCAGAAACCCAGATGGCCGAATACTGAAAGGCTACTTAATCTGAGGGCGACTTATATTTAAATGGCTGTTATAATTTAAGCGGTATACTGAAACATCATTTATCGGTTTTAAGACTGTGATTAACTAATGCCACTTAAATATAGGTCGCCCTCAGATTAAGTAGCGTATCAGTATTCGGCCAAGAATGTCTTAATCGCACACTGAATTATATAGCTCACTGAATTATATAGCTCATTATTATACGTCAGGACAAACGAAGCAGTCCCAAACAGTATAAAGTTTCATCTCTATCAATTACTCGGATTAATACCTGCTTAACGCCTTAAATCTCATTACATAAATTTAAAAGCCTGTTAAAAAGAGTTAAATACAAGTCTTTGAAAATTATGTTATAATGTTGTTTATTATCGCAGCACACATTCGCAATTCTACTTCATAACTAAGTTGCAACCGTCGCTTAATGTAAATTAATATTATTATGCGAAGTGCTAAAGCCGGTTGCATTCGGTTATTACGAAACTTTACTTTCACATTTCAAGATAAAATTTCTGAATGCAGTTATAATTGTTGGTGGAAGTGTGATTGAATTAAAAAGTATTTAATACGTTAGTGCATTTTAGTCACAATTTTCTTTATATTATCTGTCTGTAAATGTATACATATTTTTTGCTATAAATGAAATAGTAGGTAGTATACAACAGTAGTAACAACAGTCACAAACATTGTTCTAAACTTACTCTAACTATACGCCGTATGTTGTGAGTATCAGAAACTACCTCAGACATTTTGGTCCTACAAAGACCCACACCCGAAACAAATATTTATGGATCTTAAGGGTCAGGTATGTACGTGACTCGGTGAAGATAAACTTGCAGGCTAAATTGTTGACAGTCGACAGCCCCGTAGTGCAGATGGTTAGTAACCAGCTTGTGAAACGAGAGGCCACAGGTTCGATCCCTGCACCGATACAAATGTTTGTGTTATCCACAAACAAGGCTATGATAAAAGCCACAAGATCATTTTATAAAGAAATTTTTATCTACGCTAAGATCTTCTTTAAATGGAAGATTTTGCAGGTAACAGTTCTCTAATAAAAGGTAAACATAGGTCAATATCATATATTTTTATTTAGATAACTTTATACTGTCCATATTTTAACTTTTATGCAGCGTCTTTTACAGCATGTATGGGCCGGCACGACGATTGTCTTATATTAAACTTACGTGAAAACCATTTTATATTTCTTTTGTCGTTCACACTAAAAGATTAGAAAGAAATTTAAATCCCACTATATGTTTTTGCTGTTCTTGGGCAGTAATGATCACTTTTCACAATTGTTATAAGCATAAACCATGTAATGTTCATATGTCCAGAACTCCTGAGTGATATTTTGGAAGCGATTTGTTTCCAATAGAGACCTGCTTTTTTGTGTTCCTTATTTGGTCATTATGTAATATAAAAAAATAAAAACGAAATAAATTGAGTTTATCGATAGGGATAAGTAGACACTACGTAAAGAATAAAAAGATTGATTTATTTTCAAGCTTTCCAAATAACCCTATTTGAACGAAACCGTAGTGTAATAACACAGTAAATGAAAGGGCGGAACCCGATAACTTCGGCTCTTATTGCGCAAACCTTTTGGAGAGGAAACAATTTCGCCATTCGAGGGTCATTTCGACCACCTCCACTGTAATTTTAGGTAAACGCCTCGAGCGATGGCCAAACATTACGTACGGTCCCTTTTGGCACTTTTGTATCGCTTTGTCAATTGTTCAAACCATGTGGTACTTGTGGGTAATATTTTATTTTGTATTTTGATAAGAAAGGACCGTCTCATTGATTAACGCGTCTTCTATTGAGCGGTATTAGGGCTTATTCCCTTTTTCCTATAAGGAAACGCACTTCAACACTTGCACTATTTGATTCAGCACCTATGTTTCGTCAATGATTTTTTAATCCCGTGTAAAAAGGTGCTAGTCTATTTTATTGTTACATATTTCAATTCGTAAAGATTTATATGATATTTTTTTGTGGACAGCTATGCTTTTTTAATTTCATAAAATTATTTATTTAAAAATACACATATTCAAAAAGTCATGCTCGTGTGTTTCGGTTCATCATCATCGAGGCCACAAAAATCTATTGCTAATATTTCGATTAAATCGCATTCAATTTTGCAAAGTCACACAAACCTTAAATTAATGACGTGTGCTACACGTTCGGCGATAGGAAATGGCGGCGCATAGCGGACTCGGAAAATACTCCGTAGAACTGCTTAACAGTACTTTATGGCATCAAACTCGGTAAACGATAAATCAAAAGATAAATTCGTCGTAGAAGTACGTCGAAATACTGCATAATTTTTAGTACTCGTCTAGGTCGTTGAAATGGGCGATAACACGGGTAATGTCCAATGCTTTCTCTGACGTCACGAATAAAAGTCTACTATTCTTTTCATACTTGAGGTTTTATTTTTTAAATTTTAAGACAGTGGGGAAACTTGCAAATAATTCTGCTATCAGAATATCGAGAGTATTTGGATTCTGCCTTTCTAATTAAAGGACAATTGGGAAATCTCAGTAGGCTGAGGCTTAGGCTAAAGGAAAACAAATGTCTCCTACAGTAGTAGCTACCTAAGTAATATAAACGTACTACTACTAAAAAAACGAATTTAATGATTTTATGAAGGCGAGAAGAAAACAGATTACGAATACGGAATAATCTTAACGTATAGAAATACTTTTCACACTTGGGCAGCAATGACTATTTACTTGATAGTAGTAGTATTGGATGCAGGCTGCCTCCAACAGGTCACTATGGAAGTCATTGGAGGAGGCCTGTGTTCAGCAGTGGACTTCCTTAGGCTGATGATGATGAAATAGTCATTGCTGCTCAAGCGTGAATTACACCTGATCGTGAACCGCATAATCGTCAACCTACCGAAACTCGAAAAAAAACTTAAATATAATAACATACCTCCTTTCACACTAAACAATATACCAACTGTAGCCAAATAAGATGTCATTGAACGTAATGTCTTAGCAACAGCTCCTTAGCAACAATTTTAATTAATTAAAAACAATCTACACAAGTTTCATGAGAAGTAAATAATTAGCGCAGTCCCTTTTTACAGCGTATTAAAGTTCCGACAAATTAGAACACAATTAGATTTGTTCTACCGAAACTGGGGCTCACAACCTCCCGGCTAATAGATATTACTTTTGGACCAATTCACTTTAGTTCTGACGGACTCTGATTAAATTTCAAATCGTCCTGTCCACCATTAACGGAACTAATATAGTTAACATCTGCTGCAGACCCTAAAGAATAATGCTTAGAATTTTCCGTTAGATTTTTAGACAATCTTTTTAGATTTTACTGGCGTGTGAAAGGCTTTTGAAACTGGGAAAGTTCTTACAAAGGCTATTACGAGCAGAGTGAAATGGTTAGTACATAGGTAACATTTTATGGCGTGATGGGTGGTTCTTGAGGTTTAGACCTTAGGGCACATACCTATTATTTTACTTTACCCATACCTTAAAGGCTTTCACACCAAAATATTATTAGAAATTTTCCACTCTCCATTAAACCTACATAATGATCATAAATTTATAGGCTGTAGACAAATGCACATTATACAATCGTAATCGCAGACGAAGAACATGCATGAAATTGACATAATATAAAACCACGATTTATGTCAATTGCATACATTTTCATCTCTGTGTTACGGAGGCTGTCAAACATTTTATAGAACTAATTATAATTAAAATCACATACATACTCACACTTGTATCCCCAAAAGAGGTAGTCAGAGGTGCGTTTCTGCCCTAAATTTCGCGATATCTATTTTTGTCCCACGTAATAGGGCGCGAACCTAGTGCCGTTTATCGGGCACATTTCTAGTGTTCGTTCTGCTTCTGTAAAAATCCAATAACACTTTGCCCAACCCGAGAACCAAACCCGAAGCCTCTTGATCGCTCAGCACACATAACCGTGAGAACACGAGTAATAATTAAAATGGATATCCACTAACCACTGCACATAACATCCTGTATAACACAGATGATAAAGTCTTTGTACTAAATTATTTATTACAAAGAGCTTTGTAGTAAACTTGACACCCTCAAGCGTTTAGTACCTTTATATTCAGGGTAATGAAACGACCCCATTTGTTTGAGAGCTGTATGTGTGTCTGAGTGTTTTAGGGCACCACGTAATTAAAACGTTTTATTAATTTTCCGGCCATTACGTTGAGGACAAGGGGGTAGTTTTTAACTTGGTAAAGCTTTCATCAAAACTAACATTGTTTATGTATAAACAAATAATAAAAACTTTCATAAAAAAAGCCTAAAAATTAAAAAGCAAGAAGGAATTGATAACACCTATCCTACAATCTACATATTATTTAAACCTATGATTAAATGTATTTAACAATTCCAGTACAATGGCGAGCTAAGCACCCAGTTATTAAATAAACACTGATTTTTATTAGAATACAATAAACTGTTTGGATAACTAATTAATTATTACAATTTTTTAACCAATTATATTTTTTAACCAATTGAAGTCGTTGCTTAAGATAGAAGCCGGTTAATAAATGTCTCGATTCTGGCAGCGTCGTGGCATTACTACCACGGTAATATTATCTAGGTAATTACCTTGTCAACTTTGTGTACCGTGCTAACATTGGATATGTACAGAACACATCCAAACAGCCTAAGCATTATATAACTGGCTACAACCCAGTGTAGGTATAAGGGCGTCAAGCCGCCACCAAGATTACTTAATGGAGGTTTCATCATCAGCATTATCGGCCCTTATACGTCCCACTGCTGGGCACCGGCTTCCTCTACAACTGACAGGGTTTCGGCCTAAGTCCAACACGCTGGCCTTGTGTGGATGGGCAGTAGAGGTTTGCAGACAGAAATATACACATCTATGTTTTTCTTCATCTTTTGAGTGAATATTATGCTACGTATCGTCAAAGAGGTTTCAAGTTAGGCTTTAACCTGAAGTGATTAAATTTCAATAATCATAGACTACTATAACACGTTAATATTTACTCACGAGGTGATTTGAATTAAACGGTTTTATCTATTCTATATACTATGCGAGTAATATGAAGTGTTAAATGACTGCCTTCTTGGTCCTGCAGTATAAATAACCGTGTGCGATTCTTAGGTTCGTTTATTAGTCTAAATATTCTGCTTTTTTCTCAAGATAATCTAAGTATTCACCCGATATTATCTGTGTTATAAATGTATACAAACATAAATTTTATCTAATAATCATTTTTATGTATATTATAAAATTATTCTTTAAAATTGAACTCCAAGCTTTTAATTAAAAAACATAGTTACCTATAATCGCGCTAAGAAGTCGTAAAATTGTAGGTACATTCATTACATTACGCCTTTATACGCCGAAAGGGTAGGCAGACGTGTATGTCTGCTACGCATCAGTCCCACGTAATAGGCGGCGAGCCTATTGCCTAACTGTAGAAACCTTGTTTTTACAAATCGTGCTTATTTTATTCTCGAAATAAATAATTGAAAAATAAATCGAATATTGCAAACGAAACTTCCCATCACCTGTTTACGATTCGAATATTGTTGAAGAAATATTATGAAAATGTAAAATATTTTCGATCTCGCGTTCAAATCCGATTTGGGTATTTCGCTTTGGGCGAGGATAGCGTATTTCGCACACACCTACGCCACACTTTCCTCGAGTTTTATGTATTCTTACACTTTGTTGACCAAATGTTCGTACTTACAAGTGTTATTGCAGTTTTCCTTTATAGATGGAGAGTTGAACAACATTAAGAAAGAGAAAAATTTGAGGAAGGATGAACTGCAGAGGCTTAACGTATAAAACATTATAATTTGTATAGCTGTTGGGCATTATTATTACATAGAAAATTCAAAATGTTTACAATTTTATGGATTCAAAAATCATACACAGACTTGCAAATTAAAACGCGCGATGAAACACAAAAAAATGTTTGGTTGTCCTCTCCCAACGTGTACAATGATTGATTGTTACGTTCAGAAAAATAAGCAAAAACGTGCCATTTCCCTACGGCCGGTAGCTGCCGCGGCTCGCGGTGACATAAAATGGCTTTTAGATTAAAAGCCACCGAGCTGACGAACATGACCGACTGACTGATGCCCCGGGGGTATTGGCTTTGGACGCGGCGCCCGCGTGGTCTCCCTACCCCGAAGCGTCAAGCCACTTGATTTCATTAAGTTATTTTATCTTAATGTTTAAGTGCCTACTTCTGATACCTTTGTAACAAATATTATAGTTTAGATGTTTGTATTTTAGGCAAAAAAACTAACAGATTATATTATCTTTGTAGTCAAAATCGAAATATTCTTTGTTCAAGTCCTTCATGAGAGCTTTTGAATTATAAAAGTTATACGCTGCCGCTGTGGAAAAGAAGCAGCATAAGAAATTCCGCTACTGGCAAATGAAATACAATTGAAGTTAAATGTAAGTCTGACTTGTTTTTTTAAATTAATATTTTAACATAAATTTTAAAAGATAATAGTTGATAAATATGCGTAAAGGTAGGTGGGCACGTAGCCAGCAAGCATAAAGTCACGAATTCGCTTCTATTTTGAATTCATGTCAATTATTAACAAGTGAACAAGCCCGTGTTCAATGTAACCGCATCTCGCTGGGGAGACACAGATGGTCCACGGCATTACCATCACGAGGGGAGCTCAACAGTGAACGTCAATCAATAAATGTAGTTTACCGTCTGATGAACCTCAATATTTTACTTCATTTATAATATGTAGAGAATAACGTGCGGTAAATTTAATTACTTATTAAATAAATAAAACATTAAGTTCCACTTTACATAAACGGGTACAGCGGATATACGAATAAGTAAGCAATGGCACATCGGGAAATTAATTAACATAAAAATAGTTACGCCGTCAATGGGTTCTGAAATGTTGGAAGATAGAATGTACAGAAGCGTTTTGAGTAATAGTGATAATGTTTTGAAAAAAATTAATTTAACAGATAAGCTTGTACGGATGGTCGGCGCGGAAAAATAATCACAATATCACCTAATGGTACAGCGCGGTTTAAACAAAGTGTCGACTGGCCGAAAACTATTGTCACAATCTGTCACCAGAAGACAATTTGTTCAATTATTTGACAGCCCCGTGGCGCAGTTGGCTAGACACCAGCTTGCGAAACGAGAGGCTGCGGGTTCGATCCCCGCACCGAGACAAATGTTTGTGTGATCCACAAATATTTGTTTCGGGTCTGGGTGTTTGTGAGACCGAAAAGTCTCTCGTAGTTTCTGATACCCACGACACAGGACTTGTACCTAGTGTGGGGTCAGAACTATGTATGTGACTGTTGGGTGTATTTATTTATTTATTATAAATATGTTTTATTTATACTGAAAACTATACATTTTTATTTATTATTCATCATGTAATTATCTCACTGAACTTAGCCAGTTAACTTATTTTATTTTATTTTTATTTGGGAAATACACAGAACAATCAATAAACTTAACAAATTGGCGAACCTACACCTCTTGAATAAAACCTGATTGTTTCCAAAACTCTTCGCCTTTAACGCAATTTCCGCAGAATTATTGGTTTCATCGTTCATTCCCAACGTGTTCAAGATTGAGGCAACTTTTGGTCGCAGCTGCGTCGAACACCGCGATCTAAGCGCAGACAAGTTATTCGCCTCAAATAACATATACGGATGGTTTTTCCCGCCACAACTGCACCAAGTTTTCAGACGTGCGAAGTTTTTGATGAAACAGCCATTTGTATGTAGGGATGAATGTCTTTGTTGTTTAGTCTAGCCTTTTATCTTGTAGATAAAGTTTCAATTTTTAAATTATGATATTCGTTTAGTACTAGGATAATAACTGTTAATAGCAATAGAACTTATGAGATATTCTTCAATTTCTACGGTTGTAATAACAAAAAAAAAACAACAAAGCATCACTTCTGTCTTAAAATGGTCTCTGTCTATAGACAATATACACTTCCATAGCGAAGTGACTACACTGGTTCTTGATAATAACGAGCCTTGCGGTTCAATTATTAGAAAAACGAAGGCCAGATATGACAGCGACTATCTCATCAGTAGACACTAATATTCCGACCTGCTGCTTCTCGGATATGAGAGATTTCGACACACGACGCGCTTAAACAGGTTATCAAAATGGAAATATTACGTGGGACTGATGCATACCAGGCGAAATGTGGGTGTAGAAATGCACTTCTGCCTACCCCTTCAGGGAAAACAGGCGTGAGTTTATATATGTATGTCTTTATACCATGCCCACGTAATAGGGGGCGAGCCTATTGTCGTTTTTCGGGCACAATTCTAGACTCCGTGCTGCTACTGAGAATTTTCTAATGGAAAAACCCAATAACACTTTGACCGACCCGGGAATCGAACCCAGGACCTCTAGATAGCACGGCACATCCTTGTGCTGCGAGACCACGAAAGAATTCTGCTACGGTAAGCCACAATTTTTGTATCGACCGGGCTGCAAACAATCACTTGCATTTAAATAAAACAAGATCGTACTTTACTTCTGCTCTGTGGATTTGGGCGAAAGAGATCTACTTCGGTAAGCCCTGCCTGTCGTGGGCGTACTACGAGGTCGTGCGATGTCACTGAAAGATTTAAGTTGTGCGGTAGAGCACGTGGGCTCTTGATTGTCGCGAACGTCCATAATAAGTGAACGTCAAAACAGGGTGAAGTAGATGGCATCTCAAGACCTTCCAATTTTGAGGAGTCCAAAATTGGACGGGGTTCGTCGGGCGGCAGCGGGGACTAAAGAAGGGAGCTTCTCGCTCTGAGATACCGTGGTAACGCTCTAAATGCGATCGACAGCCAGAGATAAGTTATAGTTAGTTTGCTGGCATAGGATTTGGTTAGGAAGCCAACTCAGTTAATTGGACAATTATACCGTGCATCGAGTTGGAAGGCCGGAGACCACGACATACCCCTTTCCGCGTCCTCCAAGGTACTGAAAGGTGACCTTAAAGCGCTTTCCTCTTGCTCAACAAAAGTTATTGCCTAACTGTCTAAAAAAAAATAGGCAGTCTGAAAAGCCGCACAAAACATTAAACAACTATAATAATCTTTAAAGGCGAGCAAAAAACGACACTGATAAATGGAGGTTTTTTGTTGCCTCTTACATAAATTAATTGAAAGCTAGCGTTTTGCTTTTTTGCTACGTCTGGCGTTGAAAAGTTAATTTGTAGTCTTATCTCTAGTACTTATTAGTTAGTTAAAAAATTATAGTTTAATGTTGATATTTTTTTCCGTGCTCTAGCCGAGTTTTACAAAGACTTAATTATTCAGTGTCTGTAAAGATATTATGTAATTGGCTCGCACTAGGTCAATGTGGTGTGTGATTACAGCGGTAACCCAAACGAAACAGGAGCTCTTGTCTGACTCTAGGAAATACTACATACATAATATATGAATTGCGAATATTTATCATATCACATCCAATTTTGTAGTTTGAGAATTCTCTATGATTTTTTTACATTTACACATACGTACCTAAACCAGTGGAGGTACTTCCATAGTAGCTCAAAACACGTTAATTGTTCAATGTCCCGTTTATAATTGTTTATTGTGGGGTCAGGATATTCTCATTTATATGTCAAATTGCTTTTGCTAAATAAATATTTAAAGCTTAAAGATTATTATTCGGAATTTTGTAAGGCAAGTTGGGCTTTTGGGCTTCTACCGTTCCGCCCCAGAATAAACAATTATTAACTAGACATTATACAATTAAAGTATAACGATTTTGGGCTTCTATGGAAGTACCGCCACTGACCCACACCTGTATCCCCAAAGAGCTGTAACACTACACCCAAATTTTGAGTCCCACGTGACAGAGGCATATACAGAAGCATTGATTATTGTATTTGATAACGCACGTACAACGTGACCCATAAAACGTCATTATAATAAGAGTCACTAATGGATAAATAAAATGAAGCCACTTAAAACGTCGACATAGATGAACGCAAACGTGAATAATGATGGAAAACGCTTTATAAAAACCATAACTAATAGTAATTGATTATGCTCATATGCTGCCCTACAACATTGAAGTGTCTAAAAGAAATAAGTTATGAAACCTTATAGTAAGAAAACTTGAATCTGAATAAATTTTAAACATAAAAATGCGTGCTGAATATTACATATTGAACGCGCCTTTAAGTTACAACACAAAGTATCTATATCAAAACCATATTTACTCTTTAAGTCACACAATATTGATATTCGAAATATACGTAATATGACAATTTGAATTATGATATATGTGGTCTTAGTATATGTATATCTATGTAGGATTATCTAGGTACATAACTTTAGAAGAGAGCGAGGAAAAATATTATTTGGTTATGGTGTGCATAAACCCTCATTAAAAATTTTGAGTTTTTTAGGTCCCACCGCTCATTTAGAACTTGGCAATTTCTATTTCTTTAGCCTGACCCGGGAATCGAATCTAAGATAACTCAATCGCACGCCACACGATTATACCGCGACACCAACGATTGAGTTAATAAATGTCTGCAAAAATACGCTACAAATGTATCCATTTTATAATCACATATCTCGCTTGTGCAATATCCAGTTATTTCAAAATGTGGACGTAAAATAAAAACAGGAAATGATAATCATTAACCTTTTATATCCGTTCGGAAATAAAATTCCTTTTGAAAACGCTTTTTTATCTATAATAATAATAATAATACTCTTATCCGCCAAACCGCACAAGGCCAGCGTGGTGGACTAAGGCCTCAACCCTCTCAGTTGTAGAGGAGGCCCGTGTTTAGCAGTGGGACATATATGGGCTGACGATGAATACTCTTATCTAAAGATTTTACTTGAAATCTTGCAGATGTGAGATTCATACCTAAATAAAATAAGGCGAGGAACCATGTTAAGTAGCTTACAAACATACATACATAAACTCACGCCTGTATTCCCCGAAGGGGTAGGCAGAGGTGCATTTCTGCACCCACATTTCGCCTGGGTATGTATCAGTCCCACGTAATAGGGGGCGAGCCTATTGCCGTTTTTCGGGCACATTTCCAGACTCCGTGCTGTTACTGAGAATTTCCTAATGGAAAAACCCAATAACACTTTGCCCGACCCGGGAATCGAACCCAGGACCTCTAGATCCCACGGCACATACTTGTACCGCGAGACCACGAGGCAGTATAGCTTACAAAGTAACAGATAAATTGATTTTTTTTACTATTGCTTGAGAAATTTGTGTGACTGCCTCTCGTATAGTCCTAAGGTTAATTATCAAGTCATGCAATTCCATTTGTGAAAGTTTACAATTTTGAAACAGGGCCTTTAGGGTTTTTTTGCCACCAATTTGATACGCTCCTAGTATGTATATAGTTTGAGTACTATTTTTCTAAAGCTAAGTAATCATTAGCTAAAACGCTACCCTTAAAATAATTTGTATTGAAAATTGATAATGAATGAAGATTAGACACAGCTCAAACATACAAAATCCATCACAGTAAAGGTCGAAAGTAATTTATAACAAGTTTTGTAGCGCGACGTCCAATCGATACAACAGAAAGCCTTGTTAATGTTGCTCCTACAAGATAAATAGTTTCTGGTGTGCGAGATTTATCGTCGTCTTCCTCGATGATTCGGCATGATAACGAGGGTAATGAGGCTCTGATAATCCTGAGAATTGAACGTTCTTGGCCAGTGTTCACTTAACGCTTCGCTGCGGCGATTGATTGAATTATTAGGGTAACTGCGGTGGCAAATCAAATCAATTTATTTGTGAATTGCTTTGATGTTGTTTATGTAAGTCGGAAGGCTGCTGGAAAATGTATTGCTGTCCAAAAATAACAACCACTACAAGAAATGACTAAGATTATCACTCGCGAAAACACAACCACGCCGGCTCGTCCAAATAAAGATGATGAAAAACTTGCATGTTACATGTTGTCGCTTTTCGCTTGGATACGACCAAAAATATTGTGTACTCTACAATTTTTATTACATCGATAACGATGTAATCCATCTCTCCCAGGCAACCTTGGTATGTATATAATAAAATAAGAAAACAGTAAATAAAGGCGAAAAAGACAGCACAAAAACATTAATAATATTTATTTATCCTAAAACCCACTAATTCATAATTACATATCATGTGTAGTGTAGATACATGCATAGTTAAAAAAAAGTGAATAATAATGTTTCGTTTCTCAAGTAACCTTACGGTTTTAAAATTTAGAGTAGATTTTGCGTGAGTGATTTCGAGTGGCAGAGCATTCCAAAGTCGAACTACAGTAAAAGAATGTTCGTAGTACATTTTGACAGCCCCGTGGCGCAGTTGGCTAGCTACCAGCTTGTGAAACGAGAGGCCGCGGGTTCGGTCGGCGGTTACTGAGACAAATGTTGTGTGTGATCCACAAGTGTTTCGGGTCTGGGTGTTTGTGAGACCGAAAAGTCTCTCGTAATTTCTAATACCCACGACACAGGACTGGTATTAAGTGTGGCGTCAGAACTATGCATTTGACTGATGGGTGTATTTATTACATTGAATCATGGGAGGAGTTTTAAGTTGGAGCGTATTCGAGGAATGTTAGGATCGGGTGTGAGGTACAAAAACTTAAAACGATATTTTAGGTATTGGGAGCGACAGGATTAAAATTGATACTGTACGATAAAATCAATATACGAGTATGAGCATTCTAGAAAAAAATAGTTTTGAAATAATCGTATACAATTTCCCTACCCTTTCGGGAGTAAAAGCATGATTTTATGTTTGTGTTTGTGTGTGTGTGTGTGTAGTATTAAATTTAAAAGGAAAAAATCTCTACTATTAAAGTGACATAAAAATTCAGGTGGGCACGTATTAAATTCTCTCCAAGCAACTCTACACATCGCTGTCGGGATCACTCAATCGTCGTAAGTAGATTAGATATCCTTTGAACCCGAAGGATCAAAGTGGACCTCTGAGCGCGATTGTGTTTAACTACCCTCCTACATCTTTTTTTTTTTATACATAATGTGGATTCATCTCAAAAATAACTTATAAAGCTATTAACAGCTTTTTAGCTTAGAATAGTGTAAAAATAATGTATAATTTATAGTGTAAATATGTACGCACATTCTTAAAATCATATCTGTTTTATTTTACTCTTTCATCTGACCCTCATCGTGGCTCTACAAACTCTAACAACTATAATATTATGACATTGCGCTATGAATATGACATTGTGATTCGGTTCACAAATTTAAAGCATCCTAACCAATTAAACTCGATTCAACCGAAAATCACCCTTTCATATCGAACAGAATGCTTAATGATCCATCGTAAAAATGAAATTATTTGCAAAAGCTCGTGATTGACAATCGCTAATTGTTGTTGACGTCATCATAATTCGACTGATTGTAATTCAATGTTTGTTTTAGTATTCAATGCGTATAGCATTTTATGACACTTAATTAATCGGTTCATTAAAATGGATGAACAAATACATCAGATTTACGCAAACAAGCGGCTAAATTGCGAGGACTTTGTTTACGTTTTGACCGATATAAAGGCTCCTAATTTCCCATTATATGGAATTGTTTACCCCAGAATATAGTTCTGAAAGGAGATCGAACCGTTTGACATTAAAGAGAAATAACAAATGTAATTTACTGAGGACCGTATTGTGAATATCACAAAGATAATGTGACAATAGCTTAAAAGAAAAATACTTTGACCAGTATTTTTGGCGTGATTTATTTGTTAATTCTTTGATGTTTATTATTTACATAAATGTGTAGCAATGGTACAAGTTATTTACATTAGAAATTTTGAAACTAGACGACATCGACGACTTTTAAAGTACAAACAGTGTGTAAAAAGACCGTGATCGACAACTAAGATAGGCAATAACTCGGTTATACATTGAAGCTAAAAAACATCCCGAAATAAAACCATTTTCCTGACTACCATAACAATTAAATGGCATATTTTGATAAGGAAAACGGCAATTTTTTTTCTATATACATATATGTCACCGTAAAATTGTAAAAAATTGTGTCGCGAGATTGTAAACTGTCGAAAGATTGTGAACTGCTTACAATGTAACGTGTTATTCGAAGGCTGTCCCTGATTGGTCGGCCTTACAGTAGACCATTCTATATCCATAGAGTTAGGTTAAGTTAGATTAGTATTCAACCAATCAGCGCGCGAGGTGCGTTTATATCCATTACGGTTCACAATCTCGCTAGATAGATTATAATCTAACGGTGTTTACAATTTTACGGTGACATATATACTTCCAATTTTTTGTCATATAATTCCTGATTCAAAAAGAGCATTGTGTTTTTTATTGTTTGACTTCCTTTATTTATTTTGTCGTGAGTATTGCTAGCAGCACCATACTACATAAAACAGAATACCATACACAAGTACAGTTCACAGTGTACAAAGCGTTCCGCCGTCTGAGATCGACCTAAATTTATCCCACTAATTCTAAAAACGCAGTTGAATCAAGGGCCTGACATCTCTCAGTTCATGGAAACAAAAAAAAACATGCAAACAAACATGCATGCAAAAACAAACTAAATAAATATTATACCATGCTCACCTACACTCATATTCCGTACCTAAATTTAAAAAAGAGAAGAGGAGCTTATCTTGACTTGGAATTCAAAGTTGTATGAGTTAATACTCAGCATTTTGAGGTCTATGGGAACTGTCTAGGTTATGGTCTCGATGATGTGGTTCCTCACATACCGCTACACTCGGCGGTCGTGCATCTTAAATCTGCGTACCTATGTATAAAATGCTTACACCCAGGTTTTGGACCTATATGGGTTGGATTTGGATAGACAAAAAAAGAAAGGAAATTCCGCGTGAACAAGTTTTACATATTTCATTACATATGTGTTGTTAAATTGAATTTTAATTCATTGCCAATACTCATCTAATTATAGATAATTACAGGCTTTATCAAGTGTTCATTCTTATATCACAATCAGAACATCAGCCCTTGTACCCTTGGAAATAGATATAATTTTTAAACCTCCAAATATTACCACGATATTTACAGACCGATAATATAATTGGACACGTCTTGAATAGGACCAACAAAATACACAAGGGTCCAATAATCCTGGATGAATCCATTACTCCCGTTGTTGTCCATTAGATGGACGGCACGTTATACGGGCTTATCGAGATCAACAAGTTTCGTCGAGGTACAAATTTCATCGCCTCTATAATTTGTAATTTAATAAAACTGTTGCAAAAGGTGAAAGTTTAAACGAGTTTGCGAACAAACGCTTTGTTTTTGATAAGTTTAAAATTTCGGCTTGACGGCCCCGTAAAATTAACGTAAACTCGAGTAGGAGTGATTTTTAAGTATGACGTAAAACAACGTGTGACGAGAAACAGGAGAAGTGAGGTGAAAAATCGGTCCACCCGTTTCAGAGATTAGCCGGAACAGACAGACAAACAAAAATTAAAAAAAACGTTATATTGGTATATGTGCCGCGTATACATACATATGCATTTATTAAAAAGCGCTTATTTTAATATTACAAACAGACACTCCAATTTTATTTATTTGTATAGATTAGCAAATAATGACGAAACTATAGAATTATAAATAAATTATTTTCCAGATAATAAATTCACAATTTCAAATGCTAGACGACAGTTGTAAAAGAATATTATATAATATTAAAAACAGTAATTGGTAATTGACGCAAATGAAGGTGCGCTTGAAGTAGTTCGCCTACATTTACAGCTGGCGTCGGCGGAGGCCAATTTACTTTGTGTTTCTTGTAATGCATTCATAATTACAAGGCATGTGGATCTATGTTTGTCATTGTTCTTTATTTATATTACTGGAAGACGGTTTTGTACCAGTCGTTATTTTTTATATTAAAGAAAACAGGATTAGTATCCTGTAACTAATGGGTGATTAAAGAAGTGAAATTATAAGACGGTGGATTTGTAAAATATTTTGATGTTTTATTTAAGGACTTCGACCTGCTAGAATCGATACATAAGTATTTAGAAATAGAGGAATAAAATGGGTAGAGGTGCGTTTCTGCGCCCACATTTTACTAACGTTGTTTTTGTTTCACGTAAAAGAGCGCGAGCCTTTTGCCAATTTTCGGGCACATTTCCAAGCCCAGTGATGCTACTAAGAATGATCTAATGGAAAAACCCTTTGCCCGAATTATACCCAGGACCTCAAGGTCACACAGTACTATTTTGCCGCGAGACCACGAGGAACGTAGCAATAATTCTCAAACAAAAACTGTGTAATTGTTCAAAAAAATATTAAAAAGTATTTGTCTGTTTTTTTGGATATTCCAAAAAAAATGTTTTGAAACAAAGAAAGAAAGAAAGAAAGAAGTATTTATTACTAGCACAATTTACATGTAAAATATAACAGAAAACAAAGAAAAAAAAATTTAATAATAATTGCACTAGCAATGGTACCTCCCATTCAGCTACGTGCTGCAGTAACGCGTGAACGATACTGATACGCTGATTTTCAATGGGAGGCCCAAGCTACGTACGGACGTTTAGTCGGAGTAACAATAATTGAAACAATAAACTTAAAAACTAATGATATAAAACAATAAAAAATAGAAGCAATAATTAAAAGAAAACTAAAACAAAATAACAATAGTAATCGATATCATAAACACAATTGCACTTTATACGTTTACTCTACATGACATTATGTTGCGAAAGTTTTAGTCATCCTTAGTTACCTAGACAGTTGACGGTACTTTTACTGGCATATAGCTGATTTTATAAGGAGTAACATAGATAACTAACACTTAAAAAATGGATTTACCCAATAACCAATAAGACTATAAATACTTTCAAATTTACAGGTTTCTATACTATACTTACTTTCGTCAAAAAAGTTAATATTAAGAAAACATAACTTCGTGGAGTCATATTTGTGTAGGTACTAGGAATTGGACTGTGACGGTATAAAAAGTTTTAATTATATATCGGCGAAAATCCACATGCTCATCTCAAACATTTTGAGATGGGAAACTATATATAACAGAAATACCCAGAAGTTATGTCTAGGATTCCTTTATGTTTGAATTATGGTGCGCCATTTAAATGTCATTGTCATCATATGTCATCTTAGCGCCAGCGCCAGCTACCGAAGATCGGCAAAACATTGTTATAAATTTGTACGTAAATAAGTAAATAATAATGACATTTAAGTGACAGAAATATTAGAAAGTTAATTTAGTTTGTTTATTAAAGAAAGATCGACAAATAAACTTTTAATGTCGTTTCTTTGTTTTACAAGGCAATACGTACAGTTAAATTTGTCCTCAACAAAACTAAGAAGGACAACAAAATAGACTGGCAATGAAATTTATAAAGACATTTTTTTTCTTGTTGAAGGGATAACATTTTGAACAAAAATTACTTGTTGGTACATATTGGTGTTTTTTTTTTCTAAACATGTAAATCAATGGCTTACAATAACACGTAGTTTTAAAATGTCGAATTATAGCAAAAAATAACTTGTTTGTATGACGCACGAAGTGTCATAGATTTCATAAAGCTGACACTCAATTTTCACGTTATATAGGATATCCTTTTATAGCGCGGAGACTATTAGAATTATTGTCGGTCGTTGTTCTCTTAAATTTCCTCCGGATTGATAAAACTGTTAATTGATTTTTGTGATACCAACTAAAACGCTTGAGGCCTAACGCGTAAATGCTTGTAAATTGCATTTTCTTGTTCACCCATCTACAAAAAGGTTTCAATAATGTTCAGAAAGGACTTGACTACATTTATCTGTCGCTAGGTTTTTTTTTTGAAATGAAAACTATATAATATTGTAAAGAACGCAGTCATAAAATTTATTTTTATCTTGAAACCAAAAAAATTAAGGTTTTACTTCTACCACGTGTAAATTGCACACATGTTTTTATTTTCTTTGTTAGAGATTTCATTTGACGAATGTTACTTTGTCTTGGCAGCCTGATCTATATTATGTAGCTTAAAGGCGGGTATATAGAATATTGTTATAAAATTAGGTAGTACAAAAAAAATAAAAAAATCCGTCTCTATTTTTATCTCTTAGCTACATGAAAAATTATCCCTTGGTTTTTGTTTAAGAAAATGAATAAAAGGAAATTTCAATTTAAGCCACTTTCCTAAAAAAAGTATTTTAATTAAAATATCACAAAAAGAGGAACAAAAAGTTATGGAGAAATACCCTGGTTGCCGAAACCCGGATTTGAACCGGGGACCGCTAGGCCTCTGGACCTAATGCTCTTCCAACTGAGCTATTTCGGCTGTACTGTACTAGCGGAAATTATCTATTAAGTTCGTTTCTCACTTTCTATTCTCAACGTTATTTTGTGTTGGAATTGACTTTGCACCGACATGTGGTCATTGGTTCTTGTGTGTACGATAAAGAGTAAATAAATAAATTTACAATCTCGGCTGCAACTCCGCAAAAATCTACTACTGAAAATTTATATTAAGAAATACTTACTCGCTATACTCTATCTAGATCGCACGGCATATACTTATGCCGCTAGACCACGAGGAAGTCATAAAAATATATTCGTAACATACATAACCTCACGCCTGTATTCCCCGATGGGGTAGGCAGAAGTGCATTTGTGCACCCACATTTCGCCAAGTATGTATCATTCCCACGTAATAGGGGTGAACCTATTGCCGTTTTTCGGGCACTTTTCCAGACTCCGTGCTGCTACTGAGAATTTCCTAATGGAAAAACCTAAGAACAATGCCCGATCCGGGAATCGAACCCAAGACCCCTAGATCACACGGCAGATACTTGTGCCGTGAGACCACGAGGCAGTCATAAAAATATATTCGTAAATTATAGCAAATTAATTTTCTGTGAGGCTTATGGAAAAAAGACATATACGTAACTTGCGTAAAGCCAATGGCTCGCTACATGTAACTTAAAAAAAGCGTTTGGTCTGCTCTGCCTCATCCAGACCTTTCTATTGTTACATTATAAAAAACTCAACTCATTATTCACAGACACTACGGTCGAGTGACTTCTAACAGAATATGGAACTGCCAAACGAGCCCATTGCTTTAATTATTAAGTAATACACTAAGCACCATAGCAGTTCGTGTATAATTTCACCATAAAAAATTGATTAAACGCTATGCGCTCCATGGGATGTATCAGAGGTCAGCAAACTCGGGACATTAATGCAGGGTTGCTAGGAGACGGCAAGAGGCGGCGCGACGTCGCGACATCCTGGCGCGCCACGTGACGCACCCGACACCTTTAAGTTTCAGTTACATTATGCCCTTTGTAACGTCATTGGCAAGTCTATGTAGCGACATAGACTGAATCTGAAGAGTCAGATAAACGGTTCTCAACCTTTTTCAAAGAAAATGCAGCTTTAAGTTTCAACTTGAGTGTTTTCTAGAAAATCTTGGCTTTGATAGCCCCTTGGTACCTACTAATACACCAGACACCCGTAATATTCTCCTTTATTCAATATTTATTCCATCTATTAAAAAACGAACTAGGTTACCGTCGACATATTAAAAGGACACTACGTCTCTTTATACCCATGATGTTCGTGGGCTCACGTTAAAAAATCACATATTAAATGAAGATAGATCGTGAGAATGCAGTAAGAGAAGGTAAGGGTCGTTATACCGCTACCAATCTAATTTACAAGACTAAACTTTGCAGACCCTTGATTTACAAGAAGAGTGTTGTTACGTTTCTCCATCAGTCGGAATAATAACTGGAAACCTTCGTATACCGAATCAAATTGTTCACGGTCACGTGCATGAAGGATGAGGTGGAATGTCATACATCTTTTAGGGAGCGCTTGGTGAGATAAAAAGTTAAGTCTAATCGTTAGCCCCTCCTCTTCCACCTACGCCAGCAGTTATGCATCTCATTGATAATTATTTCGGTTTATAAGATTTTTTGTAAGACATATAAAAATGTAGCCTAAGCGTTAATTAACTTTCATATAAATGTGAGGTCATGAGACGAAAAGAATTGAAATCTTACGTCCTTTCAAATATTTATAAATTCGGACTTTATATTTGGGAGCTTACCAGAATTGAGTTTTAGCGCCATTGCTTTCAGACAGCGTTCAGATAAAAAAGCTCTTTGAAATTCGACACATGACTTCCTTTGATTCAGGTTTAGTGCGGTGAATCATCGCGGTCGGGACTTATCCTCAGAAAATATCCGCAGGTTTCTAATGTATCTATCATATTATATTACGTCTTAATTAAGTTGATTGCCGAAATGAATCAACTCCCTAAACATCTTTGAATATTAATTATCCCACTATTTAATAAAAATCTTTTGCATAAAATTAATCTTAAAAATAACACAAAAGAGGGTTCTATAATATATCCAATAGCCGTGAAACATCCAAAATCTAATAATGTTTTAGTTATTAAAATTAAAAAGAGGCTTGGACGAATATCATTATAATATTTGAGAAGATATCTTCCGTTATTCCCAATTTCAGTTCGCATAATCAAAATAAATTATCATAATTTGTAATTCACCCCGTTTGTAACGTGAGCCCGGTTAAAACGCTTTCCAAATTAATCACCCTCGTTCAGTTGATCCTCTTAGCGTTAAAGATTATTTGAGTTTTGGTACCTATTTTAGTAAATTATGGAAAACGCCCACTAAATTTCGCCTTTAATTCTTGTGATATCATCAAATTTATACATAAATTAATATGCTTATTCCAGTTGCCTAGCAATATGTAGTATCTCCAGCTATTACGTATAGTACATCGTACAAAATTGCGATACAACATATTTATTTATTCTTTATTGTACACCATATAATAAAAACTATGTACATAGGTACTTAACATCCCAAAAATGTAGTGTAGTGTCACAAATGGCCACTTAATGCTATCGGCGATTTCTTCCAGCCCACCGTTAGATGGACTGGAGAGATCAGAAGCATAGAGTGGGTGGTCACAATTTATGTAAATATATTAAAATCAGTAGTATGTAGTGTACTGTTGAAACACGGGTATAAAACACAGCTTCGCTTGTCAAAGTCATAAGAAAGTAAATAAAGAAAGTCTTATAGTTATATTATTCATGTAAAATATTTCTATGAGGAGGATTTTGTTATAAGCAATGAAATGACCTGTTTGTAAACTATTATCAGAGTTTCGATAAAATAAAGATTTAATGTTACTCGATGACAATGAAGCTTTAAATAGGTGAAAGAATTATGCAATATCGGTTTAGTATTTTAGGCAATCAAATCAAACAAAAGTATTTTGGGTTTTTTATTTTTCTATTTAGCACTTAATGCAAATTTACAGTTAATCCAAACGTTGTCGAACCCAAAACTCCAACCTCAGAATACGAGACTGCATGACAAATGCTTGTGCCGCGGAACCAACAAAACAGTTAAGACACCAGATTAGAGTAAAATCTTCTTTTGCCAGTTATATTTAAAGTACACCTACCTACCATTAGGTGAGAAAGCAATTAATTTGAAATGAAATAATAAATGTGCAACAGTGAGCACAGAAATTAATCGCTAGCTTTAAACATATACTGACTAAAACCTCTCGGTGGCTGTCGCGCACATTTGGGTTGGTGTGAAAAAAGAAAAGATTTGAATTATTCGCCGCCGCCGTCATGCGTCACTTAAAAATATAAACTCATCAAAATTAGAGAGACTTTTATGATGCCTCCTTCTCATCCCTATTTTGGACATATAACGAGAATGTGTTCACCTCATATGGTAGCATATAGTAGAAGTACTTATCCACATCGCAAAATGTTCGTAAACCTAAAGCTTATGATTACGTTGATAAGTATTTAGAGTGCTGCTTCGCTTTTGTAATTAAAACTTGGAACAAGGTCTCGTATACGGGATTACTTTGTTTCAACACTGGCTTAAGACCTAAAGTCGATTTTCTTGCCTCGTGTAAAGCGGAGCCAACAAAAGACACTGGAAATAGCCTCGGTAACGGGGTGTTAAGTACCATGATTACAAGACTTAGTTTACATGCTTCCCGCGCTGCAAGAACTTTTAGAAGGAAATGTTACAAAGTTTTAAGTTTCTCAACGCGTTTACTGCATGGATTTCCTGCTGAGAAACAATGAGTTGATGGCTTATACTGAAGTTGTTTACATGTAAAAAATGGTTATTAATTTATTATTACGTTATTTTTTAAGTTTTGATAAATAATACTGGTTGTGGTTTACGTTAAAAGCAAGCAAAGGAAATCTGTGTTATTGAACGTACCCGTCAAACACATAATTTTTTTATGTATTTTTTATAGAGCGTAATTATTTACGTTATATGTTATTATGTTATATAATAACCAAGACATATAGTATTTTAGGCTGAATGTCAATGGCCTGAACCGTGTGAACAAATGAACATCTTTGCTACTTCAAAAAGTATAGATATATTTAGTTTAAGTAAAGTTAAGGGTAAGGCTTTTTAAACTAAAGAGGTAATATAATACCTTAAATGCTCATACAGTAGTATAAAAAAGGGAAAAATACTGTAAAAAATTCTATACTTACGACTTGAGAACGGAAGCAAATAAGGAAAAACGGTCCATTTAACAAGAATGTAAAGAACAACGAAAGGTAAAAAGCTATTATCAAAATAAATCTATTAACTTTTTTAAACGCCGATGTTCCTTTCAAGGCTTCGCGATTTTTTCCACAATTTTGGTTAGTGCCTCGCGGCTGAATTTTAATGGCTTCCTTGATTAATGGATCGCATTTCGCTTGGAGGACTTCAATCAATTTATTTGTACATCAATTTCCATTATAATTTTGTTTACTATTTTTTTGGTTTATCGGCAGTGGAGTTTTTTATTTCGTTTGCTATAATTCCTTTTATTATTTAAGAAAATACATAACGGGCATATTTGAATAGAGATTTCGTATCAAGACCAGGTTATACACAACATGCATAATGCCAAAATATTACACCTGTTGATTTTTTATATATAAAACGTTGAAGAAACTTTATTTCAATAAACACCTCAAAAAGTGTATTTTATGTACTATACATTAATAATAAAAAGCAAATAAAAATTCGACTCGAAAAATGGCACCTCCATCCGCGCTGTCTAAAGAAACCAAATCTGACTTTTCGACGAAGTGTGTGTGAAATACAAAATATGAATGGTGTTAAATCACTCATCTGTACATACACACCCATTTATTATATACTAGCATTGATCCCTGTTTTGCCTGTTTCCTGTTGAAGGCAAAGACAGAGGTGCATTTCTGCAACCACGATAAGCCATTTTTTCCGGACTCCGTGTTTATAAGAAAGTCTAAGCTTCTTATGGGTAGCTCAATATCATTAGGAACAAATCCCGTATTTTTTTTTTGTTACAAGAATTTGCAATTTTTAATTTTTAACATTTTTTCATTCACCAAGGGTCCGTCATATTCTGATAGTATATTTTTTCACAAAGCTTAAAAATAGACACAAGGCTTTTCAAAGTTCGTTAAGGTTAAAACAGACGGTCAATTTGAAATTAATTGATCGATCTAGTGCAATTACGAACTCAAAGCAGTGGAAACTCCAACAGCTAATTGATTTACAATCTGTTGAAGCTAGTTTCAGCTATCGATGTAGCTCTCATTTTTATAACTGTAAAACTGATTTTTCTTTTGAAAAGGGGAAAAGGTTGCACTTTACGCAAAGAGTTTTATACATTTTTTAATTCGTACATCAAAAAGCTAAGACCACAACAGTATAGGTTTACAGCAATAAGACTTTAATAGGGAATCCAGTACTGATGAAATTTGATTCAACTCTAAAGATTTTTTCATGTTCAATACAATTATAATATTAATGTATAAATTGTTCAAATGCAGAAGAGACCCATCCATGCCTTACAATTACTCGTGAAATTCATGTCCCGATATATATAGATGAATTATAACTGCAGGTATAAACAGTTAGTCGTTTAACCCAGCTAATTGATTGCCCACATCGTCACAACTAAGTATAGGAATGCTTGGATGTGGCACGTAATTATTAACGTTGATTAAACGGCACACAGCGGTGGTATGGCGCGATCGAACTACGGGTATCCAGTTTCTGGGAATAAGTAACAGGACCGGCATTAGTGCACTGCAGCAATAAGACGCTCATTCACAATTATCAGGTAGGGGGTCGGGGTTTTAGTGTTGGTAAATTTTTCGATATAGCCATTTTTACGATGAAGTCTAGAAATGAACCTAAAAATAAATAGTCTCGCTCTTCATGTTGCGCCTGAAACATACCTAGCTGGCGAGTAGTGGAAATAAGTCAATATAATGAGTGTTTTTTCTATAAAATTGGCAAATATTTTGTAAATAAAAAAAATATAATACAAGACATCCAATAACCATACTTAGAGTCTTAAACCCACATAATGGTACAAAAGTGGGAAAGAACACGTGTGGAATCATAATTAGAATTGATAAAAAATTATAAATGGCCGGCTTGATTGACTTGTTTACAAAACAATAAAACTATATACAAATACTTTTTAAGCAGTTTAGCAGAAAACCGACGTAAAGCGTCTCGTTCGGTATGTAAGACTGAGGGAAATTTATTTTATTGTGGTCTCGCGACACAAGTATGTGCCATGCGATCTAGAAGTTCTTGGGTGTCCTAGGTTTTTTTCATTATGATATTCTCAATAGCAGCCGTGCTGCTGGAAAACCGTCTGGAAATGTGTCCATAATATGAATAGGCTAGCCCCATAATACCTACATGGTACTGTAAATACCTGTCGAAATTTGGGTGAAGAAATGCACTTCTGCTTACCTTTTCGGGAATACAAGTGTGACTGTGTAAAAAAAAAGTATGTATAGGATACTCTTGCCCATGTTAACTTGGACATAATGCTGTATATAAGGTCTTCGCACTTTTTTAAATTTCATTCGCAATTTTTTGGAAAAGATATCGCCACCTATACTAATACTAAAAGTAACATGCCATTTTCAATAACGGCACATACATTCGCCGAACACATTTAACATCCAATATCACACTCAGAGGTTCAATAAAGCTACATTTATTAACCTACGTACCCGACCACCCCTGAATATAACTTGATGAGGCAATAAAAGCGGTGGTCACTGAAAAATAAAAGCATTTCGAGATTGCAACGTTCGCCCGTGGGACGCGACCCCCGCTCACACACGGCCCCTGCGCTCTGTAATTGGGAGCATCCACACCTTCGGCAAAAGTTGCAGTTATTGGCGTTGTTTTGTGTTCGGTAGTGCTCATTTAGTACATAGATAATTTAGACTGTACTCGTAAAACTTTAGGATGAACGTTTCTGTTACGCACCGTACTTTTCTCTCTTCAGATGGATTCGTTATTGTTTGTTATTTCAGCCTCTTTATATTCATACAATTACACGATCATTAATTACACGATATGTAGTTAATTATACAGTAGATACACATAATTACACCATACTGTATAACCCCATGGTGCATAATCTAGGTCTGTTCAACCGAAGACGTGATACGACAATCCGCTTCTGCTAGCACTGAACTTGCTTCTGTACACACCGCCCCATCATACCATTCTGATTGTAACAAAGACAATCTCAAAATACCGACAAAGCAGTGCAAATTTTATGAATTACCTACTATTTATCTACCCTTTATTTTTATATTTCTACAAACTAGTTAAAGCGACAACATGTTATACAAATTATACGCGTGAATGACTTATTAGGTGATTTATTAAATAATGTTCAGTCATTACAAAGCTAAAGAAAAGTTCAAATAAACTTGAAAAATACGAGTATCTAAATACAGTGATGAAATTCATTTCCATATGAACGCATTAATGTTGGAATTTATAGAACACGCAAAGTTGTAACTAGTGATTTCTATTCCAAATACTTATTGAAAAGAATTCACTTCAAAACTTCATTTGAAAAAAGCGACGGAAGCTCCTATAAAGCGAACGTCCTCTCCAAAGAACAATTTAATTTTAACCCCACAAAAGCCATTGGTATGCGAGTGACGATTTAACAAATCAACATTTGCAATGAGCATTGTCTATTCCGGTCGTGTGCGACCCAACCCTTTCGACTTTCAGTTCATTTCTTCCATAAAGTTGTGATTTTACTCCCCCTGTACAAACGCAATGAAAGATCAATGAAATATACCTATTTGGGTATAAAAATGTTATTGGCGTTTGTTTTATGTTTAAGAACTTTATACGATTGCAACTTTGAAGGGCTGTTATATCTGTTATTATCAATATTTATATTCTGTAGTCTCCTGACAATCGCGGAATCGCATAAGAGTCTAGTCTCGTGTCTTGATTTTTGTAAATTAAAATATTTGCCTTGGTGCAGGAGGTGTAAACGGTCATAAGAGCTTAAGTTTGAAGGGTAATTTTACTTTTGTTTTGAAAATTTATTATTCTCACATCGAGGGGCGTTAACAAACAAAATATGGGTATTCAAATAAACTGAGCATTGGAGTTGAAAAATATGTTCTCCCACACATTCCACCTGCAAATGTAAGTTGGTACGCATAATATTGAGTGTTTTACCATGTTATTTTAATATCTTGGACTTATAGGTTTTCCTATAATTATAATCTATACTCGTAAGTAGGAAACTATCTCCTGTATTTTTTTTTCAAAATTTTAGGTTCAGTAGTGTCGGAGATAAGGGGAGAAAAGTTCGTGAACTGTTATTATTCTGAAGCGTATTACTGTATTTGATGACTCAAAATATCTATGATAAAATTATTTAAAAATGAAATGTTTTAAAATTTTAACAATAAAAATGGTCGGAACAGCGCATATAACAATAGTCGGGTGAAAATTATTTCTGCGATATAAAATCCAGTATGTAAGTAGGCAATTGAAATGTTAGTTTACCAATAATACCAAACAATTTATTATTTTTCTGTTTAAGTGTAAGGAACCGATTCTTATATCGCAAATTTCGTATAGTTTTCTTTTTTACATCAATTCGTCGAAGCCCAATAACGTAGTGATAAAGTAATAATTAAAGACAATGGAAATTAATCAATAAATTGTTATCTCCATACAGGTCGTATCATGCCCTCGTGAACACAATGCATTCTATCAGATTCCGAGCTAAAATCTGTTGCAGAAGTGTGCGGAATAAGCTTAGTTCAATAGTCTATTGTAATACTAAGCCTATTCAGAGCAAAGTTGAGAATCAATACAATAACTTAATATAGAGGTGATGGATTTAGTTAGATTTGCGTGAGTATTAGATTGTAAATTAAACAATGCTACAGTTGGGCACACGTATCCTCCAAAATTCTCTTCCATGCTGGCCTACATCTTATTGCCAGACATGAAAAAATCTAATAAATTAGTTCAAAAATATTAGTTCAGTTCCTTAATGAACAATTATGCTCTCTTCTGACCACATACTAAGTTAAAGAAGTACTTAAAGCCTCTTGGTCTTACGAACAACCGTAATAAAAACAAACATTTGTAGACTAAAAATCAATTTTCTTTGTGCGATGAGCGAACACATCGTTTCTAGTTTTACAGCCTTATATCTAATGATCTGCAGAACTCAGGGTGCATCTGCCCGATAAACCATCATCGAAAAATATAAAACACGCCATTGTGACATTTGTGACCCAAACTAGTGATTTGCGTTTATATTTATATCAGAATGTAGCTTGGCAAGTATATTGACGCGATTCTAAAACCACTTGCTTCTATCTGCTGCTGAATTTCACTACCGCGCCACACGCCAGAAATTGAAATTCCATCCCTACCATCTGGATAAATGGCGGTCCTCAACAGTGCCGTTCAAACGGAGTTTCCTTCCTGGCTCAACATCTTTGTGGAACCAGCTTTCGTCGGCGGTATTTCCAAACGGCTTAAAGACCTTCAACAATAGAGCCTAATTTTCCTCAAAGGCCTGCAGCGCACCGATGATTTCTATGGTATTGTAGGTGTTCATGGGCGGTGTTGACCACTTAACATCAGGTGGCTCACTTGCTCTTTGGCCTCCTTTCTCTCCAGATTCTTTTACGATTGTGTTCCGTTATCTAAATATCCAAAATAACAAAGTGTCACCCTTAATTCAGCACGCTTGCCGATCGCGTTTAACTCCACATACCCTTGAATTTTGTTGCACTGAACTTTTTAACTTGATTCCGCAAAAAATCTGCCTCAATGCGGAAATCGAAGCCGAATTTCAACGTTCAACGGATTGAGTTGAAATTTTATACAAGCGTTGGCACTTGAATAAACTTGGTTGAAATGATTTTCTTCCGCCAGAATGTCAGTTGCAATCACTTCCTTCATTTTAAAATTGTGTAAAGTAAGAAAGGGAAATGAAATTTCACAAAATCCACATATTTTTTCCAACATTCGTCAGAGGAAAGGTAAGTTTTTTATCAGATATCTTTCCTAACGTATCCCAATAGATCTGGGCCAGGTGCAATTTTTCTACAGCTATATAAAAAATCATACAAAATTCAACTTTATCTTGTAATATTCGTATTTTTCTCTTTATGATATTAGTATACAAGTAGATGAGACTGCCTCGTGGTCTCGCGGCATAAGTATGTGCCGTGCGATCTAGAGGTCCTGTGTTCGATTCCCGGGTCGGGACAAGGGTTATTGGATTTTTCTATTAGTAAATTTTCAGTAGCAGTACGGAGTCTGGAAATGTGCCCGAAAAACGGCAATAGGCTCACCTATGATCCCTATAACCTATGATCTGACTACCCCTTCGGGGAATACAGGCGTGAGGCTATGTATGTACGAGTATATATAGATGAGAATTCAAGTAAAGTTATTTAAGAATATACGACCTCACCATAATAGTTTTCATAACTGAAATGCTCAATAACAAAGGCCTGTAACAAAACTAAGCCCGCCCACGCCTGCCCTTTAGAGCCCTTTTCTACCCATACTATTGTCAGACGCTTATTACGGGTGAATCAGATGTCATTTTTTTCGGACGAGACGTAGGTAGTATCCATTCAATCAATTATTTTTACGTCTTCATAAAATAAATAGTACCAACGCGGTCTAGTGGGACGTTATATACATAGCTGATGATAAATTTATTCAAGATTTTTAACCTTTGTTGTAAATCTCTTTCTAGATTTTTTGTAGGTGTATCCACTCATTTACTATAAACCACGCAAACGGACGAATATTATTCGAAAACATTATTTACCTACATTAAACTCACTATAAATTTAAATATACCTAATAGATCTCCGTCACAAGAGAGTTAATCTCCATAGATAGGCTCGCCATAACCAGCAGAAATTCACATCTACCTTCTCTTTAGGGGATACAGGCGTGATTGCGTATGTTTGTAACTTAATGTAACCAAATCAAACATAATAGATAACCGTGACATACTAAAAACATACAATTTTTGAGCTAAAAGCACATCAACAGGACAGATAGATAGATACAGACCAAGGACTTTTCATGATATAAAAAATATTTACAAGCAACCCAGAAGGTAAAAACGACAAGGCCCATACCTTCGTCAAACAATACTCATAAAGCACTATTCATACTCCTTGAATGCCTCCTTTAGGGCCAATTAGGGGCGCGCAAAAATAAAACACGAGGGATAAATTAAATAAGATCTGTCACCGGCAATGATTCATGGTTAGCGCCCTCAAATCTCGATACGTAGTGGGGCTGGACCCACCCTCGTAAACAGAGATTGGGTGAGATGACCAAATTTACTTAGACACGAACTGTGCACAAATTTTCTCACTCGTATGATCAGGTACAGAAGTATTAAAACAACAGAAATATAGCTGGCAAAAACCCATGACGATGATGAAGGTATTTTTTTTTTAAATTATAAATATCATTATGAATTTTCCCGAAATACGGCAAAAGGTTCATTCACTACCTCTTACGTGGGACTGATACATACCTGGCGAAATGTGGGTGCAAAAATGCACCTCTGGCTACCCCTTCAGGGAATACAGGCTTGAGGTTATGTTTGTAATTATGTATGTATAAATTTATAAAATATTATTACTGAAGCTAAGATGACGAGTAACATTAATTAATGACATTTATTACATACTTATTACTCTTTTTTTTTTTTCTGGCACGGCAACGTGACCCCATTGCACCTGATGGTAAGCGCAATGGAGTCCAGAAAAAGTGGCGACCAGCGAGAGATGATGGTCTCCCGTTGGTCGACACAATCATGCCGGCCGAATGCCTCTTCACCTTATTGTGAAGAAGTTTGGGCGACTAATACCATGGTGATCAAAGGACAGTGGCAGTGGGCAGGTCACATCTGTCGCAGAACCGACAACCGTTGGGGAAACGAGTTCTGGAGTGGAGACCGCGACTCGGCAAACGTAGTGTAGGGCGCCCTCTGGCTAGGTGGGGTGACGATATTCGCAGGGTGGCTGGCAGCGGTTGGATGAGGAGGGCCGAAGATCGAGCCCATTGGCGTGCCATAGGAGAGGCCTATGTCCAGCAGTGGACGTAAGAAAGGCTGCTGCTGATGATGATGATGATGATCAAAGGACCGACCGCGACAAACCGGCCAAAAAATGCCGGCACGGTCATCCTTTCACCATGATTGAAGCCCCCCCGAAAACCGGATATACACTGGCTGATCCCGGAACGCGGCACACTTGCATGTGCCACTATGGCGGGTTTTACGCCCTGTGTACGGTGGTCGCTATCCGGGCGGATACGAATATCCTACCACCAGCAACTCTTCTTAACATAGCTTAAAGTTAGTCATAATAAATATAGTACAGGTTTATCAAGGGTTTATTCAAAACTTAATCAAAATTTGTATAAAATTTTACTTTATTATAAATATTATTACCTTTTTATACTACGTCCACTTCCGTTTTTATTAGTCATAAAAGAAACCATCAGACGTGTTTCATGAAGACACTTGACAATAATATTTCATATTAAACGCGATGCGTAGAATACAACTTTGTCATATCATGTATAAAAGTAATTTAAAGAGTATAAAGTTTATGATACAGGATTGTGCACGCGAGTGTATCATCTCTGGAGGGTTTGGGCAAACATTCCAGATGAATCATAAAAACGCACAATAGTTTACGACGCGGAGAATTTTATGATGCGACGTTACATCCCTAATACTTGCTTTTGTTTCAAGTTGCTATTTCATTCAACAAGCATTGTTTCGTATAATGAATTCATACTATGTCCCGCGACAATTTTAACTAAAAAATTATACATGTATGTATAATAATGTGCCGTCGTAACACTTACGTAGGATCCGCCAGTACGTACTCGGTGACGATGTGGATAGTTGTCATAGTAAATAAGTGAAAAATACTCAGCATAGGCTCTCGTCAGTCATCAGGTGTCTATGTGGTCAATCAGCCATAACAGAGCGGCATATAAAAAACACGCTATACTGATTTATGAGACACTAATTCTAAAGGTTGATTAGCACACTGAAATAAATGGAAAAAAAGAGTTATAAAAGTCTAGCTTGCATCATTCTGTATATATGTATATGTCAGTAGCGGGACTTCCATTGAAGCCCAAAAGTCCAGCTTACCTTAAAAAACTCACAATAGTAATATTTAAGCTTAAAATCTTTGTTTAACAAAAGCAATTTGACATATAAATGAGAATATCCTGACCCCACAATAAACAATTATAAACTAGACATTACACAAGTAACGTGTAACGTTTTTGGGCGTCTATGGAAGTCCCGCCACTGGTATATAATGTGTAAGTGAGTAACAATGGTATTAACTTTTAGTGGTAAGCGATGTGATTTCCTAAAATAGAATATAGTGCTAGAGACATCGATGTCGCGTTACCTGATACAACTATGCCTGCTTGCAGACATTCTCATTCACACTACACCTTAAAGGTCCTGCATTATAGGAAGAAAGGAAGACGAAGACATATAAAATACCCCATTGATGCTTAAGATATTTTAGTAAAGTATTTCCTAGTTTGATGCTATGATGCCCGTTGAGAACTCTTGTATGCGACGAAACGCCGATTTTTGGTGATCCCCATATTATCTTCATAGCAAATTGTGGAATGACATGAAAAACGCTATTTAGTTTCTTATACAACGGCATATGTTCCCACACTTAGATAAGGATTAATAACCTGGCAAGTCGCTTTTACGAGACCGGAATTCTTGCACCTTCGATCCATTGCTCCCATGACAACTGAAAAACATTGTTAATGAAATACTATAATACAATATTGTGTTTAGAATAGTAAATAATTACATTATTTTATTTGGATAATGTCACGGACATAATCCCTGAGCGATGCGGCAAAACTTCCGTAAAACAAAAGGGTTCGGTATGACTTAATTCCAATAAAACTTAAAACGTGCTACGAATGGATACGAAGCAAACACGGATCTGTTCTTTAAACCCTTTGGGGGAGGTTAAATCCTGAGAATTTAGTTTCAAAATGGCTGATGCCGAGAGTATTAATAATGACAGATGAGCTTATTGCATGAATATGTGAACCTATTCCAGTGCAGTATATAATTAAACAATAATAAATATATTTGCCTAACACAGAATGCAAATGGTCTGGTGTGTGGTTTTCGATAACCGTAATGGTAAAATAAATTTTATAAATAAAAAATAGGGGGACAATATTATGTGCGATTATTTATGTAAACAAACTTTTTTTTTATTAAGCCACAGAGTATCCAATGTACCTATAATAAAAATAATAATAAATCTGATTAACAAGTATTTCTGTTCTAAACGTTCAAAAAAAATAATTTCTGTTTTACATCAAATACGAACATATGTGTGTATTTTTATGTAAGATGGATATTGTTCATTTTGATTTGATTTTTTTTTATTTGTTTTAGAAAAACAATTAGAATAAAAAATACATAAGGACTTTTCATGCAATTGTGTAAACCGCATTAGAGGTGCATCTATTTTCAAACATATATCCGTTCTATAACAGAACACGAAATAAATTTTCCTCTCTGCAGAGATGTAGAAGATCAAAAAAATCTAGCTAGCGTGAAGACTAAAAACATAATTAAGGAATAATAAGGAAACACACTTTTACATAGTCGTGGCATTATTTATACTTAAGATTTAATATTTTTTTCTCCGTTTTTGACACATTTTTCATACGCCGCTCCTATTGGTCGTATTGTGATAATATATAACTTTCCTCGTTAAATGGACTGCCTACTCAACAAAAAATGAATTTTGAAAATCGGTTAGGTAGAGCCAGAGAAAACCCGCTACAACCTCACAAGCTCACAAACTTTACCTCTTCATAATATTAGTAAAGATTACTATATACTATATAATACTATGCCTTTACAAAACTTTTTTTTTTTTTTTTTTTGAAATCCACAAATAACAAAGTAAACTACCTTCGTCAAGGTTTTAATGATGTGAAACAAAAGACGGAAAATAATTTTTAAATATAAAATTGTTATCTAAAAGCTACGAGCACATATTTTACAACCCAAACATCTGCGTAAGCAAACTCCGCTCATGCCAGTTTTCGCTGTGTATGCGAATATGTATGTATGTACGAGTAAGTCAAAGCGAAAAAAATGTATTTTGAAAACGGAAGAGTGAGCAAATGCGACAAAAATTCTTTTGGCGGATGTGACACATGCATGACTGTGCTTATATGTTGGCACGTCACTGAAACGTCACAGGGTTGTACTTAGAATTTTATTGTTAATAAATAAGAATATGGGCAATGTGTTTTTATATTTTCATTATTAATCCGCAGCAAGTTAGTTCAAGAAACTGACAAGTTTATTTAAACTACAGGCGTCATATTACATGTTGGTTTACGAACTTAAAATTCTCATTTTGATTAAAGATTTGGAAAATAATTCGTTATGCGTAATTTTCTTTATGCTTTTAATAAAGATATATCAATATATATTTTTAATAATGAATTTAAGATAGGACAAATTAACTCGGACCTTCATTTAGTAGTTCTTAAACTTTTTGACTCATGCGCTTCTTCTGATAAATCCACTGACTACTTTTTAAGCTTATTTACGCTCGTACCCGCGACATCCACAATAATTTTAAAAAGAAAATAAAAACTAAACTATGTTAACAACTAACAGAGCCAAGTCCAATTCTAATGAGCTTTAAATGATAGCGGGCAAGGCAGGCCAGAAGAATATGAAGCTGGACATTTCTAAGTGTTCTATAAAGATTAATAGTTTACCTTTCAATGTCTCTGCACTTTTGTGATTGATTGTGATTTCTATCGAAATTTCTCGAATGTCTGGAAACAAATTGTTGATTACAGCCAGACTTTCGATTTGGCCACGTGCCGGTTTTTAGGGAGGCCATAATGAAATGCTGATGCTGCTTGTGTCGTCTCCCCTCTGGACGTTCGTAGAATATTGATGCGGTGAAATGCTTATACTCAAAGTAACGTAAGCCACTTGGCTGTCAACGAAAAAAGCATTTTTTACCAAAAACCATAATAACATGTGTAGCCATTTTAAAAATACGTGCCGCCAAAGTTTACGTGGACTAATATTGTAGCACCCATATGGTTGTTATTTTCATATGTAAGGTAATGACAGTAAATTCTATTAACTGAAAATGTATGACTAGTTTAGTTATGTTTGGTTTACTATATACTTTCTAATGAGGGCTGGAGGCATCGCTGTATATGTTGCATTATCCCTGAAAAATCAATGTCAGTTATTAAAGATGAGAAATTGTTGGTGTAAATGAATTGTCATTTACACCACAAAATTCATAGGAATTTTGCGTATCTTATTATTTAAATAGTATTGCGTAAGACTGTTAATTAAATTAACAAAATTAAACACTGCTTTTTGCTATTTTTTGTTGAATAATTTACGTTTCATTTTATAATTTATGTTGCCATTTCGCGAAAGTTGCGGAAACGGTAGTACACAAAATTTTGTAAATAAAACAGACTTTTAGCGGTAGTTTCCACTCGCCAACTGTTTGCGAGTGGTTGGCTTTTAAAGCAAGTTACACTATGAGGTTTTCTTGAACGCCGGAGAGCGTCTGAAAGGAATTCGCCTTCTTCTGTTTGTTTCACGGAGTCGTGCAATAAATACTTGCTATTTTATGTGTTTATTGACAGTTGCTTTAACATTTGTTGCAATGTAACTTTAAAACGGTGGAAGATATTACAAGATTTAACACATATTCACATTCACATAATTAAGGATTTGTGCGGTTTTGTTCGCGTTAATACCTATTAATTTGGAGTGATGGCCTCGAGGTCTAGGCACGCGGTCGAGAATCTCGGCAGTCGCGAGTTCACGAGCGTTCGCGAGTGCCTGGGCACACACCTGTAACTTAACTAACTAATTTTTCTAAGTTATGAGTGTATTCACAATGAATCCTCACGTAGTTACTTTGACAGTGAAGGAAAATATCGTGAGAAAACATGGACACCTACAATTTATTGGGAATTTCTTAGGTATGTAGTCCACCTATCCGCACTAGGTGAGTCTGGTTGACTAAGGCCTAAACCATCTCAGTTGTAGAGGAGGCCCGTGCCCAGCAGTAGGACCTATATGGGCTGATGATAATGATGATAAATATTAACTTTTTCAACCAATCTTGGTGATGTACCTTTTAAATGGGTGATCGACGGGCGAGCCGTATACCGCGGTTTTGGAGACGACGGTTTTTACTCGCGGAGTCGTGGCTCGTAGGTGCTGATCGACTAGCGAGCAAAACAGTCGAGTGTGAACCGCAAATAAGGCAATATGTCTTGTTCGAAGATTGAAGATTTGTGTTACCTCTGTATAGCATACCACGAAATAAATAAAAAAAAGCGAAGACGCCCTAAAGTTTGGGTTAAAAGTTGGATTCAAGTCGTCAGTGGTTATCCACACGCGGTCTTGCGCAGCGTGCCGAGCAAAAAATTAAACATAACTAACGAGCCACGAGGCGGGCTCGTTGGTTTTTAATACCGCGGTATTGCAATGATCTACGGACGAGCTTTACCGACGAGCCATAAAACGGCGGTTTTAATCGCCCGTCGATCATGGCCTTTAGACGTTTCTTCGCCTGGATTGCGATAAAAATACAACTGTTTCTAGTAGAAACAAGTATGCCAGCTTTTTCTGTAACGTTTATAATACAGATAGATAGCGGAACGTAACACAATTTGAACAAATAACATATAAGTATTAAATGTACCTACGTAAAATTATCTACATTAGCCAGACTTAGGTCTGTCTTATTTAGTAACCTATGATTAGATTGCAAAATTATCATATATGAAGTACCTATATTTGAAGACACAGTTTGCGCAAAAGCAGTAAGTAGTGCTCCTTGCTGAAGCAAATATTTGCTTGGAGACAGGTGTTCTCGGGTCTGTTTGTTTGTTGTATGTAGTTATAAACGAGCTATGACGTAGATTGTATAGAAGGAGGGATTATTACTGTGAGATAATGTATAATCTTGTTTGTAGTTTCTACAGAAGTAATTTGAAATTTGGCATAATAATGACTAATTTTACAAAGATGATTGTACCTACATTTGTTGTTATTTTGTTAACGAAGCAGCAAAGAAATAAAACTAGGTAAAACATAAGAGACTCGAAGTACAGAGGTTCGTAGTTTGACTTCTATGTTATATGTTTTTGTGAAGTTGTTTTTTTGGAATAAGATTTTATCTCGTTTAAATTCATTTCATACATACATTAATACGTAACCTGTATTCCTAGAAGTAGTCAGAGGAGCATTTCTTCACCCACCTTTCACCAGGTATGTATCAAATCCCGGCACATTTCCAGACGCCGTGCTGCTACTGATAATTTCCTAATAGAAAAACCCAATAACACTTTGTCCGACCCAGGAATCGAAACTTTGATTAATACATCGCACAGCACATCATCGTTAATCTATATAAGCTACAGTTTATCCTAACAAATATTATTTGTAGTTAGAAAGTCGAATACCACTTTAACATCATTAATAAAAACGAATACCATCAATTAAATGCATTGCGATGAAGCCGCGGGCCGCAGCTTATCTATACTATATACTATATATTACTATATATATTATTATAAAGAGGAAAGGTTTGTATTTTTGGATTTTTGGATTTTTGTATGTTTGTTACGAATAAACTCAAAAACTACTGAACCGATTTCGATGATTTTTGGTATGGAGATAGATGTAACCCACCGAAGTAACATAGGATACTTTTTATCCCGGAAAATGTAGTATTCCCGTGGGAATGGGTATAAGTAGCTCTGTCAATATTCTGCTTTTACGCCTGAACCATTTGACCGATATGAATGAATTCTTTTACAGACATAAATATGATCCTATAAAGTAACATAAACTACATTTTATCCCGGGAATATTTAGGGTTCCCGAGGGATGAGCATATAATGTAATGCAAAAGTAACACTGCCTGTGTTATGCTTTCTCGCCTAAACCATTTGACCGATTTCGATGATTTTTAGTATGGGAGTAGATGGAACCCACCAAAGCAACATAGGATTCTTTTTAACCCGGAAAATGTAGTATTCCCGTGGGAATGGGTATAAGTAGCTCTGTCAATATTCTGCTTTTACACCTAAACCGTTTGACCGATATGAATGGATTATTGTACAGACATAAATGTGATCCTATGAAGTAACATAGACTATATTTTATCCCAGGAATATGTAGGGTCCCGTGGGATGAGCATATAATGTAATGCAAAAGTAACACTGCCTATGCTATGCTTTCACGCCTAAACCATTTGACCGATTTATATGATTTTTAGTATGGGGGTAGATGGGATCCACCCAAGCAACATAGGATACTTTATATCCCGGAAAATGTAGTATTCCCGTGGGAATGGGCTTTCACGCCTAAAATATTCGCCCGATTTATATGAATTTTGCTATGGATTTAAATAGAACCCTATGAAGTAACATAGACTATATTCTATCCCGGGAATATGTGGGGTTCCCGTGGGATGAGCATATAATGTAATGCAAAAGTAACGCTGCCTGTGTTATGCTTTCTCGCCTAAACCATTTGACGATTTAGATGAGTTTTAGTATGGGGGTAGATAGGACCCACTGATGCAACATATAATACTTTTTATCCCGGAAAATGTAGTATTCACGTGGGAATGGGCTTTCACGTCTATTCTATTCGCCCGATTTATATGATTTTTGGTATGAATATAAATGAGACACTATGAAGTAACATAACCTACTTTTTATCCCGGGAATATCTAGGGTTCCCGTGGGATGAGCATATATTGTATTTCGAAAGTAACACTGCCTGTGTTATGCTTTCACACTTAAACCATTTGACTGATTTGGATGATTTTTGGTATGGACAAAAATGAGACCTTAAAAAAGGACATAGGCTATTTTTTTTATCCTTACTAATATTATAAATGCGAAAGTAACTGTCTGTCTGTCTGTCTGTCTCGCTTTCCTGCTAAAACTGCTGAACCGATTTAAATAAAATTTGGTACACAGATAATTTAGACCCTGAGAAAAGACATAGGCTACTTTTTATCCCGGAAAAGGGGTTGAAAGGGGGGATGAAAGGTTGTATGGAAGTATTGTCATTTTTAAACCTAGAAGCTTGAAACTTATTTTTTAGGCTGTTGATTTAATATAAATAAATATGACATTCTAAGTTTGTAAAAAAGTGTACATTTAAGGGGGTAAAATAAAAATAAGGGTGAAAGTTTGTGTGGAAATTCGTCATTTTTGAAGCTAGAATTGAAACGACGTGTAGACGACTGAAACTATCTGTAACTATATGTCTGTTACGCTTTCACGATTAAATCATTTGACCGCTGTAAACGATTTTTGATATGGACATAAATGGGACTCTGTGGAGTAAAATAGACTACAACTTATTTTCATTCTGAACCCAACCCTGTAGTCTACGCGGACGGAGTCGCGGGCAAAAGCTAGTGTAAAATAAGATGCTTTACGACCTCGATAACCAATATTGTACATAAAATGAATAATTAAATCGCTGTAGACGATTAAAACTTAGAAACTTAAAAAAAAAATTTAAGGTATATTTTTCTCGAAAGGATATCAAACAAATATACTATGGCACCTGTTTTGCAGATATGCCTAAAAATATCTACGTTTCATCAGCTATCCAACGAGGTATAACAATCTAGGGTTTTATTAATAGGCCCAGGACAACCAGGACAGCCTGGACAACCAGGTTACCCAGGACAACAAGGACAGCCTGGACAACCAGGATACCCAGGACAGCCTGGACAACCAGGATACCCAGGACAACAAGGTAACCCAGGACAGCCTGGACAACCAGGATACCCAGGACAGCCTGGACAACCAGGATACCCAGGACAACAAGGACAGCCTGGACAACCAGGATACCCAGGACAACAAGGACATCCAGGACAGCCAGGTTACCCAGGACAGCCTGGACAACCAGGACAACCAGGATACCCTGGACAACCAGGATACCCAGGACAACAAGGACAGCCTGGACAACTAGGATACCCAGGACAACAAGGACATCCAGGACAGCCAGGTTACCCAGGACAGCCTGGACAACCAGGACAACCAGGATACCCTGGACAACCAGGTTACCCAGGACAACAAGGACAGCCTGGACAACCAGGATACCCAGGACAGCCTAGACAACCAGGATACCCAGGACAGCCAGGTCATCCAGGAGGCCCAGGACAACCAGGATACCCAGGACAACCAGGATACCCAGGACAGCCTGGACAACCAGGATACCCAGGACAATAAGGTTACCCAGGACAGCCTGGACAACCAGGACCACCAGGATACCCTGGACAACCAGGACAGCCTGGACAACCAGGATACCCAGGATAACAAGGACAGCCAGGACAGCCAGGATACCCAGGACAGCCTGGACAACCAGGATACCCAGGACAGCCTGGACAACCAGGATACCCAGGACAACAAGGACAGCCTGGACAACCAGGATACCCAGGACAACCAGGATACCCAGGACAGCCTGGACAACCAGGATACCCAGGACAACAAGGACAGCCTGGACAACCAGGATACCCAGGACAGCCTGGACAACCAGGATACCCAGGACAGCCTGGACAACCAGGACAACCAGGATACCCTGGACAACCAGGATACCCAGGACAACAAGGACAGCCTGGACAACTAGGATACCCAGGACAACAAGGACATCCAGGACAGCCTGGACAACCAGGACAACCAGGATACCCTGGACAACCAGGTTACCCAGGACAACAAGGACAGCCTGGACAACCAGGATACCCAGGACAGCCTGGACAACCAGGATACCCAGGACAGCCAGGTCATCCAGGAGGCCCAGGACAACCAGGACAGCCTGGACAACCAGGATACCCAGGACAACCAGGATACCCAGGACAGCCTGGACAACCAGGATACCCAGGACAATAAGGTTACCCAGGACAGCCTGGACAACCAGGACAACCAGGATACCCTGGACAACCAGGACAGCCTGGACAACCAGGATACCCAGGATAACAAGGACAGCCAGGACAGCCAGGATACCCAGGACAGCCTGGACAACCAGGATACCCAGGACAACAAGGACAGCCTGGACAACCAGGATACCCAGGACAACCAGGATACCCAGGACAGCCTGGACAACCAGGACAACCAGGATACCCTGGACAACCAGGATACCCAGGACAGCCTGGACAACCAGGATACCCAGGACAGCCTGGACAACCAGGATACCCAGGACAGCCTGGACAACCAGGATACCCAGGACAACAAGGACAGCCTGGACAACCAGGATACCCAGGACAACCAGGATACCCAGGACAGCCTGGACAACCAGGATACCCAGGACAGCCTGGACAACCAGGATACCCAGGACAACAAGGACAGCCTGGACAACCAGGATACCCAGGACAACAAGGACAGCCTGGACAACCAGGATACCCAGGACAACAAGGACAACCAGGATACCCTGGACAACCAGGATACCCAGGACAACAAGGACAGCCAGGACAGCCAGGTTACCCAGGACAGTCTGGATACCCAGGACAACAAGGACAGCCAGGACAGCCAGGTTACCCAGGACAGCCTGGACAACCAGAATACCCTGGACAACCAGGATACCCAGGACAACAAGGACAGCCAGGACAGCCAGGTTACCCAGGACAGCCTGGACAACCAGGATACCCAGGACAGCCTGGACAACCAGGATACCCAGGACAACAAGGACAGCCTGGACAACCAGGATACCCAGGACAGCCTGGACAACCAGGATACCCAGGACAGCCTGGACAACCAGGATACCCAGGACAGCCTGGACAACCAGGACAACCAGGATACCCTGGACAACCAGGATACCCAGGACAGCCTGGACAACCAGGATACCCAGGACAACAAGGACAGCCTGGACAACCAGGATACCCAGGACAACAAGGACAGCCTGGACAACCAGGATACCCAGGACAGCCTGGACAACCAGGATACCCAGGACAGCCTGGACAACCAGGATACCCAGGACAACAAGGTTACCCAGGACAGTCTGGACAACCAGGATACCCAGGACAGCCTGGACAACCAGGATACCCAGGACAACAAGGACAGCCTGGACAACCAGGATACCCAGGACAACAAGGACAGCCAGGTTACCCAGGACAGCCTGGACAACCAGGACAACCAGGATACCCTGGACAACCAGGATACCCAGGACAACAAGGACAGCCAGGACAGCCAGGTTACCCAGGACAGCCTGGACAACCAGGATACCCTGGACAACCAGGATACCCAGGACAACAAGGACAGCCAGGTTACCCAGGACAGCCTGGACAACCAGGATACCCAGGACAGCCTGGACAACCAGGATACCCAGGACAACAAGGACAGCCTGGACAACCAGGATACCCAGGACAGCCTGGACAACCAGGATACCCAGGACAGCCTGGACAACCAGGACAACCAGGATACCCTGGACAACAAGGACAGCCTGGACAACCAGGATACCCAGGACAACCAGGATACCCAGGACAGCCTGGACAACCAGGACAACCAGGATACCCTGGACAACCAGGATACCCAGGACAGCCTGGACAACCAGGACAGCCTGGACAACCAGGATACCCAGGATAACAAGGACAGCCAGGACAGCCAGGATACCCAGGACAGCCTGGACAACCAGGATACCCTGGACAACCAGGATACCCTGGACAACCAGGATACCCAGGACAGCCTGGACAACCAGGATACCCAGGACAGCCTGGACAACCAGGATACCCAGGACAGCCTGGACAACCAGGATACCCAGGACAACAAGGACAGCCTGGACAACCAGGATACCCAGGACAGCCTGGACAACCAGGATACCCAGGACAGCCTGGACAACCAGGATACCCAGGACAGCCTGGACAACCAGGATACCCAGGACAGCCTGGACAACCAGGATACCCAGGACAACAAGGACAGCCTGGACAACCAGGATACCCAGGACAGCCTGGACAACCAGGACAACCAGGATACCCTGGACAACCAGGATACCCAGGACAGCCTGGACAACCAGGATACCCAGGACAGCCTGGACAACCAGGACAACCAGGATACCCTGGACAACCAGGATACCCAGGACAGCCTGGACAACCAGGATACCCAGGACAGCCTGGACAACCAGGATACCCAGGACAACAAGGACAGCCTGGACAACCAGGATACCCAGGACAGCCTGGACAACCAGGATACCCAGGACAACAAGGACAGCCTGGACAACCAGGATACCCAGGACAGCCTGGACAACCAGGATACCCAGGACAGCCTGGACAACCAGGATACCCAGGACAACAAGGACAGCCTGGACAACCAGGATACCCAGGACAGCCTGGACAACCAGGATACCCAGGACAACAAGGACAACCAGGATACCCAGGACAGCCTGGACAACCAGGATACCCAGGACAGCCTGGACAACCGGGATACCCAGGACAACAAGGACAGCCTGGACAACCAGGATACCCAGGACAGCCTGGACAACCAGGATACCCAGGACAGCCTGGACAACCAGGATACCCAGGACAACAAGGACAGCCTGGACAACCAGGATACCCAGGACAACAAGGACAGCCTGGACAACCAGGATACCCAGGACAACAAGGACAGCCAGGTTACCCAGGACAGCCTGGACAACCAGGACAACCAGGATACCCTGGACAACCAGGATACCCAGGACAACAAGGACAGCCAGGTTACCCAGGACAGCCTGGACAACCAGGATACCCAGGACAGCCTGGACAACCAGGATACCCAGGACAGCCTGGACAACCAGGATACCCAGGACAACAAGGACAGCCTGGACAACCAGGATACCCAGGACAGCCTGGACAACCAGGATACCCAGGACAGCCTGGACAACCAGGACAACCAGGATACCCTGGACAGCCAGGATACCCAGGACAGCCTAGACAACCAGGATACCCAGGACAACAAGGACAGCCTGGACAACCAGGATACCCAGGACAACAAGGACAGCCTGGACAACCAGGATACCCAGGACAGCCTGGACAACCAGGATACCCAGGACAACAAGGTTACCCAGGACAGCCTGGACAACCAGGATACCCAGGACAGCCTGGACAACCAGGATACCCAGGACAACAAGGACAGCCTGGACAACCAGGATACCCAGGACAGCCTGGACAACCAGGATACCCTGGACAACCAGGATACCCTGGACAACCAGGATACCCAGGACAGCCTGGACAACCAGGATACCCAGGACAGCCTGGACAACCAGGATACCCAGGACAACAAGGACAGCCTGGACAACCAGGATACCCAGGACAGCCTGGACAACCAGGATACCCAGGACAACAAGGACAGCCTGGACAACCAGGATACCCAGGACAGCCTGGACAACCAGGATACCCAGGACAGCCTGGACAACCAGGATACCCAGGACAACAAGGACAGCCTGGACAACCAGGATACCCAGGACAACAAGGACAGCCTGGACAACCAGGATACCCAGGACAACAAGGACAGCCAGGTTACCCAGGACAGCCTGGACAACCAGGATACCCAGGACAGCCTGGACAACCAGGATACCCAGGACAGCCTGGACAACCAGGATACCCAGGACAACCAGGATACCCAGGACAACAAGGACAGCCTGGACAACCAGGATACCCAGGACAGCCTGGACAACCAGGATACCCAGGACAGCCTGGACAACCAGGACAACCAGGATACCCTGGACAGCCAGGATACCCAGGACAGCCTAGACAACCAGGATACCCAGGACAACAAGGACAGCCTGGACAACCAGGATACCCAGGACAACAAGGACAGCCTGGACAACCAGGATACCCAGGACAGCCTGGACAACCAGGATACCCAGGACAACAAGGTTACCCAGGACAGCCTGGACAACCAGGATACCCAGGACAGCCTGGACAACCAGGATACCCAGGACAACAAGGACAGCCTGGACAACCAGGATACCCAGGACAGCCTGGACAACCAGGATACCCAGGACAGCCTGGACAACCAGGATACCCAGGACAGCCTGGACAACCAGGATACCCAGGACAACAAGGACAGCCTGGACAACCAGGATACCCAGGACAGCCTGGACAACCAGGATACCCAGGACAACAAGGTTACCCAGGACAGCCTGGACAACCAGGATACCCAGGACAGCCTGGACAACCAGGATACCCAGGACAACAAGGACAGCCTGGACAACCAGGATACCCAGGACAACAAGGACAGCCTGGACAACCAGGATACCCAGGACAACAAGGACAGCCTGGACAACCAGGATACCCAGGACAACAAGGACAGCCTGGACAACCAGGATACCCAGGACAACAAGGACATCCAGGACAGCCAGGTTACCCAGGACAGCCTGGACAACCAGGGTACCCAGGACAGCCTGGACAACCAGGATACCCAGGACAGCCTGGACAACCAGGACAACCAGGATACCCTGGACAACCAGGATACCCAGGACAACAAGGACAGCCTGGACAACCAGGATACCCAGGACAGCCTGGACAACCAGGATACCCAGGACAACAAGGACAGCCTGGACAACCAGGATACCCAAGACAACAAGGACAGCCAGGACAGCCAGGTTACCCAGGACAACAAGGACAGCCTGGACAACCAGGATACCCAGGACAGCCTGGACAACCAGGACAACCAGGATACCCTGGACAACCAGGATACCCTGGACAACCAGGATACCCAGGCCAGCCTGGACAACCAGGATACCCAGGACAACAAGGACAGCCTGGACAACCAGGATACCCAGGACAACAAGGACAGCCTGGACAACCAGGATACCCAGGACAACAAGGACAGCCTGGACAACCAGGATACCCAGGACAGCCTGGACAACCAGGATACCCAGGACAACAAGGTTACCCAGGACAGCCTGGACAACCAGGATACCCAGGACAACAAGGACAGCCTGGACAACCAGGTTACCCAGGACAGCCTGGACAACCAGGACAACCAGGATACCCTGGACAACCAGGATACCCAGGACAACAAGGACAGCCTGGACAACCAGGAGGCCCAGGACAACAAGGTTACCCAGGACAGCCTGGACAACCAGGATACCCAGGACAGCCTGGACAACCAGGATACCCAGGACAACAAGGACAGCCTGTACAACCAGGATACCCAGGAATATTATAAATGCGAAAGTAACTGTCTGTCTGTCTGTCTGTCTCGCTTTCCTGCTAAAACTGCTGAACCGATTTAAATAAAATTTGGTACACAGATAATTTAGACCCTGAGAAAAGACATAGGCTACTTTTTATCCCGGAAAAGGGGTTGAAAGGGGGGATGAAAGGTTGTATGGAAGTATTGTCATTTTTAAACCTAGAAGCTTGAAACTTATTTTTTAGGCTGTTGATTTAATATAAATAAATATGACATTCTAAGTTTGTAAAAAAGTGTACATTTAAGGGGGTAAAATAAAAATAAGGGTGAAAGTTTGTGTGGAAATTCGTCATTTTTGAAGCTAGAATTGAAACGACGTGTAGACGACTGAAACTATCTGTAACTATATGTCTGTTACGCTTTCACGATTAAATCATTTGACCGCTGTAAACGATTTTTGATATGGACATAAATGGGACTCTGTGGAGTAAAATAGACTACAACTTATTTTCATTCTGAACCCAACCCTGTAGTCTACGCGGACGGAGTCGCGGGCAAAAGCTATACTCAATAAAGCCGAGTGACATAACCTGTCCCGGAATAAATATTAATTGGCGCATGTGCCGTTAGAGGTTACTATAGATAGATAATCTATCTATAGTAACCTCTAACGG